>CM070594.1:71411079-72611079 GCA_036346395.1 Hsuehochloa calcarea | reverse complement strand
ACATCAAATAAGTCATTACTGTCCTCATGAGTATTTCAGACATTTCATATCTCGGAAGCTGCAGCCAGCCTACCTAAAAGCCAGACAGCCAAACACCAAATCAGAAAAGCACTGACCATTCGGCCATGTTAGGAAAAGCCTACAAACTGTAGGAAGCCGCTTTTAAGAAAACCATTTGTGCCAAGCAGGGCTGAGACTCGGAAAAAGGTGTTCAGATTCATCTGGATGACAAGTTTTCCCTGGGACAGTTAAGTTCACTATGGCTATTTCACGTGCCTTGATTTCTGTGCCTTCTTTGTGGTTAAAGAGTCCTGATTACCATGGAGGCTTTCAAAAAAATTTACTTCAGGGCATCATCACAAAAATTAGTACACATGAACAAATTCAAAAATACTTTCATAGCTAGAGCTGAAACATTCTCGAATTAGTTTTTCCTAAGACAAACGATGTTGTGCAAATGATCTATTTGGTTGACATATTTAGGTTAATCTTTTTTTTAATATTTGGGTTAAAACACACATTTTTTTCCTTTGCATATGTATGTTTTGTCATTTTGTGGTTTCTAATATTGAGATTTTATTTGATCCGTGAATGTGAGAAACAAACTACCTAGAGGACAGGACCTTGAACATGCTAGCTTCTTGTGCCAAATAGAATGGCCATGTGCTAATTAGGTATAGCCCAATTCTGGGGATCAAAGATTTCCATATTCAATTTTCCCTCTGCCTCTCTACACTCCTTACTAATGCAATTATTGTCCTTTTCCCTGTAATAATTTCTTTCTTTCCATCATGATTTCACATGCTACCTTCTTGTGCCAAATAGGATGGCCCTGTAGTAATTAGGTATAGCCTAATTATGGGAGTTGTACAAAACAAGGCAGATTATTTGTGCTTACTTATTTATAAATTGGTCCACTATGATGCAGCCTAGGAGGTTCATGCCTATCCTTTCGTTGATTCACAAGCTATACCGCTACTTCGAATCAGAAAAAATGTACTCAGGTATTAGAGATATTCATTGGTTGTGAAATTGTCATTACTACACTATTTCCACCGACTACTTTCACCTTATAACTAGAAGTGGCTTGATCTATCGTTGCGTGCATCAATTTTGTTGTTAGCAGATGTAATCCCCCCGAATTCGCATGTAGTTTCAAGGAAACTCATATCTTCACAGACATAACCAGGCAACCGAACTTCATTCTTCAATCTTTCATAGGGAGTTGTAGAGTTGTTTCTGATTGGAGTTCATAATCAACATGCCTGCAATGTGAGTTTGCTCTACCATGTTTTAGTTCTACATGCGCTTCCTCAATGACTTGTATTAACATGCATGAAACTAATGAATTTCGGTCTAACAGATTAGCGGTTTATGCAACTGCACTCTTCAAATTGGAAGGTAATTTGGCGGCTATTTTATGTTCCAATGTCTTAGTGCAATTGATATTTTCTGAAGTTGTACAAGTGCATATATGTAGATAATACAGGTAGTATATGCTACACATATGGTACTGGCATAAATCAACAACAATGTTTACATTTTTTTCAAGGTTCAAAGGTATTTATTCGTGGTCCGTCCTTTCTATCTTGTTTTCCATTTGTTCATAATTCAAATTTAAATGTTTAGGTATTTCTTTTTTTTCATTTGTAATTAGGCTCTTTCGTGTCCCCCTAAAATTTATGTAGTTGCTTCCTGTACATAATTTGTTTTCGGTTTCTCTCATGCATTATCTTTCTTGTTTGTTTTTAGCTTGCATGTTGCTCTTGATTTCCAGTTATGCTATTACAACTTTAGGCTGCAGCTGTGGGAAGCCACAAGACATGTCATAGATTCAAGGTAATGTTGCAAGTAACCAAAGCGTATGCTTCCTTTTTTTTTCTATGTTTATGCATTGATATATATTCTCTATACTTAGTGTTGCCTGCAACGCTACTAGATAACTAACTGTTTAGTACATTTGGTTGCATGTTTGTGCTTCGCATGCTGTAATGTGTTATGACCAACTATTACGCTCAACTCTCTTTTCTCATTGTTTACAGCTACTAAAGTCATTGTCTTAGTGATATTGTGGTTAAATATTAATCATGTATATTGCTTACTGGGTGACCCGCTGAAAATAAGGCAGTTGACTAAGGTCAACATAGTGTCGAGTGATTATAGTGATAGTGCAGTCTCTAGGCATACTCTGTCGTACTCAATATTAGACCCATACAATGTATTTGTCGAGTGATTAACAAACTGAAACAACGACATGTAGTAGATGCTTTTATCTTTTACCCTTTTATTTGCAAATTTTATAGACTCGGAGCTCCTTATAAACAGATGTTTTTACAAAAAAAAATCCACACGACACTGTAAATTACACAAACATTCCTACACTCGGAACATCTCACCCCGTATCGTTATACCACGCCAAACACCTAAGCAGACCCGAAAAATGGAAGCGAAATACGCTAACAGATCGGTGGGCGGGGTCCATACATCCAGAGGGCAAGGCTCTCCATATCCCCACGTGGCAAACCAGGTCCAGCGTCCGAGCCCTCCACATCAGGATCGTAGTTCCATCCGTCATCACGGATCTTAAAGCAGCAAACCCTAGTCACCAAACCCGCCACAGATAAATACCTTCCCCTCCCCTCTCCCTCTCCCTCTCCCCAGCAGCCGCCGCCGCCGCTCCCAGCTCGCGGTCCCGTCCTCGCCTCTCCGCCTCCGCATCCGCCGCCGCCTCGGAGATCTCCCGAACCCTTCCATCAACATGGGGTGAGCTCGCCGTCACTCTCTTACGATGGATTTATATGGCTGTTTCTTGGCTAAACTTAGCGATCTGGAATGATTTAGTCTGGTTCCATCTAGCAGGATGCTTTTGCGTTGAACACTATGTGATTTAGAGATGTGCCACGAGAGTTCTCGTTGTTTTAGTGTTAGATTGAGCAGTTTATGTGTGATGAAACCAAGCTTATTGACGGTCCAGTGCTGATAAGATTATACAACGTCAGCGCTAAACAAACTCATAAGCGATATTAATCCGTTGCTGCTGTGTAGTCATATTTTTCTTGATCCATATACTTGGATCTGGGAGGTTATGCATGGTAGCATACACACTGTTATCGTTTATATTGTTTCAAGGGATATCGTTGATTTAGGAGTCAAATCTAAATGTGTTAAGCGGCTAAAGCCCATGATTTGTAAGCAACTGGTTGCAACAATGTGTTGCAGTATTTTGACTTGTAAGGGTAGATGTTATTATTCTGTTTATTTGGCTTAACAGTTGCGTATGCCCAGTAGTTTATTTAGTCACTCCTTTAACATTTATTTCGTGCTCCATCATGGAGTATATACTGAGGTTATCGTACTGTAGTATAACCATTTTTTTCTAGCATGCTGTTTATAGGCTTTTGGGTTGGATGCGATGCTGACTGTTATGTGCTAGACCATGTACTTGTTATGTTATTTTGCTTTAGCTGTGGTAACCATGATTTAATCCCATTGCAGCAAGACACGTGGTATGGGAGCTGGGCGCAAGCTCAAGACTCACCGCAGGAACCAGAGGTGGGCTGACAAGGCATACAAGAAGAGCCACTTGGGCAATGAGTGGAAGAAGCCCTTTGCCGGGTCATCTCACGCTAAGGGCATTGTTCTGGAGAAGATGTATGCATAAACACATGGTTTTCTCATCCTTTGCTTTGTGAGCTTAAGCTAATGCGTGATGACTCCATTGCAGTGGTATTGAGGCTAAGCAGCCAAACTCTGCCATCCGTAAGTGTGCTCGTGTGCAGCTTGTGAAGAATGGGAAGAAGATTGCTGCCTTCGTGCCAAATGATGGTTGCTTGAACTACATTGAGGAAAATGTATGTTCTTCATCCTGGACTTTTTTGAATGCCTGCCATGTCACATATACTAATGTCTTTTTTCATGTGTCATCATCCAGGATGAAGTGTTGATTGCTGGTTTTGGTCGTAAGGGGCACGCTGTGGGAGATATTCCCGGTGTCCGGTTCAAGGTCGTCAAGGTGTCTGGTGTGTCTCTGCTTGCTCTTTTCAAGGAGAAGAAGGAGAAGCCAAGGTCTTAAGACTGCTGTTGCATCTTGGTTGACAAGCATGGAGTAGACAGTGGATTAAAATGTTTAAGGAGAATGGTTCCTTGCTATGTTTACAGCACACTCTTCAAATCGATAACTTAAGATGGTGTTAGTGAAAACTACTTGTCAGACTTTGTTTCTGTTAAGGGGAAGTACTATCAAGAGTTTTGTTCTCAAGTTTGAGATGAAAGCGGCGTGCTTCTCCTGAGATGTATGTTCTATTCATTTGATTGGTTTGTGTTTGAGCTTGTAGGTTACCGTTCAGATATTATTTCCATGCCCTGCTTAATTGCTGTTCTACCCTTATACACGATGATCGTCATACTGGAGCTCCTGGTAGGCTCACGAAGTCCCTATTACGCCTTCTGCATTGTTGTGCTACCTGAATCAGCGTTTACTTTTTCGCATTGCTACGATGCACGACCTATAGATCGTTGGTTCCACCTCGTCGTTGCTTGGCGCTAATAAAAGAATCCCCTTTTCCTCTCATTCCTACTGCGATCAACACCCCAGTGAATTCAAACATCCCAAAATTTAAAATTTTCAAAAACTTTTGAATGTTTTGGTTGAAATTCGAAAATTTTCCCTTTTTGGAAACTCTAGCCCAAAATATGCATTCCCTTTTCGTAATCCCGCCTCCTCCCGAAAACGGTTTTCTCCTCAAGCACCTCGGGGGTCACCTCCCCCAGGCCATCGCCTCCTCCTCCGCTTCCGTCAACCGCCACCTCCCACGCCACGCACCGCCACCAGCGCCTTCTACCACCTTCGCTGCACCTCCTCGCCCTGCCACCTTGCACCGCCCAGCACCGTCCAAGCTCCGCAGGCCAACCACGCGCTGCGCCACCCCGCTCGATTCCTACTCCTACCGCCTCTCCAGGGCTATATAAGGCCACCCCGGGTAAGCCATTCTCATCACCTCCCACCCCACCACCTCTCCTTTGCTCGTTTGTCACCAACGCTGGCGAATTTCAAGAACCGTCGGCGCCCTGTTCTTCATCCCCGACGAGCCTCATGTGAAATTTATCGCCTCCATTGCTTCCCCTCCCTTCTACCTCTGGCACTAGCTCTCTCGCCACCGCGAAGCTTTCCCACCAACCCCACCCCATCCTCGCCCCTAGATCACCGGCGACGAGCTCCTCCTTCGCCCCACCCACCCCGAGCTCCACCGACACCTCCTCCGAACTCCCCTCACCTCGCTGATGCTCTCACCCCTTGCCCTGGCCGGAGATTGGTCATAGCGCCGCCGCCTCCTTCCTCGCCCGGCCGTGCGCCATTGCCGCCGCCGCCCCATCTCCACCCCTCCTATGCCCCTCCAAACCTCCAAAATGGAATCCCCACGCTACCCTGGTGCTTACCTCACCCTTCCCCGCCGGCCACCGCCGTCGTCAGAATCGCCGTCATCCTACCTCCGCCGGCTCGAGTGAGCGCATCGGCCTTTGGCCACGCGGCTCAAGCCACATGGGAGCTGGACCTTTAAGGCCTGGCCTTTGGGCTATGGCGCATGAGAATTGGTGACCCGTTTATTGTTCATCGACTCACCAAACAACATTCACAACAAGACAAAAAAAAATTTCTTGTTCACAAATCGAAATAGTAATCCAAATTACTGTTCACTACCTATTTTCATCCATGAAAATGACACTATTCATTGTCTACCACTATTCATCCTCAAAACCCTATTTCGCCGTTATATATCCATTTCGTCTGTTTCGAGCCTAGGAATCCATTTCTCCATTATGTTCAGTCCAATTAAGCACCAAATAAATTTCTACCCTCCCACACCACCTTTTTTTTGTTTATTTTCGAATATCTTTACTTGCATGTTATTCCCATCTCATTCCTTGTCGAGTTGAATTTTATTTGATTTGTTTTATTTTATTTTGCACTAGGTCCCGACTTCTACGACCAAACCCCGGAAGACGCTGGACAAGACGAGCTACTAGAAGAATTTGTGCAAGGAGGCAAGTCGCATTCCTTTGATCATTTTGAGCCAATATTTCATGTATTTATGTTATTATTTTCATTACTGTATTTGTGCTAGTTACTTTAAATATCGAAATAATACTTTTGAATACCATGATGAATAGATAAAATCATATTGCCCTACATACAAACCCACTTACTCTTGTAGCATATATTCACCTTGACAAGTTTAGGTTACATAAAATAAAGACTAGATATTTAGCTTTATCACACAAATATGTTGTTAAATCCTGAAAAGCAGTATTGGCTATTCACCAATGGTTTTGGAGGAGAGTTGAGGGTTGAGACCAGGAAGTTGGACAACCCAATAAAATTGTGTTAAAAGTGAGTCAAATGTGAGATCAATAGGTGGACAACCACGAGTTGGTGTTGGTCTATTTCCTCATTAGAGACAAGTAAGGATAAAAACCTTGTGCCAAAGTAACAGACACAGAAAATCGCTCAACCACAGGTGTGGTCATTCCTCCCTGGCTTAGTACACTTCTCCCCCGATTGAATATCTACAGAACAGGGGTGGGACAGGATTGGGCCTAAAGGGACACTCGTTGGTCTACACAACGGTAGGCTCCATCAGCATCGGGTCAATATTTCCGCCATTGGCTGGTGGTCCCCCGAGGGATGTATGGTCCAATAACCTACCGGGTAGAGGTTAGAAAGGTTGAGCAATGAAAATGCTTTGCTATCTCAGCTCAGTCGCATGCTAACGTGTTGCGTGTATATAGCTTGAGAGTATGAGCTTGAGGTATCTTGTGGGTAAGTGAGCAACTCTGCAGAGTATAACAAATAGTATTCGAATACGACGTGCTTCCGGTTAATGAAGTTGTGTTCATGGGTGATTCCAATACATGAGGCATAAGTAGAGTTTTTGAGATGTTAAGTTGGTAATTGCAATTGTTGATAAACCCCTGTTGTTATTTTTTTATTGTTTTAAAGTTAAACTACTTTAAATATAAAATGCATCCACATATGCCTATTATGGTAAAAGTGTATCATTCCTTTAATAACCATAGTATGTAATTAATTAGAATTTTCATGTGACTTGTTGAGTATAGTAGTACTACACATTCTTGCAAAATCTGCAAACATCTACAGAGGAAATATGGAAAAAAAATATTGAAAATCTCAATGAGCAGGATCTTGGTGGACCCCCAGATGGCAATGATTACTATTATTAGGTCTCGACCGCGCCCAAGTGTGCCTGTGGTTTGAAGTTCTTTTGTTAACTTTGGGCTTGGAAGCCCGTGTCAGTGTTAAAACTGGCTGTTAAGCCTTAATCTCATGTAATAAAAGTTTGGTTCTTATTGTAATTAGAAAGCTTACTTGAGATGCTGCTTACTTCACAACTACATATCCTGAGCGGTTGTGAAGAGTTTGATAGCACCAAAAAATGGGGACACGAGATGGTGCATACGAGATGGCATCCACCTGTCAGATGGCGCACACGAGATTCCACTATTCCGCGACGTCACATCCCGTGGGGGTGGAGGAAGCCGTTGTAGCCACCGAACCTAGGGGAGGAAGATGTGTCGTTGCACCCTGATATGTGGATCAAGGGAGGAAGCCGTGCGCGTGGGGATCCACCACCATCGATGTCGTCACACATCTAAATCCGCCGACCTCTGTCGTCATTGATGCAGACTAGAGGGTAGGCATCACCAGGGACGCCTCAACTGACTGCCATGGCCATCTTAGCCTCCACATCCGGTCATCGCTATTGGATCGAGAGGAGGCATCATCGACGCATCGCAAACCGTCGGTGTGGCTGCCGTCGCCTCCAAATATGATGCTTCGTCTTCAGGGAGCCACAATCTGTCACCGTTGGCTCCAAATATCGAAGAATGGGAGTGGTGGAGATTGGGAAAATACATTTTTTCTTAATTTTTTTTATTTTGATATGGGTCTACTGTAGGGTTCAAGCATCATAGTATTTTGTGCTAAGTTAGACCCCCTCACATAGGTCCCACCTTAGTACCCCTTTAGGGGGTCTATACACTGTGCATGCTTTGGGTCCTCCCGCATATACCACGACTTGTATAGGAAATCCAGAGCTTACTGTCTTAAAAAAGAATAAACAAAATGTTGACTTCGTTTTGTTTGAAAAGGTAGAAAGTTGTCTAGTTCAAATTTATTAGAAAAGGAAGATGACGATAGCGACAACAGCACGCAAGAAAATTAGTAGATCGACGTGTGTTTGGTGTTGGCCAATTTAGTGCATGCTTGATGATTACTTTGAGCAATCTGGCAAAGAAAACTGAAAACGCATGTTACTCATTTTCTTTACTTGATCTCGTTGGTTATCAACATAGCTTGCGGAAGAAAGAAACTATTATAATTCTTTTGGTGGTTTTGGAGGGGACAATCTAAAGAATTCTTTTGTTCTGTATTTTTGGAGAGAGCAATCTAACATGTCAAGCTAATTTCTCTTCAAATTCATGATGTGTGGTAATTAAGTTGGAGATGGTAATGTGGCATAATATGGAGTTCTGGACCATAGGAAAGGGCGAATGGTCTTTGATTTAGATTAATTCATTTGGTGGATTTGTATGGATTGGGATAGGAATCCCACCCCCCGCGGACCGACGAACGGCCCGGATAACCCGGCTCCCCACATCGCAGAGGCCCGGGCCGCCTCCCCTTCTCC
This sequence comes from Hsuehochloa calcarea, assembly GCA_036346395.1. Taxonomy (NCBI): domain Eukaryota; kingdom Viridiplantae; phylum Streptophyta; class Magnoliopsida; order Poales; family Poaceae; genus Hsuehochloa; species Hsuehochloa calcarea. The sequence goes on along the minus strand of CM070594.1, from coordinate 72,602,374 downwards.
AGCGTCCGATCATCCCATTCCCCACCTCTCCTCACCACACCAACCCCCGTCGCCTCCTCCTCCCTCCCCTCCTCCCCCCTCCTCTCCTCCGCTCGCGCGCGTTTTTATAAGGTACGGATCGAGCGCTGCTCGCCACCCCTATGCTCGTGCGCTGATGTTTCGTGTGCCGTGATGAATTTGTAATTTGGTGTGGTGCGATGGATCTAGGGTTTTGGAGGGCGGCCGGGCGATGGCGGACGGCGGGAGCCACGACAGCGGGAGCCCGAGGGGCGGCGGCGGGGGAGGGGTGAAGGAGCAGGACCGTTTCCTGCCCATCGCCAACATCAGCCGCATCATGAAGAAGGCCGTGCCGGCCAACGGCAAGATCGCCAAGGACGCCAAGGAGACCCTGCAGGAGTGCGTCTCCGAGTTCATCTCCTTCGTCACCAGCGAGTGAGTTCGCTCGGTAGCGTGATTTTTGCCTTTCTCGCCTCGATCGGGTTGATTTTGTTGGGTCTGAGGCGTGATTTCGCTGTGGTTTGGGCGGTGGCGCAGGGCGAGCGACAAGTGCCAGAAGGAGAAGCGCAAGACCATCAACGGGGACGATCTGCTCTGGGCGATGGCCACGCTCGGCTTCGAGGAGTACGTCGACCCCCTCAAGATCTATCTCCAGAAGTACAGAGAGGTGATCATCGCTCGTGCTCACTATTGTTAGTATAAATGTGAGTTCTTTTATTTTGTATATCCATCTCATGTCAGGTTCTTTGTCTTGCTTGCAATTTTTGGGGATGGGCGGTGGTAATTTCAGATGGAGGTACGTGATCTTCAAATCCCCTTCTTTTGTACCTTTGGTGTGCTGTTGTTCCATTGTAATGTTCTCCATGAATGCAAAGTTTTTGTTGTTCTTTCTTTGTGCTAGTTTAAGTTTAAGTATAACCTGAATAAACAAAACTAAATTAGGAGGCATGTCATTAGCTGATATATTCAGGCCCCGTTTGGAACGCCGGAATTTTTACCGATTCCTGTGGAAAGAAAACTGTTTACTGTGAAATTCCTACGCTACAAACGGGGCCTCACTCTGTTTGCAGTGCAAAAGCAATGCTCCATGCTTCGGCACGAATTTACATAACCTGATTTAAATAATGAGCTATAACCTTTAATTTGGTATAGTTGGAACCTAAGTACCTAACATGAAATGTACATGACCTTTGATATGTTGTTGTTTCATTGGAATGTTCCCCATAAATGCATTTTTTTTGTTTTCCGTTTTTAGTCTAAGTACAACATGGAAAAACAGAATTAGGAGGCACACGTCCTCAGAGGCTCATCTTGATATATTCATTATGTTTGCAGTGCAAAAGCATTACCCCAAGCTTTGGCACGAATTGTACATAACCTGATTTGGCATGAAATATAGATAACCTGATTTCAATATTGAGCTGTACCCTTTGATTAGGCACTTGACAGGAATTGTACATACCCTAGTTTGAAGAATGCAAGGTTGTAACGCAACACTCGAATCAGACTTACATTCTTTCCTGCTTCATATATCGTGTAGGAAAGCTGCCTGCATTCACTTAGTCCATTACAGTTCCAGTTTCCAAGCAATATACTGTACATGCTAGTTCTTGCTAAAGTAAGGTTGCATAGATTCTCTCTAATACTTGTTACTTTGCTATCTATCGCCTCATTTCTTTATTGGACTGCTTTGGCTGCCTCAGCAAGCTTCTGTTCTATCTTGTGTGGTTGCTGCAAACAAGTTACTACTTTAAATACTATTTGTATTTGCATATCCAAGATGTAGTGAATATTATCATAGTTTTATTTCTGTTAATTTGTGGTAGGGTGATAGTAAGTTGTCCTCAAAGTCTGGTGATGGTTCCGTAAAGAAGGATGTGATTGGTCCTCATGCTGGCGCCAGTAGCTCAAGTGCCCAAGGGGTCAGTATTTGTAACTGGTATTGCTTTCAACCCAGTGATGCTTGAAACTGACTTACTCATGTTCTCTTTAGATGGTTCAGCATGGAGCTTACACCCAAGGGATGGGCTATATGCAACCTCAGGTAACCTATAGGCCATCATAGTATCATTTGTCAGTACAATGCTAGATAGTTCATCCTTGAAGCTAAACATGATACAAAACTGTAATGCAATTTTCAATCGTTACATTCTTTAGCTAACACTTTTCTCCCTTTACACACCCAGTACCATAATGGGGACGCCTAAAACTGAAGACACTGGCAATTTTTGGCAACTGTTATTGCTCTGTGAGGTAAATTTTTTGTACAGATAAGCTTGCCATACGTGGGGTATTTTTTTTAATATTCAACACTTTGTTCTATACCCGTTCTGCTTTTCTTTTAAAATAAGGTTGTCCTCTGCATCTGCATATTTCCTCTGCATCTGCATATTTTTAACAAGGGAACTTAAGATATGTTCAGCTGCCCACCAGAAAATTCTCCTGATGCTTTATACATGCTTCACGCTTTTTTTTTAAAAAAAAAACAAGATACATGCTTCACGCTTATTTTCTCTGTTCTGACACATTACTCCTTTTGCTGCAGTGGTTATGTATCTGTTAAGGAAGTCGCCCCACATTAGGTCCATGTTCATCGGAAGAATACCAGAACACCTGAAAAGGTGTTAACAGTTGGCTGTGATGGCTGCCTCTCAGATGTAAATTGCTTTCATGAGAATAGCTTCACCTATTGTTTAGTGCTTGTTTTTATCTGTAAATTCAGAATGGTTCAACCATTGGTATTTTGGCTATCTTTTGCATTCACATATTTGTATTAGGAAGCCTACATCTATTGCTAGTGCCCCAAGCTCGAATAATGCTGGTTAGCATATAATTCTGCAATGTTCATGTGCTCTCGAATGTAAGGCTCGCCAGATGTGCACGGGCCTGTGTTCATGACGTGTGGTGCAAGGCGCAACCATCTGCTCTTCCACTGGTGGCACGAGGCCTACCCTATACGAGAAGGCAGCCCTCTACAAGATTGCCGTGAGCTTATTAGAAACTCTCCCAACAGTGGCAAGTCTCAACCTATACTGAGTGCATGCATTATGGAGTCTGCCTGTCTGACAAAACACACCGTATTGGCCATCACCGTGGTAGAACTTGTTCGTAAACTCAATCCATTGTAGACGCAGTGCACGTGCGTTCATGGAGGCACAACAAAGGCAGTAGTAGAGATCTGCAGTGTAGTATTCTGCCAGACGGGCCCAACCTGTTAGACGTCTCCCAGTATTAATATTTGCCACTGTTTCGCTTCCGCACGAGCATTCTCTCACCTGACAAATATTGCGTAACGACAGGCGATGGTGCTGACGACCTTGAGTGACGCGCAGCGCAAGGAGTCCAAGAGATAATAAAGAACATGTGCTGTGGTTGTTCAACGGATGACGATTTATGCATCAGGCACCAAGTGGGGAGGGGTGTGCTCACCCCTAGGTTACCACGAACTAGCGAGTCTGTACGGTATCGTAGCGTTCTCTGTTGGTCATCCGCGGGCCAGATCGGTGGAGAGGTAAGTTATGTACAAATCCACTTTCTGTTTTTTTTTGTTATGCCTTTCGTTCTACTAACATCATGTCGTTCTCCCACAGCAGGTTCGTCGGGATGAATCACTTCTATCGTCGCGTTCGGTACACAAACTAGTGCTCCCCCTCGGCCATCTGTACTGCACATCCGGGAGGTACGAGATTCCCAGTTTACGTTCAAAGTGTTTATCTGTACTAACATCGTTCAGTTTTGCAGTCTTCGGTTGACTGTGGGGGTCACGACCAGTTCACGTCGACTGATGACGACAACACGGACTTCCCAACTCCTACTAAGGAGCAGTACACGCTGTCAGGGTTTGCACCATGGCAGGGGTTTGGAGCGTACGCAGGGTAGAGCTCCTCCGGGTTGGGTGGCACACCGTACGTCCAAGGCCAGAGCTCCCTCGGGTTGGCTAACACACCGTACGTACAAGGCCAGAGCTCATCCGCACAACCGGAATTGCGAACATCGTACATTGGGGGCAGACAACTTGGGAGTGAATTTATAGAGTCTATCGTTCATGAATTCTTCAGAGGTGACCCCAGCTCAGCATGCCTCATCAGGACGACATATACGCTTATCAGACTTTGCTGGGCCAAACTCCTACTGGTGCACCTCCGCCCACTCAACGGTCTCCATACCCCCTCCAATCCGACACGCGCTCTCCAGACTGGCTCACGTATCCCACGGGATATGCCCGACGCAAAACATCCAGGCGCATGCGGAGGTAGCCGCAATGAGCAGAGGGTAGTGGCTCAAACGAGTGAGTCATATTGTATCTCGTGGTATACGATTATGTTTTGGTATATTTATATTCATATTTTTGTTTTGATATAGTTATACGTGTATTTTGATTATTATATGTGTACTTCTGTGCCATATTGTATATCGACATCTTCAATGGAGTTGTAATGTAAAAAAAAATCATACATTCCAAATCACATAAAATCATGAAACACTAATTTCCGAAACCTAAAATCCAAATCTTTGCAACCTATGTCCTAATTTTTTGAGACATCCCAGAACACATATAAGATTGTCAAAACATTACACAATCAAGTCCACTGCGTGAGAAGTCTTCAAAATGAAATTCATAATTTTTGAAACTCATTTTCTTCATTTACAAATTTGTTAAAATAGTACAATTATATGAAATTACGCGAAAAATACTGAACAAATAAATTTTTGGCAAATTTACACAAACAAGTACACTGTGTTGGAAGACTCCACATAAAATTTCATAATTTTGTTAACTTATTTGCTATATTTAAAAATTCCTACAAACAGCGTCAAAACTTTAATCGGCTTAAACTCTAGTTTCGACCTAAACCCCAATCCCAGGACACATCACGGGTGACAGACTGACACCACAAGGCGGCTGTGCGGCAATAGGTGACGTGGTTGCACAGTAACCATGTGATAAGAGGCTATTTATGAAAAAAAAATAGTCATTCCTATAAATACAAGGCGAAAAAAGCGTCAATACGGTAAAAAAAAACTTCCGGATTTGCTAGTGGTAGGGTTACATAACATGTGCCAAAAACCATTGGTTTTGCAACCATAACCACAAAACCTAGGGTTATGGAATTACTCTTAAATAATTAATCATTTCATGGATACTACAGGTCCTGCCAGCCAATACATGAGACGTAATTCACAGACGAAACGAGCGGCATCTAAAAGAATAATCGTAAGATCAACTATTTTATTTCAATGGACACTTACAGCCTAGGCACAAGAATGATTAAAAAGGTGCGTTTTTTCATTTATAAGTGGTAAGGGACAGTCACTTTGAATAGCATGTAAAAGCTAAAAGTAGACAGAACAAATCTACATTTCTATCTTTTTTGTTAGCAACTATAATCTGCTTCTCCGCTGAATGCACTGTACGATAAACCTGCCCTCTACAATATTGCCGTAAACTTACAAAAATCTCCTCCCCGTGCGCTGGCAATCTCAACCACGACTGCACGCCGTTAAGAAGAGGCCCGGCGGTCTGACAAAATGCTGTGTATTACGGAAAAGCCATTTTGCTCATGAAATTCCACCCCCGTGCTCCAAAAATTGCAAGAAACAAGTTTAATCTCTTTATGTGCTGCATTTTGTGTGCATCAGTCTTCGTCGTCTGCTAGCAGAGCAAATGAAAATGGTTCGAATTTGTAGCCGTCCCCATGGTAGAACTTGTTCATAAACTCAACCCAGTGTAGACGCAGTGCATGCAGAAAGGCGCTCAATGTTTCCATCATAAGCAATATAAAGGCAGTAGCAAAAGCAAAAACTAGAAGCCCCACTAACTTCACGACAAGACTGTCATACCTGTCAAACAATACAATAAATAGTTCAAGTAAGCAACTGTCGCACTTCGAGCTTCATGCAGGCATCTCAAGAATAGATGAAACCATGCATGTCAAGGTAGTCATATGAGAAGACAAATATCGGTGTATAAACAAAAAAAGTTGTGCAGAGCAGACGTACTATATGCAAAACAAACAGCGAAGTTTTTCAAAATCTGAAAGATGAAAAAAAGGACGGATACTTTACCCCCAAGCAAGTAGCAGCAGCTTCTCGTAGAAAACGGTCGATAGCTCAGAATGCGCCAAACTGAAATTAAAATAACATTATACAAAAGTGATAGAACCAGCAGAAATGATACTTTGCAAAAAAACATCACGAGGCAAACCTCAAGGCCCAAAGTCGAAGATATGATGCAGTATTTGAGACAGCACCAAGTACAAACTCAATGGAATGTATCATTTGATGCACAAAAACTTCACTGAAATCGAAATCATCATGACGAGACCGGGCAGAGTCAGGTTCAGAATCCGGATCCATTTCAGACGTCCCAAGGAAGCGATAGGTGTGACCATGAAACCTCTGCATCCAGGTATGGAAGATTAACAATTCACTAGACATCGTAACCATAACCTAGGTTTGTTGCTTACTCAAACATAAAAGATCTTCCTAAACTTGTTAACCTAATAGCATCATTTACAGAAGAGAAACAAGAAAGATCATATCTTTATTCAGGATGGCAGCATAACATCACCGCTCTAGTTTCATGTTTTTAAATTCAACTGCAGCATAAAGAGTACTACACCGGTAACAAAAGAATCGGCACACAAATATAGGGCTGTGGAACCATGTCAGTTTTTTTTTACAAGGAACCTCTTCTCAGTTTCTTTTACAAGGAACCTCTTCTCAGTTTCTTTCCATCTTTTTGTCTACGTGTGTATTCACTATTCAGTGAAGCACCAATGTTATATTTAGATCTTTCATTAGTAGATACAAGCAAGGATAGAAAACCTAGTACCGGAGGAAATTCCAGCCGGCGGGCGGTACCGGTAACCAGCCAGTTACCGGAAATCCCAGAGAAAAACCGGATAAAATTCAAAATCTGAATTTTGAACTGCAGTTTTTGAAAACCGGTTGCTGGACCGGTTACCGGCCAGTAACAGAAAAAACCGGTCTAAAAAACCGGACCCAAAACCGGAAATCCTGATGAATGATTAGGTTAGAAAGAAATGTCATGTTTTCAAGAGAACTTTGAATAGCATTGCTCAATGACTTCAACCACTAACTCTTTACCAAGTCTACATGCATATAGAGTAAAAATGTAAAATGAATAACTGGATTGCATGAAATACTTATGTCATACATACCAATTTGTAAAAGACCAGAGACTTTTGTTTTAGAAACAAACATCACTCCATTGAGGCTTAAGACGTCATAAATAATAGAGATTTGATGAAACTGAACCTAGGAAGTGTATATTTAGCTCATACAATACGTAATCTAGCATAAAAAGGCCTAAACCAACCTAGGAAGTGTTTTACGCAGTCAAAAAACCAAATTCAAACTTAAAATTTTTCGGCTGGTTACTGTTCACCCAGTCCCCACCGGTAAATCCAGTTACCGGCGGTAACCGGCCGGGATTTTCTTCCATGGATACAAGCACACGAACCAAAGCCAGTCAATCCAACTCTAAACCAATCTAAGCCTTGTAATTGCAAAATTAAACAAATGAAAACCTGTCTGCTTCTGTCCTAGAAACCGGCCTGGTTACTAGAACCAGCCAGGGTTCGGTTTTTATTTTTGAACCCTGTTCCAGTTTCCAAATGGCAGACCCATCATCAACAATTCCTCCAGCATCTTAACACTGGGGGCTTCAGGTATTCTACTATACACTCTCATGGTTGGGTCACGCATGGAGCCCAAGAGTTCAACCTTGCTGTCCCTAGGCCATATATGTCATGTTTAATTGTTGAAAACGTGGTATATCAGGTGTTATTGAAACCAGACCGGACAGGCGGTTCAACCGGAAAAAGGCAGAACTTCCGGTCCATTTTGCTATTGGATTGCCTGTGAAGTTGAGCTGCTCTGAACAGGAGAATTCCCGGTTAAACCAGCCGGTTTCGCACTAAATCGCGTGAAAACCAGTGACGGTTGGACAGCGAATCTTGTGCATGAAGCAGGAATAGTTGTTAAAAAACATTGTGTGGAGCAGGGGGGAAAATCCCGGCGGTAATCGCGATTCGGCGGTTAACGGTGGGTCCGAGATTAAAATTCCAGCCAGTTTTCTCGGGTTTTGCGAGTTCAAATTTCAATTTTCAAAATTCGGCTGGTTTTTAATCAAATTCAAACGATTTTCATCTAGGGATTATCGTCGACCGACCGGATAAAAAATTCCGGTTATCTCTTCCCTGGTGTGGAGGGGGTTTCCCAAGACCATAGTTATAAAACCCGGACTGGTCATCGACCCGGTCGAGGTCTTAGTTCACTGACCCGATGGCCGGACCAGTGGGTCAACGGTCGGACCGCATGTTTTTAAATTTAATATATACACACACACCCACAAAAAATAGGGAAAATCAATTATACACAAAAACAATAATAATTAAAGAATCTGAATTCTGAACAACAAATTAAGTCAGTCGAAGAGGAACATCATAGACTCACACAATAACACAATCATTCAAAGAGTTGATGTTCTAGTCTATTTTTCTTTTTTGAATGAATATGTTTAAATATACTCCAATTCCTCTCACATCCAAATACACTACATGTTTGGCTTAATACATGAATTGCCAACTTACATCTTACTATATATGTCTTAGATCTAACTATATATTCTTAGATCTAACTATATATTACTCTGATTAGAAAATAGAATAGTAAAAATCTAATGCTTACATCTTAACAAAGACTAGAGAGTAGAAACAAATAAAGCAAGTAGAGAAATGTATCATATCTTGTTGATGTAGGCAAAGTTAAGCAGAGAACGGAGAGGAACTACCGACCGCAGTGAGAGAGTGAGAAAGATGGAAATTATTTATGTGTAGCCACCAATTTCACAAGGGGATTCCTACTAAAACCTAGCAACACCCAGAGTATGAACATGCCCTTCAATTTAGTCTTGAAAATTGAAAAACTCTTTCATTTTAGAGGTTTCTTGAAAATTGGCCTCATCAGCAAAACCCAACCGGGTCAAGCAAAACCGGCCAGGTCGATGAAAACCCGACCAAGTCGACCAGATTCTTATAGGTCAATTGCATCTCCGGTCTTGTGAGTGTGTCGCCCGACAAAGCCTCTGGGTCCAGGTTTTTTCAGTTCAACCGCCGGATGTGAGGAATACATGACCTACTATTGTTGGGCCGAAGAACCAGCAAACCTTGCCTGAGCGGGACGATGACTGGGCCCAACTTCAATTACTATGGATGTATCACAGAGCATGTGCACAATCTAGCTTTTGTCTCGTATGCAGAGAATATAGATATCATGGACATCTAGGAGTGATAACTTATCGAGAAACCTGATATTTCTTTTTTCTAAAGTGAATATGCATTCCATTTGTAATTCTATCCAGACAATAGATTCGAATTCTCCATACATTCTTTTCATAAACCAAAGAAGGTTGTGTTGGGTTGCTCGGCCACTTACTCCAGTGGAATCCAACTTCAATCAGGAAATGATGTCACCCTATGAGTTATAATTAATCACTCATTATGGCATTATATAAAGGGAATTGCTATATAACTTTCGACAGTTTTTTGTAACCAAAACGGTCACTTTTTTGTTCGTTAGATGTGTTATAAGATTCGTGTTGGTGATGTGCTGGAAGAAAAAAATCATAGTAATCGAATTTTCATTCGTCCGATATGCATTGAGATTTGCGCTTTTTCCGTATGATGAATTGAGTCCAAATTTATTATGATTTTTTCTTTGGAACATAACGGGTTCACCACATTGCCGTATTTTGTTAGTATATAATTGTATTTTATTTTCTTTGTTTTTGCTCAACCTCTCAAAGTACATGTGAAGAACATAACGAGTTCACCACATTGCCGTATTTTGTTGGTATAATTTTATTTTTTATCTTTATTTTTACTCAACCTTTCAAAGTACATGTGAGATTTTGAATTATGTGATGGAAATATGAGTTATTAAAACCTTCAAGAATAATTACGGTGACTATGAGTTATTAAGACCTTCAAGAATAATTACGGTGACCAAGAACAAAAATTATATAAATATTTTACTGTAATTTATGTATAATGGAGTTGTAAATGAACTTTTTGAATGTGGCAGTTTTTTACAGAGAAAACAGTCGAATTTTGTGTAGACAGACCCTTATATAAATGGACCAATCATGTCAATATAACATAAAGACTTGCAGAGACTATGATAATCATTATTAATGTAGCCATGCAGTGTTAGGACACGGCATCAAAAGCAAATTCTGGCTCAAAAAGGAGATATGCTTGTTGCTTTCCGAGAATAAGATTTTCCATAACAATATACCTCCTTATGAAGTTTCTTCAAGATAAAAGGCTTTGGGAAGAGCATCCATGGAACAGCTACAATGGCCAGAAGTAACAAGAGTATCTGAAAGAGGAAAATTATTAGGCCGCTATGCAAAGGATGTTGCAAATACTGGAGCATTTAGTTTGTTTTGTTAAAAGGTAATAGAACCTGGAGTTGCTTCTGACCCCAAAACAGTTGATTTTCTCCAAGATCTCCAGTAGGATCGAGGAACATATATATCATCACATGATACAGATCAGCTTGAGAGCCCGTGCACCACTTGATGAGAATCAGAAGTGCTAAGTAACCAAAGAGGCTATTCAGAAAAACCATCTGCGGCACGAATTGATACCTGAGGAACCCACATGGTTAAAAACATTGCCCTTTTCCTCCTCTAGTTTCTTGCATCGAAAGAAGAAAAGATGCGATGAAAATACATTACCTTATGTCAAGGGCATTTCCATGAAACTTTGCATCAAAATAACTCAATACAATCCCCAAATTCATCTGGGAGACACCCATCAGTATAGACATCTTCATCTTCAAGGAATTTAGAAAGGGTAGCTCAGATCGACTTCCACGCCAACTTGGGTCCACTCCAAAAGGATAGGGATCACGGACTTTTATGAGACCAGCAGTATGTGCATCACTGAAGCACACAGGTCGGGTGTTAGATATTCAGGGATAAACCTTTGGTACAGATGGTCATCTGGCATTAAAATGTGTTATAGCTGAAGACTGTTTCCTTGACCTACTCTTGCTATCAGATGATAGACAAGGTACATTTCATCAAGTGCCAGCCATGGATGGAAATCCTGACCGGTTACTAACCAGCCTTACCGGTGGGCGGCGGGATTTGAAATCCCGGCCGGTTTTTCCGGAGTTTTCAAATTCAAATTTCGAATTTTGAATGATTTTTAAGCAAAATTTAATGAAAATTGACCGGGAAAAACCGGTAACCGGCCGGTTACCGGTAGTCCGGTACCGGCCGCCGGCCGGGAATTGCGCCGGTACCGAGATTTTGATCCTTGGTACCAGCCATTCAAAAATAGAAACAACCAAGTGGATATAGCTCTCCGGAACTCTAACAAAATTGGCTATTACCCGGCATGCCCAGCACCATGAGGACCAGGAACTTTACTAGCTCAGATAATGAGCAATTGAAATCATCTGCCATGGCCAGTGTTACGGATGATATCATTTTAAGATAAGAGACATCCTTGCATCAAAGAGCAAACAGATGCGTGTATTTACAAGTTACAACATATGTTGCATATAGCTCCATGGTAGTTCAAAAAATAAATGTGTATATGCTTTCAGCACTTAAATGTATTTCTTATTTACAATGCACGTGCTCAACAATAGCTGCTTTTCGTAGTAAGAAAATACTAAAAGTACTCCTTAGTCCTTAGTCCCCTAAACATATGGAATGTACACAAGAAGTTGATCAACTAGCAAAGTAGTATCTGTTGCAGTATACTCAAAGAATAATGAACTACCGAAAAGAACACACTGGTGCATGTAACTAGAACCCCACCCCAAACAAAAAGGAAGAGGAAGAGGAAAAATGAGAAGAAACCAGAGCTTAGTCAAGGTATTTAACTGAAATCATAATTTTCCAGCATAAAAAATCAAATAATCATCAAATGGTAAGTCCAAACCTGCAGGTTTTTTCCCGACATTCATACGCAGATTTGCCAAATATATGGAATGGAACTGAGAAGAACTCGTTGTATATAAGCCCACAGTATATTGAGAATAATGCCATCAGAAGAATAACATAACGCCCACCAAATGCCATCTCCGTAAAGCTATCGAGCTTCTGTAATAAGGGGCCAGAGGTTAATGGAACAGGTTGAATGTGCAGGCAATTTGACAAAAAATAAATGATAAATTGCTAAGTTAAATGCGACCAATACCTTCCATGCATGATTAGATTTAGAAGAGATGTTCACATGAAAAGAATTTGATAAATGGCTTAAAAACGAGCACTGGTGGAGGCCATAAAAAAAATCACTGGGGTCCCTTCATCCTTGCATGCAGAGATATTTCAGTGGATTCCCTCTACATTATAAGAGAGATTTCTAGACTCCTATGAAAATATACCATAATTAATTATAAGAGAGATTTCTAGACTCCTATGAAAATATACCATAATTAAATGGGTTCTCCATGAATTTTACAGACAGTGTCATGTGACACCACAGGCCCCACATGCCTCTACCTCCATCAGCAATGTGACTGATGCTCACAAAAATATAACTGATAATATTCATTGAGGTGATCAAACTTTCTCCATGATATGTAAGGGTACAACTCAAGGATACAAATCTCGGAACCGGAGGAAAACCCGCCCGGCGGCCGGTAACGGTAACCGGCCGGTGACCGGAAAAACCGGAGAAAGAACCGGTTGAAATTCAAATACTAAAAATTGAATTAGGGATTGTTTTAAACCTGGTTACTGGAACGGTTACCGCCCAAAACCGGAAAACAGCTACCAAAACCGGTAAAAAAAACATAGAAAATTGAATTGGGACTTGGGAGTACAATAATTCAAGCATATTTAGCTCATACAAAAGGTAATCTAGCACCAAAAAAAAATGTCTAAACCAACCTAGGAAGTGTAGTATGCAGTCATAAATTTAAATTTAAATTTGGGAAAATTCAGCTGGGTTTTTCCTCCCGGTTTTTCCGGTAATCACCGGGTTTTTTTTTCCTTGGGTACAACTTCACTTGGGTATTTTCAATACGAGTTCAATATTTAGACTTACAGCGGACAATATCTTTACTATTATAAAAGGTCTTGGTGATGATGGTGAATATGTCTGCCTCCCCACCTCTTGACTTGTTAGGATCTTTTGTTGATAAATATGTGCATACATGCATGTTACTTGAAGGATCAATCTTCCATATGGCTTGTTGATTGGATGCAAATTATACATGAAACTTTCATATGTAGGGATAATTATCTTATATTGATTTCTAAGTTTATAACTTATATTATGTTTATTTGAAATCCGTTACATCACACGTACATGTTACAAATCAACATCTCAACATCTATTAGATGAATATCCAAAGTATATATACTACACAGTAGAAACCCTATAGCACATGGGCCTCATGGGCCATATACACATATACATAACACCCCCCTTCAAACTCAACATGGGTAAGGAGGATCTGAAACATTGAGTTTGGAGAGATGGAAGCGATGTTGCTCTCGAGTTTGAGCCTTGGTGAAGAAATCAACGACTTGGATCTCAGAGGGTATATACTGAAGAACAATATTCTTCTGTTGACAATGAGAATGTGTGAAGGATGCATCCACACCGATGTGCTTAGTCAGCTCATGCTTCACTGGATCAGTAGCAATCTGTATAGCTCTAGTGTTGTCACACAGAAGGGATGCAGGAGTATCGCATGACACACCAAAATCAGCTAAAAGCCAACGAAGCCAAACAATCTGGTCAACGCTCGAAGCTCAACCTTAGCACTAGACCGTGAAATCGCGGTCTGTTTCTTGGACTTCTAGGCAATAAGCGAAGACTCAAGAAATATGCAATAGCTAGAGACAGATCATCGATCAACAGAATCACTCGCCTAAGTCGAGTCAGAGTAAACATGAAGCTGAAGTTGATTCGACCGAGAAAAAAAAGACAACGATCAACAGTCCCTCGTAGATGGCACAACACACGTAGCAGCTGAGCATAGTGAACAGACGTGGGAGCAGAAACAAACTGGCTAAACACATGAACAGAATGGGCAATATTAGGACGTATCACTATAAGATAGACAAGACTCACAACAATATGACGATAATGAGAAGGGTCTTCAAGCAAAGTGTCACCAATAGGGCAAAGCTCAAGATGAAGCTCCATAGGAGTAGCAGCTGTCCGACTGTCAGTGAGACCAGAGCGAGCACACAAATCCTGAATATAGCGCTGCTGAGATAGATAGTAGCCATCATCTGTGCAAGTAAACTCAATCCCCGTAAAATAACAGAGAGGACCCAAATCCGACATCAAAAACTGCTCACTGAGTCGTTGATTAACAAAAGCAATGTACTCCTTATCATCTCCGGTAATCAGCATGTCATCAACAGAGTATAGGCATAGTACGACCACGTGGAGATGTATGAATAAACAATGCAGGATCATGCTTACTCTGGAAGAAACCAGCAGCTAATATAACTGAACTAAACCGCTCAAACCAAGCACAAGGAGTCTGTTTGAGGCTATAAAGAGCACGACGAAGGTGACAAATATGACCAGCAGGAACCACAACTCCCTAGGATAGCGTCATATAAACCTTCTTCTGTAAGTCACCATGAAGAAAAGCATTCTTCACATCCATCTGAGATAGTCTAAGAGCGAACAGCAGCCACAGCAACAAGAGTGTGAATCGTTACCATATGAGCAACAGAGCAAATGTCTCGTCATAATCACGACCATGTGCTTACTGAAAACCACGAGCAACTAGTCGAGGCTTGTAACTCTCAACAGAGCCGTCAGATTTGGTCTTAACTTCAAAAACCCACTTGCAAGTAATAGGAACAACATGAGCAGGTAAAGGAACAAGATCCCACGTACTAGTACGATTCAAAGCAGCTAACTGCCACTCAGGATGAACAACAGCCTCATGATAAGTGTGAGGCTCAGGCACAATAGCAGTAGATAGAAAACCATATCTGTCAGGAGCTGCAATAGTAGTACGATCACGAAACTCATACCGAGATGACGATGCCGGTGGAGGATCATCAGAAAGAGGATCATCAGTACTAGCCATGCCATCAGAGGGGGAAACAGTAGAAGACTGAGTATCAGGAGGAACCCTAGGACGACGAGTATAGTGAAGAGGAAACGGTGATCTGACTGAGGATGGAGAAGAGGACTCCACAGAAAGAGATGTATCAGACGAAACAATGGGTGGAAGGAAAAGAAAAGAGAGAGACTCAGCGGGAGAAGAGGCCCGAGTGGTAGACGAATAAAAGTAGGGACGATCCTCAACAAAAGAAACATCACGAGAAATGCGCATACGCCAAGCAGAGGGATCATAACAACGATAGCCCTTATGCTCAAGACTATATTCAAGAAAAACACACTCGACAAACTGAGCTGTTAACTTGGTGCGCTCACGAGGCAGAAGCAAAACATAACAAGTACAACCAAAAACCCGACGATGGTCATACCGAGGGGGAGTAGAAAACAAGAGCTCTCTAGGACACTTTCCCTAAAGGCGAGAAGATGGCTGCATATTAATGAGATAGACAGACGTAAAAACCGCATTAGCCCAAAAATGTCGTGGAACATGAAATGCAAGTAAAAGAGTACGAGCAGTCTCAATAAGAAGACGATATTTATGTTCAGCAACGCTGTTCTGAGCATGGGCACCAGGACAGGAAAGCTAAGGAAGGGTTCCCTCAGCGGAGAGAAAATGACGAAAGGTATGCGACAAGTACTCCCACCTAAACCAGAACAAAAAGTCTGAACAGGAGTGGAAAACTGGGTGTGAACCATACGAGCAAAAGACTGGTAAATGGACAAGAGTTGAGAACGATGTTTCATAAAATAAACCCAAGTATATCGAAAATAGTCATCAATAAAAATTACATAATAGATATGACCACCTTTGGAAGCAAAAGGAGCAGGACACCAAACATCATAATGAACTAACTCAAAAGGACAACTAGACTGAGATGTACTGATAGGATATGAGAGTTGCAGCTGTTTACCACGCATGCAACCTTTACAATCATAACTAGTGTCGACAAAGATACGACCTAGGACACTCTGACGAGCTAATGTAGAAATACGAGAACCACACAAATGACCAAGTCGATGATGCCACTGAGGAAAACTAACAGACACTGACGCAAGAACTGAAGATGCATGAGCGGAGAAAGATGGGAGACTCAGACGATCAAGGAGTAGAGATCCTGAAAATCTCTAAGGCGATGGCCAGTACCAACAAGAACTCCTGTCCGACGATCCTACACATAGCAAGTAGAGTCATCAACCCAACAAAGTAGTGCATATCAGCAAGTTGACCAACAGACATAAGATTCATAGAAAGCTGAGGTACAAATGACACATCAGGAATAGTAAAAAGAGAAGCAGAGAGTGCCCTGGTGAGTGACTGAACATGAGGTGTCATCGGCTGTCTATACACAAGAACCATCCATAACAGGTCGACATGATGCAAGATGAGACTTATCCGATGTTATATGAAAAGAAGCTCCAGAGTCCAAAACCCATAGAAGGCTAGTACCTGACACGGAAGAAGAGGCTACAACAAGACTGACAGACCCACTAGGAGGGGCATCAGATTAAGACCGCTGCTAAACTTGAGTCTGAAGAGCTTGAAGCTGGGACTGAAGTTGGCCCAACTGAGTGACAAGAGCAGAGTCCCCAACAGATGCAGGAGTGGTGGTAGCAACTACACCACGACGATGACGATGAGATGCAGGTCGCAGCTCTGGATGAAGACGGTAGCACCTCTGAACAGGATGACCAGGCTTCTTGCAATGAGGGCATAAAACCTGGTTAGATGGAGCATCAGAAAGTGGAGCAGGCTGATAAACCTCCTGACGAGGTGCCGCAAGAACAGACTGAGGTGGTGTCAACTCAAGGACAAAGAGCGAAGTCGAGTCTCCTCAGCAATCAACGCAGCGAGGGCCTCCTCCATGGTTGGAAGAACAACACATCCCAATAGCTGAGCTCGAATATACTCAAAACTCTGGGCAAAGGCACATAACAAAGGTGAACATTAAATTCTGCGCATCATGACCCGCCTTGCCTACACAGTCGGTACATCCAGTACAAGAAAGAGGAACCATGAAGGTCAACTGCCGTGAAATGCAAGTGAAAGAACTGTAGTACTCCTCAATAGACATCTCCTGCTGCCGTAAATCATGAAGAGTTTGTGGAAGAGAAAAACGGCGCGCTGCACAGGTCTGCTCATAACGATGCTGAAGGTACTCCCACATCTTGCGAGAACTTAGAAGATCAATGAAATCCATCCTGATTGAAATTTTAGCACTATAACATAAGATACTCATAACACGATCATCGGTAGCCGCCACGCAGTGACCTCCTTCACATCACCTTCTCGATCGGGCTCTCATTGTAATATACGAGAGAAGACCAATAGACCGAAGAAGCATTCGAACTGATGACGACCATTCACGATAATTCTGGCCATCCAGCTTGATATCTGAGGCCAGAAGAGCACCTCCTATACCAAAAGAATGAGCCATTTCACCACTTCGGCGTCGGAGAATAGGAAACAGAAGTCACAACTCAGCTCAGAACAAGAAACACGAGTCTCTTCAGCACATCCCAATTTGTAACAGGAAGAACGAATGAGGAATCCCAATCTTATGGATTCCGTGGCATCACAGCAGCTGCTAGGTGCAAATAGGATGGCCCTTCTCAAGTCAGCAAAGCAACTAACCAAACCTTTGCAGTCAACCTCAGCTCGGTGGAAGACCAGACGGTGGCTTGGCGGAGGAAGACTCGGCAGAGAGGAACAATCGGCGTGGGAAGACCAGGCGCATGGAGGAGACGACGCGCAAGTCGACAACGGCGGCTTGGCTGCGGCGCGCGATGGCAGCACACAAGTCGACGGCGGCAACTCGACTGTGGTGCACGATGGCTGGCGGCACTCCTCTGCTCGGCGAAAGAAACCGCGCACGAAGCAGACAAAGGGCAACGAGAGCCGTTCGGTGGAAGGCGGCGGCGGTGCTTTCGGCGATGCTCGTACCGAGGAAAAACAGACTCATCGGAGATGGAGGAGCCGTGGACCGTGCCAGCCCTTCTGCGGCGGGGAAGACACGAAGACAGCAGCCGTTCGGCGGAAGGCAAAAGGCGGCGGCCGGCTCTGATGCCATGTTACAAATCAACATCTCAGCATCTATTATATGAATATCCAAAGTATATATACTACACAGTAGAAACCCTATAGCACATGGGCCTCATGGGCCATATACACATATACATAACAGTGCACTCGGCTAGTAAATTTAATACAATTCAGTGATGCGCTAGTAGTCATGAAATAACATGATCTACAAACGCACTTCACAACATGAGCATTTAAAGAACACTAGAGAGAATAGCATACCACAGAAGGGAGCGAGGTAAGAAGAAAGACAAGACAGCATATTGGATAGGGTGCAAATAGCCTGATTATAACTGCACTATTCAAACAGTAGAAAATAACA
This sequence comes from Hsuehochloa calcarea, assembly GCA_036346395.1. NCBI lineage: Eukaryota > Viridiplantae > Streptophyta > Magnoliopsida > Poales > Poaceae > Hsuehochloa > Hsuehochloa calcarea. The sequence continues at coordinate 72,583,827 of CM070594.1, read as the reverse complement.
TCTGTACAATCTATCAACTATACTCTTCTACATTAGTAATGGTTATACAAAAAAAGGACGAAAAGGTTCAAGATTAGTCAAGAATACCTGAGAGGAAAGCTTCTTCTCACGAAGTATAAGAACAAGAGCTCCTAGTAACAGACATATTCCATGACCCCAATCTCCAAACATAACAGCGAAAAGAAATGGGAATGTAACAACAGAATATACAGCTGGATTTGCTTCTTCATATCGAGCAACACTGCAATTAGACAGATTCATTATCAATTCACTATGGAGGGTTCATGATGAAAATATCATAACATAGGGGTTCTCTTTCATCAGAGAATAGTAACCAACGATAGAACAAAATGAAACATTCCCACATGTAATCACGTCAAGTATAGATTTAGATAAGTTCCAAGGTTTCATGAAGCAATCAGCCTTGTATGGTCACAACTCACAACTCACTAACTCACAAGGTCACAATTCACAAAGGTTAACAGCTGTCAGCTATAGGAAAACTCTGAACACTAAGCAAGTCAACCTCATGAATTAAATTTTAAAACAACTCCAGCTCAACCTCAGAACTATAATATACTGTCACCTGTCACCAAATGATGAGTTATCTCTTGCTCACCACCCCTCAACGTCAAACCAACAAACCCTTCAAAAATGGGACAGCAAAGCCTTTGTGTGGGACCAAGTAGCGAGTACACCTGATTTACTCCAACTACTTTGCTCAAGATTTAATCCTCAAAACACAAATTCAAAGAAAAATTGATTTATACATTACTTCCAAAAAGTCCAAAGTGTAACAAATAAAATCATTCATTTACGTTGACTTTTGCAACAAGTTACATACCCGTACGCATCAACGATCTCCTGGAAAGCATTAGTAAATTTATCAGTTCGGAAATATGTAGGCGGTGAGTCAATAGTGTCCATCTCATGAAATATTATTCCAACTTGTGAGTGGCTGTGAAGGGTTGCACGCTGCAAAACATCATTGATCTGAAGCACAACTTAGAAGTAAGATATCCGTTCTAAAGGTTTTTCTAAACGAAATGAGCATAACAATGACTTCAAATAAATTTAACATTTCTGACCTGAGATTTAGCAAATATAGGACACCATCCTTCCCCAACAAGGCATTTCTTTGTGACATCAAAGTTCAGCATGTTTAAAGTATCATATACAGCTTTCTCCTTTTTTACCTAAAAGGAACACGAAAAAGTTGTGATTCAGAAATCCAGGTACAAGCACAAACAGGGATCACAGTTTTTTTGGGATGACAATAAACAGAAAATGAGAAATTAATATTACTTGCTTACCATGATTGTCCACCTCCATAATTGTGACCCAACTGACTCAAGTGCTTTGTTTCTGTGCTGGATTCCAGCATCCAAAGTGACTTCTAGATCAGAGAGGCGTGCTGATACCTGCCAAAATTTTATAGAAGGTACTAATTCAGCGTACTTCAGCAGATAGTATTAGGACATTACATCATGATGAGTAAATGGTTGGCTCAAGTTTTTAACAAATACTTCAGCAGAAAAAAAAAAGATGTGTGCTAAGTGGTGAACATCATCCAGGCTATACTCAAGTTTTTACATCAAGCAAGCAAATAGATGCATGCTACAAAGTGTCTGCAGGTTCTAGCCAAGATGGCAGATATGTAGTATCTCCTAGAAAGTATAACACAAGATAGTTAGGAATTTTGGCAATGAAATAAATATAAAAGGACCGGCAGCAGTCCATCACAATCCCATCCAGATGACTTCTAATGTATTTGGAAACTTATGATTTTGTGCCTGGTAAAAAAATAGTTTCTTTGACTAAATAAATGGCAACAGGTGCTTAAGTCCCCCCAAGAGAAAACAATAAGTCGCCGAAGTCAGCTATCATACAAGTCTCAAGCTCCCTCCAATAAAAAATTCAACAACTACAGTAAATCAAGGTTTGCAATTCATAATAAACAAATGAATTAGTGCGCCAAACATGGAATTAAAATACCTCACGGAAAATTTGTCTTTGCTTAACCGTCTCCTCGGGAACAGGGTAACAACTTGCTCCAAATGAATGGCAAATCTTTAGTATCTTTGCTTTAGCCTGCTCCCCAGAAAAGAAAACTACGAAGACAGTTTTCTCTACCTGTCAGAGTGAAATTGAAATGTTCCAATATTGTTGAGAAACTTTGGAGGTTTCAAGGTACCAAATGAACTGTCACGTGCAAAGATTAATTTCACTATTGCAATATGCATTAATTTTCGCTATAAACTCAACTGCAGAGAGAAAATAAAGTGAAGCTAACACAAGCATATTTAGCAATAACTACTCAATATACTCAAGAATAGGAAAGAGCAGACCACGAATCAGACCTCTTCACCAGATATGGGATCAGTAACTGGTTCCCCTGCAGGTGCCTGGTTGAAAAACATATTTCCCCTCGTAGCTCGGAAAAGCATCCTCTCAAAAGCCAATTCTTTAGACTTTAAAATTATCCCACTAACAAACCTCACTCCAGAATTTTCAGAGGCCCCTTGATGTAATCCCTGAGAGCATTTTTGTGTTATAATTCAGCGGAACAATAGAACAACAATAACTTAAGGATGAGAACTAAAATAGGACCTGTTCAAGCAAATAGGCATTTCCCACATCCACTTCCTCGTCATATATGTTTTCATCTAGCTCCCGCTCAGCTGGGGCTGCATGATTGTGAGAAGAAGCAAGGATGCCACCTGCCTGCAAGAAGTTATTTGAGAAAACATGGAAAGAAACAGAAAAAGGACCAAATGTATTATTTAAATCATGGTCAATATTTAACTGACATATGGTAATAACTACGGTAGGTAGGACTTATGATTGCCAGGCAGTGTTACAGTCTTACAGTTCATAATTTAAACCGAATAAAGTGGATACTCATCAGCTACAAATAGCATATTTCTATGGTGGGTTTCTTTTTTTCCTGAATAAAGTATCCTAGGGCTATCCGCTTTCATTAGAAGGTGCAAAAGCATATTACTATACTAGTGTGGATCTTTTATCTTCCATCTTAACAGTCACAAGAAAATACATGGGAGAATTAATTCCATGTTTCACAAGAATCAGATACAACCTTTGACAAGACCAGCTTGAATTCAAGAAGTTCATTGTATGTCTGTTGTAGTTTCTCACTATTTGTATTCATCTCAAGCAGCTCATGATCATGCTCACCCAATTTTGCCTGGAGAAACAACAAAAGCAACTATTCATTGTCCGTTATATAACAGCTATTTATTTTCACTTAAAAATATATATTTGTTACAGAAATAACAGAATCCCAAAGGAATACTTTTGTTATATAAATATATAAATAATGTACCTCTAGCTCCTCCAAATCAATATCTGGTTGTAGTACAGGTCGAACAGAAGATTTAACACCTGCCTTGTTGATTTGATCACTGAAAAATCTTAGTTTACGTGACATTTCTGCGCATCGCTTTACCTGCAGGGGAATTGAAACATATTTATCAATATGAACCTACATAAAGAAAAGTTACAGACCAGCAGATTTTTCATTTCAGGTGGGGGTTACGGATGCTGGTGTCTATCTGTGAGCACACACTAAAGGAAGCAATAGTCGAAAAAAGTCTCGACCATGATCTCTGCATCACTCTATTAGTCTATTATATTATGCTAAAACATGATATCAGATTCCAAATGAAATGAATATATTTGATCCATTTCCCAACAAGAAACCCAGTGTATTCACTATGCCATATTCTTATTGTTCAGCTATTTCTTTCTTTTCAAATGGTTTTAAAAAACAAAAGAAAATAGAAATAAACAGTTTATTAACTGAATTTCATAGATCAGACTAAATCCAGTTTGGCTCTATAGGTTCACTTATTCCCATTGTTTTGTAAAAGAAGAGGAAGCTATTCATATAATGACTATGAAAAACTCAATCCATGATGATTGTTTATACTATTAGTGAACTATACTTGAAGTGTGCTCATAATCTAGTTTAACTCCTTAAAGTCAGCAAACTCAGACAATCATATATATTTCACAAACACACACACAAGTACACAACAGATAACATGACTAAATAAGCAAGTTACTTTTTATTTAATTGTTTCTTGTTTTGCAATTTTTTATTCCAAAAATCTAAGCTGATAGAGAAAAAGATCTTCCAAAATGTTTCTCAGTATGATAATTTCCATATGCCGATTTTTTTTTAAAAAAAAAACTAACCATATGACTGTCTTGTCCATTGAACAGTTCCAATTGGACGAAGGCGGTATCTGAGTACTACATAGCCTTGATATCAAAGCAAAGATCTTGGATAAGAGAAAATCAAATAAATTAAAAATAAATAAAGAAAATATGGGCTCCACAATACAATACTATCCAAGATAGGGCCTTTGCATAGTAGACTAGAACAAGTGCATGCAAAGTGATATAATCAACATAAAATTAAATGGATGATAACATAAGTTGTAATACCTGATTGACAAATATACGCTGAAAAGGACTCTTATCCTCATTCAACTACAAAAAGGGATTGAAAAATGTCAGAAATTGAACCAATATAGGAGTTAGTACTAACAAAAATATAACTCTTGAATTGAAAGTAAGCACTGTCTAGAACTTTCGAAGATGTGTCATATGACTCATATTTACAAAGTTTTCTACGATGACACTATAACAATAAAGTCCAATCTCTCTTTCATCATATATGGGCACCAAGACAAAATGCAAATGGAGTCTCCCCGAGCCACCTAAGTCACCTCTCTTTCCTATTTCCTCAAATTTCAGGTGAAAAAACATTAACAGATAAAATGGTGAAATTCTGAAGCATGCTATCCTTCTTGTTTTTCCCTCAAATGGCATTTCAACAAAAACAATCTGACCATTGGTCGTTTAGTTCTTTATTTACCTTCTTTTGTGCACCTAAATGTCATAGTAACGATGTAGGGAAATGTCATGGGCATGGGCCCAGAGGGAACTACGGGCATGCAAGGAGGCTGTTATAGGCAGAAATTATTGGTCACGTGTATTGTTCATGAACGCGAACAATGCCCGAACGGATTAGATTTGATTAGTTATTTCCTTTATATTAGGAATATCTAGATGCATATCTTCATATTAGGAATAATTAGACGCATATCTTCATATTAGGAATGATTGGATGCATTTCTTTGTATTTAGAAAGTATGGATATTACCTCATCCTTAGTTGATTGATTGCATTAGATATGATAGTTTCCATATTATTAGAGGCTAACATCATCTATATAAAGAGAGGATCCGCACCATTCATAAGCAGGCAATGAGAATACAATAGTCTAAGTCTCAATCCCCTTTGTCTCCCCAATTTATAGTCTTCCCTCTCCCCTAGCAGCCAACGCCACCCGGTTATCCTCCCGGTAATGTTTACCCCTGTGATCTAAGGATCGTAACAGCTTAGTATCAGAGCCAACAATATGGCTTCTGCTATCGAGAATTTCAAGGCCATGAGGGGGGGCCTCAACGAGATGAGTGATGGCGTAGACGACATGAAAGCCATCTTGGCGGACATGGCGGCTATGGTGGCCAAGCGGATTGAAAAGGAGAAGAAGAAGAAGGCACGGAAAATAGATGTTGCGCGATCTGCGTCACTGGAGGCATCTCAGATTTCGCCCGTGACTTCCGCATCGCCGACCTCGCTGCCTGTGGTTGCACAAACGGTGCCCTCGACTACAAAGAAGGTTGTTGTCTAACAACTGTCTTCTCCACGTCCCTGGCCGACGTCGTGCGTTCGTAGGTGCGGGCGTGGCGGATATCAGGATCACGACGGCGTCGCGTTTTTTTCACCACTGAAGCATCCTATGGTGGGAACAGCGTCGTTGCTGCCCTGCGCAGCTTGTCCATACCGCCGACGTCTTCTGCGACGTTAAGACACGCCAGGGGATCGCAGTCCTCACTGCCATCTATTGGAGCGTTGCGAACCATCTTCCATGCGATGTTCCGCTGGCGCCACAACCTCTCGTCGACATTGGGACACCTCGGGTTACAGCCATGGCCACCGCCCTGCAACTCAAGGATGAGTTGCTTGCCCAGGAGGAAGTGTCATGTGCATGGGCCCAAGGGGAGCTACGGCCATACAAGGAGACTGTTATGGGCTGAAATTATTGTTTGCATGTACTGTTCATGCGCATGAGCAGCGCCTGAACGGATTAGATTCGATTAGTTGTTTCCTTTATTTTAGGAAAAGTTAGGTGCATATCTTCATATTAGGAATGATTATATGCATATCTTCATATTTAGAAAGTATGGATATTATCGTGTCCTTAGTTGATTGGTTGCATTAGATATGATAGTTTTCATATTGTTAGGGGCTAACCTCATCTATATGAAGAGAGGAGCCGCACCATCTCTAAAGCGCCGATACGTCTGCATGGACGCGTACCGGTATCCCAATACGTATCGAGTATGGGTACGACCCCGATACATATCGGGAAGTATCGGAAATACCTATCTTAAAAAAATCAATTTCCGATACGGATGGATACGACGATACAGCCCAAAAGAAGTGCAGCCCAACCAAAAAAAAACATTGTTCTCAGCCCAACTTCACGGCCCATCTCTGAGAACCCTAACCTTGCCCGTGAGCTGCCCTATGCTGCGCCTCCCTCCCAGTCTGCGCCTCCAGTCGTCTAGAGCTCCTTTGTGCGCTCCCAGAGACCAGCGGCCGGCGGCCTTCGACACTCCCTCCTCCGCGCCCCCTCCTCCGTGCGACCTCCTCCTCGCCCCTCATCTGCATCCATCGGCCGGCAGCATCCGTCCTCTGCGCCCCTCCTCTGCATCCATCAGGTGGCGGTGCTCTCTCCTCTCGACTGTCCAGCATCCAGCGGCCGACACCCACATCTTCCCCAACGCAAGCAACCAGGTGTGTTCTCTGTCAGTCAGTCATCAGATCTTGCTCCATTTGGGGATTCTGATCATGAAAAGCAGCAGCTAGAGATGAAGTGATGAACTGGGAATTGACTATCATCAGTTCATCACCAATTCACCACTCACCCGTAGCTGCACCAGTTAGCATTGAGGTGTACATGACCATTGGCATAAACCTGTTTAGTTATTTGGTTCTTTACTTTCTGAAGCTTCAGGCAATCAGGACCAAATTGACACAACTGAGCAGGGCATTGGTGAGCCCTATCCTTGTGCTTGTTTAGGAGCGTACAACAGTCAACACAATGACATTTGTAATTGCATGCAATAAATCTGACACTGGGTTAAATTTGCAATTGCATCCACAACAGAAAAAAAATCAGTCTTCTGACCACTGGACACATACATTTTCATTTCAATTGTGCACACACATACATCTTTGCAGATCCCAGACAGTCTTCTGATAGAGGCATAGAGCAGTAGCCAGTAGCTAGTAGTAGGGCAGTGCTCTGAGTCTGTGACTCTCTGAGCCTTTGATTGAAACTTATTAAGTATCGTATATTATATTTTTACTATTTTAATACACACACACATCTGTATCGCCGTATCGGGTTTTTTTAGAAATGGGGTATCGCCGTATCCGTACCGCCGTACCGGTATCGCGTATCGGTGCATCATAGCGCACTATTCACAAGCAAGAAATGAGAATACAGTAGTCTAAGTCACAATCCCCTCCGTCTTCCCGATGTATAGTTTTCCCTCTCCCCTAGCAGTCGACGCCACCCGGCTATGATCTAAGGATCATAACAGGAAATCATTTTTCTCTCAAGATATTATTAAATCTAGTTAGTCATTTGATCCACCCTGCACCTGATAAGGAACAATAAAAAAGAGGTGCTGAAGAACCAACACAGCAAATGCCAAACTATGTTGTCCATATTTACTCACTGAGGAGACCATCATGAAATGCAGCTCACTGTAGAGCAAAGAGCATAGCCAGACAACTGATAGGTACCATCATCAAGGTCTATGGCGTGTTCACTTACAAATGAAGTCGTGACGATCCATCAGTGCAATCTGGAAAGATCTATCAGATAGTACAGTCAAAACAGCAGGGGAAAAAACATTGCTTTTAAATAAGATCTGGCAATCTGCCCATGCCTTTCGTCGGATAACCAGCAGTTATCACAAAAGGATCAATTCAATTCCTTTTCACGTCCTTGGAAAAATGTATTGTGCAATCAAACTCAGCATTCAAAAGGTTTCTTTTAAACACACAGGAGCTGGACCAAATATGATTTTAAAGACCCAGTCACAATATTACAACAATTTTCCTATTCGTTTTCATTACACCAATTCATCAATTAAAACTTGCTAAACTGCAAGAGTGCAAAGCATTGTAACTATCCATGAATGTAGCACCAACATAACGGTAAGCCACTACCTCCCTAACAATTTGTCTGTGTAAACTGGCTCAACATAGATGCCAGCTAGGATCAAAACAAGCTAAAGCATAAAAATCATATTCAAAACATTTTCGCTAGCACGCTCATCCACGCACGCTTATCATCATTCATCGAAGTCTCTCGCTCACACACATTGACCCACTCCCGTAAATTCGACGGCTTAGTGAGACCGCCGCGTCTGTGCCCCCTTATCTAAAACAACCTCGCACCCACTAACCAATGTTCGCAGTCCTCCAAACCAGCTCAAACAAGAAACGCGCGCCAAACCCCGGGATCCAATGACACACAGATCAAACACTGGCCCTCCGACCCGAGCACAGCCAAAAGCTAGATCCAGCGGAGCAGAGAGCGCGACGCGCGCGAGCGGAGCCCGGAGAGATCACGATTCACGAGGCTGGATCAGACAGATCCAGGAGGGCGAGGCCAGAGGCGGGGGGAGCGAGGGGCGACAAGAGAGACAGAGAGATACTCACGTCCTTGAACTGGAGGAGGCCGAGCTCGCCGAGGTAGGTGACGGCGAGGCGCGCGCTCTCGGCGGGGATGATGAGCAGCACGAAGCACATCTTCTCCGACCGCAGGTGGTCCATCGGGGGCAGCCGGTCGAAGACCCCCATCCCGCCGGAGCGCCCACTCCCGAAGATTCCAGGAGGTTCGCCAACGTTCCCGAGCGCGAGGAGGAGGAGGAGGAAGGCGGTGGTGCCTCAGATCTGAGGGGGTTCGGCCTAATTCTACCCTCCCACAGTCCTACTCTGTATTCTAAGCGCAAGTGCGCATCTGCCATGACCCAGGAGGGGGAGGAAGCGGCTCGGAAGACGGCCAGTGGCTGGCTAGCCGGCCCGTGGGCAAATACCGTGCGTCCCCTGGGTGGGCGCGTACCGGTCGAGGTTTCGGTTGCGCGCCCGGCCCCCGGGTTTGGACGTTTTTGCGCGAGCGACCATGTCGATTCCGCGTCTCCGGACTGGGCCTCGTTAGATTGTTGTGTCGAGACCGGATGTGCAAGGCCTCGTCCGGGGTCGGGTCGGGTCGGGTCGAGTGCCCGTGTTTGTTTGGTCCGGTTGGAATTCGGTTCCGGCCGAATAAGTGATGATGTCACGTGGGCCTGTTGTGGCCTTATGGGTGGAATATACGGGCCGTATCGGATCCATTTGCAACTGGCTGTCAGGCCACTTGGAGGAGATTTCGTTTGGGAATTTGGAAGCTGAACGTGGAATAGCTTCCTCTCAAAAAAGATATATATATATATTTTGTGGAATGGCTGCTTTCGGTTCAACGATGGACAGATCATCGAAGTTGAACTGTTCCCATCTGACTCTGTAAGGAAAAATTGTGAAATGGGATTCCAGTAGCATAGGGACATCAAGTCCGATCCATTTTGTTAAAAGATTTTGCTTTTGTATAGCGTCTCTTTCAGTTTGACTCGGGATTTTTACAGGGTGTTGTTGAGTTGATTCAGTCAGTCCGCATCATTTTTTAAGACCTAATTGATTATTACTCCTATGTACTGTTAACCAGTTGTTCAAGTTGATGGGTTTCTAATTTTCTATGCGTCTATTTAAGGATAAATAAATTGTAGCTCTTACCTTTGTGACTCTATATGGATAGGGTTAATTTTTCACTCCTTAAATCTATTATATGTTAGTTTGTATAGGGTGCTTGATATATATTTACTTACACTATAACTTGTATATTTGGCATTTGGCCTATTGGAATAGACAAGGTCTCATGCCGAACTCCTCTTGGGTCCAATGTTCACCTCTGCTTCTCTACCACCGCCAATCGGCTCTCATCGCAGGATCTATGAGCCCCGACCACCGGATCCAAGCTCCGCCGTCAGATCTATGGCTCTTGCCACCGAATCCAGGCCGCCTGTCACCGGAATCGAAGCCTCCCACTACCGCCCCTTCGCGCGCGGGCCCAGTGCTACCCGAGGAGGCTCCAGCCACCGCCGTCGCCCCGGGCACTTCTAGTCATCCTGACTCCAGAACCGGCCCTCTGGATTGCTCCTAGCTCCGGATTCGGCCCGATCTGCTGCAGTCGGCCCCTCCTGATCGCTCCATTGATCCGGATGGCTACCGTCGGTGACTCCTTCGCCATCCCACTCCCCTCGGTTCGTTTCGACGGAACGAATTTCCGGGAGTGTGATGTTCACTTGAGGATTCACCTCAACAACCAGCGACTCTGGGGTCATTTCACCGGTGAGCACCCCTATCCGCCTCACCCCACGCTACCAATTCCGCCAGCTCTTCCTGCTGGTGCAGATCATGTGGCTCAGGAAAGCCGCCAATGCTGCACTAGAGGAGGCCCTAGAGCTCTATCAGACTAAGCTGCACTCCTACGAGAGATGGCAGGATGCTGAGGCATATGCTACCGCCATCCTGATGGGTAGCATGCCCGTGGTCATCTCCATGGATGTAGCAGAGCTACCGACGACTCAGCTTATGTGGGAGCGCCTCCGGGCTCACTACCAGCCAACGAGTAGTCTATGTACCTTTTAGTTGTGCACCAAGCACATTCTCTTCAGCAGCTCGATGCCACCGTGAATGACTTCTACCAGCAGATGCCTGAGGTTTGGCGTCAACTTGACTCTCTAGGGCCGGATGTCTGTCGGACTTGTCCCCTGCGTGTGCGGCTCCACACGCACCAGGAGACTCACCGTCTTTACGACTTCCTGATGCGTCTCCAGCTCGAGTTCGAGACTGTGTGTGCTCAGCTCCTGACTCGCCACCAGCGTCCGAGCTTGGTGGAGGCCCTTACGGGTGTGCATATTGAGAAGATTCTTCACCGTGGTGCGGCTCAGATGCGGGCTGTCTTGTTTGCTTCCACATCCACTCCTTCAGCACCGACCATGGTCTCTCCCGCTCTCGGGCACCAGTGGTTGCTGCCTCTACTGCGGGTCTCTACTGCACCTACTACCAGCATGAAGGACACATGTATTAGGACTGCTACAAGCGGATGATGGATCAGGGTCGCCGAAGTGGACGTCCCCCGAAGGGCTCTAGTGGTCCATCCCACTCAGGAGCTGGCGCCTCTCGCCAGGACTCCCGATGACGCCACGCGCAGCTCCTCTCCCTACTCCAGTGCCTCGGTGTTGACTCGTCCTCAGGCTCGCAGGGTATGCTCGTCTCGCTCTTGCTTCTCAGCAGTCTTCCACGCCTCCGCCTCCTCCCTTGTCAGGTATCCTATCTCCGTGGATCTTGAACTCTTATGCTTCCTTTCACATGGCAATAGATTCTATCCATCTCACTTCTGTGTCCCGCAGCTTTTCCTTTTACTGTTTAGATTGTAGATGGTACCTCTCTTCCTGTTGCAGGCCGAAGCATCATTTCCACTTCTTTTTTCATGTTCCTGCAGTTTCTCATGATCCTCTGCTTACTATGCAACTTATGTCGGCTAGTCAGATCATTGATCATGACTATCGTGTTGTTCTTGGGTCTGACTCTTGTTGTGTCCAGGACCGCCGCATGGGGATTTTGCTTGGTACTTGCCCTCGACATCGTGATTCATATCGTCCTTCGCTCGGTGGCGCCATTGTTCGTGTCATCTCTGTGGATTGCATCTATCGTCACTAATAGGTCGTGATGTTCTTGGGTTTGTTTCTGGATAAACCTTTTTACATTGTGTGGGTTGCAAGTTTGGCAAGCAGTTGCAGCTCCTCTATTCCTCCAGTGATTCTATTTGTACTCGTCCTTTTATCATGTTCACTTCGATGTTTGGGATCTGGCTCCCTTCATTTCAAAAAGGTCATCGATACTATGCGATCTTTATTGATAATTATTCTCATCATACTTGGATCTACTTCATGTCCTCTCGCAGTTAGGTTCTCTCTATTTACAATATATTCACCACTATGGTTCGCACCCAGTTTGATTCGGTCATTCATGTGTTTCGTGTCGACTCTTCTGCCGAGTACCTATATGCTGCTTTGCGTCGCTTTCTCACTGAGGGGTAGTCTTCTTTAGTACTCTTGTCTTGATTCTCATACTAAAAAAGGTGTCTCGAGTGTAAGCATCGTCACTTGCTTAAGATAACTCACGCTCTCATGCTTGCATCTTTTGTTCCACCTCACTATGGCCGAGAATGTCTCTACTTCTACTTTTCTCATCAACATGCAACCTTCCACTGCTCTTCAAGGTTCTCCTCCGTCGAGCGTCTCTATGGTCGAGTTCCAGAGTATAGTCACCTTCGCAGTTTCGACCGTGTCTGCTTTGTCCTTGTTCCACATCATGAGTGCACCAAGTTGATTGCTTAGTTCATCGAGTGTGTTTTCCTTGGCTACATTCTTGAGCATAAATGTTACCATTGCTACGATGTAAGATCGAGGTGGCCGACTAGAGGGGGGTGAATAGGAGGTTTTAAAAAAACTTTCGGCTAAAACCAATTAATAATGCGGAAGCTAATAACAAATTGGTTTTGCACAATTAAAACCTAAATCAACTAGGCTCCACTAAGTGTACCAATAATATGAATACAATTCAATGAGAGCAATCATACAATGATATATAAGCAATTTAAGCATGTAATATAAATTACTCAAAGTAAAGCACACGATAAATCAAGATGACACAATTATATTTTACCGTGGTGTTCGGAGACTTGCCGATCTCCCCTAATCCACGTTGAGGTAAGCCCAATCAAATTGGACCGGCTCCACTAATTAAGCCAACACCTCCGAGGTAAGTCCAACCACTTGGACCGGTTCCAACACGAACCAACACCTCGCTCCGCTAGGGTTGCTCTTCCTCCACTCCGGAGATGGTGAGCACCAAACCACTCATAACACGCGGGCCTTCTCACAAGCTTCTTGAGAAGATCATTGGGCACGACGCCTCCACACCGTCTAGGTGTCGGCAAACACCAAGAGAAACAAATCTCAACTCTCACTTGAACTAATCAAGTGTCAAAGCTCAAGTGGATACACAATCCACTACCTAATGCAACACATGCACTTATGGTTTGCTCTTAAATCTCACTAAGTGCAACACATGCACAAATAAGAAGAAAGCCTTGCTTTTAGCTCAAAAGACTGAGTATAGCACTCACAATGATACCAACAACCATCTCCAACCGGCCAAGGTGAGTATTTATAGCCCACATCCAAAAACTAGCCGTTGGGGGAAAGATTCCCTCGAATATGTGCAGGGCCGGTCTGACCGCTAACTAATGGCCGGTCGGACCGCCCATGCGCCAACGGCTATAAAACTAGCCATTGGACCTACGGCCGGTCGGACCGCCAACTAATGGTCGGTCTGACCGCCGCCAAATCAGTCAAACCGCCAAGGCTGGCCGGTCCGACTGCCCGAGGAAATTCGGCGCACCTCCAAAAGGTGCTTCTCTAGAATAAACGTACCGTGAGAACTCCGGTACTTCCGCACCATGGTAGTACCGTTTTCTCAACAGCGGTACTTCCGCACACAAAAATAATTCAAGGGGAAATCGGTTGGACCGCCCAACACATGGCAGTCTGACCGATTTGCCACCGGTCAGACCGGTGACCCCTGGCGGTCAGACCACCAGGCTCAGAGAGACCTTGCACTTTCACTTCGCTTAAATGGCAAAACACATTCGCCCATTTGAGTGCAAGTCCAACAAGGTTTAAAAATGATATTCTCAGCAAGTTGCAAAACACATCTGCCAACCTTTAGAATACTCATCACAAGGAATAAGTTTCATGGACTTTTCAAAATACATTTGCAAACTTAAGTCACATGCTACAAGAAATCAAACATGAGCATCAACTATTTGCAAAACACATTCGCAAATAACAGCATCATGCCACAAGGCTAAGGTGCATGGACTTCAACCATTTACAAAACATATTTGTAAATTATAGTCCCATGCTACAAAGATTATACATGAGCCTCGACTATTTGCAAAACACATTTGTAAATAAATAACATCATGCCTAGATGAGCTAGAGCAACCACAATGAGCTATCAACACATGACTAACTCAAACTACTAGTTAAGACACCTCTTAATAGTACGGCAACCTATACTAGCAATACGGTCTTCCAACCAAACACCAAGACCGGTAAAAGACTAGGAACGCACATCATCACTTCAAGTCCGGGTCCTTGACTTTGATAATCATCAACACATGATGATTTCCTTTTTCTTCAAGTTCTTCTCTTGAGTATGCATCAACTCATGATGCATTCTTTACTCGACCTCCATCAACGCATGATGTGTCTTCTCTTGACTTGATGTGCATCAACATATGATGCATTCTTTTACTCCAAGTCTTGATATGCATCAACTCATGATGCATCCTTCATTAGACCTCCATCAACACATGATGGGTCTTCTCTTTGAACATCATCGACACACGATGATTCTCATTTCTTCAAGTTCTTCATATGCATCAACACATGATGCATCTTTCACTTACACCTTGACTTGATGACAATCAACTCATGATGTCATCCCAAGTCTTCATCACCCTGGAACATAACCTATTCATCCAACTCATGAAAAATGTTAGTTCCACAATGTGATTACCATTAGTTACCACAACAAACCATTATCACATAATGGTGGGACAAGATACTTCAATCTTTCCCTTATTGGTAATTAATGATAACCACTTTAATTACACATAAATTGAATGTAGATAAATGTAACACAACGTGAGTATATATGAACTACACAAGTTACATATACTCACGTCATGGTATGTAAGAACTACACAAGTTCTATATACTCAAAATATGAGTATACAAAAACTACACAAGTTCTATATACTCAAACATATATGTTAAAAAGTAAAGATCCCAGATATATGTAGAAAACGGAATATGGATCAATACTAATGAAACCACAAAATATAGAATAAACCCCTTAAATGTGTGCATACACAAATGTGTAATTAGATCATATGCACATATTCAAGTTAAACTTATGGTTGAGTTAATCCTATATTTTGGATTCGAGGAATGCAACAATAAATAAGATTAAGATGTCGATATCATACCTCGTTGAATTTTACCTTTATATCCAAATGAGACTACACAAGATAATACTTGATAAGAGCGTTAGTCTCATATTTGGATTTGTCATTAATCACCAAAACATTCTATTAACTCATAATGGCGGGTCTAGATCCTTCATACGAACCTATTGATCGTAGGATGAGGATCTCTCGGGATGTCACTTTCGACGAGTCTCGACCTTACTACCCTCGTTCCTCACTGTCAGCTCAGATTCTCTTGTCGAGTCGATCTCTTTTCTGACTTTTCCCGACTCTCAGTCTTCCACTACTGTTTTGCTTCATCCTCCACCTTCTTTGCCTCCCTCTCCTCCGGCTCCACCTGTTCCCTCTAAGCCAGAGTGTCTTTCCCGCTCTTTTGTTGCGATTCCACCCTTTCCTCTGCACTACTCTTGCCGTTCTCGGCCTACTTCTCTAGTTGAGCCTCCGTCTTTGCTGGACCATGTTCTCAGCTCTCCTTCTCTATCCTTTGTTGGGTCTTACTCCATCTTATCCTACCAGATACGATCTTCGTAATCGTCACACTGCCATGTCTCCTGAGCGCTACGGCTTTGCAGCCACTGCTCTTTCTGAGCCTACGACCTACTGTGAGGCTGCTGCTCACCCTGAGTGCCAGCTCGCGATGTTTGAGGAGATTGTTGCTTCGAAGCGTACTAGCACTTGGGATCTTGTGCCCTTATCCGCGTGTATCACTCCCATCACTTGCAAGTGGGTGTACAAAATCAAGACCCGCTCGGATGGTTCCCTTGTGGCTCATAATTTTCGGCAGGAGTATGGTCGCGACTACGATGAGACCTTTGCTCCTATCGCTCACATGACCACTGTTCGTACTCTCCTGCTTGTGGTCTTTATTCGACTGTGGCCCATCTCTCAGCTGGACATCAAGAATGCATTTCTCAATGCGTGAGCTACGTGAGGAGATCTGCATGCAGCTGCCTCTTGGGTATTCTATCTCTGCTGGTATGGTTTGTCGCCATCGTCACTCTCTCTATGGGCTCAAACAAGCCCCTTGTGCTTGGTTTGACCGCTTTCTTCTGTTGTCACCGCTATCGGTTTCTTCGCTAGTGATCATGACTCTGCCCTCTTTGTACACACATCTCCTTGGGGTCAGTCTCTCCTCTTTCTATATGTGGATGATATGATCATTACTAGAGATAACTCTCAGTACATTGCCTTTGTGAAGGAGCGTCTTAGTGAGCAGTTCTTGATGTCTGATTTGAGTCCTCTTCGTTACTTCCTTAGGATTGAGGTTACTTCTACACCTGAGGGCTACTACCTCTCCTAGGAGAAGTACACTTAGGATATCCTTGATCGCGCTTCTCACTGATCAGCGCATGACAGATACTCCTATAGAGCTTGGTATTCACCTTTGCCCTACTGATAGTGAGCCTCTTGAGGACCCCACTCGCCACCGCTATCTTATCGCGAGCCTTATCTATCTTGGGATCACTTGACATGATATTTCTTACACAGTTCACATCTGGATCAGTTCGCCTCTGTTCCTACTCAGCTCTACTATAGTCATCTTCTTCGTGTTCTGCGATATCTTCGGGACCATCACTCGTTGCATTTTCTTTCTCCGCTCTAGTTCTCTGCAGCTTCAGGCATACTCTGATGCGACCTGGGCTAGTGATCATTCTGATTGTCAGATTGTTTCTGCTTATTGTGTTTTTCTTGGTTCATATTTGATTGCCTAGAGGACCAAGAAACAAACTGTTGTTTTCCGTTCGAGTGCTGAGGCTGAGTTGAGAGCCATAGCATCGTTGACCGCTAATATCACCTAGCTTCAGTGGCTACTTGAGGATTTCAGTGTTTCAGTTTCTGCACCGACTCCTCTTTTATTAGACAGTACTGGTGCGACAGCATTGCTCGAAACCTTGTGAAGCATAAGCTCACTAAGCACATTGGGGTAGATGTTTCGTACATGAGATCGCTGGTGCATAACCAAATTATTGCTATTTAGTATGTGCTTTCGAAACTTCAGCTAGCATGTTTATTTACCAAGGGACAGACTAGGGTTCAACATATTTTCTATAGAATGTTGGTTGCATATTTACATACACTGTAATCGTTTCGACACAATCAGCAGCCATGTAGTACATAAGTAGCCAAGAACCATACACTCTTTTCAGAAGTCCAGATTTCATGTTGTTACCACGTGATTACATGAACTTCTCTTCTCCTCTAAACGGGGCGCTGTACCATCAGCAAGTCGAAAAGCTTGGGATTGGATGTGTTGGAACCGTCGGGCGTTGGCCCATCAAGTTGGACGATCGTGATCGGCCCATGAAAACGACGTGCGATTTGCCGCGACTAGCTAAGAGGGGTTCGTTAACTAGCACCAGCAAGGGAGAGGAGATAACGAAAGAGAAGACCACTAGCTTTAGTGGAGCTCCAGGGGAAGAAGCTACGTACAGCAAGCAGCGACGACCGAGACGCCGAGTGAAAATTAATGATCCAATAGCGAAGCCCTTGCTCCTGACGTCGACGTCCTACGTGATCGAGCAGAATAAACACGCCATATCTCTTCGCCATTATTTCGCTAGTTACCAGCGATCGCAACACAAGCGGTTGCGTATTGAATGCTTTGCGAGAGCCAGCGAGAGGGCGGCCGGTGGACGGAGACGGTAGGTGTCAACCGAGCAGTAGATACAACGGCAAGTAAGTTAAAGTACGATATCTACCTGCGACTGGCCGCTGCTTGAGCCTTGATGCAGTCGTGTGTACCGTGTACATGTTCGCGTACTAGCTAGGCAGTAGTAAATCTCCGTCTCTTATCTAAAGTTAAGTACATTCTGGCCTCCTATGTCGCACCATATATCATTAAATCAACGACAATTATTCTATTGATCAAGTGCATGTTTGCATAATTATTCTAGTTTGGCCTTTACTCTCCAGCAAATGTAGTCGTAGTCCGGAGGTAAAACCATGTAGATTTCACTTGAGACGATCGACGGGGTAATTGACGCCAAAGGCGTTCTCTTTCTGGGGCGATTCACATGCGATCACGCGACTTTCCTGCCAGCGAGTTCACGTGCCGTTCCCATCCGCTTGGCGCCTACCCGGCGTCCCGGCCGCGCGGCGGTGGCAAAGCATGCCGCGTGCGGCGTGCGTACCGCGACGCGCGTGAGAGTCGGACCAAAGCTACGCGCGCGCGCGCGCATCGCTTGTACACACGGGACGCGAGCTGGTCAGGTCTGGTCTCCATGTACAAGTCTCCCGATCGTGTGACCGTTTCGTACCAACGGGGGCTCCTCCGCGCGCACGGCACTACTAATGTGTAGATCTGCCGTTCTTTCGGCAGTAAAACGTTAGAAACACGATCCACCGTGCATATCGCCCGGTGATTCCTATCAGCCGGCCTGTGTTTGCCAATTGCCATTCGAAAGTACTACTAGCACAGCATACTTTTCCCCCCCACAAGCTTTTACCCCTGGTCCGACTGTACATACTGACACTTGCCGCGTGCACTGCTCTGTGCTCTACATGCTTTTCTATTCTTATTTCAGTCACACTAATAAAGCAGTGCTCCAATTGCCAGAATGGATCATTATCCAAGATCGGCAGCCTCAGCGCGTGTTGTTGAGCCCAACGGCAATATCAGTATCAGAAAGTGTTGAAAATCTCACAGAATATCGTTTAAAAAAAATCAAGTACGGATATGAATATTTCATTTCCATTGATTTTCTCCCACGAGAGACCTGAACGCCGAAATGATTGTTCTTCCTCTCGCTGCTCTGTTCCCTGCAGCCTTCTGAAATCCTCACGACTTGTCTCCTCTCCTCTCCTTATTTAAAGAACATGACATCCTACTTCCCTGTGCGGATGCCCCTACACCCCTGTCTCCCCTACGGCAATGGCTTCCCAAAGAGCGATATGAAGGGAAGGCCAAGCAACCCAAAGGCAAGGAGAAGAAAGGCATCTCCCAACCCATTCCGAACTCCTACCCCGGAGGATAGGTGAGGTGAGGTTTCACACACACACAACCCAATTTGGAATATGTCCAAACGGGAGGAATTAGTTTTGCCACTCAGCATGCATTCCTCAATAGAGTGATCTCCAATTTTGCTTTTCCTCTCATATATGCCCAAGTCTAACACCTACCTGCCTAGTTTGGCTGACAAGCTTACTTATTTATCCAGATACAAGCTGTAAAGCTTTTGGATCACCTCGAAGCTTTGAGTTTTGTCTCATCGCCACCAGTCATCTGAAGCCCAGCTCATATATGTATGTGGCAATCTAATTAGTTATTCTGAGGTAAACCTAAGATTAAACATGTGTTTCTCTCTCTCTCTCTCTCTCTTGGCTCTTCGTGTGCTTGTGTTAATGAAAAGGAGCTGTGTATTTGGGTGTAGTTGTCATTTTGGCTAGCTCCTCCAACTACTTTTGCACCATGCATGATTCAGCAGTGTGGACGCCATTGCTTTTTGTGGGGGAGTTGAGTAAGGGGAAAGAGAGAGCAAACAAAAGGGGAGGCCGTGGGGTGGTGGATTCTTGCTTGCTTCAGGCCTACCTTTCTCCAGCCTTAAGTCTGGTGGTTGTAGTGGTGTGTGTATAATGTGTTATCTTCCAAGGGACCATGTAGGCCTCTAGTAGTGATCATGAGAGCCATCACCGCCCGTGGCAAAGCTTAAAGAATCGGATTGCTCACCCCTCACCATGTGTTTCCCAGTTTAAGGATGTGGATTAGTATTAAAAACACACTGCTGTCCATGTGGTTGGCTAAGTAGTTGGAGTACTAGTTAGTGCCAGATTAGACGGGCAAGCAAGCAGCCAACAATGCTGCACTGCACTGCATTGCCATTATTTAGTTGCTTTGCTCATGTGAAGATACAGATAGTTGCCTCCATCGCCATAGCATAGCTTCTCTTGGCCTCTCTCCCTTCCTCTCTTTCTTGGGAGAGAGGGAGCTGACCACCTTTTTTTTTTGCCCCGTTGCAGCTTTTTATTGTAGGTGGCCTAGTGTTGGTGTGGCTCTGAATTCTGAAATAAAGACATAGTCATGCAGACAGCCAAGACAAGGTTTGTTTCGCTTCATCCCCTTCTATGCTAAATTCCATGTGCCATTTGATGACGGCTGCATACATGCTTTGTTTATTTCGCCATGCATCAAACACTGCGATGTTAGATTCTCCTCTCCATCCTCAGCCGTTGAATCGGGATTCAGTCAATGTGCATGCATCGGTTTTCTTAATGCAAAACTTCTCCGATCTGGTTTTCAGTTTCGCTATGTTAAAGAGTTATATGAGCAGCTGAGCACCACTTCACAAAAGTTCAGAGGCAGAAAATCTTCACCTGGAAAGTCCTAAGATTTCAACAGATAGCACTGCTTTTACTTCTGCTCAGGGGAATTAAGCAGAGGCTCTCAACAGTTACAGGCTTACAGCCACAGTAGTGATTGTGCTAATTGCGATCTGTGACATGGAAGTATGCGATTGGGCTGCTCTAAACTACACTTTCCTCCTTATCACCATCTGTCTGGCTCCTGTTTTTTTTTTTTTTGGAACCAAGAAGAGACCAAGTTTTCAAATCAAGGTGCATGTGACCGTGCCTGTTTGCTGATAGCTCCATGGACAATGCCTGACCCGTTCTTGAGCTCGGCGCCAAGGAGCAGTGGTCCAATTGTTGGTAACCACATATCTGTAAAGACCCCCCGCCCCTTGATCCCGTGCTTGCATACCGGGAGATTAAGTTAATGCCGTTGCCCTTTTCTCGGTTCCTGTCTCGCCCGGTTGCTCCCCCTTCACTTCTTGTCGGCCTCTTTGCTCCTTTCGGCTTCGGATTCTTTGTTCCCTCATTGCATCTTGTTTCTTTGCATCTGGTTTGAGCTGAAATCTTGATCCATTTCGTTCTTTACGAAGCGGTTTCAGCAAGAAATCCACTTCTCTGAAGTTTACTTTCTCATCAGGAATTTGACTAGGTTCTGCTCGATTGGGTTCAAGTCTCCCAAAGAAAAGCTTCCTTTTGCCTGCATTTGACATGAAGAGAGGCACTGAAATCTTTTGTCTGCTGTAATCATGCTATCATTAAAAAAAATGCATTTTCTCAAGCTATATTCCAGCAATACCACCACGAGGTAACGTGCTTTAGTGTGAGCCTGCCTGCCTGATGATTTTTGAGGTTTCTGATTATGCTTGATGTGTTTTTGGCATGAAGGAATGGTTCCTTGGAGCACCAGCACCCTACTCGGACGTCTCCCCAAGGAACCAAGAGCCGGCCGACGAGGGTGGCCGGCCCGGATTCCACCGCCGATAGGCCGTCGACCAAGTCGCCCACTGGGCGAAATCCGAAGGTGGAACGCCGCATGACGATAAGCGCAGAAAGAGAGGTAATTGACACAAATCTCGGCTTTCTTCGGTTCACTTGACGGGTTACTCCATTTCAAAATAGACTTTCAGTATTGTTGTCTGGGTAGTAGCACACATCTGTTCTGGCATATGAAAGGAAATTTTGTCCAGTTTCTATCCAAAGATCGTTAGTTGTTCTTCAATGCTGACACCGACTCAATTAGTAGTAGTTGGCTCTTGTTCTGTCTTTCTCTAGATGGAACACACTGTCAATTTACACCGAAACAGGCATGTATTTGGTAGCTAAATAAGTGCTCCGGGGTGTTAATTGTTTAGCAGATTTTTGCAAAGAGAAATTTGAAGCTCGTTTTTGTGCTAGAAAACAGGTCAATTCAGATCATCAACAATTCTCCTCGTAATCATGTGCTAGTACTATGTGGAATCAACCGAGTAAGTGCAGGTTAGGTAGATTTAGCAAACACTGACGTGAACTCTTGTTTCAGACAGGGAAACCATAATTGACATCGGTATTTATTCTCTGTATTGATTATGTTTCTGACGAACACCCAGAAGATTACGCAAGCTAATCAAGCACATTTTGAGAGAAAAAATATCCGTTCTTATTTTAGTCACATAATTCTTGTTTTAGCTAATGGTCACATTATTCTTCCCAGAAGTATCAACTGGAAAGGACTTACTGTCAACATTTTAGCCACTGCGTTATTGTAAACGCTAGAAACATAAAGGAAAACTATTAGCATAATTCTCACTAATCCTTGCTTCGATGCCTACCATGTAAGCAAAACTACCAATTAAAGTCTTATAAAGTTATGTAATGATGGAAATGGGGAGGGGAGGAGAGGGGGCGAATCTAATTAAGCTTTAAAATTAGCAGGGATAGTAATGCTCAGCAAAACCATTGGAGTTCGGAGACTGTAGTACCACCACTGATCTTGTCGGCATTTGTCTTCCTGTGGAATGAAAACACCAGAAAAGGAGGCCACCGACGAAGTTGTCGGAGCTGGAGTCCCAGCTCTCGCAGCTGCAAGACGAGCTAAAGAACGCCAATGAGCAGCTCCTCTCCTCCGAGCTCTCCAAGAAGCGGGCCCTGCAGGAAGCAGAGGAGGCCAGGGAGCAAGCCGTGGCGGCGTCCGTGCAGGTCCGCGACTCCGAGGCGCAGCTCGCCGAGCTCTCCTCCGCCGAGGAGGCCCGCATCCTCGAGCTGCGCCAGCTGTCCCAGGAGCGCGACCGCTCGTGGCAATCGGAGCTGGAGGCCATGCAGAAGCAGCACGCCGCCGACTCGGCCGCGCTCGTCGCGGCCATGGGCGAGGTGCACCGCCTCCGCGTGCAGCTCGCCGCCGCGGCCCGCGCCGACCGCAAGCAGGACGTGGTGGAGGCGCTGGCCACCATCGACGACCTCAGGGTCAAGGTCAAGGCTAGCGAGGAGGCCGAGGCGCAGGGACGCGCTATGCACGAGGAGTGCAAGAAGCAGCTGGAGGCGAGCCGGGCCACCATCGACTCGCTGCTCACCGACGGCTCCAAGCTGATGGACTCCTTCAGCCTTGTGGTCACGGAGCTCGAGGAGTCGCGCGCCAAGGTCAAGGCCCTGGAGGAGGAGATGGCGGAGACGTCCGCGAAGGCCGGCGAGCGTAGTTGCAACTGCTCGGAATCGGAGGCCGCCGAGCTGAGGTCGGCGTTGGAGGCCGCGGAGGCCAGGTTCCAAGAAGAGAAGATCCTGAGCACCGTGGAGACGCAGTGCGCGTACGAGCTCATGGACCAGTTAAAGATGGAGTCCGACCTGCGGCACGGCAAGCTCGCCGGGGCGCTCGAGAGCGCCAAGTCCGAGGTCATCTTCCTCAAGGCGAGCCTCTTCGACAAGGACTCGGAGCTGAGGCGCGCACTGGACGCGAACAAGAAGCTACAAGCCGACACGAGAACGGATACCACGGCGTACCAGCTGAAAGAGCGGCTGCAGGGCGCGCTTCTGGAGAACGGGCAGCTGAAGCTCGAGCTGCAGCAGTACGAGTCCGAGAAGGTCCCCGTGAAGACGGATGCCGACGCGGCAGCGGAGACGGCGAAGAAGGGGGAGATGGAGGCCGAGTTGAGGCGGTTGAGGGTGCAGGCCGAGCAGTGGAGGAAGGCCGCCGAGACCGCCATGGCACTGCTCACGGTGGGCAAGGGCGGCAACGGGAAGCCCGTGGAGCGCAGCGAGTCGTTGGATGGCGGCAAGTACGCGGGCTTGTGCGACGAGCTCGACGACGACGTGGCGGACAGGAAGAACGGCAACGTGCTCAGGCGGATCAGCGGCATGTGGAAGAAATGAGGCTGGTCACTGGCCAACCGATGAGCAGCAGTAGCGTGGCTCGATCATAGGGACTGGTTGATCTTTTCCCGAGTAATTGTTTTGCCGGTTGGTGTGGTACAAAAGCACAGCAGTGTTGTACTGGTTGGGGTAAACGTGCTCATAGCTGTATTATACGTGGTATATGAAAGTCAAATTCATCCGGGCGTGTAAGGTTGGAGTAGGCCTTCTTTTTTTTTTTTTAGTTTCGCTGTCCGCCTGTAACTAGCTGTTTTTTAGTTTCGCTGTCCGCCTGTAACTAGCTGCGGACTAATATCAAAATTGAAATTTAGGAGGTATTAATAGGATTTATTAACCTATTTGCGAATTGCCGTATGCCAAGTTGCCGACCAAGCCTGCCTGGGTATAACTGCCGAGAGCCGGCCGTCGGTAGAGGGCGCCAGCACTGGCTGCCCGCGGGTCCGCGCCTGCGTGTAACCAGCGACAAGTTCCTCCATTGATTCTGGTTCTTCCTGATACACTCACTGATGAAGAGGCCATGCATCGAAGTCTGATCCGATCTCCCTGTTTCTATCGGCGCGCAAAGAAAGCATTCCAGCCCATCTTCTGCACGCTTAAGCATTTCGAACATCACTGGAGCCACAGGCCCAGTAGTTTTATCCAGCTCCAGACGATGCATGGATGGCTTTCACATGAAGCGTATCATGATTACCAGGCCACCTAGTGCTCCATCTTTCACCTGATCAAAAGCAAACGCGCAATGATTCCTCATCAAAGCGTCCCCCCCATAGATACGCTTTTCTTCATCAAAGCAGAAATGATCGTTCTTTTGGCAGGATCGCAGCGGATGAACCTGGCCGAGTGGCCGGTCACTTGGTTGGACTGATATAGACATAAGCTACCGCCGCAAGTGCTGCTAGAGCATGGTAACCCTGAGATCCTAATGAGCTGAACGTTATTACGGTTCTGTTCTCCGCAGAGCACAGCCCCATGCCGGCGTGATACTGTCGCCCAACTACCTCGCAGCAGCAGGGCAGGAGCAGGAGCAGAAGGGAAGAACACATGCGACGCGACGCGACGCGATCTTGTACGTCCGTGCTGATCTGCACGCCGCCACATCAGCGTCCTGTCAGGTGGCTGCATTTTCCATGTGGATCGAGGAGGTGCAGCCCATCCACCGAACAGTTTGTAGTGGCGCATTATTGGCATGGCATTACCTGTCGCCACATGAACTCCACTGCCCTACGTACGCCCTAGGCTTCCTACTCGTTCCTGCGCCGATCATCAAATGAGTCGGGTTTTTTCCCCTGTGCAGAGGTCGTTGGATACACATGCTTGGCCATCTTGTCCTGCAGGACTGATTGTACTATGGTATAAACGTACGCAGGGGCGAAGCCAGGATTTTTGAACACTGGGGTCGGGACAAACCCATAATACTAACTTTAAGGTTGAAATAATACAGTACCACACATAATACTGAAAACTATAAAATAGCATTATAGCAACCGACAAATTATAGCAAAAGACGCTTTACGAGTAGTAGTTACCTCCTATAGATTCCTCTCATGGTACGGTCCTCCATCTTGTGAAAGCGAATGATCACATCATCAAGTGGAATTGTGGCTAGAAATTCTTGTTCCACGAAGCATACGATGCAATCATTCATAAATCCATCTCCAATACGATTTCGTAGTATTGTCTTCACAATTTTCATTCTTTGAAAAACACCTCTCCACCGATGCAAATGGCAACTGGAAGAACTAGTACTAGCTTGAGAAGCCGATACACCAAAGGAAAACCCGGATGCTTGTTTGTACTCACCATCAACTTGGCAAGTTCGCAATAGTGTTCAAGTTGGCAAATCTTTCATCAGCTCGCACATTGTCAATATACAAATTAAGGTCACGACCAAGATCCCTTAGTTGTGTTGAATCGAAATCATCAGGATATGATTTAGCCAAATCCATTAAACTCTCCAATTTGAAAGCCTCAAAAGAATTCTTGGGGCTAAAAGCAAAGAATCTGAGTGAGCAATTGAGAGTTTACCTCATTGAAACGATCATTGAACTCTGCAAGTTGCAAGTCAATAATTGGATTGAAGCAATCATATTTGTAATGTTGATAATTGGTTCGATTAGTCTTTTTTCTTGGTCTATGACGATCAATATAGTCCTCATCCATATCCAACTTGGGAATGCCATGTTCTTCACAACATGATCTGACTGACTGCAATAAAGAATCCCAACCATCATCTCTAATTTCTTTGAAATTTCGCTTGGTTAACTTCACCTCGGTCATGGCCTCCAAGATATCTTTATCTTTTCTCTGCAAGGACAGTGACAAAGAATTTGCGTGTCCTAAAATAAGCATCATTAAGTGCAAGTGAAACACAAAATCAAAATCCTTAAGGTAGTCCAGGAGACCACGAGCTTGGCGTCTCTTTGCATCACTTGGGCCTTCCTTTTCAACATATTGGAGCACTTCAATAACTTCAGGAAATAGATTGCTTAGGCTCTT
The DNA here is from genome assembly GCA_036346395.1 of Hsuehochloa calcarea. NCBI lineage: Eukaryota > Viridiplantae > Streptophyta > Magnoliopsida > Poales > Poaceae > Hsuehochloa > Hsuehochloa calcarea. The sequence continues at coordinate 72,557,375 of CM070594.1, read as the reverse complement.
GAGGGTTTTATAATGAGAACCCCAGCGTGTGTCTCCGGCTCTTTGAAGGCGCTCTTGATTCAATCCAGTTCCACTATTTAGTTGTCCACTTCCTATGGCTTTTCTAACTCTTTCTTGTTGTCTTTCTCGAATCATATCTTTACGTTTGCAAGAAGCTCCAACCACAGTCAGCAAAAGGGATATCATGTCAAAGAAATCACTAGCATCATCGTTCTTTTTAGCCACTGCTACAATGACCAACTGCAGTTGATGAGCAAAGCAATGTATGTAATATGCTGAGTTGTTCTCTCTCATGATTAAAGCTCTTAATCCATTGAACTCACCTCTCATGTTGCTGGCCCCATCATAACCTTGTCCTCTAATTTGTTTTATGCTCAAGCCATACTTAGCAAACAAATTATCAATGTTAGATTTCAGACATGAAGCTGATGTCTCTTGCACATGAACAACAGCAATAAGTCTCTCCTTTATTACCCCAATTTTGTCAACATACCGCAAGACAACTGCCATTTGTTCCTTGCCAGAAACATCAGCTGACTCATCTACTAATAGGCAAAACACATCCCCACCAATTTCTTCAATGATAGATTTCACAATGATCTGCAAAAAAAATGGCTAACCATTAATTTCATTTCATTATATAAATGAGAGAGGACATAATTTTGAAACAAAATAATATGGGTTCATTATTTCTTACCTCAGCAAAACAATTCGCAATGTCCCTCTGAATTTCTGGAGCAATCATCTTATTATTTTTAGGAGCATTACTTCCAATTGCTTTCTTTACTTTGTCATTTTCCTCAGCCAAAAGTTGGACTAACTCTCAAAGTTTCCCTTATTTGTAGATTCCTCTGTTTCATCATGGCCACGAAAAGCTAAGCCTTGATGCAACAAGTATCTGACAGCTTTAATGGATGTCTTCAATCGAATCAAATGGTTCTCTTTAGTTATATTACTCTGCTTATTTATGGCTTCACCAATTGATTGTCCAGGCTTCAACAAATTGTCACATCTTTTCACAAATTGTGTTATGAAAACTATCACATTTCTGCCTACATGATCTCTAAGCCTATCAGTTTGTTCCACCCATCCCAACCATCTACTACAAATGCATCATTCCCACCTTGGCCCTTGTTGCAATCTCTCGAATAGGTAGCAATATAAACAAAAACACTTATCCACCTTCTCACTGTACTCTAGCCAACCATACATAGTGAACCATTCATGTTGACACCCGTGGAAACCCAAAGACAATCATTGTTTGTGGAAACTTAAAACCATTTGGTGGCTTACAAGGACCTCTTGTCAAATACTTTCTCCTTACATCATTTTGTAGTCGGTCACCTATGTAATCGATATTCTCCTTCTATCTATTTGGATCATATGGAAGCTCATCAAAATTTACCTCTTGACGTGATATCATGAAGAGCGATGACTAGTGTGATTTGTATTTGATGCGATGTCGTCTCTTCTAGTTCTTGAAATATCTCCATCATTATTTTCGTTATCATTGGGTGGAGGTGATTTCCTTTTCAAGAATCGTTCGATTTGCTTTGATTGCCTATCAAAATACAAATTAGTCACATAATTAAACACTAAAGTCGACGATCGGTAGATATAGACATATGATTAAAATAAATACCTGACATAGAGATAGAGAATGTCCTGCTCCAATATTCAGAGCTCAAAGAGAGCTATCACCGGCTGCCACCGGTCGCCAACGACGCGGCGACCGCGCCGTCGAGTAGTGACCTGCCCTGCCTGTCGATCGCCGCCGGCCGCCACCCTAGGTGCAGCGTGTTGTGGATTTGTTATGGACTTATGCATGGGAGCTGTAGCGTCGGAGAGGAGATCGAGTCGGAGGCGTCGAGGCGTCAAGGCCGTTTGGACTTCTGGTTTGCGGCTGTACACTCGGACGATGGGCACGGGCAATAGAAAATGGGCCTTTTGAGAGCCACCTGCAAGATAACGTCGCAGCCATGGCACGGCAGTATATGCGCCAAAGGCCCTCGCGCTCTCGTCTTCGCATCTCGTTTCTCGTGGCTGCATTCCTCTCGCACCTGTTAGTCCAGAGGCAAGTGAAAATGGGCCTTTTGGGTGGGCTCATTAGCCGGAACGTGCGGGATGCTGGACGATGGGCCAAAGCCACGGATGCTGGACTGCCACTCTGCCAGGCTGCCGGGGTCGTAAGTTTTTTTTAATGGGGTCTTGCACGGTGAAATTTTGTTACGTATAAGAGTTTCGCTGCAAGAGTGCAAGCCGTCGGTGTCGGCCGACACCAGCGGTTGAACGTAGCTTCGCCACTGAACGTACGGTGAGACCGGGTGACCCATCACAAAAATTGAGTGGGAACACTGTGTATATAAGTACGATAAGTTACATAGTTAAAAATCTAAATCACATCATGTGTCGATTTACCAATTTTTGACTAGTGAGGGTACCAATTGTGGTAATTAGTCCAATACTTTTACGGGTTAAAATTGAGTGGGCCCCGCGGGTCGTGGGAAATTGTGATTTTGCTTGGGTACTTTCGTGTGTGTGTGTGTGTGTTTTCCCAGCTATTCTGACGTTCTGATCTAGAAAAAAAGGGTGCCAAGGAATGCAAGTGCGACGTGAACTCATGTTGAGGAAAATGGACAAATAATTAAGTGTTTTGGCTTTTTTTTGTTGCAAAATACTAAGAGAAACATGAGACCATATAGGGGTCAACCCATGGTTTGTGATTAGTAATTTACTGTTGTTTGCATGTGTTGTAGAAGTTTGAGTTTGGTTTTGGGAGTTTGTAATTTTGGAGCTGCTATCTGCCTGAAGCTGGTTTGACCGATTTACACGGCCATTCAAACCAGCCATTGCATGGCGATCAAACATGTCCCTGAGTCTTGGGTTGAGACTACGAAGGATGGTCTGACCAGCATAGTGGAAGTGGTAAGACAATCCCTATGAGATTTTGGTATATGGACACCAAACAACTGTAACAATATGATTAGGGATGCGTTTGCACTAGATTTCATGGTAGATTGAGCATTGAGTTGAAAGTGGATAGAGTTTAAAATTTCCATAAGGTTTCGGTCTGAGAAGGAGTTAGTGGAGGTCTGATCGGCGTGGAGGTGGCGGTCAGACCGCTCCCCTGAAATTTGGGCGGTCTGACCGATTGACCAATGACGATCATACTTGGTTTTGGCGAGTTGGTGCTGAAATTGTATAATTTGATTCGGGAATTGGTTCTAGTGGGTTAGGATCGGTGTGTGAGTTGCGTTGTGCATTTATGGACTGGCGAGGGCCAGGTTGGAATGAATTTGTGCCCGAAAATGGTTTACTTGGTCTATTATTGTGCTGATGGTTCTAGAGTTAACTATGGTCAACGGAGATGGACCATGACTTGGTTGGGAGAAGCAAGGTCCAGAGCAGTCATGGAGGCTGGTTGAGACAGTTGGACTTGGACAAGGCGCGAGATGTATGAGGGGCCATGGAAGACACAAGTGATCAAGGTCAAAGGGGACATGTGGTATGCAAGTGATTTGGGCCCGTTTAAGTGGACCCGGACGTGTGAGAGGCTTAGCGGGAAATCATTGGGGCCACATGGAAGGTGACGAAGCATGGGTGATGCTTCGAGGTGAAGGAATCAGGAAAAGTCGGTTGAGGGGCAATGTGGTCATTTGCCCAAAACCGCGGCGGTGAAAAGTGAGTGGTTTGCAAAAACTACAGCAGCGACCTAAGTGGATTAGGTCACAGATACTCCATGGAGGGCAAGGCATGAGGCATTAAGGCTTATGGAGCTAAAGATGAAGACGATATTTTAAAAAGTGTGCGTGAGTGTGTTAGTGAAAACCCCAGTTGTGCAATGCGTTAACAGGTTCTCATGGGTGTGTATGGTGGATGTGATCCACTTTGTGACCAGGTTAAGGTTTCTTGTGAGCCTCCACTATATGGAGAGAGAGAGAGAGAGAGAGAGAGAGAGAGAGAGAGAGAGAGAGAGATGGTAAGGTTTCACTTGAGCCTCTAAGAGAGAAATTAGGGTTTGGTTGAGAGAGTTAGGTGCTTCCCATAGGGTTTTTCCCTCCTTGTGGAGTTGTTATAATCCTTCATCTCTAAGTGGTAATAGAATACCAAACTATTCCTCCATTTCTTATTTGCGTTCTTGTTTGGTTTTCTTGCCTTCTTGAGGTGTTCTTTGTTATTCTTGTTTCCATCGTGTTCTAGTGTGATTCATGCTGAGATATAGCTTGCTAGGGAACCCATCTATGATCATCTTTGCAAACTAGATTTCACTAGCTTGAGTAAATCACGTTTCCCCTCTTTTGCCCGATCTTTGAGCACTCTTCCCTAAAATGGATAAATGTGGGAACTTTGACAACAATCCTTGAAATTATTGGTTGGAATAGGTTCCAGATATCCTATGGTAGTTGTATTTCAAATTTAGTGTTATTTGAGCAAGTAGATCAAAAGTTAGGTGATATTCCCTATTTGAAATCGTATTGTTTTCAGTCTGTCAGCAGAGGAGCGGTGAGACCGCTCGCACCGCTCCTCTGTTGGCGGTCAGACCGCCCGACAGTTGGCGATCAGACCGGTCTGGTAGTTGTGCTTGCAATTTTCTTTGGTTGTTGCTTGTGTGGGTTGATTTCCGATGGTCGCAAGTTCAATCTTAATCTTGTTAGTTGTTTATAGCAATTGAAGTGAAAAGATTGTTGAATACCTGTGAAAAAATTTGTTGGTGTCATTCACCCCCACCCACCCTACCGACCCTACAAGAAAAAAAAAGTTCTATTTGAATATATCAACTAATGCATATCATGGAAACATGAAATTATTTTGAAGATGTGATGGGAACCAGCCCTAATGTGTTTCGTATATTCAATTTTTCCGTTCCTTGAGCGTCGGTTCCGATAAAAAAACGTCAAACAAATTTCTTTTGTGCATGTGTATAAAAATATTGAATTATTTGTTATTTTCTCCTTGCAAGATATCTAGATGGTAAGAAAATCAAACTTATTCCTAGTGCGCTTTGTTAATTATGACGCCTTGACGCCATGAAGAACTCTTCCGAAGAGTGGTGTAACTTGTAAGGATTGAATGGCCCACTGTCTGGTTGATTATTCCAACTCAAGCGTGTCTTCCATTTCATGTCCTTACGACTACACCTTTTTTTTTTTTTTGTTGATGAAATGGTTTGTGAATTGTGACTTCGGGTTTGGGTGCTCTGTTGTCTGCACTACTGTACTATACTCTCCCCTGTCAAGGCTAGGCAGCTAGCTGCTCTGTACTCTCGTTTGTCTCATTAAGATTAAATGTTGATGATCTGACCGCCGCCGTACAAGATGGAGTACTAATCAGCATCCATATTATTTCGTTGCTTACAACGACTTCATTTTGTTTGTTTTTATTGAGCGATCGCTTATGATTCCTACAAAACGACGTGTCCGCTGAACTCCGTATTATTCCAATCATCAACCGAGGAATCATCATCGCAGAACTGATTTGTAGTTTTCGCCAATAATGAAAGAATCATACTGTACAGTGACCTGATGCATAGCCAGCGTACATATTAAGTAGTATTATTGTACTACTATAGTACTACTAGACTGCCCCGGTAGCGAAAAAACACTCTTAGGTAGAACTGGAACTTGAGTTGTGCTTTTCCGGGTCGGTCTGAGCACTGCCTGAGGATGGGCCCGTTGGGCAGTATAGCATGTCAAGGGGGGTTGGGCCGTGCTTGGGCCAGCCTGGCACAACTGCGGCACATCAAGCCTCTGCCCGTGTGCTCGCAAGCCCGCGACGACGTGCCGTGCAACCCTTGACCGCAAGCCCGCCTGTGCGTGCCGCACTCTCTTGGCCGTCTCCACGACGCCGGTCCTGCCCGTGCCGCATCCACCCGCGATGCCGCCACGCCTCCAACCTCCCCACCGCGATGAAAGCATCTAGGCCCTAAAAATTGTATTTTGGTAATTAATGACATTATGTGAATATGGGACTAACATGTTTGTTGAAGTGATTATAAGGCATAGTCTCAAATGACAAAGTGAAATCAAGGAGCTGCATGTCAAAGAATGTTGAGATGATAGAATTGATCTCAAAGACAAGGTACAAATAGACTAGGACCCCTTTGAATTTTACCGGTCTTTGGAGTATGGAGGAAGACCGGATTATAGGATAAATGTCGACTATTAAGGGAGCTTGTCTAGTAGCTTGAAAGCATCTCATTATGCCTTTGGATCAACTTAGGATCATGCATGTTCTTTTGGTTTGGTTTGAACACAATCTAAGTTAGGCATGTGGGCGAAAAAGCTGCGGTCGAATTTTTCCAGAGAGCATCCGGTTTCGGGACTTAGCCGATTTCTCAAGGTGCGGAAGTTCCGCAATGATAAGAGCGAAGTTCGATTATCGGATGGTCCGAAATATGTGCGTTGAATTTTTCGAGAGCATCCGTTTTGGGACTTAGCCGAGGTGGAAGTTCCGCAATGATACGAGCGGAAGTTCCGATTATCGGTTGTTCAAATATGTGCGGTCGTTTTTTCCAGAGAGCACCCTTTTGGGGACTTAGCCGTTTGTTAAGTCAGCGGTAGTTCCATTGTGTAAAGCGGATCTTCCGATTAATCTAAGAACCGAATCTAGTTGAAGTTCGCACTTAAATCCAACGGCTAGTTGAGCATTTAATGCTTTGTAATGACCGTTATAGTGCACTCGAGTGAAGGCGGAAGTTCCGCACATTGCACCGCTGAAGTTCCGATTTCCACGAGTTTTGCCTCGGGGTCATATTTGGTTGTGGGGGTATAAATACACCCCAACCAGCTCAAGGACGTGTTGTTGAGCATTCATTCAATTCATTTGAGCCTTGAGCACTCCTCTCACTTCTCATTTACTCTCTTTGCACACTTTTGTGAGGTAGTGAGTAAGAACAAGAGCATTGCATGATTAGTTGATCCTTTGGCTCTTGATTGCCGTCAAGTGAAAGGTCAAGTTCTATTCTCTTGGTGCTTGTCGGCACCTAGACGACTTGGCGGAGGTTGCTCGGTGATCTCTTCAAGAAGCTTGTGAAGGCTGTCGCTTGTGATTGGTCGGTGTTCACCAACTCCGAGAGGAGGAAGAACAACCAAGTGATCGAGGGTAGGGTGGATCAAGCTTCCTCAACGTGGACTAGTGAAGATCGACAAATCTTCGATACCACGGAAAACCCCTTGTCCTTGTGTGGTTAATTCTTGTCTTTACTTATTGCACTTATTTTTGTAGCTCATAGATTGTGATAAATATCTTTGATTAGAGTATCTTGCTAATTTGGGTAATTTAATTAAGAAAATTTAGAAACCTCCTATTCACCCCTCTAGTCGGTTATCATTGATCCTACAAGTGGTATCGAGCTTGGCCTAATTTTAGGGAGAGAAAGGATGGCTAGCGGGAATGTCTATAGCAAGGCTCCTCTATTTTGGATCAAATTATTCTTATTGGAAAATTAGAATGTCAATTTATTTAAAGGCCATGAGCCCAATGAGGTAAATGAGCTCAAGGGTCTTGGTACTAATGGCTTGGAGAATTGTAAGTGAAGGTTTCATATGAGACACACCCCACTGATCAAGGAACTAAACTCTCACCTCAATGCTCAAGCAATGAATGCTCTCTTTGGAGCTTTAAACGCGGATGAGTTCAATCGCGTGAGCAACCTTGAGCGCTCACGAGATATGGACCACGCCTCAAATTCATGAGGGCACATCCACGGTTAAAGAAGCCAAATTGCATAGGCTTAGGATCAAATATGAGACATTTACAATGTTGCCTCAAGAGAGTATCACCGAAATGTACTATAGACTCAACAACATCGTAAATGAGCTCAAGGGTCTTGGTACTAATTTGCTTGACATTGATGTTGTGCGCAAGATGCTTAGGGCTCTTCCCGACAAGTACTGAAATATTGGTGACATTGTTTTCAACTCTCCGAGTTGCCAAGAATGACACCAACCGGCTTTTGGGGACCGCTTTTAAGGCAAAAGCGGAATCAAGCGATGAAGAAGATGAGGATGAAGACTCAGGAAGAGTTTGCCCTCCTTGTGAGGAGGATGAAGAAGTTTATGAGGAGACGGCTTCAATTCGATAAGATTGCAAAAGGGCAATCATCCAATGAGAAGAAGCGCTATAGCAACATTCGTTGATATGAGTGTGATGAGAAGGGCCACATTGCCTCTCATTACCCAACCAAGAAGGATGACAAGGGTAAGTCATCAAAGAAGAAGGAATTCAATGGTAAGAAGAAGCTTTTCAAGAAGCTTCACAAGGATGGCAAGAATGAAGCCCATATCGAGAATGGGGACAAGGAGTTTTCTGATTTCGACTCGATATTGAGGTGTCCTCCAAGAAGAGAGGACTTGTTGGTATTGCTATCAAGGAGGCTCCATCGCTATTTTCAACTCCCACTTGCCTCATGGCAAAAGGAGAAAAGGTAAAATCTCTTGATAGTGAAGAACCCTCCTATGATGAGCTTATGGATATGCTTGAAGAATTAAATGAATATCTTGAAAAGGAAAAGCTAAATTTAGAGTCTTAAAGAAAGAGCATATATCTTTAAAGAACTCTTATGATGAATTAAAGAAGCTCATGATTTGCTTGTCCAAGATAAGTCTTACACTAGCATTGGTATTGCTTGCGATATTCAAGAAAAATGCCTAGTGTAAACATTGCTAGAACTAGCATATCCATGATGATTTGCTTGCTATACCATGTAGCTCAAGTGTTGATTCTAAAATTGAAAATGCTAAATCTTGTGATAAGCTATTTGTAGAAAATAGTGAGCTAAAGGAGCAAGTCACCAAGCTAAGTAAGAGCTTGGAAAGATGTTTCAAGGGTAAAGCTACTCTTGACAAGCTTTTGAGTGAGCAAAGGTGCTCATTCAATAAGGAAGGAACGTGTCAAGAAAGATAAGAAACCGTAAACAAGCCCGTGAGGTTTGTTAATCAAAATGGCAAGTTTTGCCAAAATGGGAAATAGGACATGTTCAACAAAAGTGTCCTATTGGTAAGGTTTCATCAATTGGCTTGTTTGATTCTTGTTATATGCTCAAAAAGACCAAAGATGGAAAAGTGATTGCTAGGTTTGTTGGCACCTCAATTTTAGGTGTTAAGAAGAATGCTATTTGGGTGCCCAAATCTTTGATAACTAACCTCCAAGGACCCAAACAAATATGGGTACCTAAAAGAACTTGATTTCTTTTGTAGGTGAACTACAAGACCGTGGAAGGCATTGGGTGCTTGATAGTGGTTGCACTCAACATATGACCGGAGATCGGAAAATGTTCACCTCATTTGAAAATGGGAGCGGTAATGAAAAGATCACTTTTGGTGACAATAGCAAAGGAAAGGTAATCGGCTTAGGTAAAATTGCTATCTCAAATGACCTTTCCATTTCAAATGTATCTTTAGTAGAAACATTAAATTTCAATTTGCTATCCGTTGCTCAATTATGTGATCTTGATTAACTTGCTCTTCTCTAAAAAGGAGGTTACTATTTTTAAAGAAAAAGAAAAGAAATGATTTTTAAAGGTTTTAGGCAATCTTTATTTGGTTGATTTCTCCTCAAATGAATCTTGTTTGAAAACTTGTTTGATTGCAAAAACTTCAATGGGTTGGTTATGGCATAGAAGATTAGGTCATGTGGGAATGATTCAACTTAAAAAGCTTTTTAAACATGACTTAGTGGTTGGCTTGAAGGATGTGAAGTTTGAGAAAAATAGACTTTGTAGTGCTTGCTAAGCCGGAAAGCAAGTTGCTAACTCTCATCCTTCCAAAAGTATCATATCAACTTCTAGGCCATTAGAGCTCTTACATATGGATTTGTTCGGGCCAACAACCTATAAGAGCATTGGGGGCAATAGCTATTGTCTAGTCGTTGTAGATGATTACTCTAGATATACATGGGTATTCTTCTTATATGACAAAGGTGAAGCCTCCAAGATTTTTAAAAGAATTTGATTTCAAAATAAAGAAAATCCGTAGTGATAATGGTTCCGAGTTCAAAAACACTAATATTGAAGATTATTGTGATGAACTTGGAATAAAGCATGGTTTTCCACTACCTACACTCGGAGCAAAATGGAGTTGTAGAGAGGAAAAATTACATATAGAAATGGCTAGGACAATGCTTGATGAGTATATTACTTCGATCGCTTTTAGGAATACATTAATTCCGCTTGTCATGCCATAAACCTCCTTTATTTGCAAAGGCTTTTGAAAAAGACTTCCTATGAACTCCTTATTGGAAGAAAACCGAACATCTCTTACTTTAGAGTATTTGGTTGCCAATGCTATATCTTAAGAAAGGGTGTTCCACTTTCTAAATTTGCAAGTCGAGTTGTGATGTTGGTTTTCTACTAGGTTATTCTTCAAATAGCAAAGCATATCGTGTCTTTAACAAAACTAGTGGTATTGTTGAAGAAAGACACGATGTACAATTTGATGAAACTAACGGCTCTCAAGAAGAGCAAGAAGAGTTTGATGATGTAGGTAATGGAGCTCTTATGGAAGCAATGAAGAATATGCAAATTGGGGATATTAAGCCTAAAGAAGATCAAAATGAACCATCATCATCCGTGAGAGTTGAGCCACCTACCTCTTCCGTGACAAATGAAATTAATCAAAATCAAGAAGATGTCAAGAAAGGTGATCAATCATTTAATCTACCTCAAAGAATCCACAACGCAATAGCTAAAGACCATCCAATAGACCAAATATTGGGTGAAGTAAGCAAAGGTGTCCAAACTCGCTCTCGTATTGCTTCTTTTTGTGAACATTACTCTTTTGTTTCCTCTTTGGAACCAAAGCGTATAGATGAAGCACTAGAAGATCCGGATTGGGTGAATGCTATGCATGAGGAGCTAAATAACTTCGCCCGAAATGATGTTTGGATAATGGTGGAAAGACCCAAGGAGCATAACGTCATTGGCACAAAATGGGTCTTTCGAAATAAACAAGATGAAAATGGAGTTGTGGTAAGAAACAAGGCAAGGTTAGTTGCTCAAGGATATACTCAAGTTGAGGGTTTAGATTATGATGAAACATTTGCACCCGTAGCAAGACTTGAGTCTATTCGTATTTTAATTGCTTTTGCATCATGCTTTGACATTAAATTATTTCAAATGGATGTTAAAAGTGCTTTCTTAAATGGCAAAATATCTGAACTTATTTTTGTTGAACAACCTCCGGGTTTTGAAGATCCCAAAAATCCTAATCATGTGTATAAACTCTCAAAGGCGCTATATGGTTTAAAGCAAGCTCCTAGAGCATGGTATGAGCGCCTTCGAGATTTTCTACTCTCTAAGGGATTCAAAATCGGAAAGGTTGATACAGCTTTGTTTACTAAAATTATTGATAGTGATTTCTCTGTTTGTCAAATTTATGTTGATGATATAATTTTTGGTTCCACTAATGAAGATTTTTGCAAAGAATTTGGTGATATGATGTCTAGGGAGTTTGAGATGTCAATGATAGGAGAACTCAGTTTCTTCCTTGGACTTCAAATCAAACAACTCAATAATGGGGTCTTCATAAGTCAATCCAAGTATGTGAAGGACTTACTCAAAAGATTTGGCATGGATGACGCAAAGCCCATCAAGACTTCCATGGCTACAAATGGACATCTTGATCTAAACGAAGGAGGTAAATCTGTTGATTTAAAGCTTTATAGGTCTATGATTGGTAGTTTGCTTTATCTTACCGCATCTAGGCCCGATATTATGTTTAGCGTTTGCATGTGTGCACGTTTTCAATCGGCTCCAAAAGAATGTCATTTAATGGCTGTCAAAAGAATATTAAGATATTTAAAGCATTCCTCAAGTATTGGCCTTTGGTATCCAAAATGTGCTAAATTTGATTTGATTGGATATTCGGATTCGGATTATGCGGGTTGTAAAGTGGATAGAAAAAGCACCTCAGGGAGTTGTCAATTCTTAGGTAGATCCTTAGTGTCATGGTCTTCTAAGAAATAAAACTCTGTTGTTCTTTCCACCGTAGAAGGTTTAATATGTTTCGCAGTAGTTGTTGTGCACAATTGCTTTGGATGAGGCAAACATTGATGGACTATGGAATAACATTTGATAAAATGCCTCTTTTGTGTGACAATGATAGTGCTGGGAAAGGGGGACCATGGGGAGGCCAGGGGCGGTGGGGGAGGACCGGAGGAGGCCATGGGCGGTGGGGGAAGCGCTGCGGATGGGAGAGACAAATGGGGATGGAGGCGTGGGTTGTGGGGGAGCCGGGATGTACTGGGATGGGGGAGAGAGAAATGGACATTGGGTTATGTGTATTAGTGTATGCATTGGATGGAGTGATGGAGACGATGGGGTGGGGAATCACGGAAGTGGACTAGTGGAGTGGAAAGTGAAGGAGCGGGAATCGGGGAACAGGGTAGAGGGATTGGTGACAACTGACAAGACACATAGAGTAGAGAAGCAATGGGCGGGAGGGAGAGAGGCAACGGGCCACGAGGGAGAGAGGCAACGTTCGTCTGCCTCATTTCAGTGACAAGACAGCGTAGAGAAAGAAGGTAGCGGCTCCACGTGATATTCTTCCTCTCCGTGTCTATACAAACGAACGACCGCAAGCTAAACAAGAGACTCATAGGATTGTAGCCCATTATTTAGATGATGGGTACAAGCTAAAGAAGAGAATCATAGGGTTTTAAGTTAATTACAGAATCACACACAATAGATGTCATTGCCGAGCTCATACTAGGGGTAATTGGGGATTTTCAAATAGAAAATAAGATTGTTTCTACGACTCTTGATAACACATCAGCGAATATGATGACTATGAACATACCCACCCCAATATTGCAGACATATATCGCTGGATATGTTCTATACTATAGATGCGTATGTCATATCCCCAGCCTCGTTGTGTAGACGGTATGGAGGTGATTGATGTTTATTTGAACAATATCCGCAATGCCCTTCATTTCCTCTCAAGTTCAGCTATGGTGGTAGCTCGGTTCACGGAGTATTGCGTAGCCAACGATAAGACCCCAAGAAAATTTGGTCTTGACATGAAGGTGAAGTGGAACTTGACATACAACATGTTGAGAAGGTACAAGGGTATGAACATATTATATCTGCCTTTGTCAATGTTAACTCAGATAAGATAATTGTTGCTAACTTAGATTGAGAAATTGTTAGTCATTTTCGATTGTTTTGAGACTTTTTTACAAAGCAACTAAGGCTCTATCCAGTATTTACTACCCTACCTCTTACTTAGTTATAGATTTTATTTGGCTAATTGCACATAAGTTTGCTAAATCTAGGGGCATCCCCTTTTAGGTCATGTTGTTGCAGCAATGGAGGATAAATTTGTTAAATATTTTGGATCTATTTCACACATATATTACTTTCCTACCATTTTGGATCCTACAAAAAATTTAGCAGGTTTGCATATGGCTATGGAGGGATTAGTGAGTGCCTCGGCCTTAATTTCTCCGAAGCTTTGAACATGTAAAAAAGGAGTTTGTTCGTATTTTCCGCTTGTATCATGGCAAGCTTGGTAGCAACACGAGATCGGAGGCCTCACAGCAGACACATCAAAACAAGACAAGCTTGACAACACACTTGTGGAAGAAGCTGAAGGGAAAGTCTAGTTCTTCATCCTCTTAGTCTGAGGCGCTCCCAAGTAGAATTCTACCTCAGAGTTGAACCACTACCTGGAGCATAATTTTACAAACATAGATCCTGGTCTTTCCGGTGGAGGCAAGTTAAACTTGCTCGAGTGGTGGAAGAACAACAAGCGGATATTACCAGTGCTGTGCCATTTCACACGAGATGTTCTACTAGTTCGGTGTCCTCCGTTTTTTTTGGAAGCGACGTTCAGCATGGTAGGAATAATAATTAAAGAAAGGAGGTTATCCCTCAAACCCAAGATGGTGGAGGCAATCACCTGCCTCAAGGACTGGTTATTAGCAAAAGAGCGACATCAGGATCAACTGGAGGATACCGAGATCGTAGAGACGTTAGCCTATCTCAATGTCGAGTAAGCCGATATGTATGCATGAATGTAGTTACTGTACTTTTTTCCTTACCAGGTGTCGGGGGAATCCCACGCTGGGGCGTAATGTTTCTAACGAGGCAATAACATTGTGTGCATAAAATATAAATGAAATTTCACTTTCCCTCTAATTTTGAAATGTCCATAATTTTACATAATTACTAGAATTTCATCATTTTCTTTTCCCCTCCACTTTTCCCCTTCCCCTTTTTTCATTTTCCCTCCTATTTTCCCTTTCTCGGTTTCCTCTTCAGCCTTCTCTTCCCCTCCTATCTCCCTCTTTCTCCCATCCCCCTCTTCCTCCTGTCTCCCTCTCCCTCTGGCGCAACGACGCGCGGCGCTACTTTGCCACCTCCGCGATCCGCCTTCGTCCCCTGCCAGATGGCCCCTCGCCACCTCTGCTGCTCCGCCCTCGCCCCTGCCCCCTCGCCACCTTCGCCACTCCACGTCGTGCCCAACGCCCCACTGCCGGCTTCGGCCCCCTCGGGGGCGGCCGCAACGGCGCACCACGGGCCACCTCGCCAACCCCCTCGCCCGAGGTGCCATCACCTCACCTGACCCACACGCAGCCCCCTCGCCCAAGGCACCCCTAGCTCGCACGTTGCCTCCTCCGCGCCCACGCTACATCGGTCGTGTGCCATGCCCGTGCCGGCATGGCATGGCGGGCCAATGTGATGTGTTGGGCCTCGCCGACGGCTCTCTGTGCCGGCACAATATGACCCGGGGAGCTTGTTGTGCCTTGCCACCGCGGCCTGCAGTGGCCCACAACCAGTCGAGCCTGGCACGGCACGAGCCGACTCCCACCTCTACTCTCACACACTCCCACCATTATACCGCTAAGATTCTATGGATGGAGGGCAAGAACTCCCAATGATTGGCCACTTAGATTCAAGACAACTACCTACTACCTTCAAGTATTCAAGACGATGAGCGCCTATACTACTATACATGTCGGGAAACCTGGGCTTGGGCCAACCAGCCTTGGCCCATAGTGGGCTCCTCATCCTAAACCCTAGCAAGGGATTTATTCTATTTATAGGGGACCCCGATCATTATGTACGACTAATCAAGAAGAGGAATAAAGAGAGAAGAAGTCCCCCATATCTCTCTGTCAAGTTATTCTCTGTACTTGTGTATGTTATTCTCCTACGAGGTGATCGATTGGACCGGACTCAACAGCGATGGTTCCATAGCACATTATCAGCACGACTACGCTCTACGGATTGAAATGGCTATCATAGAAGCAGTTTGCTTTTATTCTATTTAATTTTCACATTCTAGATTGGTTTTATAATTTTCAAACTGCAAATTTCCTCTAATCTCCACGAGCTGACTTGTAGTCGCGGTACAATGCCGATCGCATGATTTATGAAAGAGGGATTGTAGTTGCAACGTGGAAAGAAAGAAAAAAAAAGGGAAAAATGCACTATTGGAGCCTGCACGGCGCCACCCGTTGCCCTTGCATGGGCCCTCGCCGGCGCCAGACGCTATGAGCTCGCCTCCTCGCAAAGCGCGCAGACTTCCGTCGCACCGCCGGCTGGCCGCGCTGCTCTGCGCGGCTCGTCACGTGCCATCTACGTCGCCTTATTCTTTTGAGAGCAAGCAATCAAAATAAAACAACTCTATGAAGCTTCGACTTGTAATAAGGAGGAGATGAAGTCGATGATGATCAACCTTCAGGACAACATTACTTTCCGTAACAATGTACTCAGTGGGCTACATGCCGAGGAGTTCACTCATCGTGAAGACATGATAATTGCTCACTTGAGTACCATTGGAAAATAAGTTGAAACTTTGCAAGAGTTGGTGACCACTCCGAAGACCAACCAAGCTGATTTGATAAAAGAGGCGGTCAAAGGTGGAATAAGTTTTTCTCGAAAACTTAAAGCTCATGACCCCAACTTTAATCTGCAACCAATCAAAGCCGACTTCGGCCGCCCTGAAGCAGAAGCGGCGCGGATGATGGAAGATATGGAGTCGATCAGCAAGGAAGTCACGGAGGAGATGTTGACAGGATCTCCTTCGTCAGAGTAGTTTGTAATAGGAACCTGCAAAGACAAGTTTGTTGATATATATGATCCTTTATTCTTTGTGAAAAATCATCTTATCGAGTAGTTAGTAACTCATAAGATAATTAATGGAAAAAGAGATTAAGACAAACAATTGAAGCCATATTAATAACTTTATCCTAGCCTATTTGCTTAGTTTATTTAGATAAACTAAGTAAATAGTATTAATAGGGTTTTCTGAAAAAAGTGAGGTTTGGCTAACTTATAGTTTGTGATCCCGATTATCATGCATTGGTCGTAAGAGTAGTAACGAGTCGACTATAGGAAGTTCCTTCTAGTGGGCAGGATCACATGCAGAATGGAAAGGCTTCGACTAGATGATGTTACCATCTCTGACTAGATTAATCAAATCAAGAGCGACAACTTGAGTTAGACAAACGTCTGGAGTTCCTTTAGAATTAGTTCGACCTTTTCGAGTGCACTCAATAGGTTTACCATGGTAATAAGAGTTAGAAATAGGACGACGCTACGAAGTTCCTTCTAGTGGGCAGGACCACGTGCAGAGAGGAAAGACTTCGATTAGGTTTTGTGTCTTTCTCCGACCAGTTAGAACCAATCGAGTTTACCAAGAGTAGTCGAACAAATTTCCAAAGTGTACTTTGCTTAGAGTATTTTTCAAAATGAATGAAGAAATAAACTAAGGTACTAAGAGTTGGCTGGAAGATATTTCAACCATGTTTGTTGAACCCGAGCTCTTTATGTTGGCAGCAAAAGTGAGGAATGAGTTGACACTAGAAAGTTCCTTCTAGTGGGTAGGAGCACGTGCAGAAAGGAAACGCTTCGACTAGTTGATGTTCCTATCCTTTCAACCAGTGTAAAGAAGTGCTAGGTACTAGTCGTAGAAAAACTTACGACCCGGGCATAGTCAAAAAATTATCAAAGCACTACTCAAAGTAAGATAATAAAGATAGAAAGAACTTGATACTTTTTTTGTCTGGGTGGTTGGTTACGCATAAAATTTGCAAAAAAATTATCGAAGCGCTACTCATAGGTTCAGCTTCGATCCATTTTGTGAACGTATCAATAGCCACAAAAAGGAACTCGATACCTCCTAGAGCCTTTGGGAACGGTCCTAGGATATCGAGACCCCAAGTCGCAAAAGGCCAAGATAGAGGAATTGTTTGCAATACCTGAGCCGGTTGTTGTACCTGCCTGCTATGAAACTGGTATTATACACACTTCTTAACCAACGTTTTGGCATTGTAGAGGGCTGTTGGCCGGTAAAACCTTGCCGAAAAGCTTTTTCGACCAGCGTTCTGTAGGAAGCATGAGTTCCCCAGATGCCCCTGTGTATGTCGTGAAGGTGGTTTAGTCCTTCCCTCTGCGATATGCATTGCATGAGTGCCCATTGAGTGCCTAGTTTGTAGAGGACTCCTTCGACCAATTTATACATTTTGGCCTTTCAGGATAAGCGATCTGCCTCTACATCGTTATCGGGTATTATACCCTTCTGAAGATACTCGTAGATGGGA
This sequence comes from Hsuehochloa calcarea, assembly GCA_036346395.1. Lineage (NCBI taxonomy): Eukaryota > Viridiplantae > Streptophyta > Magnoliopsida > Poales > Poaceae > Hsuehochloa > Hsuehochloa calcarea. The sequence continues at coordinate 72,539,828 of CM070594.1, read as the reverse complement.
TTCATCCAGGTGTACTCATATTCTAGAGAGGCTGTCTCAATTGGAGTTGTCTCTGGTGTTTCGACAAGAGACGACTTTTGGAGTTGCTCTAATAAAACTCATTTTGGTACTTGCAATCGAAAGAAGCCACACGAGCAAGCTGATCTGTGAAGCAATTATCCTTTCGAGGGATAAATTGTACCTCAAAATCGAAAAATATTTTTCTAGCTTAGCGATAAGTACGAGACATGGCTCGGATTAGAACCGGTAGTCTTTTTGAGATTCACGACTAGTTGAGAGTCTCCTCTCACGAGTAGTCGTCGAATCGCGAGTGCTTTTGCAGCTCATATGCGAGCCAGCAAACCTTCGTACTCTGTCACGTTGTTAGTGGCCTGAAAGTTTAATTAATGACACACTTTAAAGTCTCTCCGGTAAGAGATTCTAGGACCACCCCAACCCCGAGCCACTTAAAGTAAGTGACCCGTCAAAGTACATCGTCCACTGGTCATGGGTATCGTACTGGGGATCCTGAACATGTTCATGATTTGTCCATTCGATGACAAAGTCTGCCAAGATCTAGGATTTAATCGTTCGGGACACGAAATAGAGGTCAAAATTCCCAAGTTGTACTGACCATTTTGCCATGCGTCCCGCTGCTTCCCTATTCTGAAGGATCACTCCTAAGGGAAACTCAGACGGCACAATTATCTTGTGCGCCTGGAAATAATACCACAGTTTTCTCAAAGACGCGAGGAGGGCATAAAGAAGTTTTTGGACCTGAGGGTAGTGCTTCTTAGGCCTGTGTAAAACTTCACTTATGTAGTAAATTGGTCATTGGACGTTTTCACGCTCTACGACCAGTAGTGCGCTCACTACCTGTGGCGTGGTATCTAGATAAATTAAGAGCGTCTCTTCTAGCTTCGGAGAAATCAAAACAGGAGCACTCGTAAGATACCTCTTGACATCCTCAAAGGTAGCGTTTGCCTCTTCTGACCACTCGAAACCCTCGTGCTTCGTTAGAAGTTTGAAGAAAAGTAGTCCTTTTTCTCCCAGTCGTGCGATGAAACGCCTTAAAGCCGCTATGCATCTTGTGAGTTTTGTTCTTCTTTCTTCATGGTCGAGGGCACATTTGCACGATGGCCTTTATTTTTTCATGATTTGCTTCGATTCCTTGTACATAGACAAGGAATCTTAGCAACTTTCCTGAAGAGACTCCGAACACACATTTCTCAAGATTGAGTTTCAGACGGTGTTTTTTGAGGTTGTTGAATGTTTCTTGCGTGTCGAAATAGGATTAAGACGCTTGATGCTTTTTACGACTAGATCATCAACATAGGTTTCTAAATTTTGGCCTAGTTGAGGTGAAAAAGTCGATTGTATCAAGCGTTGAAAAGAAGTGCCAATATTTTTTAGACCAAATGGCATTTTGACATAGCAAAATATTCCAAATTGAGTAATAAATACGGTATTTTCTTCATCTTCTAGACGTATATTAATATGATGGTAGCCAGAGTATGCATCTAGAAAACTTAATGTTTCGCAAACGGTAGTAGAATCAACCAACTGATCGATACAAGGTAGTGGATAATCATCTTTTGTACAAGTTTTATTGAGATCAGTGAAGTCTACACACATCCTCCACTTACCGTTCGACTTCCTAACCATTACAGGGTTGGCCAATCACTTTGGGTAGTCGACTTCTCTTATAAAGCCTGCTTTAAGTAGCTTGTCCCATTCTGATTTGATAGCATCTTGTCGATCAGGGGCAAATCTTCGTAATTTTTGTTTTATGGGTACTTTGTCAAGGCTGTAAAGCTAGCATGTGCTCGATCACTTCCTTAGGGACTTCGGGCTTGTTGGATACTTGCCCTGTGAAGACATCTGCGTTTGCTCGGAGGAAAGTGATAAGAGCATCTTCCTATTTGTGGTCGGAAGTATCCCCGATGCAAACAGTCTTCAAGGGCTCCTCTGGATCCAGAGGAACCTCTTTGACCTAGTCGTTCGGCTTCATTGCAGTTTTTGATTTCGACTACTTGGTCGAAGACTACTCCTTGTTTTCTTCCCGTGTTGGTTTCTGGCCAACCATCTCGAGGGATCGACGGTCGCACGCATGCGCCATCTTCTTGTCAGAGTGAATTGTGATTACTCCTTTGGGACCTGGCATCTTAAGGCCTTGATATCCATAATGAGTAGCCATTAAGAATTTTGCCAAAGTTGGTCGTCCGAGTATGGCGTTATATGTCGTATCGAAATCGACTACATCAAAGGAGATCTTCTCTGTCCTGAAATTACTTGGTGAACTAAATGTTAAAGGAAGATAAACTTGGCCAATAGGGTTGGCCGAAGACCCAGTACAATACCATAAAAGAGTATCGTACCAGTACTGGTAAACAAGATGTTTAACGAGCTTCCACCATCAACTAACAAGATGTCCTACCTTGGTCTTGGGTAGGCTCGACCACGATCGAAAAACAACCTGGCCGAGTGGAAGGGATCACACTGTCACTCTTCTCGAATGAGATGGTGACTTCCGACCACTTTGGCAACTTATTGACATGAGGAGGGTCAATGTAGTTTACCTCACGTTCGACAGCCTTATGCTTTCATTTTGACTCGTATGCCGATGACCCCACATAGATATGCTTGATGGTATGCTCAAGATCTTGGAATGGCATCTCCTCGTTTTCGTCCGATGGCGACGACCACTCACTTACCCTACCTCTTCGAGAGTAGGAGGTGGTTCTTTGCCATTGTAGTAGTCTTCAAGTTTTTGTTGGAAAACCTAGCAGTTGCGAAGGTCATGTCCTTCCTTTTTTATGGAAAGGACACCACCTAGACTTGTCTTTCTTCCACTCGGGGCACTTACCTTTGCCTCGCTCGGGATATTGCTTGGAACTTTGTGGTTCGTTGTCGCTTACAGCCAAGACCTCCTTAGAAATATTAGCTTGAGGTTTTTGGCCCTTCACCTTGTTCTTGGAGATCTTGTCCTTTTTATCCGTCTTGCTACTTGCACATGCTTCTTGAGGATTCTTGTCATCTCGATCGATGGTTTTGTTCCACTCGACTGCTTCTGCAGTAGTCGCATATCGATCGACCATCTAAAAAATTTCAATGATGGTAGCCGGATGATTTAAAGCGATATCCTCTGTAATTCTTCTGCTGCGGACTCCCTGCTTGAAGGCTCTGATAACAGATGAGTCAAAAACCTCAGGAATTGAATTCAGAACCTTACTGAAGCGCCTGATGAATTGACGTAAGGTCTCGTGGTCATTTTGTCTTATCCTGTGGAAGCCGTCCTCCTTTCCAGAGCGATTGTAGGTACCCTAGAAGTTAGCAGCGGAAGGTCACAAAGTTGTTGCCACGAGTAGATTGACTCGAGTGGTTGGTTTAGCAACCACGATCGAGCGGACCCTTCGAGCATAGTCGGAAGGTAATTCGCCATGACGCGTTCTCCTCCTCCTGCTTCTCGGACAGCGGCCGTGTAGATTTGGAGGAACTCGATGGGATTCTGAGACCCATCGAATTTCTCCATGTTCACTGATCAAAACCGCGGTGGCCAGCTAACTGCTCGTAGGTTAGGCGAGAATACCCTACATTCGGTAATTACATCGTAACGCCTCCTTTGCAGAAAAGAAGGGTTATCGTCATCAGGTGATTGTACACGACGATACTCGGTAGCGGGTAAACCCGACTTATGATAAGTCTTGATTTTACGAGGGTAATACTCCTTGTATCTCGTCTGCTGCTGCAGACCTCTTTGTTGGAGTGGTGAAAGATCACCTCACCTGAGAGCTTATTTATCTTCAACCGTTCGAAGGACCTTTCTCAAGTTAGGAAAACGACATACTCTGTTATCGCGTCGATCTCCATGCGGTGAATTGTTCGAACGACTGGGAGCTGATGGAGTCGTACTGCTACAACTTCTGGAATGATGATGGTGAGGGACTCGAGTTTGGTCATCGCGCTTCGTAGCCTTCGTGCGATCTCTTGCGCGAAGAGGTCGTAGCCAGGAGCTCGGGCAAGCTCTCGGGTTGGGTTCTCGAGTAGATCGCTGATATGTTGGAGCTCCTGAGCTTCCTCAGACTGATACTGAAAGCTCTCAGGCAGATTTCTCTGAGCTGCTATTCTTCTGTGTAGAGTTGTCTCAGGATCGTCCATATCTGATCCTTGAGTTTGCCTCAATGAAGCGCGATTATCTCAAGGATTTCTCGCACGCTCGTCAGAATGTTGAACCTGTTCATCACCGAAGGTGTCCTTACCATTACCACGAGGGGTCGCAATATGTGATCACCGGGGAGTGTCCTCAATCCTGTCTTTAGGAGAGTGATCATCACCTAAGGGAAGGACGAAGACCTCCCGTTGATGACCTCCACTTGCGCTCGAGGCCTCCTCGCTTGAGGAGTAGTCGAAAGACACCATCTGGCGACTTGGAGAAAACCGCTCCAGGAAGAGGAATTCCAGGTTATAACCGTCTCCGTCCGCAAATGAGCCCTGCGATGGGATGGTCGAACTCGCAGGAAAAGCATGTTTGACCCCATCCTCCGTGGGGCTAACCGGAGAGACATTACCACTTGGTTCTGATAAAGCTCCGGAATGGTGGCTTCCAGGACTTGCCATGCTAAGTCGGACTGCCTTAGGCGGACTTGAACATTTGGAGGGGAAGGCCTCGCCATGTCCTGGGTTTGCCTCGGAGCAGTCCTGATTGTGGTCGGATTGACCCTTGCCCTTTGAGGAAGTTGGTTCCTCATTTGGACGTAACGTTGTGGGGGATAAGGATCCCTCAATTCCATCGGTGGTATGGTCTCCTGGAGAATGATCTTCGTAGGCGACATCACCATCGGATGATGCAATACTCAGCTCGAAGTCGAAGTCGGCATCCGTGTCGATATCTGCATAATCAGCCAAGTCGAACCAGTTATCCCTGTTCCACTCTCCTACCATGGAAACATTAGAGTTGGCAGAAAATAAAGGAAAGATGATAACCAGAAGATCCCCATGGACGGCGCCAACTGTTGGTGTTTTAGAACCGAACTTACGTAATGATTGTTTGATTCAGGGGGTCTCCAAGACTCAAGTCACACAGAGAGAATGACACATGAATTTTTATACATGTTCGGGCCTTCTTGTCGAGACACCGGGTATGCAACCCCAAGACCCTTTGTATATTCCGAACTAGTCTCAGATCAGTAGCTAGCTCACACAGTTGCAACAACGATGTTATCATATCCATACAACAAAGAAACTAATGAAGCAGACAAAGTAATATTAATTAGCTTCAAAAGGACCACATGGTCAACTCTTACAGAGTTTGCCACGCAGGGCTTAACAGCAAAAGATAACTTGCAGCGGAAATCAAATTATCTCGTGGAGGCCATTCAACATGTCCACATGTAATCGAGTGGAGTACGTATCCTAGTTCGCGTAATCTTCAAAGTATTCCTCTTCATAGAACTCAGTGTTCCCTGGTTCTTCTGCGGGGAATGATCAACAAGTGGCGTATAGCCGTGAGTATATAAAGTACTCAACAAGTCGTAGGAAAATGTATGCAAATAGTATTCATGTAAGGCTTGAACAAGGATAGCTTTATGTTTAATTTGCAGAAAACAATATTGACATTAAATACAATAGGTAGATTATAAATCATAATACAAAATGATTAATACATAAGTAATCAAGTTTCTTCCAAACAACTAGTGAATACCATGTTCACTTCCCAACCAATCCATCCAAAGTATTCCAACCAAACCATTCCATCACTTTTGAGAAAATCTACCCCTCGTGTGAAATCACCAAGCATTGTCCATAACCGGGGACACGACTATTCAAATAGTTTTTAATACTCTGCAGAGGTTGTACAACTTTATCCACAAGACACGACTTCTCTAGTTTGTTTTGTATCCGTCATTACCACTTCTCACTACCTTAGGTAAGCAGTCTAGAGCACGTGATAAGGCTTTTACAAAGTTCTATTTTGCTCGGTTCTGCTCGCTAAGGATTCGCCTTCCTGATCCCCTCTTGCACCGCTCATCAACCAAAACAGATCTGACTCAAAACATTACTAATTATTCAGCCAGTCCACCCCATAATGGACTTGTGGTTGCACGGCATGGCCCATATCAATGGCTTACAAGGTTAAGTCCTTAAAGACTACTCAGGCGAGGCAACCACATCCCAAAGTGCTTCCCGCACAACCTTTACTGCACGCTCACTCGCCCGAGTATAAATCATTTTTAGTTCAATCCGACCCAATGGCAACCCTTCCCATGGCACAACATCTTTTAACAACAGTGGCGCACCATAATTCCATCTTTCATTAAGTCAAAATTAAACATTTAAGCATGTGATCGTGGATTCCATCGAGACTACGCAAGGCTAAGTATAATACGCACCCATGTTGGTATTACAATAATGTCCAACTAAGATTACCCCATCCTATGGTGTCCAAGGATTTATGTCATTCAAGGGAACATGTCAATAACAATTAACCAAGGTGGCATAATGATAAATGGGTATTTAACAATTCCCGAAAGCATTTTTATACAACTAGCCATGCATCTTGATATAAAATAATAAAATATTATAAAATAGGTACAACATGATCAAAGGTCTATGAATTGCATTCATTGAATAGCTAAGTTGCACCGGTCGTCGGGTCGAAGAATTCTTCCAAACGCCGAAATCTATACGTGCGAAAAGAACAAAATAAATAAGATAATACCAAATAAAATCCAAAAATCACTAAACTGGAACCAAACGAAAGGTACTGATTTTAGATGAATATAGAAATTTTAATCACTCGAATCGGAGTTCGGGTGAAGAAGATATGCCCTTTGGAAGTTTGAAAATACATAAAATGAAGAAAATAATTTTTTTTGGATTTATGTAATTATTTTTCTGAAGGAAAATTGCTTTATTGCGTCATGCTGATGTCAGCAGGGATTTTAATTTTTCAAAAGAAAAAGGGATGGTCGGTGATAGGTGGGCCCCACGTCCTGTATGGACTGGGTCCACAGGGGGCACCAATCCACGGAGGACCAGGCGCACGGAACAGTGCTCTGGCATGCGCTGGCGCAAGGCTCCATTCTCGCACTGATGCGGCAACCAGGCGTGCGCTAGGGCGTTGCTGGCACTGCGGTGGCGATGAGGTGGCGTGCCACGTCGGCGGCGAACCGGCGGCGCAGGGGCCCGATGGTCGCCACCGAACGACGGGGAGATGGCCGGAGGCGAGGGCATCGGTGGCTAGAGGGGAGCGAGGTGAACTCGGCGCTCACGGTCTAGTCGACGGGGAGAGGCGTAGCGGCCGGCGGCGAGAAGGAGAAGCGGCGGTGGTGGCCCGGTGAAGTGGGTGTGCACACAAGGTACGCCGCGACGAGGCGATGCTAGGAGTGGAGACGGCGGTGGAATCATCGGTGGCGAGGAGTGCGGCCGAAGCTCTTGGAGCTCAAATCCCTGGCGGTTGAGGGTGAGAGAGAAAGGGTGAATTGGGGGGGGGGAGGGGCTTGCGGGCATCTGAGCGCTCCTTTTTATAGAGCTCCGGGAGGTCTGGAGGGAGGAGGCCAAGTGCGGAGCGGCGCGGGATTCGGGGAGCTCCGGGCATGGGCGACGGTGTAGGATCAAGGATAACCGACAAGAGGGGGGTGAGTAGGAGGTTTCTAAAAATTCTAGACCAAATTATACAATTAAGCAAGATCAACTAAGCAATACTATCTATCACAAAATATATGCTACTAATTAATTTCAATAAGTAAAGACAAGAAATAACCGCAATGGAGACAATGAGGTTTTTCCCGTGGTATCGAAGATTTGTTGATCTTCACCAATCCACATTGAGGAAGCTTGACCCAACCAAGCCGGCTCCACTAATTAAGCCTTCCCTCTATTTTCACTTGGTTGTTCTTCCTTCTCTCCGGAGTTGGTGAACACCGAACCAATCACAATCGGCGTCGGGCCTCTTCACAATCTTCTTGAAGAGATCACCGCGCAAACCTCCGCCAAGCCGCCTAGGTGTTGACAAACACCAAGAGAAAAATCTTGACCTTCGCTTGACGGCAACCAAGAGCAATTGGATCAAACTAGAATACAATGCACTTGGTTTTTGTTCACAACTTCACAATTAATGCATGAGAGTAAATGAGGAGCGAAAGTGTGCTCTTAGCTCAAGTGTGCTCAAAGAATGCTCAACTGTCTGTCCTTGAGCTGGTGGGGGCGTATTTATACCCCCCACAACTAAATGTAGCCATTGGAGGAAGAAATCAGAAGTTTTCAGGGAAAACGGTAGTTCCACCGTGTATCGGCCGGAACTATCGCACCTCCATCGAGTGCATAGTAATGGCTATTACAGAGGTATTAAATGCTCTGACATAGTCGTTGGATTTATGGTGCGGAACTACCGCCAACTAACATTCGGTAGTTTCGATGATCGGAAGTACCGCAAATTACTTGCGGTACTACCGCTCTTAGTTGAAGCACAAAAGTCCCTTCTCTAGAAAAAGCGTTCTGCACTAAATTTCAGAAGTACCGCACAACAGTAGTTCCTCTCATATCATGGCGGTAGTTCTATTCTCAGAAAATGGGAAGAAAGCTCAAAGATGCATTTCTGTGGGAAAAAATGTTCCGCGCAATAAACTAGTACTTCCCTGGTGCGGTAGTTCCGCTCATATCATGGCGGTACTACAGCTCTTCTAGAAAATCGAATAAGTCCAGAAAAGGGTGCTCTCTGGAAAAAACGTTCCACATAAATTTTGAAAGTTCCGCCCAGCAGTAGTTCCGCAGATACAATGACGAACTACCGTTTTTGTCTAGAAAGCATATTTCACTTTTAAAGCAGACTAGGAATGCATGCATGATCCTAATTTGATCCAAAGGCATAATGATGCGCTTTCAAGCTAATAATTAAGATCCCCCTAAATAGTACGACATCTCATCTAAAATCTGGTCTTCCAACATACTCCTAAGACCGGTAAAATTCAAAAGGGTCCTAGACTATTTTATACCTTGCCCTTGAAACAAACTCCATCTTCTTGATATCCTTTTGCATGCAACTCCTTATTTTGACTTTGTCATTTAGGACTAAACCTTGTAATCACTCAACAAATATATTAGTCCCATATTCACATATTGTCATTAATTACCAAAACACATTTTTAGGGGTCTAGATGTTTTCAGACGACACGACTAGCATGGTCGTGGGTATGGCGAGTGGGTGGCGGCAGCGGGCGCGGTGGTCGATGGGGATGGGTGGAGCAACAGAGAAGGGACAGGGAAGCGACGGGTGGCCGGTGCAAAAATTGCACACGGTGATTGACTCGCGCGGCATGGGGCGGCAACGGGCAGGAGGAGGATGAAGCACAACGGCTCACAGGTGGGGCCGGATGGCAGCGAGCGGGAGCGGCGGGGGAGCGGGCAGTCGGGCGCGCATGGCAGAAAATGTCGAGAAAGTGGGCGGAGGAAGCGCATAGTAGTAGGCCGGAGGAATTCGTCCTGTGAACAGTGACAAGGATTTTAAATGATTTTTGAATTTTAGAAAATACAACAAATCAAAAGGCTTTTTATAAAATAGTAATAAAGTCCAAAAATTCTAAAAAAATACACATAAATTCCTTGAATTATTTGGTACTTAATAAAAATATTTGTAACTTTAATTTGTCTTTTAGTTTTGAAAATAAATTATTTGTAATTTTTGGGAAATTAGATAAAAGCTTTTAAATTTTGAAAATCCAAGAAAATACTTAAAATAATATTTTTGACTTTAAATATCAGAAAATCTAATTAAACCAAATTTGAATTAATTGAAGTTTGATTGATTCATATTAAATTATTTTTATTTTTCTAAAATTCCCAGTTAAGCTTTAGCAATAAAATCAAATGAATGTTTTATTTTTAAATTTTTCAAAAAGCCCTAGAAATTAGTATGTTACACTTCTCCGGAGAGAATAGCAACCCTACTCCCGTGTGCCTATGCTGATTGTTTAGATGCCCTAATAAATTGTGCCTACTTGTCGTAAGCTCGTTCGATTATAGGGTGGTCGTAACTAATCTGGTTGTAGAAGGACTTACGACCATGAGGTGATCGTAGAAGATCTTACGATCATGTGCTAGTAGTAGAAGAACTTACAACTATGGTGTGGTCATAGCCGACCTGTTCATAGAAGGACTTACGACCATGAGGTGATTATAGAAGAACTTACGATCATGAGGTAGTCGTAAAGATCTTACAACTTTAGCTTCTCCCTTATGAACATTAAGGGGTATACTCTGGAACCATATAATGACATCATTATCCATAATAAGGATTATGTATAAATAATTAAATGAAGATTTTGAGATCCTCGTCACCAATGATGACTAATCCTCCAAGAAAAGAGAGCTTGTCGACATCGCCATCATGGAAGCGCCATCGCTATTCTCCACCCAACATGCCTCATGGCAAAAGAAGATAAGGTAAAATCAATTAATGATAATGAACCTTCATATAATGAATTAAAAATATGCTTGAAGATTTGAATGAATATCTTGGAAAAGAGAAGTCAAAATTTAAAGTCTTGAAGAAAGAGTATATCTCTATAAAAGACTCTTATGAGGAGCTAAAGGAGGCTCATGACTTTCTTCATCTAAAAGATATTGAAAAATCTCATTCGAATGTTGGAATTACTTACAATTTAATGAATGAGATGCCTAAATTAGAAGTTGCCCAAAATGCTATATCAATGTCTAGCACTTCTACATCATGTGATGATTTATTATCCATGCTATGTTACTCTAAAATTGATTCAATTGCTAATATGGCTAATACATGTGATCCATTGCTCATTGTTGAAAATCAAGAATTAAAAGAATAAGTCACAAAGTTGAGCAAAAGTTTGGAAAGATGCTTCAGGGGAAAAGCAATCCTTGATAAGCTATTAAGCGAGGAAAGATGCTCATTCAACTGGGAAGGACTTGGGTTTATTTCCAAGAAAGGTAATAAGCCAACTTACAAGCCCACAAAGTTTGTAAAAGAAAATGGGAAATATTGCAAGAAATATCATACATGCTCCATTGCTAATGCTAAGTCCTTTAGCACTTATGGTTCTTGCTACATGCTTATAAAATCTAAAGATAGCAAAGTAGTTGTAAAGTTTATTGGCACTTCTATTTTAGACACCAAAAAATATACCATTTGGGTGCCAAAAACCTTGGTCACTAACCTCCAAGGACAAAAAAATAGGGTATCTACAAGTGCTTAATTTTTGTTTTGTAGGTGAACTACAAGACTAGTGAAAAACATTGAGGGTTTGATAGTGGATGCACTCAACACATGGCCGGTGATAGAAAGATGTTCAACACATTTGAGAATGGAGAAGGAAATGAAAAGATCACTTTGGGTGATAATAGCAAAGGAAAGGTAATTGGATTGGGTAAAATCGCTATCTCAATTGATCTTTCCATTTCTAATGTATCTTTAGTTGAATCACTAAATTTCAATTTGTTGTCTGTTGCGCAAATATGTGATCTTGGCTTAACTTGTTCTTTCTCTTAAAATGATGTTTCTATTTTTAATGGAAATAATAACTCTTTAGCTTTCAAAGGACTTAGATGTGTAAATCCTTATCTAGTTGTTTTTTCTTCAAAAGATTCATGCTTGAAAACATGTTTGATTGCAAAAATTTCTTTGGGTTGGCTTTGGCATAGAAGGCTAACTCAAGTTGGTATGATTCAACTTAAAAAGTTTTTCAAGCATGATTTAGTTGTTGACTTGAAAGATGTGACATTTGAGAAGAATAGACTTTATAGTGTTTGTCAAGCTGGGAAACAAGTCGCAAATTCTCATCATTCCAAAAGTATCATGTCAACTTCTAAACCATTGGAACTCTTACACATGGATTTGTTTGAGGGTAATATCTATTGTTTGATCATTGTGGACGATTACTCTAGATATACATGGGTATTCTTCCTAGATGACAAAGCCGAAACTTTCGGCATTTCCAAAAGTTTTGCGAAAATGGCTCAAAATGAATTTGATTATAAAATTAAGAACATCCTTAATGATAATGGTTCCGAATTCAAGAACACTAAAATTTAAGATTTTTGTGATGAACTTGAATGAAGCATGAATTTTCACAACCTACACCCTGGAAAAAAGGAGTTATTGAAAGGAAAAATCGAACATTAATTGAAATGCATAGGACAATGCTTGATGAATATTATACTTCCGATAGATTTTGGGACGAAGCAATCAATACCACTTGTCATGCCATAAATCGTCTTTATTGGTATCATTTCTTGAAAAAGACTTCTTATCAGCTTCTTGTTGGAAGAAAACCAAATATTTCATTTTTTCATGTATTTGGTCGCAAATGTTACGTTTTGAGAAAATGTGTTCGTCTTTCAAAATTTGAAAGTTGATGTGATCTTGGTCTCTTGCTTTTATATTAATTAAATAGCAAAGCTTATCGTGTCTTTAACAAAAATATTGGTTTGGTTGAAGAAAGATATGATGTTCAAATTGATGAAACTAACGGCTCTCAAGAAGTGCAAGAGAATTTGGATGATGTTGGTAATGAAGCATTGAGGAAAGCAATAAAGAATATACAAAATAGAGACATAAAACCAAAAGAAGATCCCAATGACCCATCATCTTCCACTCAAGTCGAACCTCCCACCTCTTCCACAACAAATCAAATTGAAATTGATAAAGAGGACAACAAAAAGATGATCAACCATCCAACCTACCACCAAGAATTCATAATGCAATAACAAAGGATCATTCAATAGATTAAATATTGGTTGATGTTAGTAAGGGTGTCCAAACTCGATCTCATGTCGTTTCTTTTTGTGAATAATACTTTTTTCTCTCTTCTCTTGAGCCAAAATATGTAGATGAAGCACTAAATGATCTCGATTGGGTAAATGTCATGCACGAGGAACTCAATAACTTCATCCGAAATGATGTTTGGACATTGGTGAAGAGCCCCAAAGAACACAATATTATTGGTACAAAATGGGTCTTTAGGAATCATCAAGATGAAAGTGGAATGGTTGTGAGAAAATAAGCAAGATTGGTCTCTCAAGAATTTTCTCAAGTCGAAGCTTTGGATTTGGTGAAACTTTCGCCCTATAACTAGACTTGAATCAATTCGGATATTACTTTCTTTTGCATTTAGCTTTGATATTAAGTTATTTCAAATAGATGTTAAAAGTACTTTTCTAAATGAAAAAATATCCGAACTGATTTTCGTTGGGCAACCACTAGGTTTTGAAGATCGTAAGAATCATAATCATATCTATAAACTCTCCAAGGCACTCTATGCTCTTAAAGAAACCCCTAGAGCATAGTATGAACGTCTTAGAGGTTTTCTAATTTAAAAAGGATTCAAAATTGCTAAAATTGATTCAACTTTGTTTGCAGAAGTATTAGATAATGATTTCTTTGTTTGTAGGTGTTGTAGACAAGTAAGGGATCCCAATGCACTTGGTCTCATGATTTTTGGAGTCTCGGTGAAAAGTTCTATTGGTTTAAAGTTTCGAAGGTTTGGATTTTGGGAGCTTGAATTTGGCTAAGTCTAAGGCGGTCCGACCGGCTCAGTGGAGCGATCCGACCAAGCCATAGCGGATCGACCGGCTCTCTGGAGCGGTCGGACCGTGAACTACTTGAACGTCACCAACTTCGTGGCGATGTTGTTTTGTTAGGTCAAAGTCATTGGTTTCATGGCATATGATTTGCATGATGCATGTTTTGACTAACATGGGTCAAGTTGTGAAGAACTTGTTCCCGAATCGTGTTTTCTTGTGCGTGGTTGTGCGGGTAGCTTGGTGGTCAACGACGGTCAACGGCGAGGAGAATCGGGACTAGACTTGAAGAGTTGAGGTCGAGCGATCGGCGATGCGGGTGAGTCAACGACTCAAGCGTGACACAAGATGGACAATTGTGACCTATTGGCGAATCCATGATGCATGGTGAAGCGGTTTAGGTCAAAAGGTTAAAGACGGCGCTTGCGAAGCGTGCGTGTGTGACCCGCTTGTTAGTGGGCCTTAACGGAGCCCAATTAAGTCAAACCCTAAGAGTTTTAGGCCTTCACTATAAATAGGAGGAGATGGTGGTTGCACCTTTCTCTCGCCTTTTGATGTTTCAAAACCTAATTGTCTTTAGGGAGTTGAGGTGGAGGCTAGGGCTCTTGATGGTTTGTGGTGAATTTCGTGATCCTTGATTGTCCATCGATCCATGATGGTGTGGATGTAATCCAAGCAACAATCACGAAATCAATCTATGCAAGGTTTGCTTGAGATAAGTCTCTTTTCGTTCTTGCTTTCAATTTCGTGTTTTTAGGGCTTTCTTTGATCCGCGAGTTTGTGATTGATTCTTTCACGTGAATTAGCTTGCTGTGATATGTGTGAATCTATCTAGCATCATCTTGATCATCAATCTCTCACGAACAAGCTTTAGGATCAAGTTTTCGTTCTTGCTGTTTTAGACCTTACATTAATCAATTGGCAATTGCTCAAGATCGTTCCAAGAATTATCATAATATTCGATTGGAATAGGTCCTCAATAGCATAGAGAAGGTGTGTGCAAAGTTTCGTGAAGTTTGGAGTTGAGAATCAAAAGTTAGACCTAATTGCAACCGTCATCGGTGATTTTCTTGTTTCAGATCGGTTACAGATCGCCGGTCCGATCGCCGTCACCACCGGTCCGACCGATTTTGAGCGGTCCGACCGCCAAGATAATAGCCGGTCCGACCGCCCAAGAATCGGTCCGACAGGTTCCTCTACAATGATCGACCGCGATGCTTGTATTGCTTTGATTCTTGCGATTATTGTCGCATTGCTTAGGGGTTTTATTGGATTCAATACTAGTCTTCCACAGATCTTGGTATATTGATCTTCATAGCTTTCTAATAGCTCTGGAGTGAAATTGTATTGAGTTCATAATTTGTGAAAAAGTGAGCGTGCTCCTATTCACCCCCTCTAGTCGCCTTTACGGTCCAACAAGTGGTATCGAGCCTGTTAGTTCAATCTTGATCTTAACAGGTCACCGAACTTTGGCGATGGATAAGTTTTCTACTAAACCGCATATCTTCGATGGGCACGACTATGCCTATTGGAAGAATCGTATGCGCGTCTTTCTTGAGAGCGAGGACAAGCTATTTGGGATGTTGTTAGAGCCCCATTGGTTATTCCGAAATTGCTACACCGCTTCGCAATTCTTTTGGCTAACAACAATAAGGCTAAGAATCTTTTATATGGTGGACTTGGTAGACAAGAATATGATAGAATTTGCAATCTTTCAAGCTGCATGAAATTTGGAACACTCTCGAAACATATCATGAGGTTCGTCCCAAATCAAAAGGTGCGCCAAGCTGTTTACAAGCGTGAGTACAATAAATTCGAGATGCGTCCCGAGAGAGCATCGATGACATTTCGATCGCTTTAATAAAGTAATTAATCAAATGAAAGTCGTTGATATTGAATATTCTCAATCTGAAAATGCCACCCATCTCTTGGCTGCAATCAACACCAAGGAGTGGGAGATGAAAGCTCTTGCTATAGAAGAAAATGTTGATCTTTCAAGTCTTACTTTAGAATTGCTTTATAGTAAACTCAAGACTCATGAAATTAAAAGAGTTGATCATCCTAAGAAAGATAATTTAGCTTTGGTAGCGATCCTCTCAAAAGGCTTTTGATGACTCTTGTGAATCTTCTTACGGATTTTCATTTGCTTGTTTATCTGCTATTCATGAAGAGGAGCTTGAAAGTATTCTCAAAGCAGAGTTAGCTCTTCTAGCTAAGAAATTCACGGGCCTACAATAATGTGAGAAACAAAAGAGAGGTGGTCCAGGTAACATGCTATGAATGTGGTGAGCTCAATCATATCCGCAAATTGCCCCAATTTGAAAGGTAAGAGCAATCATAAGGAAGGAAAGCCGACTTGGAAGAAGCCTCCTTTCAACAAATCAAGGTATGAGGCAAATAAGCTTGTGAAGGTCGCTCACGGGTCCTTGCCGCTTTGAGGATCAATCCTTGAGCGATGTGGATACCGGGAGTGAGGAGGACAAGGAGGAGGAGATCCTCAAGGTAAAAGAAAGGGAAGGCCAAAGACTTCACCGGCATGTGCTTCATGGTGACACGGAGGACATTGATGATAATGAGGTATCTTTTACTTATGATGAGCTTTACGCTAAATATGATTCTATAGTTGAGCAATTGCTTAGTCAAGATGAAGCGCTTGAATTTGTTATGACAAAAATAAGAAATTAGAGTCAAAGATTAGCAAACCGAAAGTAGAGCTTAAAAGCTGCTAAGACTCTTGAACACGATGAATGTTTATCTTGTCATGCTATGCATTCAAATTACCAAGTTACAATCTGCTCATAATATTTGTGTACAACAACTTGAGAATGCTAAATCTGAACTAAATGAAATTAAAAGTGCTCCTTGTGAAAAATGTTTAGAATCTAGTAAATTGATTGCTTTTGATGTATTTGATTCTAGTCCTTGCACTTCATGCTTAGAAAAGAACGTGAAATCAAAGATATCTTAGAAGTCGCTAGAGTCAAATATGCTAAGCTTAAGGACAATATTGAAAATACTACTTGTGCTTCATGTTCCACTCTTAAGCTTGAAATTGCTTTGTATAAGGAAAAATCTATGGATAAAACTTGTGATGCTTGTGTTAACTTGAGAAAAGAAAATGCTTACCTTCATGATACATTAGAAATTTTCTAAAGGTAAGAAACAATTAAACATGATTCTTGACAAATCTAAAACTCCTTATAAGAAGCAAGGTTTAGGATTCAATTCCTTTCAAGACAATTCAAACCCAAAAGTCATTCAAGTCTTGGAAAAGGTTTAATTGAATTCAAAACTCAACCCGCAAAAACATCTTTTAAATCTGCAGGCTTTGCCCAACCTTGTATTAATTCAAATGGTGCCTCTTCTAGTGGTACCAAGTACCATTGCACTTATTGCAAAAAGGTGGACATTTGATTGAATCTTTGTTGGCGAGGTTGAAAAATGATAGGAAAAATTTTGATAGAATTTCATTCATGCAACCTAGAGCTTCTATGAGACATGGTAACACCAAAAGAATAAACTGGATTAGGATTTTCTCTCATGCAAATCATTATGTTTCTAGACATCCTAATTCTAATGTGTATCGGGTGGCGGTCCGATCATTTGGTGGTCACCGGTCCGACTGTTTTGGTCACGATCGGCCCGACCGCCAAGACAGTCGGCGACCGCCCATGGACGATCTAAGTCTCATGTTAAGTTAAACATTGCTCATAATCGAATGTTAAATGAAATCAAGGATAGTACCTCGGTTTGTATACTCCTTAGAGGCGTGTGTCTCGATCTTTGGATTCCTAAATCTTGTTTATCTAATCCCGAGATTGAGACACATCGTTCTTTGCTCCTTGATTTTGGGATTATCGCGAAAGGGGAAGAACACGTGGTTCGTTGACTCAGGATGTTCACGCCACATGACCGGAAACTCAAAATGGTTCACCTCTTTCACGCGAGCAACGGTGATGACTTCATCACCTTTGGAGATGATACACAAGGCGAATTGAAGGAGCAGGATCAATTAGGGTAAACAACAAATTCATTCTAAAGGATGTCGCTCTTGTGGACAAGCTTAGGTATAATCTCCTTTACGTTTCGACTTCTTGATGATGGTTATGAGACTGCTTTTAAGAAAAATGCTTGTCGTGTGCTTGATTCTCTTGGTGAGCTTGTGTTTGGAATCTCTAGAGTTGGTAGAATTTTTGGGTGACTTTTCGAATCTCTTCTTTGGATCTCTTAAATGTTTGCTTACATCTTCTTCGATTTTGGCTTTGGCATCGACGTTTGGGGCACATTGGTTTTGATCATTTGACGCGAGTTAGCAACCTTGATCTCATGAGAGGTTTGCCTAAGCTCAAAGTCATCAAAGATCTTCAGTATGTGTGCCTTGTAGGCATGGCAAACAAGTTCTTGCCTCACACCCATACGTGACTATGGTTATGGTAGACGGACCGGGGCGGTTGCTTCATATGGATCTTGTTGGTCTGCTAGAGTCCTGTCGGTTGGTGGAAAATGGTATATTCTAGTCATAGTCGATGATCTTTCAAGATATACTTGGGTGTTCTTTCTTACTTCAAAGGATGAAGCTTTTGGTTATTTTCATGATCTTGTTCTTCGTTTGGCTTCGAGCTTCACGGTGCTTTGAGAGCGATTCGCAGTGATAATGGCACGGAGTTCAAAAATGCTTCTTTGCTTCTTTTGTCTTGGCGTGGTATTGAGCATCGGTTCTCCTCTCCACACGTCCCTCAACAAAATGGCGTGGTGGAAAGGAAGAATAGGACCTTAGTCGAAATGGCTAGGGCGATGCTAGATGAGTATAGCACACCTAGGAGATTTTGGGCGAAGCTATTGCTCTCGCTTGCCATATTGCCAATCGTGTCTTTTGAGACCTTCTTTAGGCAAGACTCCTTATGAGCTTCGTTTTGGTAGAAAACCCTCATTTCGCATTTTGAGTTTTTGGATCAAAATGTTTTATTCTTAAGACAGGCAATTTAGATAAATTTGAATCAAGAACTTTTGATGGGGTATTTTGGGTTATCCTGCTCATTCGAGGGTTTCGAGTTTTAATCTTGAGACTAACATTATTCGGAGACTTGTAATGTCACTTTTGATGAGACTAGCCCTAGAGCTAGATCAATTACTCTGAGATGATTTCTGGTGTGAGTATTTTGTGGAGGAAGATGAGGACGAAGCTAATGTCATTCCCTCATCTCTTTGCTGCAAGCGCCCATATTGATACAAGAACACGCTACGTCTACTTCACCTTGATTGAGGCTCTGTTGCATCATCATCATCGAGTGATACTTACTGGAGGTCGAAGAAAACGACATCTCACCCGGCGCTCCACTTGTGCATTCGAGAGACAAAGATCCTCCGAATGATAATAGCTTTTCGACACTATGTCTAGGAATTTGAGATGAGTATGATGGGAGAGCTTAATTACTTTTGGGACTTCAAATCAAGCAATGCAAGGAAGGAACTTTCATCCATCGGACGAAGTACACTAAAGATCTTCTCAAGCGCTTCAACATGGGTGACTGCAAGCCAATTTCCACTCCCATGGCAACTTCAACTGTTTTGGATCCAGATGAGGAAGGAGAAGTCGTGGATCAACGCGAGTACCGCAGCATGATCGGCTCCCTTCTGTATTTGACGGCCTCGAGACCGGACATTCACTTCACGGTATGCCTTTGTGCAAGATTTGAGCGTCTCGAGAACTTCCCATCGCCAAGCCGTTAAGCGCATATTCAGGTATTTACACTCTACCCTCTTATATGGCATTTGGTATTCCTGCTCCTCAGCTTTGTCCATTAGAGGTTTTTGATTCGATTTTTGAGTGTCGGTTAGATAGGAAGAGTACCTCGTGCACCTGTCACTTTCTAGGCACGTCTCTTGTATCTTGGTCTTCTAAGCGGTCTTACATTGCACAATCCATCTTTGAGGCGGAGTATGTTCTTCTTTGCTAGTTGTTTGTAGCCAAATTTTGTGGATAGCGTCCACTTTGAAAGATTATGGGTTAAACTTTGCTAGTGTTCCTCTTTTCTGTGATAACACTTCTGCTATTAATATTGCTAAAAACCCAGTGCAACATTCTAGGACTAAGCACATAGACATTCGCTTTCACTTCCTTAAAGATCATGTTGAAAAAGGTGATATTGTGATGCACTTTGTAGAGTCCGAAGCTCAATTGGCGGATATTCTTACCAAGCCTTTAGATCAAACAGATTTTCCTCCTTAAGAAGTGAGTTAGGGTAATTTATCCTTATGGGTTGGTTTGAGGGGAGTTTGATCTTTTCTTATCTTTCCTTGTTCTTTTGATCTTTTATTGTTCTTTTACGAACTTAGTGATCTTTTGAACTTTTTAGATTTTTAGGCCTTTTAATTGCATCTCATTGTGTCATATTGCATTCATATGAAAAATACAACAAGTGGTATGAAAAATTCAAAAAAAAAATGCATTGTAATATAAGATTTTACCTTATCTTTTAAAATTGATGAAGCTTTGCCTATTACCCTTTAGAGCTTTTGTATTTCAATTCTTGCTCAATGTCATGTCTAGTTCTTTGACTTGCTAGAATTATCATGCTTTTACATGTGTAGCTAAGTCTTTGCTATATGAGCTAGAACCTTTTAAACAACTCAAACTAAGAAATTGCAATTTGTGGATGTTTTAGCGAGTTGCGTAATTAGTGCTCCTCTTGTGACATTGGCCTGTCGAATTGCTTTGTTAGCTCTTTGATCTAAAATTGACCATTACTTGAGCTTTTGTGTTCTTGAGATTCTAAAAGCGCTCTTGTGAAAAATGAAAATCAAGATTGTCTTATGCTTAAATTGTGCCAAACTATTCTTACGAGGCGCTTGTCAAATGACATGAACTTGGAGATAGTTTGATGAACGAGATGATCTCATGGGGTGCTTGTCGAAATGACATGAACCTCAAGATTTGTCGCCCGGTAGAAGCTTAGAAAGAGTTTGTGGATGGCTCCTAGTCCGGGATCTTCTTTACTAAGATATACCTTTAAACAACTTTTGGTGAAGCTTAGGATGAGTTTGTGGATGGCTCCTAGTCGAGGATCTTGTCACTAAGTTAGATCATTAGTCAACTTCAATATTCAATGCAAATGAGAAAAATGTTGACAAATGGGCGTTTACAAAATATTGAGCAAAATGATTCAATACGGGACTTGATTGACTCTTCTTGTGGTCTTTGTTAGATTTTTGATCTCACTTTGACATTTGACATGGCCAATTTCACTTTAGGATCTCTGTTGATGAACTTCTTTGAATTTGAAGCGTTGCTTAAATTGATCAAATCTCTTGCTTTACTTTTGAGCCTTTGTGCTTAGCTTTGATATATATGTCTTACCATGATCTTGCTAGCATTGTCGGGCTTGATATCTTTGTTTGTGCAATATTGAGATACTAGCTTGTTCTTTTGGGTAATCTCCAAAGCTTCTTGTAATCAAAAATTGAAAAATACAAAAATTGAAGCCACTCCATTGCACTTCATGCATATTCCTCTTTATGCTTCTTTTGTTTACGCTTCTTTCTTTATTCTCTATTTGTTATTCTGGATGAGAGGAAGGCATGATTCCTTGATGAATCCATTGTCAAAGGGGAGAAGATGTGTTAAATGAAAAGATATTTCTTTGGGAGAAGATGTGTAATATTTCTTTGCTACTCTTATTTGGAGAAGATGTGTTAATAAGAAGATTGGGGAGAAGTTTATACAAAGGGGCGAAAATTTGAAATTTGATGATCATAGTGAGGGGAGTTCTTGAGTTGCATTCTTATTGTCTTATTGAATATTACGAACTTGAATTGCATTCTTTTATACTCACAATGATCATAGGTCAATTGAACAATTGTTCTTTCATATGGACCTCATGTGAGAATTTTGACCCTTTTCGAAATCAAAGTTTTATGCTTATTTTTGCTTTGTCTCACATGCCTATACTATTTCGATGCCGGCTTGGTCATGTTCATTGCTTTTTCTTGCTTATGGACCAAGTTGTGCCTTTGTCTGCTGCGAGTAAACTTCGTTTTCAAACCTCTTACTTACATTTTTCGTATAATTGCCAATGTGTTCATCAAGGGGAGATTGTGGATTTCATGGGGATATGCTCGGATCTTAGGATGATGTGACAATTGGCAATGGCGTTTTGGTTTGTCGTTTCACGCGTTTTCGACAAAGTTCTGAGCTTCTTGCTCGGGGCGGTCCGACCGGTCTTTGCACGGCGGTCCGGCCGGTCCCATATCGGTCGGACCAGGCCATCAGGAGGTGATCGGACGGCGATGACCAAAAGTTTTCAAATCGATTTGGGCCAAAAATAGGTGTTGTAGACAAGTAAGGGATCCCAATGCACTTGGTCTCATGATTTTGGAGTCTCGGTGAAAAGTTCTATTGGTTTAAAGTTTCGAAGGTTTGGATTTTGGGAGCTTGAATTTGGCTAAGTCTAAGGCGGTCCGGCCGGCTCACGAGGCGGTCCGACCGCCATGAAGCGGCTCGGCCGCTCTCTGGGCGGTCGGGCCGTGAACTACTTGAACGTCGACCAACCGTGGCGATGTTGTTTTGTTAGGTCAAAGTCATTGGTTTCATGGCATATGATTTGCATGATGCATGTTTTGACTAACATGGGTCAAGTTGTGAAGAACTTGTTCCCGAATCGTGTTTTCTTATGCGTGGTTGTGCGGGTAGCTTGGTGGTCAGCGACGGTCAACGGCGAGGAGAATCGGGACTAGACTTGAAGAGTTGAGGTCGAGCGATCGGCGATGCGGGTGAGTCAACGACTCAAGCGTGACACAAGATGGACAATTGTGACCTATTGGCGAATCCATGATGCATGGTGAAGCGGTTTAGGTCAAAAGGTTAAAACGGCGCTTTGCGAAGCGTGCGTGTGTGACCCGTTTGTTAGTGGGCCTTAGCGGAGCCCAATTAAGTCAAACCCTAAGAGTTTTAGGCCTTCGCTATAAATAGGAGGAGATGGTGGTTGCACCTTTCTCTCGCCTTTTGATGTTTCAAAACCCTAATTGTCTTTAGGGAGTTGAGGTGGAGGCTAGGGCTCTTGATGGTTTGTGGTGAATTTCGTGATCCTTGATTGTCCACGATCCATGATGGTGTGGATGTAATCCGGCAACAATCACGAAATCAATCTATGCAAGGTTTGCTTGAGATAAGTCTCTTTTCGTTCTTGCTTTCAATTTCGTGTTTTAGGGCTTTCTTTGATCCGCGAGTTTGTGATTGATTCTTTCACGTGAATTAGCTTGCTGTGATATGTGTGAATCTATCTAGCATCATCTTGATCATCAATCTCTCACGAACAAGCTTTAGGATCAAGTTTTCGTTCTTGCGGTTTTAGACCTTACATTAATCAATTGGCAATTGCTCAAGATCGTTCCAAGAATTATCATAATATTCGATTGGAATAGGTCCTCAATAGCATAGAGAAGTGTGTGCAAAGTTTCGTGAAGTTTGGAGTTGAGAATCAAAAGTTAGACCTAATTGCAACCGTCATCGGTGATTTTCTTGTTTGGATCGGTTACGTGTTGCCGGTCCGACCGCGTCACCACCGGTCCGACCGATTTTGGGCGGTCCGACCGCCAAGCCTAACAATGGTCCGACCGCCCGACAATCGATCCGACAGGTTCACTACAGTGATCGGACCTTGATGCTTATATTGCTTTGATTCTTGCTGATTATTGTCGCATTGCTTAGGGGTTTTTATTGGATTCAATACTAGTCTTCCGCTGTACTGGTATATTGATCTTCATAGCTTTCTAATAGCTACTGGAGTGAAATTGTATTGAGTTCATAATTTGTGAAAAAGTGAGCGTGCTCCTATTCACCCCCCCCTCTAGTCGCCTTTACGGTCCAACAGTTTGCCAAATTTATGTTGATGATATTATCTTCGGGTCTACTAATCAAGATTTTTGCAAGGAGTTTGGTGATATGATGTCTAGCGAATTTGAAATGTCGATGATCGGAGAGTTTTGCTATTTCCTTAGACTTCAAATTAAGCAACTCAAGGATGGAACCTTCGTAAGCCAAACAAAGTATGCTGAAGATTTTATCAAGAAATTTGGCATGAAAGATGCAAAGCCCATCAAGACTCCCATAGCAACCAACGATCATCTCGACCTTAGTGAGGGAGGTAAACCGATAGATTTAAAGCTTTATAGAATTATGATTGACAGTTTGCTTTTATCTACCACATCTAGGTCCGATATCAGGTTTAGTGTTTGCATGTGTGCACGATTTCAAGCAATACCAAAATAGTGTCATTTGGTGTCCGTAAAAATAATTCTAAGATATTTAAAGCATTCCTCTAGTATTGGCTTGTGGTATAGTAAATGTGCAAAATTTGATTTAAATGGATATTCATATTCGGATTATGCGGGTTACGAAGTGGATAGAAAAAACACCTCAGATAGTTGTCAATTCTTTAGAAGATCCTTAGTGTCATGGTCATCTAAGAAACAAACTTCTGTAGCCATATCCACCACCGAAGCAGAATATGTTTCCGTGGGAAGTTATTGTGCTCAATTGCTATGGATGAGGCAAACATTGATGGATGATGGAATAAAATTTAAAAATATAGCTCTTTTGTGTGACTATGATAGTGCCGTGAAGATTGCAAATAATCCGGTCCAACACTCAAGAACCAAGCATATAGATACCCGACATCGTTTATTGAGAGATCATGTATGCAAAGGAGATATCAAAATTAGCCACAGAAGGACCGATGACCAATTAGCCAATATCTTTACCAAACTATTAGATGAAAGCCGCTTTTGCAAGTTGAGCAATGAGTTAAATGTCACAGACCATTCTAATGTTGCTTGAAACTCATGCCTCGTGAAAATTGCTCTCATTTGGTTTTCTTCATGTATTTATGAAAATAATTTGCAAATCTCTCTTAAAAACTCTATTTCAATAAAAACTATATTCATTATAGTTTCTATTATCTATATCATGCATAATGGTCCTAAAATTAGTTATTTGAATAGCTGAATCAAGGGTCATTTGCATTCTCTTTCGACTCTGCTTTTTAGGCAAAAGCAGTATATTTGCGTTTTACGCAGTACTACCAACTTAGGGTAATACCTTACTTCAATGGCGGTACTACCGCTTCAGTTGGTGGTTCCTAAGCGGTTACGGCCGAAGCATTATCCCTTGGTCCCCCTCTCCTTTCCGGTACAACCACACCTCCTTTTCTCAGAACCACCGACCCCCTCTCTCTCCCGTGCTCCTCTCCTCCAAGACCCCGAATTCAAATCTTTTGATTATGTGGAGCAATCTTGGATTTCTTTGTTGGAAGTGACTCTTGTGATCATTTTCTTCCAATCCCGAGGTATTTGCCTTAAGTCACTTGTTTCTAATCTATTTTTGGGATCTATCTCATCTTTAGGGTTTGAATCAAAATGTGCATGTGTGAATGAATTTCTTTTCAAAAATTGGTGGTAATTTGTGTTTGATGAGTTATCATGTCTATTCCACGGATTATTTCATGTCAAACACTAGTTAGAATCAAAATCGAAAGATTGCCCTAAAAGTTCTGGAATTACGGTACTACCGCTCTGTGGTCGCCGGTACTACCGACTTGCGGTAATACCGGATATCAACAGCGGTACTACAATTCTGAAAAGAAAAATTGATTTATTCATAATCTTTTGCATCAATCCTATCCTAATTATCTCTTCTTGTCTTAGCAATCATGCCAGGGACAAAGAGACCATCTCTTCGCAAAGGGGCCACTCCCGATGGAGATCCCGAAGAACTCTATGATCCCCCAGCCAAAAGAGACCTTCCAGGAAGGCAGCATCGAGAAGATCTCTGAGGGAAGGCAGTGACTCAGTGACAGAGTCTTTCCTTCTAGCTATGAGGGAGCAAGATAGAGGGACAACTGCTAGGTAGCAAGCAACCGAACCTGAAAGTAAGGAATATGAGAGTAATAAGAAGATCTCTCAAGAGGAAACTGAAAGTGATACGGAGATGGCCGAGGCTGAAGAGCCTATAGTGGACCTCATGCAGATTCATAGTAACAACTACGCTTTACTTTGACATGTCAATCAATATGAGAAGACCAACAATTCCACAGATACAAGGTTTCACACAGGATTTCAACAGGAAGTCTTTGCTCATCTCTAGCGTCAGAACCGAGAATTTGCATATCACAAGTATGTAGACTGTACTCATTTGAATTCACTTGACAAATATGATAGGGCCTATAGGTTGTTTAGGCAGTTGGTCTTCATGACATCGTGGCATTAAAATGTGACTATAATGAAGAGATTATCCGACAATTTTATGCCACTATCCATGTGTCAGCATCTTTTGATCATTTAATACGGATGACTGGAACTCAAAGATATCAAGCCTCCAAGGCAGACTTTGAGCGTGCCTTGAGAACCTACATGGGTACACACGAAAAACTTTATGACAAAGATGCTCTCAGAATTCCAGCTTACAGGCAATTTTATGATGAAAATATCAACTTTGCACCTGGAAGAATTGGAGGCCTTCTCCCACTGCCGAGCTTGATCAACAGGATCATCAATCATACTTTCTTTCCCAAGAGTGGGAACTTTGATGCCATTAGAGGACACACATGGAATATCATTAACAATATTATACATGGCAGAAAGTTTGATGTGGTTGATTTGATAATCAAAGGGATTAGTTGATCTAAGGATGACAGAGTCAAGAGGATCTGCTTTGCACATATATCATGACTCTCATTTTGAGATTGACTCAGTTTAAAGGAGGGCGGCTAGGAGTGCACAAGCCTTATAAGCCTAGGGAAGGGGCCCCAGTGCCTGCAACAATACCACCTCCTACTCTAGTAGCACATCCTCAGGCTCCAGCAGCAGCTTTAGCAGATCCAGCTTCGCCTTTTCAAATGCTCGCAGTGGTCATGGAGATTAGATATTCTTAGCAGAGGTTGGAACAAAATCTACTGAGATTGAAGGAGGCTCGGATAGAAGCAAATAATAGGATTGCTGCCTTGACAGATCAAGTCCACTCACTCCAGCAAACCTTATCTACTCCAGCTCGTTATGGACGTCGTCGTCGCCTCAACACTCCTCAAGGTTCTTCTGCCCAAGACTGGTACCTTTTGGTCCTTGATGCCAAAGGGGGAGAAGTTTGAAGATCAAGATTGAAAGATTTAGGAGGAGCTTAGCTTTTGGGGATCCTATCTATCTATTTAGTTATTATCTATGGTGGAACAATGTTTTATATCTATGTGTGTTTTTATGACCTTGTTGTTTTTTTAAGACTTGTTATGTTGAAATTGTTTGTTGAATGCTTATGTTTAATGTTATCTCAAGTATCTTTAGTTAATTATCATCTATTATTGCTTGAATGATCATTGTGAACATTGCTCCACATATCCAATAAATAAAGGAAGCTCCGTCAAAATTTTCAATAATCCATATGTGCATGAAAATCACTTCATGAACCTTGATGCACATATTTAGGGAGAGCTTTCTCTATTTATTGATTGACTTTGAAAGCAACAAATTATTCATCTCCTTTTAGCTCAACTCAAGAACTTGTTGCAAATCAAATGTCAAAACAAGAATATACAACCTTGTGTACATTCAAAATGTTTTATATCCTTTATATTGATTGGGTTATCAACAATTACCAAAAAGGAGAAGATTGAAAGTATCTAGGCCCTCAAAGTTGGTTTTGATAATTGATGTCATCATTATGTTAAGAGACTAACACATGTGCTAAGATGTGTTAAATGTTAAATCCCAATGATTGTTTGATGATGAGGTTATTGGCAATGCTAATGATGAAAGATCGATTTGGATCAAGACAAATGTATTGTATAGCCTAAAGGATCCTTTTGTAGTATTTTATCGATCTCGGTGTTTGGAGAAAAGATCGGATTTATAGGACAAACGCTGTACTATAAAGAGCGATCATGGCTAGTAGCTTGAGATACTATTTTTGTGCCATAATGATCAACTAGGGTTCATGCATTGCTTTGATTTGAGCTTCTGGGAAACTGTTTTGAAAATCGGTATGACCGCAAGTAATAGGCAGTTGGTAGTACCGATGTTTATATGGCAGTACCTATTACAAATGGTGGTACGTTTTTTTTCTTCCAGAGAAGGTGTTTTATGAGAATTCATGAGCTCTAGAAAACGGTAGTTCCATTCTAGCCGAGCGGTACTATCTCGCTACGGTAGTACCGATTTATAGTTGGCGGTAGTACCACAACTTTATGAGTAACGGCTAGTTCAAAGCACTAAATGCTACTGTTTCGCCCCGTTGAGCGGAAAATCGGTAGTACCGGGTTTCAACGGCGGTACTACCACAAATCCTAATTTTTTCAGGAAAGAGGTTGTAACAGTTAGATTTGTTGGTGAGGGGTATAAATACCCCCGTACCTGCCTTCTAGCATGAACTCTTAAGACTGCAGTCTCTTGAGCCTATATACACGGTTAAACTACTGATTTGCATTGATTTCTCATTCTTGAGGTAGTCGAGAGCATTGAAGTGCATTGATTCATTAGTTGATACTTTAGATACTTGTAGTTCCTCAAGCAAAACTCGTGGTTCATTACTCTTAGTGCTTACCAGCACCTAAACGGCATGGCGGTGAGCACTTCAAGAAGATTATGAAGTGCCATAGCAAGATTATGATTGGTGTTGTGCTCACCAACTCCGGAGAGGGGGAAGAGCAACTCTAGTGATTGAGGATTGAGGATTAATTCGTGGAGCCAGCTTGATTTGTTCAAGTTTCCACAACGTGGACTAGTGAAGACCGACAAGTTTTTAGCACCACAGGAAAAACATCATTGTCTTCATTGTGGTTTAATTCTTGTCTTTACTACTTTTGCATTTATAATTCTAGCATTTTACTTGTGTAGAATTGCCTATCTAGAATTGTATCAAGTTTTGACTCAAGTTCATAATTGTCTTAAAAGGGTTAGTAGTTCTTTTATTACATTTGTGCTAGGAAGCTTTGTTAAGACTATCTTTTTTAAATTGTTAATTAGTTGAAGAGTTTAAAAAAACCTCTTATTCACCCCCTCTAGTCAGTTTTCCTTGATCCAACAGAAGACATTTGATGATTATTGCATGGCAATGAGAATTAAAGTTGAGCATTCCGTACTTCATGTCCACACCCAGAATGGTCTAAAAGACATTAATTAAAAAGATTAAATTTATTGCTCGACCGCTTTTGCAGAATTGTTATTTTCCAACTACATGTTGGGGACATGCCATCCTACACGCAGCAACTCTCATCAACTTTAGACCATCGAAATACAGAAAGAACCAAGACCTGACTATGACTGGCTATGCAGATGCTGGGTACCTGACGGACTCGCATACAACCAAGTCACAAACATGCTATGTATTCCTGTGTGGTGGAACTGTAATTTTATAGAAATCGTATAAGCAAAGTCTTGTATCGACTTCGACGAACCACTCAGAAATCATAGCACTGTACGAGGCCTCATGAGATTGTGCTTGGTTTCGGTTGATGATTCACCACATTCAGCAGTTGTGTGAAATGAATACTGTGCAAACTCCCACTATTCACAGAAATTAATATGGCAAATCCATTATCCGTCCGTATTCGATCCGTTTTCACCCCTATGACTGGCCATGCAGATGCTGAGTACCTGACGGACTCGCATACAACCAAGTCACAAACAGGCTATGTATTCCTGTGTGGTGGAACCGTAGTTTCATAGAAATCGTCTAAGCAAAGTCTTGTATCGACTTCGATGAACCACTCAGAAATCATAGCACTGTACGAGGCCTCATGAGATTGTGCTTGGTTTCGGTTGATGATTCACCACATTCAGCAGTTGTGTGGAATGAATACTGTACAAACTCCCACTATTATCTATAAAGATATGGCAGTTTGTATTGCACAAGTGCCGATGGGTTATTGGAAGAGTCATCTCACAAAGCATATCAACCACAAGTTCTTCTATGCTTATGAATTGCAAAAGATGGACGGAATTAAAGTATTGCATACTGAATCATGTGAAAAATATTACAGATTTATTCACTAAGTATGTGCAGCGGCAGCGGGTGGCGTCGTGCGGGCTCCAGTAGTGCTTTTTTTTTTCTTTCCACGATGCAATCTACAATCCCTGTTTCATTAATCATCTGATCGGCATTGTGTCGGTGACTACAAGTCAGCTCACGGAGACTAGAGGAAATTTGCACTGTGAAAATCACAAAACTAAACTAGAATGCGAAAATTGTACGGAATAAAAGTAATCTAGAATGCAATTCAATCTACGTATGCCGTGCTTCGACGATTAATTTTTCAGTTCATAGAGTATAGTCAAGCTAATAACGTGTATTCAAAACGATTAGCGACTATACTGCTATAAAAATACTACCATACTTTAAGTACTACTGCTGAAGACGGCGTGTGAATAGAAAAGTTCCCGGTCATTCACGGTGATGGATCTTTCACCGCGGCATGGCGACGCGAGTACAAAGGGTGCGCTGACTCATCACGCACTCACTGCGGCAATCAAATGGTGCCGAGCCGTTCGCATACAGCCCATACGGGTGAAAAGTCGTTCCCGGCCGTGGGGGTAAAAGTGGCCGGACGGCTGCCCAATCTGGCATTCGGCACGTCAGCACGTGTGACCGCACCAGTAACCAAGGCGGAAGCCAGAGGCCGCTCCTCCACCAAGATCCAAGACACCGCAGAAAGGCTGCCACACACAGAGAGAAAAATCACAGCAAGCAACGGATCTCATCCGAGCCTCTCACTGACACTGACACTGACACTGACCTAATCATACGATGTGCCGTTGCAACCCCATTTGACCCGTTTGTTTTTTTATCCACCCTTCTCACACACACTCTCTCTCTCTCTCTCTCTCTCTCTCCAATCTGTCTTCCCTCTCGAAAGATGGCAAAATGAAAGGCTGGCAAAAGAACTGCAAAAGTTTACAAAAGCCAGCAACCTTGTAACGTTGTGCAATCAGGCGTAATGTCTCATTTAACACGGCATTTGAGACCGTGGCAGGCGGGCCCGGACCCATCTTAACTGAAGCAAAGGACTATCTATTACATGTGGGCCACACATATTTGGGTTGGAATTTTTACTGCAAATAGCATGTTTGTGATGTTTTATTACGGAAGTAGTGCCCGTTGTAATGAAATAACAATTCTTAAGCATCGTCCGCACGTTCATAGTTCGGACATGATCTCCACGCGACATGTCGCCTCGTCCGGCCTGTCACGGGCCGGACGCCCCTCCACGACCCTCGTCCGACCGGCCACAGGCCAGACGCCCCTCCACTCCCTCGTCCGGCCGGTCACAGGCCGAACTCCACGTTCCACAGTCCCCTCACCGATGAATTACCAAAAAATTAACGCAAATTAGAAATTAATTAACAGCGAATTAGTCACCTCCCCAACCCCCTCAACCCTCTAACATGTCACCTCCATCGCATCCTTGTCCATATATGCATGCGCGCGCATGCTAGAGATTGACGCGGGAGGCAATATGATTCCCTCCGTAGCACCCTCTCGCCATTTATTTAATCGCACTCGCACTTTCGATGCTTTCGCTAGCCTCTCGCCTTTACGTTCTTTTGGTTTCGATTTTTCGGTGACTTATTGTGGATATCATGGGGATATGCTCCAGATCTTAGGATGATGCGATAATTGGCAATGGCGTTAACGGTTTGTCGTTTCACGGGTTTTCAACAAAGTTTGAAGCTGTTCGGACATTACGGGCGAGGCGGTCCGACCGCCATAGCATGGCGGTCGGCCAGGTCCCAAATCGATCGGGCCGGCCATGTGCGTGATCGGACCGACGGTGATCAAAGTGGTCGAATAAATTTGGACCAAAAATAGAGGTGTAGGCAAGTGAGGGGATCCCATTGCTCTTGGTCCCATAATTTTGGAGTCTCGATCAAAAGTTCTATTGGTTTAAAGTTTCGATAGGTTTTGGATTTTCGGGGTTGAAAATCGGCTAAGTCCTTTCGAGGCGTCGGACCGCCTATGGTGTGATCCGGCCAAGCAATCAGCGGCGATCGGGCCGCCACGAGGGGCGATCGGCCGGTTGTCCTGAACGTCGACCTTCGTGGCGGCGTTGTTCGTTAGTTAGGTCAAAGTCATGAGTTTGATGCATATGTGTTGCATGATGCATGTTTTGACTAACGTGGGTCAAGTTGTGAAGAACTTGTTCCGGATTCGATTTGCTTGTCTATTGTTGTGCGGGTTGCTTGGTGGTCAGCGACGGTCAGCGGCGAGGATGATCGGGACTAGGCTTGGAGAGGTGAGGTCGAGCGATCGGCGATCTTTGGGTGAGTCAATGAACTCAAGTGTGGTGCGAATGGACAAGGATGACCGAACAGACGATTCGGTGCGGCCCGGTTTGATCAAGCGGCGCGGGAGTGGTGCAAGTGCCATGGTGGTTTCGGTGGGAGCCGGATGGGAGAGACTTGCAGACATGGAGAGAGCCATTGATCAACCTACACGTGATGAGCGGCGAAGTTCTTCGCGAGATGGACTCGGTCTTGGAGAAGGACGAGAAGGGTATTTGGTAATCTTACAAATACCACCTTGGTGACCTTTGCCTACCCGCGGCGCAAGACGACGCAAAGAGAAGCGGTTTAGGTCAAGAGGTGTTGAAGACGGCGCCTTAAATTGCGTGCGTGTGTGACCCATTTGTGTTGGGCCTTAACGGGAGCCCATTTGAGTTAATCTTCCAGAAGGTCTAAGTCTCTACTATAAATAGGGGAGGGAGGTGGCTGCACCCCCTTCAACCCTTTCATGTGTTGAAACCCTAGTTTGGCTTAGGGAGAGGATTAGTGGAGGTTAGGGTTCTAGAGAGTTTTGATTTGATTTCGTGCTCTTGGATTGAGCTTTGTCCTCCATTGATGGAGTGGCTGTAAACCCAAACCCTATCAAATCAATCCAAAGAAAGTTTGATCAAAGATGTGTCTCTTTGCCTTTCTTCTCTCTATTTGGTGATTTTGAGTCTTTCCTTGATTCGTATATTTTTGATTGATTTCTTTATATGATTTAGCTTGCTGTGACATGTGGGAACACATCTAAGATCATCTTGATCATCAATCACCCACGAGCAAGTTTTTGGATCTAGTTTTCGTTTTGACTCGGTTTCAAACCATCCACCTCTCAAACTGAAAAAGGTCTGAACTTTTCCAAGGATCTTCATGATCTTCGATTGGAATAGGTTCCTGACATCCTAGAGAAGGTGTGTACCAAGTTTCATCAAGTTTGGAGTTGTAGATCAAAAGTTACATCTATTTACAACTTTATTTTTCGGGCTGATTTCACTGTTCATCAGGCTGGAGGTCAGACCGCCCTAAACAGAGGTCAGACCGCCCATGGACCGGTCAGACCGCCATTGAATAGAGGTCAGACCGCCCTACACTTAGGAAATTAAGTTTCGGTTGATTTTGGTTGTTTTGCTTCGGGGTGTTGATTGGATTCAATCCTAGTCTTCCGCTGTACTGGTATATCGATCTTCATAGCTTCTATAGCTATTGGAGTGAAATTTATGTTGAATCTAATCTTGGTTGAAAAAGTGAGCGTGCTCCTATTCACCCCCCCTCTAGTCGCCTTTTCGGTCCAACACTTATTATTATTTTCCATCGTCGTTACTAGTCATTTCAGCAGGTATATTTCTCCTCGTACGTTATTTATTTATTTTTAAATTATGTGGTTATTAAATTATTCATAGTGAAATTAATCTTACTTGATTTAACAGTTATAATTTTTAGGTATAATTAATTAGTTACCAATTAATGACTTGTTTCAGATACTAGTAGAAATTAATACAGAAGGTGAATGTTGTTGGGGATTTTCACTGAATGGTTTGGATTAGGATTTTTCCTTACAGTGAACTAGTGTACACAACAATGACTTGGTTGAACAGTATTTACATACATATGCATCTAGAGGCAAATTCTCGTTTTATCTTTGCTGTCAGCATGACCTCGGAATGAATGAGGCGTTTTGATGCTTCCGCAAAATGTGAATACTTGGACTTTTACACCTTCAGGTTACCTACTAGAAGATATGCTGGTAATATTAAAACAACATTGTATTTAGGTTGATTGTAAAGAAAGAGGACAAGGGTCCAAACTAAATCAGAACAAGCAACAAAGTTTAATTTTTTTTAGTACAAATCGTATTATTAACATATGCAAATACAAGTGTTGACAACATAATTAAGGCATGTTTACTTAAATTCGAAATGATCTGGACATTTTTTTTTCGTAGTATCATGTCAAAAAGTTACCTTTCCGCCCATCCCCTCATCCCCCGTAATCAGTCACCTCCATCACTTCCTTGTCCATGCATACATGCATGCATGCAAGAGATTAGTCTTAGTTATTTTAGTGGCCTTAGATAGCCCTAATAATTTGTTTGTTTTTAATCTGCGGTAATAAATTTGGTGACCTAAGTTAGCCATAATATTTTTTTTGCAACATGCGGTAATAAATTTGGCGTAATTATTTTAGTGCTTTTTTGGTCATCGTAATTAATTCAGCCTATTTCTTTGTAACATGCGATAATTAATTCAACCGTCATTAATATTATGTATCTTCCAAGTCTTGCAAGCCATGCATCTACTGGAGCTTCTGGAACCCTTATATGACGATAATCATCGGTGCAAGTCGTGGATCGATAGGGATGCGAATGGTCCTCCACCCCTGGTGCTTCGGGCCGGGAGGGATTACTGGGAGCTGGATGTTGGATGCTCACTACGTCCCCATCCTTCGGGACACATGCTTGTTGTCGTTCGCGAGGCTGGTCTCCGTCGATCGGACGCCAGTTCACCCTGGCTTCTATATCTCTTTGGTTGGGTCATGTTTTCCGCATCATAGGGCGATTGCGTGTACCCGAGCTTCGTCTGCATTGCCGAGTCTTTGGCTAACGCGGAGGCTGATGTGATGCCTCGGTACATCATACTAGACTCAGCTTGCTGGTGCACCTCCGCCCACTCGGCAAATACAACGATCTCCGTACCACCCCTTCGATTCGATAGGCGCTCTCCGGACCGGTTGATGTATCCCACAGGATATGCTCAACGAAAAACAAGGATGCGAACGCAAACGCGACTAGCGGAGAGTAGTGGCTCAAGCGAGTGAGCCATATTGTATCCCGTGTACCCCAATCAAATAGGATAATCTTTGTTAACTTAACAGTTTAATATGGATGATATTCTTTAACATTGTATTGTGCCACATGTTAGATTATATATTAATTAATCTGTCTCTATCTACCTGTACTCTTTGTCTCGAGCTGGAGAAGGAGGCTACATGACTTATTAATTTGCTAACTATTTAATGTAATTTGTGGTTGCTAACTATTTAATGTAATTTGAGGTTGCTAACTATTTAATTTGCTAACATGTCACATGCCTAATTCAGATTAATTTTTGTGGCGTTATGTTTTCATATCTATATGCATAACTTACAGCAGGTCCTATTCTATGACCCGTTGAATCAGTTAGAATAGAGCCACAAGAACAAGAAAAAAATACTTCATCATCAAACTCTCAAGAGCTCAGTGCTCACCAAATGATCACTGCTCAGCAAATTTTTGCCACAAGAACCAATACTTCATCATCGTCCGGCCCGTGACCGGCCTGTGGAGGCGACATGGAGGGGGAGGGCGTTCAGCCCGTGACCGGCCGGACAAGGGACGTGGACGGGCGTCCGGCCCGTGACCGGCTGGACAATACGACGTGTCACATGGAGATCATGTTTGACCGGTGACCGTGCGAATGAGGCATCATAATTGCTATTTCGTTGCAACGGGCACTACTTCTGTAATAAAATATCGCAAACGTGCTATTTGCGGCAAAAAATCCTTGGGGTAGTGGGAGCTGTACTTGGCATCAATTACCGACGCACGGTGCCTGAGCATTTCCTGCAAGGGAAGATACACATCCATGAGTCGGACGGTGCGTACACATAGGAGCAGCAAAGACAACGAACGTCTTGTGCCTGCTGGTAGTATCGGCACTCGTAGTTTGGTTGCGCCTACGACTGTTCCATGACATGCAAAGCAGGGCACGGCCGGGGTGGGGCCCCACCTGTCATACCCCCATGCGAGGCCTCACCACTCCCATAAAGAGCGACAGGGACACCTCTCTGCTGGCGCTCGAGGTCACGATGACGCTGTGACCGCAATGGGAGATAGAGGGGGAGAGACGACGTCGTATCGTACCCTCCCTCGCTCGGTGGGCCCCACTCCCAACCTCCGCCTGTAGCTCGCCGTGGTTTGAGGCTGTATACGGTTTCCCATGTATCGCCTGGTGGTGAACAGGGCTGGATCGTCGTCCTAGACGAGGGTGATTGTGGGCGAATAAATTTTTCTTCATGCGGCGGGGCGAGGCGGTGAGCTGATAAAAGCAACGACTTTCGATGGGGTGAGGCGATGAAATTAAAGAATAGGAAAAAATGGATATATGCCACTTTGAGATATGTCATTCAGTTTCATGAAATTGGATATATGTCAATTTAGTTTCTTGCCCAACAGGGGAGGGATGAATTCGGTATGTTTTTTGAACTAGGTCAAATTTAACAAATTTAGAGCAACCTAGAAACTACTGCCAACTTAAGTGTATATGGTTTGCTAGTGTGCTCAATCAGCTCATAACACATGCTAGTGAAGTTTCGCTATCTAAGTTCCAATCCTACACAAGTCTAGAAATATAGGAAGTGAAAGAATAAGAATTTAAATGCAAAAATGTAAAAATGGGACATGATACAACCTATCTTTTTACCGAGGTCTCAGGGATTTGGTGATCTCCACTAATGCTCGTTGGAGAATTCTTGCAAGAGTATAGCTCCTACTTGAATTTGCACAAGGATCCAAGCAATCAACTCATAGAAGTCCTTCTCCTCTCCGGATAGATGGACTCCAAACCTTCACAACTTTCTCGGTGCTTTCCACAAGCTTCTTCTTGGAAGGTCACCAAGAGCACTCCTCCAAGCTATCTAGGAATCACTTAATTCCAAGAGTAATAAGCCCAAGGGTGTCATTTGAACCCAGCAAGGTCAAGCAACTAATAGTGATACACACTAAGGTCTAATATATTCTCTCACACCCTCAATTTTTCAACTGGAAGGTCTTGAGTTCCCTTGAACTTCTCAATATGTAAGTCACTGTTTTGGAGTCACACACTCCCTAACTTGGATGCTTAGGGTCCACTTATATAGCCTCTTCAATAAAAAACTAGTCGTTTGACACATTTTCTAAAAAGTGCCTGTAAGCCTGGATCATCCACGTCAGTTCAATTTTCCTCAGCTCCAATGGTTCGAAAACTAGCCGTTATGTCAACCCGGATCGTATGCCTCGACCCAAATAATCCGTGTGACCTAGATCATCCGCCTAAGCTATATCATCCGCCTCATTGTATCCATCTTGTGGAGCCTCTCTGGAACAATGGTACGGGTCAATGATACACCTTGACCCGGATCATCCGCCTCAGTGCTTCACTCAAATTGAACTCTTCTGGACCAATGGTACGCCTCAAGCCGTATGATCTGCCTCTCAACTTGTCCAAAAGCATCCTCTCTGGAAATATGGCATGCCTCCATGATACCCCTCAACCCGGATGATACGCCTTAGTGTAAAATACCATGGACACCAAAAACACCATCTCTGGACTAATGGTATGTTTGACACGAATAATATGCCTCTGTTAATTTTTTTGACTTAGTTGAATTTTGATCCAAACTTTGATATCCTCTCATCAACAACTTGATTCTTGCACTACTACAAAACAGGTCAAAGAAGACGCCTCATCACAGACGGTTCTTTGAAACCTTTTGTGATAAAATAATCACAGACGGTTCCATGATGAACCGTCTGTGATATTGAACTATCACAGACGGTTCTAACCACGAACCGTCTGTGATACTGAGAATATACAGACGGTTCTAACCACGAATCGTCTGTGATACTGAGAATATCACAGACGATTCATGGTTAGAACCGTCGGTGCACAAGCCACCGCCACTCACCCTTGTATCAGTAACAGCCTCGCTGGTAAGATCACTCTGCCCCCATCCAGGCGCCACCAACGATGTTCTCCATGACCGTTCAGGCCATGAACACCATCAATATCAAGACTCTTGTCCCCTACACATTGGACGTGCAAGCCAACAATGACACCAAATTAATGGAGGATGTTAATCTCCATAGTCCTTACTAAATATGGAATAAGTCATCGCGTCGACCTCGGCGACGAACCTGATCACAACGACCAAAGATTGGGTCGGTGAGGATTTCACCATCCTCATGTGGCACTATGCGACCATCTCTGAAGAATTGCTCAACATAGTCATGGCCCTCAATAGCACTGCTTATGGGGTCTGGACACTTCTTCAGCACCTCTTCAGAGATAACAAGCGGATAAGGACAATCCATCTCGAAGCCGACTTCAGGTCCTTGGTGCAGGGTGATCTCACCATCTCTATCTACTGCCATCGCCTCAAGGCCATGCCGGACGCCCTTGTCGACGTTGATAAACCAGTGTCCGATGAGACGCTGGTCCAGCAGATGATCCAAAGTTTGAACCCCAAGTTTGCCACAACTGGCACCATCTTACCCATGCAACAACCCTACCCTCCTTTATCCTGGCAAGATCCCTGCTGCTGATGGAAGAAACGGCACAAAACACCAACGCTAGCCCTTGTTGCTGCCGGCTCCCCCAGTCCATCCTCAGGAGAACGCAATGACCGCGCCCGTGGTGAGCGCGGAGAACGCGGTGATCAATCTGATGGTCACAAAAACGAGCACGTCGGTGATCGTTGCAACAAAGGGGGACGCGGCCGCGGTAGACACAATGGTGGACGCGACAATCATCGAGTTCAGGACCACCCCAATGAAAGGTTATGGGTAGGCTACACTAGCGCAAATTAATAAAAATTCTACCCGTAAACCAAGATCACTGCAGTTATAGGTCACGGTCTTACCACTAGGCGCGCGGTGCGAACCGATCGACGTCGAGGCGAGTAGTCGTACTAAGTTGATGCGACGCGTCGGGCGAGTAGTCGTACTACTTCCTCGTCCTCGTCGCGGCGTCCCGTCTGCTACTGTTCTTGCGGTTCGTCCAAGCGCTAGAATGCGGCGCCTCAAAGGTATCCACACGCACGAGAGAAGCGGCGACGCCGGATCGCTAGATTCGCGCGAGCGACTAGGGCGTGGGAGAGGTGGCGGCCAGGGTTTGAGGATGTCACGAAAAAAAACCTCCTCATCCTGTGCGCCCTTGCCCTCCTTTTATAGACGTCCTTACAATTGGCTTCTACTAATAGAGGCACATTAGGACTCAATGCCCAGTCTAATTCGGATCTAATCTGAATTAAGCTTCAGCCCCTTAAGTGTGTGACCCTCTAGGTTCACGTATGTTTAGACATGACACGAGTATACATACTTGGTCAATAGTTGGTAGCGGCCTCTAGCAAGACGTCCCAACTCCTAAACGTACACAAAGATCATATCGGACGAACCAACACAATGTTATGTACATGCCAATCCCTTTGCCTCACGATATTCGGTCGAGCTCCAAGCTGACCACTCTTTCTCGATCTTGTGATCCGGAATCCCTTACTAGGTTAACTCTTAACCTTAAGTAGCATGGCCATGCATTTACGGATCCGATCACTCGAGGCCAGAGATATCTCTCGGTAGAGAGGGCAAATCCCATCTTGGTGACCATGCCTCGCATGACATGCTTCATGACATACGAAAACTACCTTTATAACTACCCAGTTACGGAGTAGCGTTTGATAGCCCCTAAGTAGGTCGATTCATATCTCAAGTACATGCGACAATCTTAGGTCTAAGGACAAGGCGTACACATTGTGTAGAGAGAACCATAAGTATAATTGTTATGTCTCATGTTGGGTCGGCCCAACCCCATGTTCTAAACATGTGTCCACATTATTGGTTTGACATCTCCATGTCTATGACCTGTGAAACATAGTCATCAACCGATACATGTGCTAATCCATTATTCACGTGTGTCCTCACATGAACTCCGACTAGGGACAACTTTAGAATAACCATTCAAGTAAAGAGTTTCACAAACAAGTCACATACTTGTTAATCAACACAAAGGCAATTTTCAAGGAACATTTATTAAATCATGGATACAACGAAATATCATCATCTCTATGATTGCCTCTAGGGCATATTTCCAACACCCAAATCATAACCAGTCAAACCACCACAAAGCTGCAAGCTCGTCATGCCCTAGCCTAAATGCCATCTCCATCGAAAGCCCCCCAACACCCACCTTTGATTTCACCAAGGAATCCCCCAAAAGAATCCACTAGGAATAGATCGGCTCGAATCAACATAAATTACATCATGAAGGAAATAGTGGGGAAAAAAAGAAATGACATATTTCAAAGAAACAAGAAACTATAGTAGTATATGTTAGCAAATCATGGGCTTGGCCCAGCAGCCGGCCCATGTATGGTAAGGTAACCACGGATGAGCAGAAGATTGAGAAGACTCTCTCTACCTTTCACCCAAATACGGTGCAATCCGCACACAACTATCGTCAAGACGGCTACAAGGAGTATGCCACCTTAATTGACACCATGCAAGTTGCCGAAGCTCCAAATGATGTTCTTAAGAAGAACTACATCTCACAGCCGCCTAGTAGCAATGTTGGTCATTAAGCCAATCCTAGCAGCTACAAGGTGAGGAAGCCTCTCACGAAGGAGCGGGGCAAGATGGGTAAGGTCGTGGGTCACAGCACGTTATTGATGCTTTCCAGTCTAAGAAGAAGAGCAAAGGACAGCATGAGGCACACCTCGCCATTGCAAGCACAGAGGATCCACACCCATTAGTTGCACTCACGGATATGGAAAGCCCAATAGTAGCTCCCATTACTCCTCCTTTGGACATCGCAGCGGCCGCAACCGTAGTTGCCCCAAAGGGGAAGATCGCCATGGGGCAGATTCAGACATAAGTTTTTACGTACTTCACTGATTCGATCTAGTGCACGTATTGTACTTAGATATTTTTACAGTCACTTGCAGTTTATGATTGTGATTGAACTTTGAATAATGGTTGTAAGCTCTAAGAGAGCAAAGTTTTAGAATTCTTATGATAAGTCCTGCAAGGCTAAATTCTCCCATATTTATAATAGCAAGTTATGTTTTGGTATCTGAAGTATCAGAACGTGTGTGGCGCCCTATGGAGGAAGTGTGCTTAGTGGATAGCGGCACAATGAATACCACCTTGAGAGAGGCGAAGTTTTTCAGTCGATCAGTAAGAATGTTGGTAGTCTTACGACAATCGCAAGAACGATACTTATATAGTAGGCTCAGGAAGGGCCACAATTATACTCCCAATGGGAACAACTTTGGTCATTGAAGAAGCCACGTTGTACCCAGAATAGACTAGAACTCTTAAGGATATTCGTGCTAATGGCTTCCACGTAGAGACTGAAAAGAGTATGGTAAGGAATACCTGCTCATTGCAAAGCATGAAGAAAGTGGAAAAAAAATGTATTAGAACTATTTCTTTAATATGAAGCAGGGCTATACTATACTAATATTAAGGCACCTGCAACCTATACTGCTCTGAAAACCGTATTTAGAAGCTTTGAACTTTTCTATCTCTGGTATAATAGATTATGTAGCCTAGGTCTTAGGATGATGAGAAATATAATTAATAATTCACATGGACATAATGTCAATGAAAATAATTTCCCTAATCATAAAGATTTTGTGTGTCCTGCATGTGCCACCAGGAAATTAATTACTAGATCTTCTGCTCTGAAAGTTAGGGATGAAGTCTCTGTATTTCTGGACCATATCCAGGGAGACATTTGCGGTCATGTACAACCCTGTAAGGGTAATTTATATATTCTACGGTGCTCATCGATGCTTCCTCGAAATGGTCGCATATATATTTTTGTCTACAAGAAACCACGCTTTTGCAGAGCTAATCTCGCAGATAATTAGAATTAGAAATAATTTTTCTGATCATCATGTGAAGTCCACCAGAATGGACAACATAGGAGAATTTATTTGAATGTATTTGACGATTATTGTATGACAATGGGAATTAAAGTTGAGCATTCTATACCGCATGTCCACACTCAGAATAGATTAGTAGAATTTTAAAGAATTATAATTTACCAACTACATGTTGAGAACACGAAGTCCTACTTGCTACTATCGCATATCCTCAATTATCATGCACATCTACATAACTGGGTCGTACGCATCATGCGTGCATCACCCCGGTCTTGTGTTGCCGTGCGTTACATGCGCAAATCTAGCTCTCACACCTATGTAATGACGCATGGCTACGACCTACACCACATTGGCATTTTGTTTAGCTTTCTCTATCTCTTGTATTTGTATATTTATACATCACCTATCAATGAGTACAAGTGTGAAGAGACATTCGAATTTTGGACTGTTTTGGCCGTATACCACACGGAAATTCCCGTTCTAGCCCCCCTAGCTGCGAAATTCCTATTCTAGCCCCCCGTACAAACCTGCTGCCGTCTGCGCACGCAGAGAGCAACTCTTCGCCGTGCCGTCGCGGGTAACCTCTTGCCATCCCCGACGGCGTGAGATCACCACGCTGTAGTGACGGCAGCAGTGGCACACCCACCCATTGCCGCTTTTTTGAA
Source organism: Hsuehochloa calcarea (assembly GCA_036346395.1). Classification (NCBI taxonomy): domain Eukaryota; kingdom Viridiplantae; phylum Streptophyta; class Magnoliopsida; order Poales; family Poaceae; genus Hsuehochloa; species Hsuehochloa calcarea. The sequence continues at coordinate 72,497,658 of CM070594.1, read as the reverse complement.
AAATCTAATTAATAATTTTTGTTCGAGAAATTTTTAAATATATTAAATGAGCTCAAAAAATTATAAAATTTTTTATGAAGCCTCCTAGTATAGTGTTCTTGGTTGTGTAATTTTTTCGAATTTTTATGAATTTTTATTTTCTCTGCATAATTCTTTGAAGTCAAATATTTGTAGGAATTTTCTAATATAGAAACTGAGATCCGAACATTATGAATTTTTTTTGTCAGACTCCCTACACAGAGGACTTGATTGTGTAAATTTTATGTAATTTTATATGCTGCAAAATTATCTCGACAAATTCAGGGTCTAGGTCTGGAAATTAGAACGAGACGTTTCGGAAATTAGGGTTTCATGATTTCATGTGACTCGAAATGTGTGAAGTTTAGTACCACATGAGTACTCTTAGTCGCTATGGTTATTGATCATATTTTTGAAGATACCGAGAACTTAACTAAAGGGGCTGAGAACGTTGTGATTACGAAGATGCCCTAAAACATAGAAGAATCAATGTCGATGTGAATGATTATTTCTGGAATTCCAGCAGAAGAGGCATGCTTGCAATATAGTATTATTTTGATGGCTCAGCGGAGGCACAAAATTAGAACTATATTGCACTCCGCGGACAGAAGCACGTTACATGTGGTCACATGGCATGTTGGTTCGGCTAATTGGTTTAGTTACACACGCTACTACTACGGTACATTGCGACACAAGCCTCTGGGTGACACCTGCTGGTACAGGCCGAACTGTCTCATGACCCGCTGTGGATTGTACTGCTCGACCATGTGTGAGAAGACCAGGTGGCAGGTCGTCATCTAGAGTGGATCGTCCTCAGTGCACTGCGTCGATAATCCGTAGGGGGCCGTATCTGCAAGGAACTGTCTTGTCCATGACCGCCAGATGATCTCGGTCTCGTGCAGAGTCTCGAAAAGGTTATGGAACTCTGCGTACGCACGCATCGGTCTCTCCCTGGCCCACCCTAGGGTACCACGTGTCCAATGTGTTCCCATTGTAGGCCCGTCGTGGGGGTGGTCGCCGAGAGTGTTGCCGTAATGCTGGACGGTCAACGGGTAAGGTGCAGTCTTTGCGGAAATAAGGACGGCCAACTAGAAACCGCAAGCGTAGCGAGGTGTAGAAAACCGCGGGATCGACTCCCCTCAGTAGTGCGGCCGAGTGGCATCGCACAACCCTCGGTAAGTGGCACAGAGCACCGCGGAAGCCCAACTGTAATGTAGAACCTCATCGGGCCAGGCGTCCGCCAGAGACTCTGCCAGATGGATATAGCTGGGGTACACGCAGTCTCCCTGTGTCATAGGGAACAAGATCCATCCGAACAGGAACAGAAGGTACGCGACGAGGTGTGTCCTGACCGCCTCATTGTCGCATCCACAGGCAGTCATGAACTCCGCGGCCGAGAATGTGGGACACGGACACGTTTGTAGGAATCGCGAGGCCGAATCTGTCGACCAAACGCACCTTCCAGTCTACTGCCCTCGGAGGTGGCACTACTGGAAGGCCATGCACCGGCAGACCTCTAAGCATTGCTACATCCTCGAGAGTAATGGTCATCTCCCCCCACCGGAAGTGGAATGTATGAGTCTCCGGTCTCCACCGGTCCACAAGCGTAGAGAGTAGTGCGCGTCAAAGCGCAGCAGCGTGCGGGATGTCCAACATGCGGGCAAGGGTCGGAGGCGGTGTCCCGGCCATGGGACGTCTGCTCGTCAAGGCCACCTCTCCTCGGGGCGCCAGGACCGAGCTCGGAGGATCGCCGGCCGTGACCACGCCGAACAACGGTGCCCCCATCCCGCAGGTCGGCGGCTCGTCTGCAGCGTCGTCCAAGCTGGAGCTGCGCCATCTCCTGCCGATAGGGAAAAATATGTTAGTACGTATGTAAAACATATTATGTGCCACAGGAAAACAAGGCAAAACATACGACAAAAAAGGAAACAACCACATATGACCATAACGAGTTAACAAAAGACCAAGACGACATAACATTAAAATCAGAATAAAGGCATATATTAACAAAGAACACATCCCATCGTAGGCATTAAAATTAGCAAGCGACATCACGACTTAGTAATTATATCTTGCTCGCTCGATTGCCTTCGCTTATGCGCTGGGTGCATTGGGCAATGGTGATGAAGTGCCCTCTTGTCTTGCATGATCTACAACGGGCCGGCGAACGTTGCTGTTCGCGCCGGGTTGTCGTCCATGTCGTTCGGATGCATCGTGGATGGCGTCTTCCATACCGGGTGTTTGATCGTCGTTAGGCACCCACTTCACCTGCCCCGGCCAGAGGTCTCTGTAGTGCGTGTCCAGCCCGTACGAATGGAACTCGGCACCCCAAGTGGCAAAGAGGTGGTGGATATCGTAGTACTCGGGGATGTAACGCTCCGAAGATTGCCGCCACGCCGCGCACGCCGCGTACACATGGGAGCATGTTTTATGCAGAAGCCGCGGTTTGTTGCAGCTGCACGACGCTTCTTCACCAATCGTGCGGACCTTCTTACGATCCTCTAGCGTGGCCCATCACGCATTCTCCACGAGTGGATCTCGAACCGCCGACGCCATCCATGATGCGAGTCGCGTGCGATCGCGCCTTGCTGATCTTTTTCTCCATGTAGGCATGCATTACTTCCGAGAATTGCATACCATCCTCCAGATGCTTCTTGGTCATCATGGCTCTGTTAACGAAGTATCCGATGGTACGGTTCCAGCTCTCCTCCACGATCGCTGTGATCGGCAGGGAGCGCACACCCTTGAGGACACCGTTGTACACCTCCAACATGTTGGTCGTCATGATCCCGTACCTCGCACCATCGGTGTCGTGCAGCAGAGACCATTTCTCCAGGTCAGGTGCGTGTGAGTTAACCCACTGTGTGAACTCCCCAACTCTCGCAGACCCTCCAGCCGCTGCCCCTGCCTCGGCATTCGCCGAGTCCCTTACATGCTTCGCGGTCTCCTCATCGAGCTATCTCCACACCGCTTTGAACTTTCTCCTTTGGTTCTGCATGCAGAGCTTCTTGAACATTTTCATGAGGTCTTTACTCCGAAACCTTGTATGGAAGTTGGCCGCGAGATGTCTCATGCACCAACTGCTCCTTACATCGTTCCACTGGAACGACGGCTGCGTCCTGCTTTGGATCGTGCTCAACGCGGACATCAAGCGACATTGCGATGCGAGATGACACACACACCGGTCGATCTTGGACCACCGCCGCTTCACATTGCACAGAACCACAACCCGACTATCCGTGTTCTCGCTCTCAACAATTGCGAAGGCCACAGGGACTAACTGGTCGTTCGCATCGGCTGCAACGGCGGTGAGGATGGTACCCTTGTACTTCCCACATAGGAAGATGTCATCCATCGTCAGCACGGGACGACAATGCTTGAAAGATTCGATCGCCTGACGGAAGGCCCGAAGACCCTATCAAGAACAAGACAATTGGGCCCTTAGTCGGATGCACGCGCCAAGCTTGTTTATGTGCGTCCGGGATTACATTCTACGATTTGATGCACGACAATCTTGGTACTAGGTTGTAGGCCTCTTGAATGTGCCGAACATTGTTCGGCGATATGCGTCGCCCGCCATGCCGTCTTGTGGTGGCCACCGAACCCCACAATATTGACAACCTCTACCGGAGGAGGTTTGGCGAAATGGACACATCTGCAGTGATGAGTTGGCTTATCAGGCTGGCAACATACGAGGAGGTCATGTTGCGGTGCCTGTGAAGCGGTGAGTTAACTTCGCATGTGTGGTCCTTCAAAGACCGTTATCCAAAACCCATGCCGTGACCATGAACCGGCGCGCACGGACCTTGCGGTAGCGAGATTCATCAACACATCGGCGATGTAGGTGTCGGGTTGGACCTCTGCACCGATACATCCGACCGATGTTAACGGCGTATTTAGCAATAGCATGCTGGGCGGCGCTCTTGTCAGGGAAGCGCTGCCCTAGGAGCAGGGTGTCATCATTGAACCTCCACTCAGCCCCCTCCCGATGTGGCAGAACTAGCGACGTCGTTGCAATGTCGTCCAATCGTGTGGGTACGTAAGCAATGTCAGTGGTCACAAACCCACCAACTGCATCTCCTCCAGAACCAGCTTCTCTGTCTTCGTCGCCTTCCGAACTAGTTGTTTCCACGTCCTCCACGCTTTCCACTTCGTCCACCTGGTCGGCCAGGTACTTGTGACAATCAATACGGGATGCCCACCATCTCTCCGCACCTTCGTTGGGCTCGAAATTGACGGCACGTCTCCTCAGGTCTCCATCACCCACGTCTTTGCCAGCGTCTCCTCCAACACCGGAGACCAACGCAGGCTCCTCCCCACCAGCAGCTTCACCAAAACCACCCACGCTGGATGTCCCCGTCCTCTCCACGAACTGAACGTAGACCATCAGCCGCGCATATATCGCAACAGCGGGGTTGCAAACAACCCCCATGTAATTGGCCCATGAAGCGTCACATGTGACCTTCATAAGTTGCCAAACGGTCTCGCCTGCACCACCCGTAATCGACGGATACACCGCCTCGATGCACAGCTTCTTCCTTCCAGTGGCGCGATCGAACGCGGAACGCATGCACCGCCTTAACTCCGAGAGGCCCATGTCCTTCAGAGACGCCGCCCAGATCACGGTGCGGTCGCAACTTGACAGGTCCGCACTGTATGGTCCGTCACGTACTAGACCGTCCCCGTGGAACACGAACAGATCTTGAATCTCCGCCATGAAGTACCTAACACAAGAGCAACTTCCTGACACTTCTGTACTACTGAACACAAAAATTACATGGTTGCAGGTTCAGTCGAATTTGTGTTTAAATATTTCACGAAAAAATTGCACAATACTACTGGACCCAAAAATTATGTGGTTTACATGAGCAATTGGAATAAAATTTTGAGATCAACGTAAATTTATTCATTCCAAATGGAGTTCATATGATTTTTCTATCCATGAAAGGTTGAAGTTAATTTCATTTCTACTATAAAAAAATTCAAAATTTTATAGGGTACTACAAAGTGTCAAACCAATTCTAAGTTAAAGTAAAAAAACAACAAAATTGATTTCACTAAATTTGGAGTTTACTTAAAATATTTATGAATTTTTTTAAACTAACTCACCTAGCCTATAGCAATGACATGCGGGTCTACTACATAGAATTCTTTGTCATTTAATTTCGAAATAAAAACTTCTCGATGTGTCGGGCCGTTTGTCATTGGCGCCGTCTGCTGCGTAGTGCATGGACCGAAGGTCAATATGCCCGGTTAAGAGTACATAGACAACGCGCTCCGTGGGTCCCGACCGTCGGCGACTCTATTTCAATTGTACTTGTACTTCGCCGAATGACCTCTGAATATTTTAATATTTTATGATGAGGTCCGTGACAGTACGAAATTTTTTTACCGACATAAAATTTTACGTTTTTCAATTTTACGTCCGAACACTAAGTCAAAATACACCAACTACAGAATTATAACTACTCAGTTGCTATTATTTATCTTATTACATGATAATCACATTGCTAAAACTTACTACAACTACAGCTGCATGCGAATGCCACATACCTTTTGTACGGCCTCGCTTCTCCCTCCTCTTCTGAGAACTGTTTGCTTCTCTCGCTCGCTCGCTAGCACTAACCTTCTCTTGCTTAGTGGCTCACATACGGCCTTCAAATGAATGCGCCCTTCGCCCCTTCTTATACACGCGAGCAGCAAGCTTGGGCGCACGGCTTCTTTGCTCGTCGCGCGAACCTGTGGCCGGCTGCCAGCTACGATTTGCGACACGGCGGTAGCGCGTGCTGCGCAGGCGTGGCCGTGGTAGCAACTCACGCCATCGGGGACAAGCAGAGTTGCCACCACGATGGCCGAGGCCGCCCGCGACGCGACCTCTCGGCGCATGGCGTGGCCACCACCGCTGTCGCCCGACGGCAGGTGGTAACCCGCAGCGATGGTCCGGCCGGTCCCGGCGGCGCCGCAGCTGCCATGGCGCCACGTCTTTGCCGTCCCGAGCAGCGGCGAGTGCTACGACGCGACGATCCGGGTCGACCGGGCACTCCGCCGTCGGACGGCGAGGAGTCTTACGCCGGCGATCCGAAGTCGGCCGGGCACTCTTGCCGTCCGGGATGGCGGCGAGGTGCGCGCCGCCTGATAGCGCCGGGCGGGTCGGCGGCCGCCGCGTGTACAGGCGGAGAAGACTGCCGTCGAGGGACAGCGGCAGTGTGTCTGAGGGGCTAGAATAGGAATTTCGCAGCTAGAGGGACTAGAACGAGAATTTTAACCGTCCTGAAGAGACATTCAAGTTTTTTTTTCTATATGGCAAAACGGGAAGTTTACTTGAGAATAGATGGAATAAAAAAGATAAATGAATAAGAAATAGTGGGGGAAAAAAGGAAATGATATATTTCAAAGAAACAAGAAACTGTGATAGTATATATCCAATTTCATAAAACCTGATGACATATCCTGGAGTAGTGATATGTTTAAAAGTAGTGTATATATCCAATTTTGCAAGTAAAAAAGGTTGGGCTGTTTGCCCCGGCCTTTTCTGTCTTTTCCATCTTCTCTTCTGCCTAAAATGCTTTGGTCTTGGGTTTGATCTGACCCGTAGAGGGGTAGAGGTACGTGCGGTGGCTTCCGAGGACGGACGGACTAGGCGTGTTAGCTTCTTGGCGCCTTCAGTGGGGTGCGGAAGGTGAGGGCTTTCGGCGGTTGGTCGCTCTGAGGTGAACCCTTGCCTTTCTCGCTGTAAAAATCGCATCTATTTTGGGGGTTTTGCGTCCCCGTGTTTGCTTCTTCTTGGTTGCGCTCTGCTCCGTTTTGTTTGAGGTGCGGCTTAGTTGATTTGGCGGTGCAATTGTGGAAGAGTGGGCTTCGGGCGCAGCTGCGAGGATTTCTTTCGGTTTGTGTTTGATTCTTTTAGTTGGTTGCCTTTTTTCACTGCCTGGTTGATGGAGTGTAGAAGGGTAACGCGCAAAAGTAGGATAATTTAGTGTGCAAAAGATGCCTATTTTTTGAAAATTTGTGATTTATGGTGCAGAATTGTGCCCTTGTGGTGGCGAAAATATGGTTTCTGATGTTAATCGTGTAACTCTCTACACCTGGGAGTTCAGTTCCTTCTGTTTTTCTACTCGATTCGGTCCAAGGCTTTGGCGTGCCTAAAATTTTCTAGCGGTTTCGCGGTGAAGATCGTTTTTTTTTGCCTTCTTGATAGCTCCGCCACTCGGAGTTGATTTCGTTGTCGATTTGTGGTAGAGCTGCTCTTCTGTCAGTATAGCTTATCTCCATTTTTACACCTGGGTGCTTCATTGATTGGGGTGTGACTGTAGAATAACACTGATAGAGCTTCTGATCTCAAAATCGATTAGTAGAAACCCTTTTTCGTCTGGTCGATCATGTCAAACTTTTGGTTTATGTGGAAAAGCTTAGATTTTGCTGGTCAGTATGTGACTTCCACTGCTTTTTTCAGACATTGGTGTGCTGAATCTTTGGTCTGTTCTTCTACTTTCAGCTGAAGACACAGCAAAAGAACACAGAAAATGGGTAAGAGAGGAAAATGGTTTAGTGCTGTCAAGAGAGTCTTCAGCTCCTCTGATCCAGACGGGAAGGAAGCTAAGGTATGCCCAAATTCCCTACTTCCCAAGAGAAAAAAAAACCTTTATTTGCCGTCAATTTTTCCCCATTTCAATCAATGTCTTTTGGTTACCATGAAGACTGAGAAGGCCGACAAGTCGAGATCCAGGAGGAAGTGGCCATTTGGCAAGTCGAAGAAATCCGATCCGTCAACCTCAACGGTGTCAGGGACTGCCCAAGGAGCTTCACCGCCACCGCTGCCTCTACCTACGCGGCCTACTCAGCCACAATCTGAGGAGATCAAAGATGTCAAGCCAGTCGAAACAGAAAGTGAGCACAACAAGCATGCCTACTCTGTTGCACTTGCCTCTGGTGTCGCTGCAGAAGCTGCTGCCAAGTCCGCTGCTGAGGTTGTCCGCCGCACTACAGCCACCACGGCCACACCAAAAACTCCTGTTAGTTCAAAGGAAGAACTCGCCGCTATCAAGATTCAGACCGCCTTCAGGGGTTATCTGGTAATGAACTGCACTTGTGAGACAATTTTACTTGCTGTTGTTACCTATATTCATGTCCTTGCACTAGCAATGCCAAAAAAACAGTTAATCAGATGTTGTGATTGGTGAGGGTCTCTGTCTTGAGGAACTGAGCCTAGCTCAGTTGGTGGGAGGTGTGTGTACACCCAACCATTTTTGGGTCTCTGTCTTGAGTCCATTGGCATTTGTGAGCATGCACACGAGTCATCAGCCTGTTAAGGATTAAGATTTTGCAAGATATCTGATTTGGTTGGTAGAGAGTTGCTGTCTGATGCATCATTATGTGCTTTGTCCATTTCGGAATACTACCAAGATTGTGCTTTTCTGGTCATTTTCAAACTTATTTTTTCTGATGTTTCCAATGTTGTTACACATAAGAATATGTTGATGCTGATATAATAGTTGAAAAAAAGTCAAAGTGACACAGATCATGAGCAAGAGAGAACACTTCCATTGAACTTAATGGGACTTGATGAGTTATATATCTTTTGTTTAGTTTTCTTTTTTATGTGACATTAAGTGGTTACTAAAATTGCAAAAAAAAAAAATGTTTTAGGCAAGGAGAGCACTGCGGGCACTGAGAGGACTAGTTAGGTTGAAGTCGCTAGTTGATGGAAATACCGTCAAACGTCAAACTGCCCACGCCTTGCATTGCACACAAACAATGACAAGAGTTCAAACTCAAATCTACTCTAGAAGGGTGAAGATGGAAGAGGAAAAACAGGCCCTTCAAAGGCAGCTCCAGTTAAAGCATCAAAGGGAACTTGGGAAAATGAAGGTGAGCACTCCATTTGATGTAATCCTTCTAAGCTCCCAAAATCATCTTTAGTAACTTATTTCTTGTTTGTATTCTACGAGCATAAATTGCTAATGGAGTCTATTTTGGGCTTATATATATTTTATATTTACAGAAGAAAGAGATAAAGTTACCATAGTTAAAACATAATGGTCACATTAATGCAGAGTTACCTTGAATGTTTTGATTACCGTTAATCAAAATTCTGCAGTAATAGAATAAGACAGCTTTGACATTACAGATTTCTGACATTGCTTTACTATTTAACTCTCTTGACAGATTGATGAAGACTGGGATCGTAGCCATCAATCCAAAGAGCGAGTCGAGGCCAGCCTAATGATGAAACAAGAAGCTGCACTAAGGCGAGAAAGAGCACTGGCCTATGCATTTTCTCACCAGGCAAGTTGCCTCTTTGGTTTCCTTTTATGGCGTATTAGCTTTCTTGTTATTTGCTCCTTGTTCTTACCTACTGGCTACTGTAGCTGTATTGATCTTCTGAACAGATGTTGTTGTGTTTCTCATTATTTCATAAATTCCTTTTTTATCTCATGCAGTGGAGGAATTCTGGTCGAACTATAACACCGACGTTCACAGACCAAGGTGATCCTAACTGGGGCTGGAGCTGGATGGAACGCTGGATGACAGCAAGGCCTTGGGAGAACCGAGTGGTGTCAGACAAGGATCCTAAAGACCATTCTCTGACGAAGAATTCCAGCACTAGCGCCGTTCGAACTTTTGTACCCCGTGCCATCTCAATCCAGAGACCAACAACACCAAACAAGTCAAGCCGTCCACCGAGCCGGCAATCACCATCAACTCCCCCATCAAAGGCCCCCTCAGTTGCAGGAAAGATCAGACCAGCAAGCCCAAGGGATGGCTGGCTCTACAAGGAGGATGACTTGAGGAGCATCACGAGCGTACGCTCCGAGCGCCCAAGGAGGCAGAGCACTGGTGGAGCCTCGGTCCGGGATGATGCAAGCCTAACAAGCACATCAGCTCTCCCCAGCTACATGCAATCCACTGAGTCTGCAAGGGCAAAGTCTCGGTACCGCAGTCTATTGGCCGACAAGTTTGGGGATCCTGAGAGAGTGCCTCTGGTCCATACGTCGGTAAAGAAGCGCCTGTCCTTTCCAGTTGCAGACAAACCGAATGTTGCGCCCGCAGATAAGCCGAAGGAAAGAGCGAGACGCCATTCAGACCCTCCTAAGGTGGATCCTGCCTCACTGAAGGATGTCCCTGTCCTCTGATATGATCAAAAGAACATCAGGCCTTATGATTGTTAAGTTGCCTTTTTTTCCCCTTCATGTATCTAATTTAGATTGCTTTCTCTTGAGGTTGAACCCTACGTGAAATGTGTGATTTGTCAGGGTTGATTTCAGACAATTATAACTGTTTACAGACAGGTTTTTCTCTCTCTGTGGATTGTTGTGTGTGATGCTGAAGAGAAGGAAAAATGAAGGGGGTAAAAAATGAGACGATGTCTTAGTGTGCGGGTTTGGCTTTGGGTGTACAATATGAGATTTTGGATCGAGCTATTATTCTCAAGGATGATTAAATGTAATATATGGATTTTTCTGATTATGGTATATGCATATGTTCTGGATGTGCATGCTATGAAGAACCGAATCTCTTAGTACAGGAATGATGCCTCATGGCATCCTGGTCAGTGTTCTTGAAATCGGCCTAGGCAGCCGCCTAGGCAGCACCTAGGAGCTCTGTGTCGTATGGTCACCGCGACTTGAGCCAAAGTCGGCCGCCTAGGCGGTTCAAGGTGGCCAGGGCGGCAAAGGTGGAATCGGGCAAGGCGGGCTTGGGCGGCCGACTAGGGAGGGGAAGAGGGGAGGAAGAGTGGAAGGGGGAAGTGGAGGAAGCACCGGCTTGTCGTGGCCACGAAGAGGCACTTGCCGACGGCTAGACTGAGGTTGAAGATGAGTTGAAACAATATGATTCGGTTGGTTTGGGTCGTATGGGTTGCGATTCAGTATTTTAGTCTGGTTGGGCCGTCATGAACCGACTATAAATGACCACTACCAGCAAACCCTAGATCCTTCAGCTCCTTAAGTGCTCACAGCAATGGTCGGCGTGCAGTCGTAGAAGCGGCGGCCAGCGCGCTGTGACCACCACCAAGCAGCAGGATCAACCTCGCGCCTACCGAATCCACTTTTCCACCATTGTCGCTGGCTGAATCCACCTCCCCGCCACCTTCCCTGCTGGTTGGATCCACCTCTATTTCTCCTGTGCACCATTGACAGCAACCTCCAGTCTCCGTATTGTTGACATCGACCTCCACGCCTTCAACCCTCCTCAATTTTGCCTCCCCTCCGCCTGATTTCGCCATCTCGCCATTGACATCAACCTCCAAGTCCACAACCTGGAGGTACCCCTGCCGCTTTCCCATTTTTTGCAATACAGAAGCCTAGGTGCTAGGCGCCAACCCACCGTCCGACTAGAGCATAACGCCTTGGTGAACATTGCTCCTGGTAGGGTTAGGGGAAAGCTTGAAGCTCGCGAGTTAAGCCGGCTCAGCTCGAGCTCATGGTGTACACAAGTCGAGCCAAACCTCATATCTAGCTCGCTACTTTAACGAGCCAAGCCTGAGCCGCTCGGTGGGCTCATTAGGCCCGCCCTGAGTTCTGTTTGCTCGATGGAGGTGGGGCCAATGGGAGGATATGGTACGGGGATGCCACAGTGGCCGGCGGAGGCGGCCCCCACACGGACTAGCATGGCTTGGTTCACATAACAAACCAAACATGCCCGCCGTTGTCTTTTGCTATTATACGCCCAACTCAATCCCAGTGCTGATTTAAGGAAAACCAGCGAGTAACTTGCTAAAAATGCCGGAGCAACTAGATGTGGAAGAGAACATAGATGGAGCTAAAGATAATCTAAAAACACATTTGAACATCAATGGTTTCTCGACTCACTAGGAGAGTGTCGAAGAAGAGGGAAAACATTGGCGTACAGGGAAAGCGAGAACCCTAGCTAAACGGAGCCTTTTTTTAACCGCCTAAATTAAGCCTTTGGTTGTAACAATTTCCAAACTATGACCTAACCCAAGCCCAATCCAAATCAATAAAGTGATCGATGGCCTCAACTCGGTCCCGGGACCAATTTGCCAAAGCCTAGCCAACACCCAAACTTGGGACTGTCCAATCTTAGGCCAAGTTTCATGGAGGTTGCCACCGGCCGTAGTGTACACCTCAGGCTCGCAGTACTACAGCAGTGGTTGGGTTGGGTAGTAGACGTTGGCCTTGGGCTCTACCATTGTACCAACCAGCCTATATGTGTCGGTGAAAGCTTGAAGGAATGGGATATATTGGCGGAGTCAGGAATAAAATGAATGGGAGTGCTTATAGGATTTTAATTTTTTTTACTCTCTAATGATCGATGGTGGTCGTGCTATGGGTACTAGAGTGGAGCCATGAATAAAATGAATGGGGTGCTTATAGGATTTTAATATTTTTCTTATCTTCGGACCGTACTCTCTCTAATGATCGATGGATGATGGTACTACAGATGCCTAAGTTCGACCGTTTGTAGGAGTGCTTCTGCCCCGGCTGCCTCTATTGGGTCCATCAGCAGAAGCTCGCTGAGCCTCACCAACCAGCCTCTAGGTCCAGTATGCGATCGATCCCCAACCCAACCATTTAACGTGAGTCTATTGATCACTTGTAGCCCGCGCAACGCGGCTAGTCCGATTTCTTCCTTTTAGTTAGCTATTGGACTTTCGTTTTCAATATAATTTCTATTGCGTATAAGCAACAATTAAAATTAAAGGCACCTCCCGGCGCTAGAATGTAGATGCCACGTAAATATATTGCTATTCTTTCTTTGTATGCATGGTCAATTGAGACGATACTCTTTTTAACATGTATACTTCTCTCTTCTTGTTTAACTTCCTATTGTAGTTGTCACTCAAAAGGTTTAACGTATATTTGTTAGTAGACGCTTCTTTCTATCATTGTATAGTCCCTAATCTCATTTCCTAATGGGACTGATATGCCGTACATATGCAACTATGTATTATTCCGAAATCTGATAGTTCATCGAATTAGTGCTAATTAAGCTCCCTTTAGTCCGTCGAAAGCTCTATGCCAATTACACTGAAAATATTAAAAAATTAATTGCACTACTTCTAAAATAATTACATCTTAAATGTGCTGCCCTTTCTATTTTAGCATTTGATCTACTGCACTATGCTACTTCATGTTCTCCTCATGTATGCCTCTTAGATCAGGTGGACTGATCGTAAAACACTATGATGACCGGTCATGAACTTTGTGATGATGAATAATTGATATTTAGGTTGTATTGATATTTTTTGTTGTGAAAGTTTCGGCTGTTGGATTTTCAGTGTGAATGGTCGGATTATGTTTTGTATCGGGTGGTTTAATCGGCGATACTCGATGATCCTTTTAGACCGGACTCCGAGTACTGTATCTACGAGTACTGTAGCTCCGAGTACTGAGTGTTAGTTTTCTGAGTACTATGGATTCGAGTACCAAGTGGGAGAGCTCCAAGTAATGTACTTAGTCGTAAGTCGAGATGTGTATCGAGTACGAAGGGCAGTCGGAGTTGTATAGTCGAAGGTCAGAAAGCTGCAGTGACTGGTCGATGGTGGAAGCTACAGTGACATGTCGATGGTCGAAAGCTATATTGTCTAGTCGATGGTCGAAAGCTACAGTGTCTGATCGGTGGTCAATTGAATGTAGTCGTAGACTTCATGGTTTGTAATCATAGACTTCATAATCGGTACTCGTGGGCTTCGTGGTCAATGGTCGTGCGCTTATAGTAAGTGGTCGTAGGCTTCTGGTAAGTAGTTGTACATTTCTGGTAAGTAGTCGTAGGCCTCTGGTAAGTGGTCGTACGCTTCTAGTAAGTGGTCGTAGGCTTTGAGTGCTTCAATACTTATTTCCTTTGAGTATCTTGAGTCCTCATGTTTGGTTGGCAGTCAGATGACCGATGTGTACACAGCGGTATGACATGTCGGTTGGCCAGCAGTATGACCGACGTGTACACAGCGGCATGACCGGTTTTACAGAGTTGTCTCGATTTGTGTTCTGAAAGATAAAATTTATGGTTGTTGATGATCCGATTCGTGTTTATTGATACATGCGAGTGTGATATGCGTGTGTGAACTGATATTGGTCAAGTTGGAGAACTTATGTCAGAAAAGCGTTCTTTGATCTTTGCATATGCAGGTTGAGCGTGTAGATAGTCATAGTTGATGACGAGGAAGACCGGAACTTGGAGAGGAAAAAGATTCAGGTGGTCGTGGATGTCACGAGGTGATCGTGCTCACGCTGGGGCACATGGAGATCAAAGGTGAATGCATGATGCATAGTCGAGCTACAGAAGGTGATATTTTGGAGGTTTCGACACGTGAAGAGTTATGGAAGGCGTTTCATAATTGGAAGGTTTAGAGATATTAGCGTGATTTGAGGTGTTTCAGTTCCCTTGTTTTACGGAGGAGATAGGATTATGTGTACGTATTGATAAGGATATGGTTTAAGGCCCTAGCATATAAAGGCCGAAGAGGTTAAGAGGAACACACACTTGTGAAAGTCTTTTTGGGGCCTTTTGGCGGCGGCGGCTTTCAGCAGGGAGAGCTTTTCGGTGCTTGCTTGTTAGGGTTTGAGGGGTGCCTCGAGAGCACTTTGTAGCCACAAAGCATGTCTGAGTAATAACAGATCATATCTATTTCAAGAAAGATTTGTCATCTCTGCCGGCGTGTGATTTTGGACATTGTGTTTGACTTGTTCTCCTTCATTGCCGACTGCATGTTCTTCTGTCTTCGATCAGTGCTTGTGTTGATCTGTCTTCGACTAGTTCATGTGTTAATCGATTTTCGGCTAGTTCTTGTCCATTGTCTTTGATCTGCTTTTGTTCTTTGTAGTGCGTGAAACTTCCAAGTCGAAGGGTGGAAGAAATCAGATAGTCAAAATCTTTCACTAGGTGGTCGTAACTCTCTCGATCAGGTCGACTTCATCTTCTTCGATTACGTACTGTTATGTTCTCTCGGTTGTCGATAATAGCATCGACTGGTAGAACCAATCACAGTAGTTTCGACCACTACACCGTGACCAACTCTTACGAGTACGTAGTATTTCGTTGTCGGTTGAATCCAGAGAAGATCCTTTTTGGCGAGTTGCAAAAGAAGGCACTACAATCATTCACCAAATCTCTAATTGTCGTATCCGATCCTACAATACCATAAATGTTGTTTCTATCTGCATGTGATGCCCCCAACACTTCTTACTGTGTGTAGCTACATATATATCTGGCAAATTTAAAGCTTCATGCCACATTCCCAAGGCTTCACACAATATATCGCAATATGTTGTTTTGAGTTGTAGTATTCGCAGTATCCTAATCAACCGACTATATATGTGTGTTTGAAGCTTTTTTTCTACTCCCGGGAGTAATTACTTTCTATTCTGTATCTTACAATGTAAGGAGTATCTTGCGCAATCGAAAATATATATGTATAGTATACAAATATATAAGATTACTTATGTAGTATTTACACCTTTTTAGTAGTGGTATGTATAATTTTTTAGACATACATCTTTTAAAATGTGAATACGAAGGTATTTACAAAATCTGCTAAAACTATTAACTCTCTTGCAAATTTTCCATGTGGTTTGCATTGGAGTATCTTATAATTAGTATATGAGTATACCCAAAGTGATAAAGGAGTATGTCAAGTTTTTTTAGATGGTATATTAGAGGTGTGAGTTACTACACTCGAGAGTAGAAGATATTAACTAGGTGGTATATATATATATATATATATATATAGGGACATATATAGTGCTAATGGGTAATTGAGTGTTAAGGTGCTAATGGTAATCTTGACCGTTGGATCATGCAGGGTGTTTAATGCAGAGCATTGGTGGTGCGAGCATGCAGGGTGTTTAATGCAGACGCATTAATGAAGTCGCATTGGAGGTAGGAGTATGTAGGGTGATTAAATGGTTTGGAGGTGGGAGCCCTATTAATCTTAGTTGTTCAATTCAGATCCAATGTGAACATATCTAGTATTAATGGGTAATTGAGTGCTAAGGTGCTAATGCCACCAATGATCCAACAGTCAAGATTACCATTAGCACCTTAACACTTAATTACCTATTAGCACTAGATATGCTGATACTAATCTTGACCGTTGGAGGTGGGAGTATGCATGGTGTTTAATGAAGACGCATTAATGAAGGCGCATCGGAGGTGGGAGCATGCAAGGTGATTAAATAGTTTGAAGGTGGGAACCCGTATTAATCTTGATTGTTCAATTTAGATCCAACGATCAAGATTGATATTAGCACTTTAGCACTGAATTACCCATTAACACTAGATACGTTCATATATATATATATATATATATATATATCACAAATTTAAAGCCGATTTTCATGTAATGTGTAGACGTACAGAACTACAGA
Organism: Hsuehochloa calcarea; assembly: GCA_036346395.1. NCBI lineage: Eukaryota > Viridiplantae > Streptophyta > Magnoliopsida > Poales > Poaceae > Hsuehochloa > Hsuehochloa calcarea. The sequence continues at coordinate 72,481,315 of CM070594.1, read as the reverse complement.
TAATTAACGAATAAAATTAGCAGTACTAGATCTTTTGGGTTGCGTCGTTCCTTTTTTGCATCTATTTTTCTTGCAAATAGCATTGTTTTTTCTTTCTCTTTTCCCTTCTATTGTTTGTACTAGGTTTTTTAGAGCTGGCCCTACATGAATCTGATCCGCTCGTTCGCTCTCCCTCCCATCTCTCACGTCCGGCCTCGCCGTTGCGACTTCTACGCCGTCGTCCAAGCTACCGTTGCTTGATTTCCTCCACCAATCTCGCACTGGTCCAGCTCCATGACCCACGCATACGCCCTCGATCTCCCCGCGCTATGCTCGAAGGAGTGCGCCCCTGTCCCCCTCCATTCTTGCGTCGACCTCTCTCCCCGAACCCCTGTCTCTGTAGTCGAAAGGAGGTGCCAAATTGAGTGAGGGCTTTGGATGAGGAGAGTAACAGGAGGTGGCGGGCGAAAGGAATCACAGCGAGGGGAGCGGCGCAGTACTGTTCATGCAAACGGTGCCCAAAGTGGCGGTCCTGGTGGTGGTCGCCATGTTGGAGTTCGTGTCCCGGGCCATGGCTGGGTGGGTGGACAGTCGAAACCCCGAGGGGCGGCGGATGCGAGCTTCGACCTGTCGCTGGTGGCGCTGGTAGTGGCGAGAATGTGTTGGTTCAGCTCGGTGCTCCAGCTGGACATGAACATGGTAGCATTCCTGATGGGGCTGGCGCTCCCGAGCGAGGATTAAGGTTATTATTTTCTCGTCGCGCCGAATTGCCGATGGAAGAAGTAGCTCTCGAGGGAGGAATCGGTGAAGAAGTGGCTCGACATGGGTGAAGATGAAAAGGGTAGAGGAGCAAGATGAACAAGAAGGAAGACGCGCCCAAGGAGTTGGCCCAAGGGAAGAAATCTCCTGAGAAGGTAACCATTATTTCCTGTGCTATGGCTCATACAAGTGTTCTGTTGAATCGTTGGTCGCTTTTGTTGATCGGTTGTATGCATTGATGCATGTAGGAGAGGAGGGTGCAGCTTGATCTATTCTACACTGAGTTGCTTAGGCCGTTGCGAGGTACACATGAATGGTTGGGATTTTGGATTCGGTGATATTTGGTGTTTATTATTATCTTTTGTTATTGCAAACATGAGCATCACCATTTGTCTAGCTATTTTTTGTGATCTGTGACGCTGCCCAAATATTACTTCTAAGGAATATTTTTCGGTTGATGTTAGTAAATATTTTATTAGGTCCCCAGGACAAATGACTCCATTGAAGATAATGGCGATGCCCCTTCAGAGAATGTGAGTGATTCTGCTGGGCATTTTGGCATAGATGTGTAGGACTTGAAGATCGTGGGTCTTCTTGGTTTGATTTTTCTTCTTGTGAAGCCAGGGAGACGCAGCGGTATCGTCTCAACAAATGTTGAAGCAAACAAAAACATTGGGCTGGAAACTGGATGCATGAGATGAAATGTTGTTGTATATTCTGCAAACATACATTAATGCGCTTTTTTTTATCTCGTATATAGTGAAAATCACAACATATTCTTTTTGAGAGTTTGGAGCTTGCGGTATTTTCTGAAGATGTGGGTTTCAAGTAAATGTTGGGAATTTTGTTTTGAAAAATATACAATTGGCATTTTGAGACCAAAGCTTCCCATGAAACAATCTATACATGTTTTCTCATGCCGATTTTTGATGTGGGTTTAATTTTCGAATAAGATTTGCTAGGAGTTAGTTTGCACTTTGCAGGAAAGCGTTTTTGTCCTCTTTTAAGGATTTATGTTGATGAATAAAATTACTAAAACAGTAAATTAATGGTTGTTTGTTTTCTTCACGAGTATACGAAGCATTGACGTCCAAGGCGAGGAAGAAGACGCCCATGATACAAAACATGAAGGCCAGGAAGCATTTTTATTCTTTTTTCGAAGCGGAAGGACAGGAAGCACGAGTTGATCCATCTACACAACGGGTGACTGAACACATTGATCATGGGAATATCTTTTTATTTTTGTTGTGTGTTTCCATTGAATGAGAAAAATTAATCCTATTGGACTGACTTGCTTTTGCAAATGAGATGCTTCATGGTTCCTCAGATCCTTGGGTATAGCCAAAATAAAGTTAGATAACCAACATGCGTAAATTCATATTTAGTAGTCCTTGTCGTGCCGGTGGCGGTGCCCAGCCCGGCGCGGCGAAGGATGGGCGTGACAGTGGAGTTGGGGAAGCGGCGCAAATGGGGCACAATGCAGGCCGAACACAACGACCAAGGTGCGAAGCTGGCTGGGACGGAGCTCAGTCGGGCTCGGCGGTGCCGAAGGCACGTCGCCGGTTAAGTACAGCGGTGGAGGAGCGATGCATGCTGAGCATGGTAGGTAGCAGGACTCAATGTGTCGGTGTAGGTGGAAACGAACTCCACGGCAGCATGATGGTATCTGGCAGCTTCGGGGAATTGTAGAGAGACTGTCGACTCGGGTTGTGATTGAGATTTTCTTTCTAAAGTTCCAAAGCAAAAACTACAACGTTTTCTGAAGAAATGTAAGAGATGAGATGAAAATATATTGGCCTATAATGTGAAATGTTATATGGGTTTTAACGCAGAGATATAATTTGTTTAATTCGTAGCAATTCACTGGCACTCAGCTAGCAGATGTTTTTCCTCTCTCTTTGTCGAATATACATTGAATTGCCGCTAGGAGCTACAATACATATATTCATATTTGCAAATAGAGATATATTCCATATACAAAGATCACCAAATAAATTGTGTAGATTCTTCTATTTTATTTTGATTAATGAGATATTTTTCTAATTTTTTTCTTCCAATTAATGTGATAAAATGGAAATTAGATGAGAGAGGTTAAAAATCCGGTAGGCTCCAGAATTTCTAGTATATTAGCAGCTGTAAATATATAATAGATTTAACGATTAGATGTATGGAGTAAGAAACTTCACACGGAGGCAGACATGGAAATATGTCTGAACCCGTTCGCTCTTACCTAAAACTGATTGAACGAAACCTAGAGCTTGGTCATTCAGAAATTGTACAGTCGAAAATCATTTGCACGTTTGCTTTGCTGCGAGGAAACTTTGTGCGAGTAATAGTTTTTGTCACGCCCGTGGAGTCCTCTCCGGGAGAAGGAGAAACGAGCCGCAGAGTGGTCCGGCTCGACCAGCCGGCCACCCACCGATAAGTGTCCGTGGTCCCGCGCACGTTCGAACTCCTCGAGCTCTCGCCTTCCTCGTCGTCCTCGGCTCCTCCAGTCCTCCCTTCCCTCTCGGATCTGAGGTACGCGCGCATCTCTTCTCCTCCCCCGTCGCACACCACCTCCTCCTCCACTCTTCCCCCTCTCCCTGCGCCCCCTTAGGGCTTTCTCTGCTCTGCCTCCGCGCGGATACATCGGGCGCGCCAGGATCCGATCTCGAGTCGTGTCCTCGTCGCGCCACTGACGGCCCACCGCTCCCCCGTGTCTCAGATCTGCGAGTCTGTAATCGCTTGAGAGGCGTTGTTTTTGTTGGAGTTTTTTTGGGGTTGCGTTTTCCCCGATTGAAACCGCGCAGGTTGGAGTTCACGGTGGGTTGTTGGTTGGTTGGTTGGTTACAGATTGCAAATGCCAGTGTGGATCTGCACGCAGTTATTGCTTAGGGGTTCGGTTTTGTGCCCCGCTGCAAGCCGGTTCGGCTGTGTGGGTTGGTTCGCGCAAGGGGTACGACGATTGTGTGGGTTTGCGAGTTGTGATGCATATCGTGCAGCTTGGATGACAAATTCTCTGTTGTCTTATCAGTAGTTTGCGAATCTGGATCTGGAGAAATATACGTTATGCTTCCCTTGTGTGGAGAATTTAGCTCTAGAGTCTTATATTATTCGATTGGGAGAACTTAGCCTGAGCCTAAGTTGTTTGATTAGGCATTTCAGATCATATTGTTTTGTTGTGTGGGGATGTATTGAGTGTGAAAGTTTCGCGTGTTGTTGTTATAGGCACGTGGAGGTTTGCATTTTTCATCACAGTGAATGTAGTCAGAGCCAAGGATCAAAATCCCGGCGATTACCAGCCGGTAACCCGCGGGAACGGGATAAACAGTAACCGGCCGAAAATTTTTAATTTTTAATTTAAATTTTTGACTACGTAATGCACTTCTTAGGTTGGTTTAGGTTTTTTTTTTTGCTAGATTACATATTGTATGAGCTAAATATGCTTGATGTTTGTTTCTAAAATAAATCTCTATTATTTATGACCTCTTCAACCTTAATGGATTGATGTTTGTTTCTAAAACAAAAGTCTATGGTCTTTTATAAATTTGTATGCATGAGATAAGCACTCTATATATTTTGTTTCCCTTGGATTTGGTATTATGCTTAATAAAATAGTTCACGCAATCCAGTTATTCATTTTACATTTTTACTCTATATGCATGTAGTTCAGATTAACAGACACATATGATCAAATATGTTCGTGAGTCCCAAAAGCTACTTTTTACATTTTTGTGAAGTCATTGAGCAATGCTATTCAAAGTTCTCTCGAAAACATGACACTTCTTTCTAACCTAATCATTTATCAGGTTTTTCCGGTTTTGGTTCCGGTTTTTCGAACCAGTTTTTCCGGTTAATCATCAATTCAAAATTCAGTTTTCGAACCTCGTTCGTTTTTTCCCGGGATTTCCGGTAACCGGAGCGTCATTTTGAGTGATGTCTATCAGTTATCTGCACATTGTGCTCTGCGTAATTCGTAAAAAATGGTATTGATCTAGTAAAATATGTCTGATTCTACTTATGTTCATAATGGTTACCTTCATGCAGTTGTTCCCTTGTGTTTTTGTTATGGCATTTTACCAGCGTGTGATTTGGCCTCAAATGAATCTGCATCTCATGAATGTATCTTTGATACGCTAATTTTTATTCTGGTATATACAACACATAAGAGGCAGAGTACTTTGTACAGTTAAAATTTGTGAAATCCTATTGGCTATGTGCTAGAAAACCATAAGAAGCATTTTATTTCTTGACCAACTTTGCACTATCTGCCTATTCTGAATGGTTGTGCATTTGCAGTTCTCACGAATTACTTCTTTCAGTTGTCTTTCACGGCTTGTTTGCTTTTGAACTAATTAACTTCTCTCTTGCAGTTCTATACTTGTTGACTTGGCTTTGCTAATTCCTGGGACTGACAAAACCATTGAAAATGGTATGACTGGTTGATTCAAATTGTTGTTCTGCAATGTTCAATTATTGTATTCTCCATGTTATATACTGATTTACTTCTGGACATTCAGGACAAGTGTTACAGTAAAGGAATATGCATTATTCTTGGTTCATTATAAGTAGTTTTATTTTTGTGATATGGTATTCAGAAGAAACGATTGTTTCTTTTATATACACGCAGGTGGTTCTCGCGGCTTCTATAATATCGAAGTCTGGAAAAGGTGAGCTGGTTTGAAATTCCCCACTTAAGTCTTATATTATTGTTGATCCCTAAATGAGATTTATCCTCTTCTTTTAACTCTTTCAGGTAAAATAAAAAAACACAGCATAATTTTGGTAGCTATAGCATATATTACTATGTCATCCTTTGCTATATAGATGAGTATACAGTGTATCAAAACAACAACACTCAAGTGGCCTTTCTGCACTAAGTTTTGTTCAGTAAATTTATGTATTTTTTAGTCTTGGCTTGCATCTATAGTTCTGTACTACCTTCGATTTGATGTCAAGAACAAGATATTTTCCTCCCCCCTGCTGCTGTAGTGTTTGTTTTTATGACTGTTACAGAGCATAAAATGATGTTATTTCTGAATTTATTGAACTGCAGCACTTGTTTCAAGACAATTTGTTGACATGTCTCGGATAAGGATTGAGGGACTGCTTGCAGCATTTCCAAAGTTGGTTGGAACTGGAAAGCAACATACTTATGTTGAGACTGAAAATGTTCGTTATGTTTATCAACCAATTGAAGCGCTTTATCTGCTAGTCATCACAAACAAGCAGAGTAACATTCTTGAAGATCTGGACACACTGAGACTGCTCTCCAAACTCGTATCCTATTCTCAATTACGTTTTATTCCTATCGTCAAAATCTAGGTTATTGCAAAAAAAAATGTGTAGCTATCTCCAGAAAAGGGTAAAAGTTAGCAACTCGACATCAATATTGCTTTCATGCTTTGGAACAAAGATCAACACAACATCACTAGTTTGTCACCTCTTGTCCTTGCTTAGGACCCAGTTATAGCGTTTGCATTTTTTTTAATAAATCAATTCAATGCAGTGATTTCCTTAAACATCTATAAAGGTAACTGAATACTCCCCTTCTCTGGATGAGGAGGGTGTCTGTAGGGCAGCATTTGAACTTATATTTGCATTTATCGAAGCCATTTCTCTTGGAAACAAAGAAAATGTAACTGTTGCACAAGTTAAACAATACTGTGAAATGGAGAGCCATGAAGAGAAGCTGCACAAGCTGGTCATGCAAAGCAAAATAAACGAAACTAAGGATGTCATGAGGAGGAAAGTTACCGAGATTGAGAAAAACAGGGTTTGTCCTACCTATTCCTCAAACACAAAACATGTTCTCGAATTTTTCTTTACAGGGGATTTTATCCCCTCATTTTACCCCCCTTATATTGGCAATATATATATATATATTGTTGGATTTTATGCAGGTTGATAGAGGCAAGACTGACAAAGGAGGTTTGGGCCCCCTGAGAACTCCAAACAGCTTTAATGACATGAACATTAAAGGTGGTGGCCCAGGGGGTGATCCTATATTTGGTGATATGGACTCGTTCACTCACAAGGCCAAAGGTTTGTACTCAAACAAATGCCTGATATGTGGAAATGGAAAAATCTGTTTATATTAGTAACATGTTGTTTTATTTTAATGCTGATGCTAATATTATGGTTCTAATTCGTGGTGTTAGTATTTGATAACACTATTACCAAATTATATCATTGATTTCTACATATATAATTAATGGTGTTTTAGATTCAATCTGGGTAATAATATCATATGATTGCATGCCCCAAGGACACTTCCAATCTGAATCACCAGTGGAGTCGAAATCAAGTAGGATCATGGTGCAAATCACAGATTCATGAGAATTGTCATATCATTCTGATTAATCCTGTGTCATTTTGTCACCCAATGGCATTTTCAATTGGTTCTTTCCTCTCTCTGAAGTTGTTCACGTTATACTCATTTTCACAACTTTACAAGAGCACACCCCTATCATGGGGCAATAGTTGTGGGTCTGACTGTATGAGATGGTAAACCACTGTTGTAACTCAAGGTGGCAAGATGCAAGGTTGCAACAACTTGAACCGGCAAATCGGAGAAAAGATTTGCATGCTAAATATTTTACTCTTCTTAGAAATGCAGCTAAGGCTTAGGTTGGCACTGCGATGGCTTATAAGTTATAATCCATGGTTTTATTTTACTACTCTTTGATATGTTAACTACTTAATGCATCTTTTTAGCACATTTGTTAAGCCATAACAGCAAAATCTTAGTAGAATTGGTAAGATTCCTATAACAGTAAAAAATTCCACAGCACTGCCAGCAACCGCAAACTGGCCCTAAATTTTCTATGGCATTTTTTTTGTGCTATTCACACGAACACCTAATGATTTAGGGAAAGATAATAAACATTTATGCACCATGAGATTGGATATAATTCAAATACATTTTGCAAATTTGTTATTGTCATATTTCTACAATTTGATCCCATGAAGCAAAAAAAAAGGATTCTGCCTGGGATCTTAATTCTGATTCCTGAGTTCCTGACAACCTTCCTTGCTTATATGAGATACAAATAATTTTCCTTTTAACAAAGTAGTGTCTGTTAGGCTCTTAGATCTTCCACATCTGTGATCTGCCATGAAGCAAATGTGCATCATAGTTCACACTGTTCATCTGGCACCTTATCTCATTAAATCCTTTAGTCATCCAATAGTTGCGTTTGGAAGTTGTAATGAACTCGTAATGCATTCTGATTCACAACAAATTATCAAGGGAAAAGCAAGTAGTTGTAAGAAAGAAACATCTGCATGTTCACACATATTCCAAGTAAATTTACTGAGACCTTGTGTGACTTCATATAGTAAAGCAGGTTTTTTTATGGTGATGTGTGGTTAGGAGAGTTATCAGACAGCTATAAATTGTTATGGGATATGGCCAAGTGGCTATTATTTTATCTTGACTGCTTGTGGCATTTGTACAGGGCGTCCATCTGTTCCTGCTCCTAGTAAAGTGCCTGGTGGTATGAAATTAAGCAAAGCACAGAAGACAAATCAGTTCCTAGAGTCTTTGAAAGCTGAAGGAGAAGTCATTTTGGAGGATACTCAGCTAAGTGCAATTCAGTCAAGGTCGTCATCTATTCCCCCAAGTGATCCTATCACAGTGACAATTGAAGAGAAGCTCAATGTCACTGTCAAAAGAGATGGCGGAGTTAGTAATTTTGATATTCAAGGGACACTTGCTCTCCAAGTTCTTAATGACACTGATGGTTTTATTCAGTTGCAGGTCATTTTCTATATTGATTTTTGGATCTTTACATTCTGATAAGATTCCTTTGTTAGGAACATTCAGACACTTAAGCAACACAATCTGTTAATTCCTTTTTAGTGTGAATTTGCATGAAGTTTCTGCTCACATATATTTATATTATCTGAATCGAGTCACATTGTTTTATACAACTCAACCCATTCCTGAATAGTGGATATTCATTGAAGCACTAACGATCGAAATGTCTTGTTATATCGCTCATAGTCCACACGAACCAGTCTCCCTTGTGAATTGTTGTTCTGCACTGCTTTCCATAAAGGTACTAAATTTTCCTATTTTTGGGATGGTTTTACAGATTAAAAATCAAGATGTACCTGGAATTAGCTTTAAGACGCACCCTAATATTAACAAAGAGTTGTTCAGCTGTCAGCAAATTGTGGGGGCAAAAGATCCAAACAGGCCTTTTCCCTGTGGTCAAAATGAAACGCCTCTGGTGAAATGGAGAATCCAGGAGTTGAACGAGTCATCTCTGCCATTAGCAGGTGTACTTGAACTGTTTGCTTTAAGTAGCTTGCTAATTTGGACTTGTGTAACCTGTTTTGCCACTTGCAGTCAATTGTTGGCCTTCAATGTCTGAAAACGCAACCTATGTGAGCATTGAATATGAAGCTTCGGATATGTTTGATTTGCACAATGTTGTCATCTCTATCCCTCTGCCTGCTCTTAGGGAGGCTCCAAGTGTTAAACAGATAGATGGAGAATGGAAGTAATGTTTCAACACCCTTATCTTGTCTTATATAATCTGGTAACTTATCTTTGTTAGATATATATATTGTGTAGGGTGTTATTTGCATTTGTTCCATCCTTGTACATGTATATATATTGGCCTTTGGCCCATTGGAATAGCAAGATGCTATATTCAAACATGGTATCAGAGCTAGGGTTTTGAAACCCTACTCTTAGCTTACTGATCGCCGCCACATCAGAGCTGCTGCCGCCTCAGAGCCGCTGGCGCGCAGGTTGTCCCGTATCCGCCTCCTCAGAAGCCGCCGCCGCCGCCGTGCCGTCCTAAGATCCGCGGTCGAGCCGGCCGACGCTGCCTCGGCCGAGCATACCGCGCTGCCCGCCGGATCGCCGGGTCGAGCGCCGCCGCCGCCGCGCGCTTAGCGCGCGCGCCAAGCGCTCAGGCTGAAGCGCCATTGCCGTCTCTGCGCTCTGCGTCCAGCCTTGCCGCCGCCGCTCCGCGCTCCAAGGCCAGGCTGGCTTGCTTGCCTCATTTCCGGCGGCGTCGCCATTGTCGCCGCCGGAGGCTCAGAGGAACCCTAGGTTCCTCCCTCAGTCTTCTTTGCCGGGCCGACTCTACCAAAGAAAGGAAAGAGAAAAAAAGAAAAAAAGAAAAAAGGAAAAAAATTTTAAAAAAATAATCCAGTCGATGGCTTCTACCGGAGGCTCTTCGCCATCCCGCTCCCGATTCGTTTTGATGGGACGAACTTCCGGAGTGGCTGTTCACTCAAGATTCACCTCAAGCGGCCGGCGTCTCGGGTCATCTCATCGTGGCGACCTGTCGCCTCGCCCTACACCGCCAAGATCGCCACGCTGCAGTGCGGACGGAGCGGCCGAGGTCGACAATGTCGTGACTGGAGGACGCGCTAGAGCTCTACCACCGAGGTACACGCCACGAGCGCCGGCAGAGGTCGAGGCTCGTGCTACCGCCATCCTAGTGGGTAGCATGCCCGTGACCATCTCTATGGATGTGGCGAGTCGCCGACGACACGCCTTATGTGGGAGCGCCTCGAGCTCACTACCGGTACCGACGAGCGACGCTATGTATCTCTCGCCAGCACGTGCACATTCTCTTCAGCAGACTTGATGCCACCGCTGATGACTTCTACCGGTTGTCGAGGTGTGGCGTCGGCTTGACTCTCTGGGCGGATGTGCCGGACTGTCCTCGCGTGTGCGGCGGCGCTCACCAGAGACTCACCGCCTACGACTTCTTGACGCGTCTCGGCCGAGTTCGAGATCATGCGCGCTCGGCTCGACTCGCCACTCGCGCTGAGCTTGGTGGAGGCCCTCACGAGTGTGCGTCTTGAGGAGACTCGTCACCGTGGCATAGCTCGGATGCGATCTGCTTTGTGCGCTTCAAAGATCCGCTCTTTTGCCGCCTCTTCAAGACCGATCGTGACCCTTCTCCGGCTCCTCCAGTGGTCGCTGCTTTCATCTGCGGGTCTCCATCGCACCCACCGTCGCGTCTTGCCACGTGTATCGGGATTGTTACAAGCGGAGGAGGACCCGAGTCGTCGGGCGACGTCCCCGAAGGGGCTCGAGGTTCCTCTCCTCGTGGATGGTCCTCTCGCCGTGGCTCCTCCGGTGACGCCACACGCCAGCCTTCTCTCACCGCTTGGCGCCTCGGTGTCGGCTCATCCTCGGACTCCTCGGGTTACGCTCGTCGCTCTTGCTTCTCGCCAGTCTTTCTCGCCTCCGCCTCCTCCTCGTCAGTACCTTGTCTCCGTGGATCTTGGACTCGTGCTTCTTTTCACATGACACCGATTCTACCCACCTTATTTCGTGCGGTCCACCGATTTTTCTTCCACTGCTCAGATCGCAGATGGTTACTCTCTTCTGTTATAGGCCGAGGCATCCTTTCCACTTCTTCTTTTCATGTTCCTGCAGTCTCTCATGTTCCTCACCTTATGCACTTATGTCTACCGGTCGATCACCGATCACAACCGCCGTGTTGTTCTTGAGTCGACTCTTGTTGTGTTCGGGACCGCCGCACAGGACTCGCTTGGCATCGGCCCGCGGCCGTGATTCGCAGCGTCTTTGGGAGCTCGACCGCTTCATCTTCCTTCCACGACTCCACCACCCGATCGGCCACTACCACTACCTCTCGCTCTTCTGCGCCCTCCACTACATCTTTTGCTCGGTGGCACCATCGTCTCGGTCATCTCGTGGCTCGCGTCATCGCCTTTAGTTGGTCGTGGTGTTCTTGGTGCATTTCGGGACACATCGTTACATTGTATGGGTTGCAAGCTTGGCAGCACCGCAGCTCCCTATCCCACTAGTGATTCTATTTCTACTTGTCCTTTTGATCTTGTTCACTCGATGTTTGGGGTCCGGCCCCTTCGCTTTGAAAGGGTCATCGCTATTATGTGATCTTTATTGATGATTATTCTCGTTATACTTGGATCTACTTCATGTCCTAGGGCAGCCATGTTCTTTCTATTTATCAGATGTTCGCCACCATGGTTCGCACTCAGTTTGATTCAGTCATTCGTGTTTTTCGTGCTGACTCTGCTCGTGAGTATCTCTCTCGCTTGCGTCGTTTTCTCGAAAGCGTGGCACTCTTCCTCGAGACTTTGTCCCGTGCTCACGCCGAATGGTGTCTCGAGCGTAAACATCGTCACTTGCTTGAGACCGCCGCGCTCTCATGCTTGCCTCCTCTGCTCCCTCACTGGCCGAGGTCGTCTCTCATCGCCGCTTTTCGATCAACCTACAGCCTTCTACTGCTCTTCAGGGTTCTACTCCTGTTGAGCGTCTCTTTGGTCGAGCTCCAGAGTACAGTCATCTTCGCAGTTTTGGCTGTGTCTGTTTCGTTCTTCTTCCACCTCGTGAGCGCACTCAAACCGATCGCTCATCGATTGAGTGTGTTTTCTTGGCTCTGATCTTGAGCATAAGGGTTATCGTTGTTATGACCCTGTTGCTCGTAGGATGAGGATTTCTCGGGATGTCACTTTTGACGAGTCTCGTCCTTACTACCCTCATTCCCCCACTGTCAGCCCGGATTCTCTTGCTGAGTCGATCTCCTTTCTGATTTTTCCTGACTCTCAGCTTTCCACCACTGTTTCGCCTCATCCTCCATCTACTCCCCCTCCGGCTCCATCTATTCCGCCTCCACCGGATTTTCCTTCTCGCTCTTTTGTTGAGGCTCCATCTTTACCCTTGCACTACTCTCGCCGTCCTCGGCCTCCTCCTTCCTCTCCATCATTCCGGGTCCACTCCGTCTTCTCCTCCCGGATATGCTCTTCGTGATCGTCACACTATCAGCCGCTCGCTGCGCTTACGGCTTTGTTGCCGCCGCTCTTTCTCGAGCCTACGACCTATCAGTGAGGTCGCCGCCACCCCGAGTGGCACTTGCGATGTCTGAGGAGATTGCTGCTTTGGAGCGCACTAGCACTTGGGATCTTGTGCCCTTGCCTGCGCATGTTACTCCTATCACGTGTAAATGGGTGTACAAGATAAAGACTCGCTCGGATGGTTCTCTTGAGCGCTACAAGGCTCGTCTTGTAGCGCGTGGTTTTCAGCAGGAGCATGGTCGCGACTACGATGAGACTTTCGCCCCTGTTGCTCACATGACCACTGTTCGTACTCTCCTTGCTGTGGCCTCTGTTCGCCAGTGGCCCATCTCTCAGTTGGATGTTAAGAATGCCTTTCTCAATGGCGAGTTGTGTGAGGAGGTCTACATGCACCTACCGGGTATTCTCGTCCTCGATGGTTCGGTTTGTCGCCTTCGTCGTTTCTCTATGGGCTAAAACAAGCCCGCGTGCTTGGTTTGATCGCTTCTCCTCTGTTGTCACTTCTTGCGGCTTCTCCGCGGTGCTCATGACCCTGCTCTCTTTGTTCACACCTCTCCACGGGGTCGTACGCTCCTCCTTCTATATGTGGATGACATGATCATTACTGGAGATGACTCTCAGTACATTGCCTTTGTGAAGGAGCGTCTCAGTGAGCAGTTCTTGATGTTTGATTTGGGCCCTCTTCGTTACTTCCTTGGGATTGAGATCACTTCTACGCTGAGGGCTACTATCTCCCGGAGAAGTACCTTCAGGATATCCTTACTCGTGCTTGTCTCACTGATCAGCGCGTAGTGGATACTCCTATGGAGTTAGGTGTTCACCTTCGCCCTACTGATGGTGAGCCTCTTGAGGATCCCACTCGCTATCGCCATATTGTCGGAGCCTCGTCTACCTTGGGATTACTCGACGACATTTCTCACCCGATTCACATCCCGAGTCGGTTTGTCTCGCTCCCACTCACTCCACTCTGATCACCTTCTTCGTGTTCTTCGATATCTTCGTGGAACCCTCACTCGACGCCTTTTCTTTCTCGTTCCAGCTTCTTACGACTTCAGACGTACTCTGATGCGACCTGGGCTAGCGATCATTCTGATCGCCGGTCCCTTTCTGCCTATTGTGTTTTCCTTGGTTCCTCCTTGATTGCCCGAAAACTAAGAAGCAAACCGCAGCTTCGTTCGAAGGCCGAGGTGAGTTGAGAGCCATGGCATCGTTGATACCGAGATCACCGGCGGTGGCTCCTTGCGATTTTGGCGCTTCGTTTCAAAGACCGACTCCGCTTCTATCAGATAGTACTGGTGCGATCAGCATTGCTCGTGACCCCGTGAAACATGAGCTTACCAAGCACATTGGAGTGGATGCTTCATACATGCGATCGCAGGTGCAAGACCAAGTTATTGCTCTTCAGTATGTGCCTTCGGAACTTCAGTTAGCAGATTTCTTCACTAAGGCACAGACTCGAGCTCAGCATAACTTCTACCTCTCCAAACTCAGTGTTGTTGATCCACCATGAGTTTGAGGGGGGGTGTTAGATATATATATTGTGTAGGGTGTTATTTGCATTTGTTCCATCCTTGTACATGTATATATATTGGCCTTTGGCCCATTGGAATAGCAAGATGCTATATTCAAACAATCTTGTCTTATATAATCTGGTAACGTGGATGTCTAAGAATGGCCTGTACAATCTGAATGCTAATAGCTGTAGTTTAAAGTTTTAAACAGTACATCTGGAAGAAAAGAACAACAAAAAATCTTAAGCTTTCATTGAGCACTTGAAGTTTAGGTTACATAAGAAAGGTGAATCACATGGAAGAATTCTCTTTGCAGCCAGAGTACCATTTGGATATAATAAACAACACAAGCGTTGGTGTTCATGTCAACTAGTAATTTGCAAATTGATGTCTATCCTCTAGCATCTGTTTTTACATGGTATAATGTTTCGCATTCTATGTAGCTTAAGCAACTTTAGGAAAAAATAGTGTTACAGTTCAATTTATTACTCATAAAAAATGATTTTCTTGGATGAAAGTTTCTCCTGATCACCCATCCAGTTGGTCTTTAGCTGCATACCTTTGTTATTCTCATGTCTTTATTTATTTGCATCCAGGTATGACTCAAGAAACTCAGTCTTGGAATGGTCCATTATTCTTATTGATCAATCCAACCGCAGGTACATGAAGTATATGTTTTCTCAATTTTATTATTTTTTATCACACAGTTTGCTCCCATGGTGTTGTTAACACTTGCCTTTCTTTCATTTGCAGTGGTTCCATGGAGTTGGTTGTTCCTGCAGCTGATCCATCGACATTTTTCCCCATCGCTGTTGGATTTTCTGCATCAAATACGTTCAGTGATTTGAAGGTTAGTTATATTACATTTCTCAGTGTATCATACATGCACTTATCCCCCTGCTTTGCCCTATTGCCTTCCGAATTATGTAGGGGGAGCATAACGAGAGAGCATATTGAGGGTGGCACAATTGGTCACTTCAGAATAACATCTTAGATTGTAGAATTTTGCATGGGCGTTTTGCTGTATCGCATCACTTTTTTAGCTTTGCACTTAGTTGAATATTGGTTGGCTTTACAATCATGGGCTACCAGGGGACTTTCTGTTCATGGCATCCATCATGGTTGTTGTTGTGTAGAATCTATTTTGAATTAATAATGACTGTTAGACAGTGAACTATTTGCTTAGATCTTTGTTTGCGGTTTTTGACCCTACCCACCTTACCCAACTTGCCATAAAAAACTCACCTTATGTGGTCCAATCCCACCCAGGGATATGCCTTCCTTTCCATGCATAAAGTCCTTTTTCAATTCTGCTGGTCCTTTGCATCCGATTTGCTCCGAGAAGATTGGATAGGCCTTTAGAAGATTGATCTACTGTTCTTTGCAATTAAAGATTTCAGCAATATTTCACTCTGCTTTATCTCCACCATTGTACAAAACGACACTGTCCTAGAATTGATTTCCCTCATAATTTCTTTAGGCACAGCAGTACTTTGGAGGGAAAAGAACAGTACATTTTAACCTACAGACTTAACCCATGAAAATTTATAGTAGCTTAAACTGTAAGGCATTTTATACATGTGCTTTCAGATATTTTTGAACTGTTTACCTGATGACACCGTACGACAGCATTCACAAACATAGCATGCCATTCTGCTATAGCTGAGTGAATCCAAGTATCTACGTTTGATGTTCTCCACTGCAATTTATAGTTCTTGTGATTTCCTGCAATTTCTTGTTTCAGGTTACTGCCATTTGCCCACTGAGGGAAGGTAGTCCTCCAAAGTTTTCACAGAGGACTCAATTGGTCACTGCTAATTATCAAGTGGTTTGACGTCCCACTCAAAGTTCGTTTGCTTTAGTGGAGAAATTGCGCATATTTGCAGTATATGGGAACTTTGGATTTTCTGTCATGACTTATGAGCTGTTACGAAATGGACGAAAATTTAGTATACATAGTGCATTTTTTGTATTTACTTTATGTTTTAAAACGACGCGTTTACTGGAATACAGTATAAAAACACGAATTGGTCTTCCGTTCGATGCTTCCATACTGGATGTGCCTTCTAGTGTAGAAGCATGGAGACTCCAGGGGGCAATTACCACATGTTGCCTATCAAACCTCTAATTTTACTCCATTCTCTTTTTCGTGGTTGCTTTTGCGTTTTTTTTTTTTGGTTATGGTGTACTTTGCTCGTCTTGCTTGAGGAAGCGTAACTGCAATTTTCTGGCTTGGAGAGAATAAGCTCCATTATGCTAGGTCCTGGACCCTTACCGGCGTTTGGTATGTATATTGTTTCTGGAACATTCCATGACCCAAAATTCAGCTAATCCCGTTCGTCCCTGGCCAGAAATTAAGATCTGGTCAAAGCCGGCCAATGTGGTATGTGAAAAACCATAATCGTGGCGAACGGAGTGCCGTTCAGACTGTTCTAGACGCGCTTTGGTATTTTGTACGCTTATAATACTACTTGTTTGTCTGTTTGTGCTTTTGATTAGACTCTTTGGTCAAATTGCATTGCTCTGTGGTTACCTGTGCATTATCTGTAATGCTAGCCACAGGTTTACAAATTGGCAATCTCTCACTCGACCTGATGTCGCAATCCTGACATTTTCTTTTGGTTCTTTCTTCGCTGAACCCTGAATAAATCCTACAATCGTCACACACACACACACACACACACACACACACACTGCTTCCATGCGCAGTAGGCTATCTTCCTCGGCTGTCTGCTCGTCTCCCTCCATTGCCTCAACCTGACACGAAAAGCCTTATAGCTGTCAGACGGCAGGATATCTGGGAATTTTGGACACTGATAGCCCTTATGCACACAAAAATTCTAAATAAAGCATATCTATCTACGAAATTCCACATTTAGCTACCTGCACTCGCCCGTTGCGCCAGGAATAAGCAGTAAGCAAGCTGCTGCGCACACGGACGCAACAGGCACCTGCTACATACCCCGGGCACAGCCGCAGCAAGCAAGAAGAGGAGAGGTAAAGAGGAAAGATAAGATAAGAGAAAAAATCTGATTTTTTTGAATATGCGTTGCGTAATTAGGCCAAATACCCACTCGTGCTCCTCCAGCCTGTACGCTTCCTATTGATGAGCTTCCACTCCGACCAAGACCCGGTATGGCGGTGTCCAACGAGGTGGTCTCGCGAAGCGTGCGTGCGCACACAGACGCAGACGCAGACGCAGCAGGCGCACGCCCGTGGCAAGCATCAGACGATCAGTCATACTCCGATGCGAATTGGCCAACTTGATTCCGATAGGAAGTCCTTCCCGTGTCAGAATCTGACTATAATAACGGTTTGTGTATATATATACACGCGTAACCACATATGCGTTTATGCCAAGATCCTAATCAGTCGGTTGAGCATGGCTGCGCCATCGACCAGCGGAGCCCGGCCATGGGCCGACCTCCCCACAGACATGGTACACGCCGTTGTCGACCACCTCGACATCTTCAGCACAGCCCGGCTCGCTGCCGTCTGCGTGTCGTGGGCCAGGGCTATCGCCACGAACACCTCCCTGCCCTTTGGTACGCCGTGCATCCTCGTGTCACGGGTGGAGGACGCCAAGAAGTCGATCGAAAGCGACGACGACGAGTGCACCTTCAAGCTGGCCGACTTCTCCGGCGCGCGCGAGTTCAACCCGTGGTCCAGCGCGCACGAGTTCACCCCGTGGTCTACGTTGACGTTCCCCGCCTTCATCAGAGCCGTCCGCAACAGGTGGTGGGTCGGTGCCAAGGCCGGCTGGCTCGCCACCGTCGACGAAAGCAGGGCAACGCGCAGCTCGTGAACCCTTATACCGGCGATCAGATTGATCTTCCCGCCATCGTCACCATCCCCGATGTCGAACCGACAGGCTACCAGTGCGGCGTTCGGCAACGATGTGACAGGTGGGTGCGCACCTTTCGTAGGATCGTCATATGCGAGACGCCGTCCGGCAAAGGCGACGAATACCTAGTCATTGCAATTGTCACTCGTTCGCTTTTGGCGGTGGCGAGGCGGCGACCAGAGCTCGACGGCCTTGGAGAACCCCAGTCTGCCAATGTTTCATTATTACGGCGACGCCATCGTACACAAGGGCAAGGTCTTCGCCGTCGACGGCATCAATGGCAATATATACGTGGGACTCGCATACGGGCGCGTGCCCCGAGCCGAGGCGCGTGCGGCCGCCGCGGGTCAGCCACGACGATTTCAAGTACTTGTGGAACCTGGCAGAGTCGGCTGATGGCCGTCGCCTCCTCCTCGCTTGCACGTACGGCCGCAACGTCTGGGGCTACGAGTTTTGTTACAAGCAGGAGCGAGAGACCGTCAGGTACGAAGGCGAAGGAGTGCGCTTGTACGAGCTAGATGTATACTGTTGCCCGACGGTGATGGATGGAGCCGCGTCACCAGTCTCGGCGATCGTGCGTTGTTCCTCGGTGCGAACTACCCGTTCTTCGCGAGCGTTAATCGCGAATCATCAGATGAGCAGCTCCTTCGGCCGAATTCCGTGTGCTTCACCGTGACTCGGTTGTTCGAGTACCGCTCGGAAGACTACGACGTGGTGGTGTTTGATTTGGATGATCAGAAGCACCGGCAAGTCACGTGGTGCTACTTTGATTGGTACGATAGTTTTCAGACACCGATCTGGTTTCGACCGACTCTCGGCAAAGTGAGAAGTGCCGCCGATCAAGTTGATGCCTAGTTAATCTGCCACAAACCCAAATTTCGTAAGATCCTGGCGGAAATCATTGTTTCCTGCGAAATTCCTGCATTTCAATTTCTAATAAGACAAGATTTCAAAATAGCGGATCGTTTTTCAACCAAACAACTGTAGTTGCATTATTTTTTTCCCGTG
This sequence comes from Hsuehochloa calcarea, assembly GCA_036346395.1. NCBI lineage: Eukaryota > Viridiplantae > Streptophyta > Magnoliopsida > Poales > Poaceae > Hsuehochloa > Hsuehochloa calcarea. The sequence continues at coordinate 72,462,415 of CM070594.1, read as the reverse complement.
TTTCTTCATTAATTCAAGATGTTGCTCCTCCTCTAAGTTTACTTTTGTGTCCGTAGGCGTGCGTGATTAAGGCCACCAAAATAAGGCCAGTTGTTTTTTTTTTTTGGAGAATTTCTTGCATATTTTTTTTTTCTTAATAACATCCCATGTATGGCATAATAATGGTCCACCGAATTAATGCCCCGGTGTTTCTCGTACAATGTCTAGAATATTTCACGTTTTTCTTAGATGTTATATAATAATATCGATAGCTATGATATATTACTTATAATTTGGGTCTTCCAAATCAACAGACACATGTTTTTCTTTTCTCTGAGAATTTATAGCTTATTTTTCTTTTTTATTAGCGAGTCACTTAGTCTCTGTTTCCTTTTTTTTCTTCCCTCCTGTACGTGGTTCTTTCTTTCCTCTATCCGTATCCTTTTTACATAAAAATCAGATTTTTACATAAAAATTACATAAAAATCTTTGGAATATGAATAGATTTAATAAAATAAATTGGTATTTAATTGAAGTTTATTTTATTCATTTAAAATATTTTTCATTTTCTAGAATTTTACGATTAAGTTTTAATTAATTCAATAAAATAGAAATTGTGTATTTTTTTGTACTTATTCACTTTCGCCTGCGTCATTGCATTTGGATTACTAAATTATGAATCGAGCTCATGGTTGAATTTAATTTGTACTTGATTTATAGAATTTAAATTATGATATTTCGATTCTCGATTTATCCTTCTGATCCAAATTAATTTCCTTTGATTGTTACCATGTTTTGCTTAGAAAGAGACAAGATTTGAAATTGAATTTAATTAGGTCATGAAAAGCTATATCAATTATAGGTGTTGCTCGTTATCACTTTGGGGTTGTAGACCATTTCGTGTCTACTTCCAGAACATTTTTTAAAATGTTATTGGATGCCTTGCTACGCGAAGAATTGAATGCAAAAATACGACGAGATTTGCAGTTGCGAATTAAAATATAAAATGGACTTTATAATAAGGCTGGGAATTACACGACGCACATTGGTTATGTGTGTAAAACAACATCATGCACGATGCAATAAACCGAAGTACTCCTACGATACATGTGCGCCCTTTTGGAATGGAAATAAATTCGACCTTCAAGTGACTAGTACGGAATAGCCCGACCTACTACGTGGATCGGGACCATTTGCCATTTCTTGCGAGCTCAACGTTGTACTCCTCGCCGTCCTCCCTGGCCTTGGCCGCCATTTCTCTCTTTTTCTCGCGCTCCCTGCACCTGCACGCCTCGAAATGAGCTTTCATCTCCCAACGGAATTCCCACACAAAGTATTCAAAACAGAATTAGATAGAGGCATACATGATACAGAGGAGTACAACTACGTCGCAAAGGCATACATCATGTTATGTAATGCATGTGTAGATAATGTTAGTGGTTTATTCTCATTCATGAAGGACTGCGATGAATAGATAAAGAGTGGATATTACAATCTCATTACAGCTGAACTTCTACTAGGCAAGAACAACAAATAATAGAAGAAAGACCACAAAACTAACCATCTTAACTAATTTCTGAAGTATTTTCTCAACTTTTTTTTATCCTTTCACCAGTCTTTTAAGTCTATTCGCTTCATTTTGCATTGGTGGATCAGAGGGTCGAGCCACTAGGCGAAATGCAGCAACACCACGGGAGTCTTCTTGCAAGGTATCAATTTGCATTGCAATATCTCGAACCACTAGGACTGCTTCATCAGCCTACTGCAAAAACTGACATGTTGTGTTCTGAAAAAGAATTACAACTTTAAGTTGAAAAAACAACATGCTAGTAAAAGTCGAACTGTCTCATGACCCGCTGTGGGTTGTACGGCTCGACCATGTAGAAGAAGACCAGGTGGCAGGTCGTCAACCAGTGCATCTCGTCCTGAGTGCACTACGAGGACAATCTGTAGGGGGGCATGTCTGCAAGGAACTGTGCAGTCCATGGCCACCAAATGACCTCGTCCTTGTGCAGAGTCTCGAATAGGTTATGAAACTCAGGGTACACATGCCTCGGTCTCTCCCTGGCCCACCCTAGCGCACCACATGTCCAACGCGTACCCATTGTAGGCCCGTCGACAAGGTCGTCGCCTCCGTCATGACCGTAAAGCTCGGCGCTCAACTGGTAAGGGTGCACGGTGCTCCAGAAATACGACCGACCAATCAAGAAGTGCTCCTATGACTATAACTGCTGTAGGGTGTAGCATACTGCGAGGCTTGGCTCCCCGCCCGTGCTGCGCTGAGAGGCATCGCACAACCCTTGGTAAGTGGTGTAAAGCACTGCGGACCCCCAACTATACTGTGGCACCTCGTTGGGCCAGGCGTCCACCAAAGACTCTACGAGATGGATATAGCTAGGGTACACGCAGTCTCCCTGAGTCGTCAGAAACAACATCCATCCGAATATTAACAAAAGGTACGCGAGAAAGTGTGTCCTCACTATCTCCACAGTCGCATACGTAGGATAGTCCATGTACTACCGTAACCAGGAATGTTGCACACCCGACATGTTGTCAGGGATCGGGTGACCAAATCTGTCAGCCATACGCACCTTCCAGTCTACTTGCTTGGGAGGTGGCACTACTGGAAAACCACGCAGCGGCAGACCTGTAAGCATAGCTACGTCCTCCAGAGTTACTGTCATCTCCCCCACCGGAAGTGGAAGGTGTGAGTCTCTGGTCTCCAATGGTCCACGAGCGCAGATAGGAGTGTTGCGTCAAACTAGAACATGTGCGGTAGGTCCAATATGTGGGAAATGGGCAGTAGACCGGTGTCCCGTAGTCTTGGGATATACCGTTCGTCCAGAGGCCAGCTCTCTCCGAGGCACCTCAGGACCAGGCTCGGAGGACCGGCGCTAGATGAATATGCCAGGCATCGGTGTCGCCAATCCCAGCGTGCGTCGAGCAGCTCATACGCGGTGTCAACTAGAGGCTGCACCATCTCCTACCGAGAGTGAAACAAGATGTTAGTCTACAGAGAAACCAGGATGTACAACACACAAAAACAAAGCGAAACATATGATAGGAGATCAAGTCGTGTGTACCATTCTCAAATGTAATTAGAATGTAAACAAAGTACGGTCGTGATTAATATCATACGCACACCCGTACAACATAACATTAGATATGACTATAATGCGTTAACATATGACCCATACAACATAACATTAGGGTCGTACACAATGCAACTCATACAATAATAGAACTCACACAAGGCATTAAAACAAGCATGCAACATCACGACAGTGTAATTATATCTTGGTCGCTACGGTGCGCTGCTTGTGCTAGGTCTATTTGGGCAGTGGCTGATGGAGTGCCTAACTGTATTGCAAAGTCTGCATCTGGGGCGGCGAACTTGTTGCACGCGTCGGATGTCATCCATGTCGTTCTGTATGCGTCGTGACTGGCGTCTTCCACGGTAGGGCTGCTTCAGTGTGTCGTTCGGCACCCACTTCACCTGCCCCTGCCAGAGCTCCCTGTAGTGCATGTCCAGGTCATACGAATGGAAAGCCCATGTCTCGATCCGTGTGCAAGAAAGCCAGCAGCAGCGCGTCATCCACCTGAGACCGAAAGCAAGTCACCAAAAGAAGTCACCCCCAATCAGCATAGCCGAAAGCAACCAATCGGCATAGGTTTCCAAGGAAAGTACTTCTTTATTGATTAACCAAATGCGTCCTTGAATCTTCCATTAGCAATCTTTAATTAATCTCAAGTTCACGTGAGTACTTTTGGATATATATATCAGAGAGCAGAATGTACTCCTGGGAGTATGTACTCACACTTTCAATATACCACTTAAACGAAGATGTTATACTTCTTTATCACATTCAGTATACTTAAATGTTAATTATAAGATACTTCAATGCGACTTGATTGAAAAATTTTCATCGGAGCCCTTTATTTTTTGGTATATACCCTTTTTCATATATAAAAGAAGTATATATACAAATTTTGCTATAAAAAGTGGATTTTAATGAAATTTTTAATGGAACTCACTTTGGGGTATCTTATAATCATTATTGGAGTATGCTCAAATAGATAAAGAGGTATCATCATACGATTTAAGTAGTATATGAGAAGGGAGTATATATATCTGTGAGTATAATATATATTTTCCTATATATATATATATATATATATATATCACATCACATCTCATCAATTCTTTTCTTCTTTGTGCAAGCTTACACAGAGGAGAAAAGTCAGCAGCACAAGTCATAAGTCCCTGGTTGGTTCACGTGGAGAACCGATTTTCGGTGATTTTTTTTGCTAAGCCCACACGAGAAGTACCAGGAGAATTCGAAGATTTTTTAATTTGCGTACACAGATCGTGTACCAAAGAGGTCATGATTTTTGCTAAGTTTACACAGATTAGTACCAGCAAATTTCATATTTTATTCCTCATGGCGACTTTGAAGTATGATCTTCCACTCTGGGTCGAGACGCAAGATTTTCGCTGTGGCAAGTCAAGATAAGGGTTGTGTTGGCACAGATGGATTTAGATGGTGCATTGGAAGGTTTTGAGAAACAACATATCGAATGGACTGCAGATGAGAAGCGCAAAGACCGTAAGGTTTTATCTCAGATTCACCTTCATTTATCAAATGATATTTTGCATGATGTTTTGAAGCAGAAGACATCTGCTGCTTTATGGCTGAAGCTGGAACAAATTTGCATGACAAAAGATCTAACCATCAAGATGCATCTTAAGCAGAAATTGTACTCCCACAAATTGCAAGGAGGATCCGTGCTTGATCATCTTTCGGTGTTTAAGGAGATCGTTACCAACATAGAGTCGATGGAGGTAAAATATGATGATGAGGATTTGAGTCTCATTCTTTTGTGTTCACTGCCTAGTTCTTTTTTAAATTTCAGAGATACCATATTATATAGTAGAGATACTCTCACTCTTAATGAAGTTTATGAATCTTTGTATGTAAAGGAGAAGATGAAACATATGGTACCTTCTGAAAATTCAAGCTCGCAAGGAGAAAGCTTATTTATTTGTGGCAGGCAAAAGGAGAAGAACTCAAACAATGGATCTCGAGGCAAAAGTTCGAACGGCTACAAGAGCCGGTCAAAATCAAGAGACAAGTACAAGTCGTGCAAATATTGCAAGAAAAGTGGGCACAACATCTCGGAATGTTGTAAGCTACAAAATAAAGAAAAGAGAGCTGGCTTTTATAGGGCACAAGGTAAACCAGATGATGAAGGTAAAGCCTCCCTTGTTGCTGATGATAGTCCTGTAGGAGAAATCCTTGTTGCCTTTGCTGGATGTGCTAAGACTAATGATGAATGGATTCTTGATTTTGCTTGCACCTTTCATATGTGTCCTAATAGGTATTGGTTTGCCACCTATAAATCTATTGAAGATGGTACTGTGTTGATGGGTGATAACTCATCTTGTAAGTTTGCATGAATTGGTTTTGTTCAGATCAAGATGTTTGATGGCATTATCAAAACTTTGACAGATGTGAGACACATTCCAGATTTGAAAAAAGAACCCCATCTCTTTTAGTACTCTTGATACTAAAGGGTACAAGTATTCTGGTGAAGGTGGAGTTTTAAATGTATCAAAATGCTCTCTTGTTGTGATGAAAGCTGATATTAAATCTGTCAATCTTTACCATCTGCGAGGTACTACAATATCAGATAATGTTACTGTAATTTCAAGATCATTATCTTATTCTGATGCTACTAATCTTTGGCATATGCGTCTTGGGCATATGAGTGAACTTGGTTTAGCAGAATTGAGCAAGAGAGGACTTCTTGATGGACATAGCATCGGCAAATTAAAATTTTGTGAGCATTGTGTGTTTGGCAAACACAAGAGGGTGAGATTCAATACTCCAGTTCATACCACAGAGGGTATTTTGGATTATATGCATTCTGATTTATGAGGACCTTCTCGCAAGACATCGCTAGGCGGTGCTAATTATATGTTGATAATTATTGGTGACTATACTAGAAGAGTGTGGCCTTATTTCTTGAAGCATAAATCAGAAGTATTTTCAGCATTTAAAGAGTAGAAGACTATGGTTGAAAGACAAACAGAAAAGAAGGTAAAGAAACTTCGCATTGATAATGATATGGAATTCTGTTCTGATGAATTTGAATCATATTGCAAGACTGAAGGCATTGTTAGGCACTACACCGTTCCTGGTACTCCTCAACAAAATGGTGTAGCTGAGCATATGAACATGACCATCATTTCCAAAGCCCGTTGCATGTTGTCTAATGCAGGTTTGCATAGGTGTTTTTGGGCTGAAGCCGTTTCCACTGCTTGCTATCTTATTAATCGGTCTCCCTATATTGCAATTGAAAAGAAGACTCCAATTGAGGTATGGTCTGGTTCTCCAGAAAATTATTCATAATTGAAATTTTTTGGTTTTACTGTTTATGCTCATGTTGATAATGAAAAATTAGAGCCTAGAGTTGTTAAGTGCATCTTTCTCGGTTATAAATCTGGTGTCAAAGAATATAAGTTGTCGAATCCTGAAACACGTAAGGTTGTGATTAGTAGAAATGTTATCTTTAATGAATCTGCTATGCTTCATGATAAACTGCCTACTAATGTTCTTTTTTAGAGTAAACAGAATTCAAGTATTCAGGTGGATCATCTTATTGGTTCAGATAACACATCAGATAAAGAAAATATTGTTGTTCATGATGCACCTATTGTTGAGCAGCCACCACAACGGTCTATTGCAGTTGACAGACCTAGGAGGGAGATTAATCCACCCAATAGATTAATTGAAGAAGCTAATATTATTGCTTATGCTTTGAGTGCGGCAGAAGAAATTGAAGGTTATGCAGAACCTTCATCATACTCTGAGGCTATTGATTCCACTGATTGTAATAAGTGGATAACTGCTATGCATGATGAGATAGAGTCACTTGAAAAGAATGACACTTGAGAACTGGTGAAATTGCAAAAGGAGAAAAAACATGTTCATTGCAAGTAGATTTTCAAAAGAAAGGAAGGTATTTCTTTTACTGAACCAGCAAGATATAAAGTAAGGTTGGTTACTAAAGGTTATAGTCAGATTCCATGTATTGACTTTAATAATGTCTTTTCCCCAGTTGTGAAGCATAGTTCTATTCGCACTTTACTCAGTATTGTTGTCATCCATGATTATGAACTTGAGTAATTAGATGTTAAAACTGCATTCTTACATGGGGAGTTAGAAGAAGATATTTATATGGACCAACCTGAGGGTTTTGTTATTTCTTGAAAAGAACACCTTGTTTGTAGATTAAAGAAATCTCTTTATGGTTTGAAGCAATCTCCTAAACAATGGTACAAGAGATTTGACTCATTTATGCTCTCTCATAATTTTTAAGCGATCTGATTATGATAGTTGTGTTTATTTAAAGACTGTTAATGGTTCAGCTATTTATTTGCTTCTTTATGTTGATGATATGTTGATTGCTGCAAAAGATAAGTCAGAAATAGCAAAACTGAAAGCACAGTTGAGTAATGAATTTGAGATGAAAGACTTAGGTGCAACAAAGAAAATTCTTTGCATGGAGATTATTAGAGAGAGAAAATTTGGCAAGTTATACCTTAGTCAGCAAGGTTATATTGAGAAGGTCCTTCGTCGTTTTAATATGCATGATGCAAAACCAGTGAGTACTCCATTAGCTTCGCATTTCAGATTACCTTCAGCTTTATGTCCTGAGTTAGATTATGATATTGAGTACATGTCTAGAGTTCCATATTCCAGTGCAGTTGGTTCTCTTATGTATGCCTTGGTTTGTTCTCATTCTGATTTATCTCATGCACTGAATGTTGTTAGTAGATACATGGCTAATCCCAGAAAAGAGTATTGGAAAGCAGTTCAATGGATTTTTAGATATTTTTGTGGCACTTCCAATGCTCGTTTGCAGTTTGGTAATTCCAGAGATGAACTTGTTGGTTATGTTGATTCTGATTATACTGGCGATTTGGACAAAAGGATGTCTCTCACATGTTATGTTTTCATTATTGGTGGTTGTGCTATTAGCTAGAAGGCAAGTTTGCAAGGTACTGTTGCCTTATCTACCACTGAAGCAGAACATATAGCTATTTCTGAAGCTTGTAAAGAAGTTATTTGGTTGAGAGGTCTGTACACCGAGCTTTATGGAGATAATTTTTGTACTATCATATTTTGTGATAGTTAAAGTACTATATGTCTTACAAAGTATCAGATGTTTCATGAAAGAATAAAGAACATTGATGTGAGATATCACTTTATTCGAGGTGTTATTGCTCAAGGTGATGTTAAGGTGTGCAAAATAAATACTCATGATAATCCAGCTGATATGATGATAAAACCAGTTCCTGTTACTAAGTTTGAGCTTTGCTCAATCTTAGTTGGTATTACAGTTTAGTCCTAGAGACTATTTAGCGCACGGTAATTTTTATCTTATTGTGGAGATATCTGGTGATTGAATATTCTTCTTTATGCTACAAGAGGAAATTCGTCTTAAGGTGAAGATCGTTGAAATTATGATTAGAATTGCCTAATCTGGAAGAGTTCGAATCAGTTTCCATATTAGCGGATACGTATCCGACTTGGACTCTACGTTCTTTACCCCTATATATACCTCTTGTATGCCTCATGGGAAGAATACCGCTTCATTATAATCCCGTACGATTTGTAAACACTCTACATATGGTGATCTTCGTCGGTTGACACCCATAGTTTTTTTCACCAAAATTTTCCATGTAAAAATTCATATCTCACTTTTACCCCTATTTTTCTAACACCCGCCGCCGCCGCCGTTTCCCTCCAACCCCATGTGCCCATTTTAGCTTCTTCCACCTCCGTTTGCACGCACTCGCCACCACCTTTACACGCACTCGCCGCCACCACCCCCACCCCCACCACCGGCACTATACTATTCCCGACACCCCACTAGCAGCAATGCCCGATCTGTAGCACACAGCACGCACCCAATCTTGCGATCCTTCCTTCGGCTAGTACGCAATCTGATCCGCCTTTTATCTGTCCCTGAGCTGTACTACTACTACTAATCAATCATCGCGGCGCGAAGGGAAGGGAAATCTCCGCACGTTTTGCTTGTTCTTTTCCACACCCACCACCTTTGTCCGGCGCTTGTCAAAATGGAATGAGATTGGCTGCCTCCGCCGCTCCATTTCTTTAGCGTTTTTGAGGGGACCCGGGTTGAGTTCTTGAGCTGTCTTTGGTCAATGAGAGAAGCGGAGGGTGGCGTAAGGATAAAAATCGATCCCCACTGAAATCCATGCAAGCAACCCGGCCTTCTTGGTGGCCCTGAATTTCTCGCTCCTTTCGTCAGCAGCAGCAGCAGCAGAGTGTTGCGTACTGAGCAAGCGCAAGCTCAGGTGGTAGCCCCGTTCCTTCGTCTCCCAGTGTTTTAAGGATCTTGGGGAGTTATATTGCCAGTGCGCCGCTAGGCAAGGGGCTACTAGTCCAGCCGTTGGAGCTTGCTCTGTCTCCAATGGCTCACAAGGTCGCAGCTTTGGTGCTGCTGGTGTCAGTGGGAGCGGCGGCTGTGGCCTTGGCCGATCAGGAGAGCGACCGGATCCGGGAGCTCCCCGGCCAGCAGGCCAACGTGGGGTTCTCGCAGTACTCCGGCTACGTTACGGTCAACCAGGCGCGCGGCCGCGCGCTCTTCTACTGGCTCGTGGAGGCGGTGCCGGCCGCCGGGCCCATCGCGCCGCTCGTACTGTGGCTGAACGGCGGGCCCGGATGCTCGTCGGTAGGGTACGGCGCATCGGAGGAGGTCGGCCCGTTCCGGATCAGGCCGGACGGGAAGGCGCTGTACCTGAACCCCAATTCTTGGAACAAGGGTGTGTAATCTGTAACGCGTGTTCTTGAGCTTCATTAAACAGTAAGAGATGCTCCGATGCTAGTCTTGGAAGTGGTTGATTTATTTTCGGGTGTGTTTGCTGGTGATTGCAGCGGCCAATTTGCTGTTCTTGGAGTCGCCAGCCGGCGTGGGGTTCTCGTACTCGAACACGACGTTGGATCTGTACACCTCAGGAGATGCGAGGACAGGTAACTGATTCGTGGCCATTCTTGTGCGAGTTGCCCACTGCCCTGTGATTAATCAGGATTCAGGTACCAACTTCTCGTCACTTGCTTTTGTCTTGCAGCACTGGATGCCTATGCTTTTCTGGCGAACTGGTTGGAGAGATTCCCACAGTACAAGTACAGGGAGTTTTACATTGCTGGAGAGAGTTATGCAGGTAATTTTTTGTATGCGATAAGTTCTGAATTTTCAGTTCAGGCTCTTTGTTGGATGGAAGACTTCACTGTATGCGCCGTGTGGTCTTTGATATTTGCAGGGCATTATGTTCCCCAATTAGCCCAGCTAATATACGAAAAGAACAAGGGCATTCAGAATCCCACAATTAATCTCAAAGGATTCTTGGTATATCTTTGAAATCCATGTTTTGCTTGTACTATGTGTATGTTAGTTTTTGATTTTTTTTTTTTGTTGTGATTCTTCAAAATTAAGGCGGGGAATGCGGTTACTGATGACTACCACGACTATCTTGGTACATTTGAGTACTGGTGGACTCATGGTCTGATCTCTGACAGCACTTATCACAACTTGAAGGCGACATGCATGCTTGATTCCTCAGTGTACCCTTCTCCTGAATGTGTCAAGAATTTGTACCTAGCTAGGTCCGAAGAGGGCAATATTGATCCGTATAGCCTGTATACAAAGCCCTGCAATAACACAGGCTCTCTCAAACTTGGCTTGGGAGGACGTTATGTAAGTTTTTTTTACCTTTTCATAAGTGATCATATTCCGATTTTGTTTCATAGTAGGCATGGAACACATGTAGGAGGAACTTTATGGCTTAGTAATAAAGCAGGAAAAGATATCCAAATTGGAGTAAAAGAAAACCCGGGTGGTGGGATTGTACATCCACACCCCCACCCAATTGAGCTAGAACTCAGTTCTTACATCACGGCATCATTCATAAGATACTTATCAGCAGACAGCGGTGCAATGTCAATCACCAAAATACTGCTAAAATATCAGATTGACAAGCATGCCACTGCTGTATTACTTTAACATCATGCGTTATAATAACTCCATTTAGATCCAAATGACATTAAAACAGGTTAGATAGATTAACTGAATTGATTTACTGTCGTCCCAATTGGTTCACTATTTGAAAGACATTGAACGAGGAGCTAGTTCAGTCTCAATTCTCAAGCTAGCTTTTAGGCTTTAGCTGTGTTGGTTAAGAAAGAAAGAGCAAAAACAGCTGCGGGTCCAGCACAAAGAAAACAACTTTTCAGAAAATCAACAAAAATAAGGTAATGCATGAATAAATGGGTTCTCTGTTAATGAAATTTACGATTTGGTGGTTTTATGTGTTTTTGTACAGAGTGCATAACTGTGTCATTTGGCACCGGTTAGAACTGGGCATAATTGTATCACCCATTTTATAGCGGACAGACATCCAAACTGTTACTGTGCTTCGCATGACCTTATAAGTTAGAACTAGTTGTTCTGTTTTCCAATTCTCATTTATCAGCTACACTGTTTTTTGATATTTGACTCAATGCCTATATGTATATAACAGGATATTCCTTTGGTCATATTGTTTTGTATATCTTATGTCATGTTGCCATCAACAGCCTTGGTTGTCCAGAGCCTATGATCCTTGCACAGAAAGATATGCAAATATTTACTACAATCGGCCAGAAGTGCAGATGGCGTTACATGCTAACACTACTGGAATTCAATACCCTTGGAAAACTTGCAGGTCTTAATGATTGTAGCTGACAAAATATACCTTAAAAGTTATGTTCCTTTTTTAGGCATATGTATACTCATTTGCCCTATTTGTTACAGCAACATTGTCCGAAACTACTGGGCAGACTCCCCAAAATCTATGCTTCCTATCTACCAAGAGTTAATTGCAGCTGGTATCAGGATATGGGTTTTTAGGTAAAGGCCAGCACTCATGCATTTGAACATCTCCTATATTTTGCATGGCAGAGCCATTTACCAAGTTTACTTATGCATGGCTAATATATGTTTTGTCAGTTTAACACGAATCCCATCTCTATCGTTAGTTATCTAATTATCTCTAGGTGCTCTGTAGGACTAACTATAGTATCTTTTACCATTTTATATTTGTTTTCGACTTTTGATATAAATGGATATTTTCTCCAAACAGTTTGACCACTACCCACTGGAAGGAAATCAGAGGGATGAAAATTCCTTAATTATGATCCAATTCTGAAGTAGTCTCTGAAATGAGTTCCTGTTGCTCCAAAGCAATCCATCATATTGTCATGGGTAACATTTAGCGAGATTGATTTAAGCCATGACTGACAATGTGTTTCACTTTTTCACAGTGGGGATACAGATGCTGTAGTTCCTGTAACCGCAACAAGGTACTCGATAGACGCTCTCAAGCTTCCAACGCTGGTCAATTGGTACCCTTGGTATGACCATGGAAAGGTCGGTTATTCACTGTATTGAGCAAATTCTGGAGCAGAAAGAACCATTTCAATCTGATATTAAGTATTTCTCTTCTTTGGTGTTGCAGGTTGGAGGTCGGACTCAAATTTACAAAGGACTAACTCTCGTCACCATAGCAGGTGCAGGGCATGAAGTACCACTGCACCGGCCGCGACAAGCATTGATATTATTCAGACACTTCTTGCAGAATACACCTATGCCAACTCAATAACCACTTGAAGCGGAATGATAGTATAAACTATGGCAGTCATATTTGTTAGGAATAGCAACATGTATTATCAGGAGCCAATGAGCCAGTATATATACACAAATACAGGTTACAGATAAGGAAACCAAATCATATCTAGAGTCCTACTCTAACACATATATATCTCTAACATATATATCTCTAACACCCCCCCTCAAACTCATGGTGGATCAACAACACTGAGTTTGGAAAGGTAGAAGCCGTGCTGTGCTCGAGTCTGGGCCTTCGTGAAGAAATCCGCTATCTGAAGCTCTGAAGGCACATACTGAAGAGCAATCACCTAATCATGCACACAAGACCTCATGAAGGAAGCATCAACACCAATATGCTTGGTGAGTTCATGCTTCATAGGATCACGGGCAATACTGATAGCACCTGTACTGTCTGACAAGAGAGGAGTCAGTGTAGTGACAGAAACACCAAAGTTCTCAAGTAACCACCGTAGCCAAGTAATCTCTGCTGTCAAGAGAGCCATAGCCCGCAACTCAGCCTCTGCACTCGAACGGGACACTGCAGTCTGTTTCTTCGTCTTCCAGGCAATGAGAGAAAACGCGGAAGTAGTCGATGCAGACGTCGATGTAGAAGTACTGGTGCCAGTGCTAGGAGAAAAACGACGTGAAATATGCCGCTGCTTCTTGTAGCACTGGGACTCAATGTGGCCGACCTTGTTGCAATAGGAGCAGCGAGGACGGCCACCGCCAGATGGAGGGCGGCCACCACCACCTGTGGCAGCCGCTGGAGGAGGCAGTGTACTGAAGCGTGAAGCAGTCGGTGTAGCAGGTGTACGGGCGGCGAGCACGGAGGGGAGTGGCATCGCATCAAGACCACTCGGACGAGTCTCCTCTCGCACGTATCTCGGTAAGGGCCTCGGAAGAGTGACACGAGGGGCGCGCAAGTAGCCGGGCACGCCCGCCGAACTCAGGACGAAGGTGAGTAAGGAACTCATAGACACGCTGAAACTCTAGGTCAGCACGTACAGCCAGGCAGCACGAAAAGGAACGACAGCCAGCAGTGCGAAGAGAGTCCAGTTGACGCCAGACTGCAGAACTCTAAGCGTAGAAGGCGTCAACAGTAGCATCACCCTGCTGAAGAGAGTGCTCCTGGCGAACTACTGACAGGTAGAGGGCATCTCCAGAGGGTTCGTAGCGCTGTCGAAGATGAGTCCACATCCGATGTACCAAGAAAATCCCACAATCTCGTAAGAAAGCGAGGTCGACATCGGCGATGAAGACAACAAACGACCGAAAGCGCCGTCGCACCACTGAGTGTAGGTAGTCAAGCGATCCATGTAAAAATCCAGAGCCTCTTGGTAGGCAGAGGCAGCCTTCTCATCAGCAAGGCCAAGAAATTTCAATAGCGACTTTGTCACCGTTTGGGAAGCGAACGACGAGGCTTCGCCGGAGGAGTAGGGCATAGCGGGCAGGTGACATCGCCAGAGAGGACGCCCCAGAGACGAAGACCACGCATATGGATGCGCATGTCAGACACGAAGTCGGTGTAGTTAACACCGTCGAAGATCACCGGGCAGCGAGGGAGGGAAACGGTGCCCATTGGTAGACGGCGCTGGACGGCGCGGCGATTAGACCAACGTTTTTTTTACCACTCCTTTTCTTTTAATCCAGCCGAAACAGCCAGCTCCTTTAACCAGCCCAAACGGCCCAGCACCGAAGGAGTAGCTTTAGGGTTTCTCCTCCCCGCAGCGGCGGCTGCTGCGACTTTTCTTGCGGCTGTAGCGGCGGCAGTGGCAGCCCTCACGGCAGCGGCGGCGGCGACCGGAGGATTGGTGGCAACCGGAGGCGTCGAGGCTATGGCCCTCGCGGGAGGTTGAGACGACATTGAGGTCGCGGCCCGAGGAGACCGAGGTCGGGGCGGCGTTGAGGTGGCGGCGTCGGGGCAGTCCAATCGGCGGAGACGTCGGCGACGGGAGCGGCAGCGATAGTCCCGAGGAGATCTTGGCGGGGCTGCGGCCCTCGCGGGAGATCGGGGCTGCGTTGAGGTCGCGGCCCGAGGAGACCGAGGTCGAGGCGGCGGCCCGAAGTTCGACGGCGACGGAGCGACAATGACAAATCCAAGAGACCGGCGGCCAGCGGCGGCACAAGCAGAGGGAGGTCGGCACGATGGCAACGGCGCGGGAGGCCGGTTTTCTGGCGACGACGTCAACGACGGGAGCAGCAGCGGAGGGAGGCCGACGGTGGCGGCTAGGGCAGAGGAGGGAGGCCGGCGGCGGCGGCTAGTTGCGTGGAAGAGAAGAGGTAACCCTAACCTCGCTCTGATACCATGTTAGGAATAGCAACATGTATTATCAGGGGCCAATGGTCCAGTATATATACACAAGTACAGGTTACAGATAATGAAACCAAATCATATCTAGAGTCCTACTCTAACACATATATATCTCTAACATATATATCTCTAACAATATTCACTGTTTTTCACATTCTTTTTTGTTTAATTTGATTATTACATGATGTTATTCAATTATCTCTATTGAATGTATGTATGTTTTATTGCAAGTAGGAAAACCTGACATTTGTACTGCTGCAGCTAAAGAGCTCCTCTGTATATGATAATGATAGTGATTCTTTGAGCTGTAAAATTTTCAGTTCTACAACTTGCTTAGAAAAGGAGCTGCCCTTTTGCTAGTTGCATATCCAATTTTCTGGAATAGAAGATGGTGTTTCTAGGTTCTTATGGTGATCTTCACCGCGTCATCCAACCGAGGCACTACTTGTAAGAACCAGGGGAAGAAATACCGGCCGGTTACCGTCAGTTACCAACGGTAACCGGTTTAAAATTTGACTGGTTTTTAAGTAAATTCATACGAATTTCATTTTTCTGGGAATTCCAGTAACCGGCCCTTACCGCTGGCCGGTCGGAAACAGATTTTTTGATCCTTGGTATGAACTCACCTGGAGCCCTGACTGCATAAATTCATTCTGTGCCCCCAACTACAAATTCCCATGGAGCTGGCTGCATAAAAGAAGTCGTACTGATAAGTATAATTATTATTCACTTGGTGTTGAAAAAAGATAAAGATATATGTGTATTTATGGAACACCAAACAGACTCTAATTTGAATGTCCACAGAGAATTGAAATATTGAACAGCTGATGCCAATGCACCTATGCATGCTTCCTTCAAAGGATTAAATTTTGCAACCATGGTGATTGGGGAAAGTTAAAAATTAAGCACTTGATAGATACAAGTATACAACTATACACGCAACAAGATGATTCAAAATTGCAACCATGAACTTCATGACGTAATACAAACGCTATGGCATCAACTTGCATACATCAAACTTTGCCATCTTCTAATATTAACAGAAATAAAATCCAACGACCATGTCGCAGTATACACTACCACCAATTCACAGAAATGAAAAGCACTGCAAACAGTGCGATCACCGTACACACTGCGGTAATTCACATCATCGTCATGGGGTGAAGAGAACAAAAGCAGAATCATCTGACGATGGCTGCAGCGCGTTGATCTTGATCACGTAGTTCTTCTGGCTCGACGCGCTGCTGCTGCTACCCGAGCTCGTGCGCATGTCATCCGAGCCATCACACGCAGACAGAGTGGAATCCTCCTCCTCGTAGGCAGTGCCGATGCGGCCGCCGCACTTTCGGCAGAGCAGCCGCGACCTCTTCCTGAAGAGGCCCCAGGAGCGCCTCGAGTGGAAGTAGGGCAAGCAGCTCACGTCGTCGGTCTGCGTGAACCGACTCTCGTCGACCGCGAAGAAGGAGACGATGCCCTTCTTGATCTGCTTGCCGTACTTGGACCCGATGTTCGCCGTGTTCCGCGTCGAGGAACTCAGGTTCAGCGCGTAGCCGCAGTACCCACAGCTGCCAGTGAGTAACACATAGCATTATAGCATTATAGCAAGTCAGGGAACTAGACAAGATGCAAACATGCAATGCAGAGAACGAGGCTACAATGCTGGAGCTGAACCGGGGACACTTGTCAGCATAGAAATTGACAATTACACGTGTGCAACATAGAACAAGAAGCTTAATTACTACCTAATTGTATTTCCTTTTTGCGAATGATCAACCCTGATATTTTGGTTACTAGTAACAGTGAGTAGAATTGGCTTCATTTGTGATCTCTGAATGATCACACTTGCCTTTGTTTTTTGGCAAGTAGGCAGAAGGCGAGATTGGGCAAAAGCAAATTGATCCAGGACCAACTTGCCATCAGCCAGACGGCCCAGACCTAGGAATTGGATTCCATCCAAAGCAAATTACCACGACGATACCTTATTCTACAGTTCCTCCTTGGTAGAGAACTACACACCGAATCAAAAAGAAAATGAAAGAAAAGGGTAACAACCAAAGTGCAGTGAGATACTTAGCCTACAACTAGAAAGGGTCAAAAATCGAATTTATTAGTTCTTGATCCAAGAATCATAACCGGTGGGAGCAATAGCAACCGAAGTATCGAATTCGAACCTGTAGGTGACATCTTTGATGGAGGAGTAGCTGTCGAGAGACCTCACCATGGTGATGGCGCTCTCCTCGTTGGAGCAACCACTTTTCTGCCGATCGGGGAGGTGGAGAGTGGGGGAGAGTGGAGAGAGTGGGGGACGGAGAGAGACAACTAAAAAGGCGGTTGTTTGGTCGAGTTGAGCCAACGGACACGGAGGATTGGCGTCCGGCCCGTCTCGTGCCGTGCGCTTTTGCTTCTCTGATGGCTTTTGCCTACTTGTTAATTAACCCATTAGTTAATCGTAAGCAGCGGGTACTCAGCATGGGTGCTGGTTTTAAGCTCTGACCGAAGCACGAACAACTGCGACGGCCGGCTGGATATGGATGTCGAGGGAGGCTGCATCGAGCGTAATGGAGGCGTGACGACGTGACATGTGTAGCGAAAAAGAGCCGGAGGCCAAATACTTTTCCTATATTTTAAAACCTGGGCGTGGTCGCAGACGCTAACCTCCGTGTATGAGAAACCGCGCGCACGGCACGACCGGCCCGCCCGCCGGGGAATAGGGGCGAGAGGCCGGCGAGCCACGGCCGCACTCCAGATCGGCGAGGCCAAATCAGCGGGGAAAGTGCCCAAATCCATAG
This sequence comes from Hsuehochloa calcarea, assembly GCA_036346395.1. Lineage (NCBI taxonomy): Eukaryota > Viridiplantae > Streptophyta > Magnoliopsida > Poales > Poaceae > Hsuehochloa > Hsuehochloa calcarea. The sequence goes on along the minus strand of CM070594.1, from coordinate 72,444,598 downwards.
CCAGTTGGAGCTAGCCACGGTCGATCAAAGTTGGGGCAGCCTCGAGTCCAAACGGCGGCCGAATCGGCAGGGCGCGGAGACAACTTAGGCCGTGACGTGTTGTTGCGACTTGCTTTGGTTCGTGAGGGATTTAAGCACGGGGCAAAGGGTCGGGTCAAGTTTCGTCACCGTCTCTGTTTCTCCCGATTCATGCTACCGACGATACGTTTGCGTCGATTTGTGCGCCAGCGTTTCTTCCTTGATATAATATTTGTCCAAGATTGAGCATAGTAGGGACGAGAACCTCGGTTTCAGAACATCCAAGGTTGAACGTACTGACAGTGTTCTTCCAGAACACATCAGGGTCAGATAATGCTCATTGCCAAGACTTTCCCGATTTCATACCGGATACGACTTTCGAGTATTTCACCACAATTGACGCGGCGTGCTTCGTTTTGTTGACAAAACGCAAAGGCACAGACTCTTTAGAAGCAGCTCATATGTGCCTCGGGCATTATTACATTTGCATGTTGGTTGTTCATTACAAACTCAGGAGTCGAGATACAAATTATGATCCGCGATCAGTGTTACATTTACATATTGGTTGTTCATTACAAACTCAGGAGTCGAGATACAAATTATGATCCGCGATCAGTCTGGTACGTTCATTTCTGCGCCCAGGTTGCAAAGCGTGTTTCAAGCCTCAATCACAAAAGTTATCCCGTCATGTTTCTTGAAGTAGTGTGCAGTGCGATCGACAGCCTGCAAAAGCAGAAGTATTATGAGATGGAAATTGTAGTGAAGCAAATGCCATATTCTAAGCTTAATTTGAAAAGTACAACAATTGCAAATTGCCTAATAGTATTCTAGCTTAAGTCAAATGGTGGCAATGGCATGGTAAAGTAACACAATTTCACATCCTAAGGAGATGCTGATAAACCTCTAGTTAATGTGTATAAATAAATTTTGCTAAGAGGGATAGCCACCAAATTTGGCAGACCAACTACATTGTGGAAAAATTTTTAGTACACCATATTGAGTTATTTTGGTCTATTATTTTGCACCTTATCAAAAGTAGGAAGCTAGGACCTGCGATTGGCCTCTAGACCCGGCCAAACGGGCGGCCCAGCCAGGCCCGGCCCGGCACGAGTAGGCATGCCCATTCCGACCCGGCTACTATTTGTGTCGTGCCGGGTTGACCCACGGACCGGGGTGGCGGCCAGGTACGGCCCGTCGGGCATTCGTGCCGGGCCGGGCCGGGCCGGGCCGAGCCAAGCCCGTTTGGCTTGTCAGGCCAAGTGTGGCCCGTTTGGCCTGTCAGAATTAAAAAAATCCAAAAAAATTATAAAAATGTGTGGAATTCAGAAGTAGACATGAAAATTGAAAAAATGAGACAATTATATTGAAAATATCATAAAGAGCTTTATTAATGTCCAACTAGCTGACTCGTTAAAACCTTCGCTAAAGCCTAACGATAAATCCTCAGAAGCAATTTAACGACAGAGAGATTGGCGGGCTAGCTGAGAATCGTAGACCCAGCTAGATACCGTACCGTCGGGGTTGTATTGCAGCTGCGTCTGCCTCATCACCAATCCTTGCTTGCTTCGACATCTTGTAACATGTCTAAGCAAATGCTCCGTTCCACCTATAGACTTTGCTAACAATTCATGATGATAAATTTTACAAATAGCATATGGTACCTCATTTCCCGCTACGTCTTGTTTGGTTATCCTGTCGAAATTCTCCCACACTACCGATGTAGACGGTCTCGACCTCTTTGGTGGTTGCCGTGGAGCCTGATGCTGTCGTGGAGCCAGATGACGGAACTCCACCTTGCTCCTCCAGTTGATTTGAAGCAGCCACAGCCGCCTCCATGGACGCAATTTCCTCCGGTGAAAGTCCGTAATCACCAAGAGCAAAACTGTCATAAGGACTGTCCATAACGAAAACTACAAAATCGAAACTAACACTATTACTACTTTCATCTTATCATAACAAGAACTAACAATAAAAGTATTACAAAAGTAGTATTGTACCTCTTTCGCTGACTTGCTGCCGAAAATTGAAATTTTCAAATTTTGGCACAATTTTTTTGAATTTGGCCAAATTAGCTCAACACGGATTTGAATTTGCACAACACAATTTCCAAGACAGAATGGAGAATGAAGGGGTGTTGAATGAGGGGTTACGGTGGCTATTTATAGGAAAAATTTTGGGAATTTTTTTTTTTTTTTTGCTATTTTTAAAAACCCCAATGGTAAAAAAAAAATGGTCAAAGATTTTTCGGGATGTGCCGTGCCAGACACGACCCACGAGCACGAACCGCCCACGCCCGGATCGCCTCGCCTTGCCCTACCGCCTCACAAAGACCCTTGCCCTTCTTCCCCAACGCCGCAGCCCCAAGACCCGCACTCCGCACCCAAGACGCCTCCTCACCTCCTCGGTCCTCGCAACTCCGCGCGCGCGCAGCAGCCTCTCGCCTCTCTCGGCTCCGGCCCGCCGCGCCACCGCCTCCTCCACGCCGCCTCCTCCGCGCCTTCTTCCTCTACGGCGACGCCCGCCCGCGCCTTCTTCTACCACCACCGCTAACGCGGACCTTCTTCCACCACCGTTGTCGCCGCGTCCACGTCAGTGATAGCCATCGCGTCGGCAAACGGAATGGAGGCGGCGGCCGTGGGTTTGCGCGACGCACGCGTGCATCATTGAGCGGCGAGCGGCCGGCCGCGACACGGCGACCGTCTACGTTGCGCGGGCCGAGCTCGCCCGTGCTCTTCGAGGGCTGCTGGGCTGGCTTCTCCTTGGAGCCAGCGACGCCCCGCTCTCCTCCTCAGCTCCTCCCTCCACTCCGGCCTCCTCCCTCCTCGGCTCCTCCTTGGTCGCTTGCTCCTCCTCGTCGCCGCCGCGCGGCCTCCCTCGCCATTGGCGCCCGCTCGATGGCTCCCACAATCGGGCGCGGCTTGCCACACGGTCATGCTCGGGTCGTGCGGCCGCCGCCCACCGTGCCTGAGTGTCGGCCCAAGCACGGCATGGGCTTTCGTGCTGGGTCAGCACGGCCCATGAAAAGTGCGGGCTGTGCTGTGCCTGGGCTGGGCCTACAGTGCCGTGTCTCGGGCCAGCCCAGCAGGCACGGCCCGTTTGGCCAGCACTATTGGCCTCCAACTCCAGCAGACAATTAATCATTTTAGATTAGACGATCATCAATTATTGCCATTAGAAAAACTGGGCTCAATCAGCCTTTCAACTCTAGAAACACTAGCAATCGAGGACTGGCAGGTTGGTTTCCAACTCCAGCTGATGATAATTCACTTTTGATTAGACGATAATAAATTCTTGCCATCACAGAAACAAGACTCTTACGGGCTTTTAATTCTACAAATACTAGCAATCTAGGAAAGGCAGGTAGTTTTCCAACTCCAGCTCGCAATAATTCAGTCTAGCTAGCACATGTACTAACTGAAGGCTTTACAGATGATGATACAATTATCAAACATGCAGACATGTCAGAGATAAACCGAAACAAGTTTACTCACTAGCAAGACAACACGGACTCGTTTTTTGTTTAAGTGATTGCTGAATCCATCAGTCAAAATCCACGATACTGAAGTCTCTACACGTGAGACATGTTGACTTGCATATACATGTGAGTACGAAACTCTACGCACATGCGACTATGCGAGATAAAATAGGTAGGTGAAGCCTGAGAGGCAGGTAGGCTATTAAGTGAGCTGCGTACAGAATTGCAAACTCACCGTGAACTGCTTGATGAACTCTCTAAAATGGCCAAGAGACTAGTAAGGCAGTTCTGTGAAGTGTGAACAATGCACAAAAATGCAAAAATGATGAACTGCTTCATGAAAACTCTGAAATGGATCCAACTACTTCAGTATTTTCTACAGTACCATAGAAGCTATTTTAAAAGAAACTATTTCTCAGTGTTGTGATCTATCACACACATATTATTGAGTATTGATTGAGCACGGTACAACCTAGATCCTTCATTGCTACCGGTGCTAAAGATCGGTGAAATTTATGTTTCCTATAAGTTTGCTTGCTAAAAATCTATCAGGCTCTAGGAAGACATAAGAACCGAGGTCCAATTTTATAACTTACTGAAACTGCAAAGCTGCAAAACTAGAACTAATCAGAAGCCAGATGCAACCATTGTTTTCCAGTATCACCGAACTCAATAACGAACTACTAATAGTTCAATAACCTAACACTCACATTGGTGTTGCTCAGCTCCAGGTTATAGAAATCCACTGCGTCCGCCTTGAACAGCGGCCCGGCATGCCAGGTCCCCTTGTGCAGCTTGAGAAACTTCGGACCAGAAACCCGGAAGACGCAGACCTCAGCTGGATCGGGAGGCAGGTAATAGTGCCCAGCGCGCGACTGCACGGGCTTCCTGCCACCATCCTGGCCACTCTGCACGGGCTCCCCGTCTACAATCGAAGGCTTGGCCACGCCTGTTGAATAATTCTTGTGTTTCTTTTTCTTGGCTCAGCTGATTTCTCGTTTCGGTAGATGACTAGTTGTTACATTGACTGTTTCTTATGAGCGAGTCATTTGCCTGGAATTTAGGATCCCACTGGTAGCATGCATGCCAGGGGTCATTGCATTTGTAACTGCTTTCTATTTAAGCTAATAAAGTTATGAGAGAATGCGCTTCTGCCAGATGCACTAATCTGTTTCTCGTCTCTGAGCTCCTTTACTCTGTTGTTTGAGTTTTGTGTGTGAGTGCAGGTTCTGATCACCAGCGACGGAAGAAAGACGTCGTTACTCTGGTGATTTCCGACAAGTGGTATCAGAGCTTCGTTACGGGCCGGGCCACGATCGCGGCGTAATACCGCCGTTGGAATCGTGAACGCGTGACGAATCGGCACTGATGACGGAGCCAGTATCGCCACCACCGATGATCGGTGAGAAAGGCGACGGGACGAGCGGGACCAAGGACGGCGCCGTGATCCAGCGGGTAGTCCGTGAGGTGGCGGCGGGACTAGCTATCCCGTACTCACCAAGACCAACTACTCCAATTGGGCGCGCCTCATGAAGGTGAAGCTCAAAGCCGGGGACTCTGGAGAGCCATCGACAAGGGAGACATTGATTCCCAGGAGGACATGATGGCACTCGATGTACTATGCAGCGCCGTCCCGCCGGAATTGGCGACTGCAATCGCCGACAAAGAAACGTCTAAGGAAGCATGGGACGCCATCGCCACCATGCGCATCGGCGACGACCGCGTGAAGAAGAACACCGCACAGCAACTGCTACGGGAGTTCGACCTGGCGACTTACAAGGACGGCGAAATCAGGAGGATTACGCGCCGCCGAGTGGCATGGTGGCTACTCTAGCGACTCGGCGAGGTCGTGGAGGAGACCAAGGTAGTGGAGAAGATGTTCGCGCGCCGTCGCAATACCAAAGCAGATCGCGATCGGCTATTCGACTCTCTCGACACCTCCACGCCACCGTCGCCGACTTGATGTATGCATCAAGGTCGCCGAGGATTCGTTGAGCCGCCCGACGATTCAACACGATGGCAAGTTGTATCCGACGGAGGAAGAGTGGGACGAACGACGGAGGCGAAGGGAGGCGGAGAACGAATACGGTGGCGCGAACGGAGCTCGCTGTCAGCGGAAAGCGCAAGCGTGGCCAAGGCGTGGAAATGACGCCGATCGTCGGGATCATCTTGGCCGACGACCAACTCCGCAAGCATGGCAAAGATCGCTGGAAATGTGGCAAAATGGGCCATCAGGCTCGCGATCGCCGCTTCCAAGCCCAAAAGGAGCAGCGACGTTATACATAATGAGGAGGAAGCATTGATGCTCATTCACCAACACCACTCGCTCACCTCATCTCGATTCCTCCGCAGCCGGTTCCACCACGCCGCCACATACGGGCGCTATCCTCGAGTGCTCGCGCCGCAAAATCAAGCTCGGAGGTCCGGAGTGTCGCCGGCGTTTCATCACGGATCGAACGCAGGCCCGCCGCTACTGCACTGCAGGATGGGCGAGATCCGCGCGCGCCTCACTGGGCGGAAGAGAAGGTCTTCGCCCACCTCGGCGCGGAGGAGGCCCATAGCGCCAAGGCTTGGATCCTCGACACCGGGCCACGAATCACATGTCGGGTCCGGCGGCGCGTCATGATCTCGACACGGCGGTGTGCGGGACGGTGAGTTTCGCGACGGCGGAGTGGCGCGGATCGAGGGTGGGGACGGTCTGTTCAAACTCAAGAACGGCGACCACCGCTCTTTCACCGGCGTCTACTTCATTCCTCACTCACGGCAAACATAGTGAGTGTTGGCTACTCGACGAGGTTTGCACGAAATCAACATCAACTCCGGTGATGCGGATCCGTGAGCCAGAGGGCTTGGCGCCAAGATCACCGCGCGACAAACCGGTCAGATGTGCTCGAGGTCTCCCTTGCGGCCGGTATGCCCGGCCGCACGCGCGAAGAAAGCGCATGGCGGTGGCACGCTAGGCTCGGCCACATCAACATGGCGGCGCACACGCAGCCGGGCGCGGAGGAGATGGTCCGTGGCCTACTCGCGATCGAGCCGGTGGACCCGACTCGGAGGCGTGCCTCGCCGGAAGCGTAAGAGAACCTCCTTCCGAACGATCACATGGCGTGCAGAGCGCGTGCTTGAGCCGGTTCATGGTGATCTCGTGGACCAAAGGCGCGCGGCGACACCAAGCGGAATGTCTACTTCCGCTCCTAGTCGATGACCGCCGCTACATGTGGGTGAACTTGTTGCCGCCCAAAGATCGTCGGCAAGAAGAGCCATAAAGGGCTTCAAGCACACGCGAGGCCGAGTCGGGTTGTAAGCCGAGGGCGCCAGACGGATCGAGGCGGGGAGTTCACCGCTAAGGAGTTCATGGAGTATTGCGCATCTGAGGGTGTTCAGCGACAACTGACGGCTCCATATTCCCCACAACTGAATGGAGTTGTCGAACGCCGGAACGGCCTGGTGGTTGGAACCGCCCGCAGCTTGCTCAAGGCGAAGAGGCTACCGGGGTGGTTCTGGGGTGAGGCGGTGAGCACCGCTGTGTATCTGCTGAATCGGACACCGACGAAGAGCGTGGATGGCGTAACACCATTTGAGGCGTGGTACGGAAAAAGCCATTGCTCATCACCGCGACATTCGTACGCTTCGTCTCACGCCAAGAATATGCCTCACCTAAAGAAGCCGGATGATAGGGGCGGAAGATGATCTTCGCTTGCTATGAACGGGCTCCAAGGCTTATCGTGCATACGATCCCATCGCAAAACGCGCTCATATAACGCGAGATGTGATCTTTGATGAAGCTGGACAATGGGATTGGTCAAGCAAAGAAGGAGCATGGTATTGATACAAGCAACGAAGACAACTTCTCATGCGCAAGCGGTCGTGGAGGAGCACGTGAGTCACCGACACACCTCCAGCCTCCCAAGATCACCGGCGACCACACCGGCAGAAGAATCCTGCGTCGCTTCGACCACACCTTCGACGGCGGGGTTGCGACTCGGGGTCCGGCCAGATCACCACCACGCGAATCGGGGACGGTGGACGCCGACCACGACGACGCAGGCGCCACTGCGTTTGGACTTTGAGAACGCCATCGCCCCGCTACTCCACCGTTATGCAGGTCGTGATTCGGGAGATGGTCGACTCTTCGCAAAGAAGTGCGGAAGAGCCGACATCCTTTGCTCAGCAGAGGGACCCAAGGCCGGCGCGGGCAATGGAGGAGGAGCTGCAGCAATAGAGAGAACCGCACTTGACACTCACCGGCTCCCACCAGCCGCGTGCCATTGGGCTCAAATGGGTGTACAAAGTAAAAAGACGAGCACGCGCAGCATGGTGAGACACAAGGCTCGGCTCATTGCCGCTAAGGGGTACGCTAGTAGCTGGCCAAGCGCCGACATGACGAGGTGTTTGCCCCAAGAGCTCGATGGAGGCAAAGCAAGGTCGCTATTGGCGCCGGCAAGACATGAAAGGGCGGAAGTCCACCACATGGACGTCAAGACGGCGTTCTTGAATGGCGACCTTCAGGAGGAGGTATTTGTGGAGCAGGCACCGGGTTTTGCTCAACCCGGCCATGAACATAAGGTACTCAAACTTCATAAAGCCCTTTATGGTTTGCATCAAGCCCCTCGTGCCTGGAATCAGAAATTAGATGTAAAACTGGGTGATCTTGGTTTTAAGAGAAGCCTGTCTGATCATGCTATCTATTGCCGAGGTAATGGAACTGAGAGGCTTGTGGTAGGTGTCTATGTAGATGATTTGGTAATCACAGGGACTACCAGTAGCAGCATCAAGAAGTTCAAGGTTCAAATGGCTGAGATATTCAAGATGAGTGATCTTGGGTTACTCACTTATTATCTGGGCATTGGAGTGAAGCAAGATGCAGAGGGCACTACTTTGTCTCAAGGGAGCTATGCAAGAAAGATCCTTGAGAAAGCTGGTTTGATGGATTGCAATTCCTGCCAAGTGCCTATGCAGCCCAAGTTGAAGCTAAGCAAGGAGAGCAGCAGTCCATGTGTGGATGCCACTGAGTACAGAAGCTTGGTTGGGAGTTTGAGATATTTGGTGAATACCCGTCCTGATTTGGCTTTCTCTGTTGGGTATGTAAGCAGATTCATGGAAGAACCTCATGAAGAGCACCTTGCAGCTGTAAAACAAATTTTGAGATATATAGCTGGCACAAGTGATTGGGGTCTCTTCTATCCAAGGAAGAAAAATATGAAAGCAGATTTGCTGGGCTTCAGTGATAGTGACCTAGCTGGAGACTTGGACAGCAGGAAGAGCACTTCTGGAGTGATATTCTTTCTTGGAGAAAGTCCAATAAGTTGGCAGTCTACAAAGCAGAAAGTTGTGGCATTATCAAGTTGTGAAGCTGAATATATTGCTGCTGCTACTGCTGCCTGTCAGGCTGTTTGGTTAGCTCGGTTGCTGGCTGAAATTTTGGATTCAGATGTGAGCAAGCCGATGCTAAGAGTGGACAATAAGTCCACCATTTCATTAATCAAAAATCCTGTACATCATGACCGGAGTAAACACATAGACACAAGGTTTCATCTTATCCGGGAATATGTACACAATGGACAGATTGAGGTAAAATTCATAAGAACAGATGAGCAACTTGGTGATGTCCTCACAAAGCCACTTTGCAAGGTCAAGTTCCAGCAGCTTTGCGCCAAGATTGGTCTGCAACTCTGTAAGTAGTGAGATGCACAAGATTTAGGAGGAGATTTGTTGAATAATTCTTGTGTTTCTTTTTCTTGGCTCAGCTGATTTCTCGTTTCGGTAGATGACTAGTTGTTACATTGACTGTTTCTTATGAGCGAGTCATTTGCCTGGAATTTAGGATCCCACTGGTAGCATGCATGCCAGGGGTCATTGCATTTGTAACTGCTTTCTATTTAAGCTAATAAAGTTATGAGAGAATGCGCTTCTGCCAGATGCACTAATCTGTTTCTCGTCTCTGAGCTCCTTTACTCTGTTGTTTGAGTTTTGTGTGTGAGTGCAGGTTCTGATCACCAGCGACGGAAGAAAGACGTCGTTACTCTGGTGATTTCCGACAACGCCGAGGTACCAATCTTGGCCGCCAATGGAGCCCAGGCACTGCGTCACGCTGGCGTGGTGAGTGATGTTCGAGAACTTGAGCGGCTGGTTCTCCAATCTCATGATGTAGAACCTGCCAAAGAGGAGAGAAAAAAGAAAATCCGAATCTTTGATCTAGTCCAGGTAATAGTGGATTGAATACTGTTTGCTGTGCATTTTATAACAATTACTACTACTAGTTTTGTGTGGAATTGAAGGAAGATTGTACTAGTATCTTGACCTTGGGATGCCGCCGCTGAGGTCGAGCTGGGCGTCGTGGGGGCCGAACTGGGCGCTGTCGGGGGAGGCGGCGACGACCTGCCCGAACGGTGCGAAGGACTCGGGCGTGGCCTCCACCGCCCGCAGCATCACCACCCTCGCCTCCTCCCGCCTGCTTTCCATGACCTGCGGGAACCGGCGGCTTTGGTGCAGCACGCGACTCCGCCGCTTCTGTTGTTGCTGTGAGGAGGACGAGGTGGAGGAGGAGAGGGCGAGGCAGTGCGGCGGAAGAAATGGGAGAGACTGCTGTACGCGAGGCCCAGGCCCAGGCCCAGCGTCTGTATCACTCGCCTACGTTCGCTTGCCCGTTTGCTCCGCACGGTCCGGTCTCGAAACGCCTTTTTTGTGGCTCAAGCATTCAGCCACTTGTGACGTCCTGTGCACGGCGACGGCGTGCGTGTGTTTCGGCTTCCAACGCCTCTCCCATCCACACGTTCCTCCCACGTATGAGGGTGAAAACGGGTCGAATAAGAGTGAAATCATATTCGTATTTTTTTTAACGAATGTGAATTCGAATATATTTGAATACCAATAAATATCATAACGATTACAAATTCGAATTGAATATATACTCAATTCGGTTGGAATCGGATATCCTTGTAACTTACGAAATGAAAAGATATTAGTGACGTTTTATCGTTGTATAGTTGCACTTAATCATTCTAATATATTCATTCCACCTAAATGAAGATGAATTCACATTGAATCTAAAAAACTTGACCAATTAATTAGATATACTACAACAAAATACTTATATTGCTTCATCGAATCGAAATACGAATAGTTCAGATAAAATAATATTTCAGGGGAGAAAATTTCATACCATATTTGTATCCATATTTTTTTTGTACGAATTCGAATACGGATAGGAGAGAAATTTTTAAACAAATGAAAACATCTATACCATATTCGAGATAGTAATCGAATAATACGATCCCTAATCGTACGTTCCCAAGCTCTTGTAACCAATATCAGTCTTGTGCACCGACACATCGCACATGATTTCCATGATTTTTTAAATAAAAATATTTTAAAAATAACTACAAAAATAAATAGTTGAATTTTTTTAACAAAACTGGGCTCCTGTCATTGTTTGAAATGACGTCAAGCTCCTGTCGGCAGTTCAATTGGCGCTAGGGGCCTAGCCCCTAGTGATAGGAGGCTCAACAGTCTAAAACAATCCCTAGAGCTCCTTATCGCCAGTTGAACTAGCGACATAGACACACCCTCCCCTATAAAAGACCATTGAAACCCTAAAATTCGGGTAAAACTCACTCTTATTCGGAAAAAAGAGAATGATGGAGGGTAGAGGAGGAGAGGGGAGGAGAGAAACTAGCAAAGTGCTGCCCGTCCGGTCGCCCACCTGTCAGGTAATTTTTTTAAATCGAATGGATTATATAATTTTAGATGTACGGTTACGTTGTGCAGTATGTTGTACATAATAATTTCGGTGGGTAGTCTAGTTTGATATATGTGGTTAATTGTAGAAATCTTCTTTATGGTATAGTGCATTAAATATGTGGGACGTCACCAATTTCAAAATTTGCTACGGTCAGGGGACTATTCTTGAGGGTCCTGAGGGGATTGATTTGTGTTATTTCCAATCGGCGACCATGCCCCTACCAAGAGCAGAGGGGCGTGCATAGGCGTGCTGTGATGCGGTGGTTGTTTCACTCATTCCATGTGAACCATGATGTGTATGATCTGAGATTAGGTTATCTTGCCCCCCGAGTAGCACATCGCACATATTGGGAGTTAGTGCAGCTCAAGAGAATAAGGTCATAACAGTCATATGTATGCATGGCGAGAGAGGAAGGATGGGATTTGATCCTTTTGGCTCAGGAATATGCCAAACCCACTCCTACATCTGCAGCTGAACAAGGATGGGGTGGTGATGTTGAAGAAGAAGTTAGGGACTCTAGGCAGAGCGCGGCACACACAATGGTTGTAGGACCGGGAGTAGCTGGTCCTGTCGATGAAGACTCTGTGGAAGGAGCTTCTTCATTTAGGCAAATTAGTGGGCTTGCTTACGAGGATGAGAAGCTGGAAGCGCTAGTGTAAAGGATGGATCTCGAAGACCAAGACTACATAGCATTATCAGAATATGAAGTATCCGATAACGAGGATGATGTGGACCAACAGGTAGTTCCATCCGAGTGGAACACATACCAGTTCGAAAACCTCATTGTCAACGAAGACTCCCATGTGCCGTGGGAATACGACCAGAGCAAGGTCAGGCAAGGAACTATGTACAAATGCAAGGGGGGCCGTGTAGGAGGCGATTAACAAGGATTAAAATATCCATTTATTACTTTAAATACACAACAAAAGACAATATGTCTTTGTGGTCATAACCTGTGAGACCCCGGCTTATCGGGCTTGTAATGCTTAGCCATCCATTGGTCCTAGCATCACAAATCAGATAATCCGAGACTCGAGACATGTATACCTCCCAGAAATACAGTATACACACCTCTTCACAAAATCCATGCATCAATTCCATTCATTAACATAGGACCGAAGCAAAGCAACAAATCAGGAGATAACAAAAATAAAGGATAGTTATTATAAAAGAGAGGCAGACCGGACAAATGACATATACATATAGAAAATGAACAGCGGAAGTAAAAGTGCCATAAGATGGCCATAAACCAAAAGAGCCAATCAGTGTGCCTTTAACCCACAAGGCAACCGACCGAACCGCCAAGCTAGTCGTCGAATCCATAGCACATTTCACAAAAGTGAGGCCCTTGGGGCTCACCTTCCTCCCCTACAACAAAGAGCCCAGCAAAGCCGGGTGAGTATATGGAATGTACTCGCAAGACTTACGTGTAGAGTAACAGACCTGTACATAACTATAGGCAAGCTTTTTGAGTGGAGGCTGTATGTTTTACCTTTAGCATAAAGCAAGTTTTTATTTGCAATAATGTAGTACATTTAAAAGCAAGTTAACAAATCTGTTTTTAATGTTCAAATAATCGCAAATGACAACAATATAACAGTAGATAGATGACAACAACAATCCTGGAAGTGACTAAACCATTAGTCACCACAACAATAGCATGAATTACCCATTCATACCACCCATGTCAAATTTTAATTTAAAAGGTTGTAGTCTAACTCTTGGAAGACCTCCCCAAGCGTGTCCATAACCTAGGACGAGGCTATTCGAATAGTTTAATCCCTGCAGGGGTGTACCAATGTACCCACACGCCAGACCGCCTTTTTGCCAAGCTATTAAGCACACTTCCTTAGGTATGCCAGCACGGCTAAGTCCTACGAGACATTTCCAATATAGTGTATTAACCCACGAGCCGCCCGTATGGATAGAAACCCATACGTTGTGTCGGAGTCATCGTAAAGCCTCGGTCAACTACCCTTCCCGGGTAAAGCCTTGGACAACTACGACGCTCCTCGAGGTGGAGAGCCTACCCGGAATCTCCACCACCGCACACCCAACACAAGAACACATATCATGTTTCACACAACACACACAACCCCATCCTGCGACTCGGAGATAACACACGCTAAAGTACTTAGTCAAGAGAGGTCCCGTATCCCTCTCGCGTGGTTAGCACGCAAAAATACTTGGTTTAGTGTAACAAGATGTTCGGTCCTTGTTGACTTAGGCAAGACATCCACAAACCCAATAACCCACCATCCGACCACTTGCCCAAGTCCAAATCAATTTTTTATTTTCAGATTTTGACTTTACAAAATAACAAAGCACAAGTGCTAGACATAATGGAATAATATTTAGATGTGTGATCCAGATCACCGACTACAATCGATGATCACCCATTACTACCGAAACTAAGCATTTCTAAGCAATTTCCAATCGAAAGCTACTAAGTGACAAGAGTCCATCCATCGAACTCTGACCACAGCAAATAACCTAAGCTCATGGTAGTAGAGGATAAACAAGTCCTACAGATTATGCAACTATAGGATACTAACCATAATTTAACAACAAAATAGCAATGCATACATACAAGTTGAAATCAATATAGTAGACTTGAAAAATAATAGGATTAACATGATCAAACTGCTTGCCTGCTTGCTGTGGGTCAAGATGTTGCTGAGGATCAATTATGTTGTCAATGTGCTCTTCGGATCCTAACGAGAAGGCGAAAAAGAACCGATAAGAACGAAGAAAACACAAAGACTCAACAGCAAACTTTCTCCAAAATTTTTGAAAATTTTACAGTAGCAAGAGCATAATTTATAAAGAATTTAGCAACAAGAACCAACTGGTTTGGATTCTTAATGCCAAAGATACGACCAAAAGAAGGACTTACGACCAGGTAGTGGTCGTAGAAGAACTTACGACCATGACATAGTCGTAGTAAGAATTACGACTAGTTACAAGTCGTAGTAGAACTTACGACTGGGTACTAGTCGTAGACGGACTTACGACTAGGTACAAGTCGTAGAAGAACTTACGACTGGGTAATAGTCGTAGGAGGACTTACGACTAGATACAAGTCGTAGTAGAATTTACGACTGGGTACTAGTCGTAGAAGGACTTACGACTAAGCTACGGTGACTGGTCGGAAATCCGACAACGAGGTAACGCCTCCCGCACGCTTTGCCAGTGGCTTGTGGCGCCTCCGACCACGGGCGCCAAACCAAAGGCGAGGATGAGGGTCTAAAAGTTTAACGGTCCGACCGGCGGCCAATACAGGTCGGAGTATGGTGAAAGCAGTGATTTAACACGGAGTGCGGTTGAGTAGGTATGGCTCGGGAGAACTCCCGAACGGGCAATACCAAAAGAACAACGAAAACACACCTAAGCTCCTATAGGTCAATGCGAAACTACCTGAGCTGAAGAAACGACCAGAGACCCACGGAGTGGCTCCGGCGAAGAGTGACCGAACGGCGGCGGTAAGGTCCTCACTAGGGCACAACGACCTGAGCAAAGAGAGAACCAAACCGAGCGGGGGTTAAGTTCCAGAGAGTAAAGGGGGAGCAGGGGGGCAAAGACTTGAAGAAGAAAACCCCCGCTGCACCGCCTCCACCGAAGCTCCACACTCAACAATGGCGGTCGAGGAGATTGAGGCTGCGGCTCAAGCAAGTGGTGAGTGCTAGCTGGAGTTGCGGAGGTGCTAAAGGCGACTAAGGGTGAAGCAATGGAGTTTAAATAGAGCAATGGCAGAGAGCAACGGCCGGGTTTTCCGGTCAGTCAACAACGCCATAAGAGCACTTGAGAGCGATGGGAGCGGTTGAATCATGGCCTTCGAAGGAGGAGCGCGACAGCATTTAATGCGCCTGTGAGCTAGCCGCTTAAAGGTGACCACAGAGTGGATCGGACGCGCGCGCTTTTCTCTTCGCCACGCCATGACCGGGCTCACGCGCGCGCTGACGGAGGAAGGAGACGACTCGTCGATCGTCGGATTGAAATCGAAAGGCTGGGCTGGATCGGGTGGATTAGAACGATTCCATCGTTCGGCTGGTCGAAGACCGTTCGATGCCGATCCAACGGCTGAGTTAGATCGGGTGGATCAAAACGATTCCATCGTTCGGCTGGTCGAAGACCGTTCGATGCCGATCCAACGGCTCACGACCCGCGCACCCGATCGACCGCGCCGGTGCGATTAGTTGACTGGACCGAGTCCAGTGGCTCGAGCCCGAGTCCGGTTCGAACCCGAGGAACAGTGCAAACCAGTTAGAATTTGAATTTGAATAACTGATTTTTGAGGGATTATTTGAGGTAGCAAACAAACTCCAAAATTTTTGAAATTTTAACTGGAGCTTGCTGACAGCAGGAGGAACCTCCCATAAAATTTTCAGATATTTTCATGCACTGAAACTTTCTCCAAAAATTCCAGAAGAGGAGAAATAGGGTTTGACCAAATTTGACTTGCCTTTAAAAATTATCAAATAATTTCTAAAAATCATGAGATAATTCAAAGGTGTTGCCAAGCCTCCCTAGAACTCAGGGAAAAGATTTCCCAGGGTTTGGCTCAAGATCTATGACAAAGAGGTTTTTGATTAGAGTCAAATGAGGATTCTGATTGTGATTTCCATAATTCCTTAATCAAGAATTACAGAAGTGATCAATGACTTCAAGATGCAAGAAAAGTTTTAATTTCTTCTAATTTTCTTACACTTGAAACACAAATCCATTTTTGGGATGTTACAAAACCTTCCCCCCTTACAAAAATCTCGTCCCGAGATTTGGCTCACTTGGTAAAGAAAGATGGATAGTCTGCACGGAGACGATCTTCCCTTTCCCAATTAGCCTCATCCTCAGAATGGTTCGACCACTGAACTTTGAGGAATCTGATGGTTTTATTCCTTGTTCTTCGTTCAGCCTCATCGAGTATGCGAACAGGGTGCTCACGATAGGTCAAATCTTCTTGGATATCGAGAGTTTCCAACGGAGCTTCCTCAGTTGGAACACGGAGGCACTTCTTTAATTGGGACACATGGAACACATCATGTACTCCCTCAAGTGCAGCTGGCAATTCCAACTTATAGGCAACAGCTCCTTTCTTCTCGATAACACGGTAAGGACCGACATATCGAGGAGCTAACTTGCCCTTGACGCCGAAACGCTGATGGCCCTTCAAAGGAGAGACTTTGAGATACACAAAGTCATTAGGCTCAAAGCTCAATTCACGTCGACGGCGATCCGCATAGCTCTTTTGCCTGGATTGAGCTGTGCGCAAACGATCGCGAATAAACTGGACTTGACTCTCGGCCTCATTGATCGAGTCCGGACCAAAGAAATGTCTTTCACCGGCCTCAGACCAATTCAACGGGGTTCTGCATTTTCTCCCGTATAAAGCCTCAAAAGGTGTCATGCCGAGACTGGCTTGAAAACTGTTGTTGTAGGAAAATTGGGCAAATGGCAAGCATTTCTCCCAACTCTTTCCATAGGAGAGGACACAAGCACGAAGCATGTCTTCTAGCACTTGGTTGACCCTTTCGGTCTGACCATCAGTTTGGGGGTGATATGCGGTGCTAAAGGTAAGACGGGTGCCCATAGCCTCTTGCAGACTATGCCAAAATCGAGAAGTGAATAGAGAACCACGATCAGAAATGATCGTCTTCGGTATCCCATGCAAACTTACAATTTTGGTGATATAGAGCTCAGCTAGGAGTCCCACGCGAAGCTGCGTCTTGACAGGAATGAAATGAGCCACTTTAGTCAATCGATCGATGACGACCCAAATGGCATCGTTTCCCTTGGGCGACCTGGGTAGACCGGTGATAAAGTCCATCCCGATCGAATCCCACTTCCATTCGGGAATAGGCAAAGGTGAAGCGATCTGCTCAGACGCCGATGCTCGGCCTTGATATCTGACGACATACGCGCGACTCGGAACGAACCGCAATTTCCCTCTTCATTCGGTCCACCTAAATCCCTGACGGAGATCTTGATACATCTTTGTGGCCCCGGGATGAATAGACAGAGGCGAATCATGGGCTTCGCGGAGGATCAAATTCCGCAATTCTATGTCCTTTGGAACCACAAGGCGTTGCCCGAACCTTACAACGCCATGCTCATCCTCAGAGAAGCACTTGGTCGTTCCGTTCTTGACATTTTCCTTGATGCGGCTCACCCCAGCATCTGATTGCTGAGCGATCTTAATCCGATCCACCAAGGTTGGTTGCACAACCAAGGCGGCGAGGGAACTATGCTCAACCAAACCTAAGTTGAGACGCTGAAATTCCTCCGAAGAGTGGGCTGAATCTCCTGGAGCAACAAGGTATTGCAATGCGCCTTGCGACTGAGCGCGTCGGCAACGACATTAGCCTTGCCCAGATGGTAGTGAATACCCATGTCATAGTCCTTGATCAACTCCAACCATCTCTTTTGCCTGAGGTTCAGATCCGGTTGGGTGAACAATACTTTAAGCTTTTGTGATCCGAATACACCGCAACGACACCGATTAGGTAATATCGCCAAATCTTAAGTGCATGAATCACGGCAGCCAATTCCAAGTCATGGGTAGGATAGTTGAGTTCATGAGGTCTCAATTGCCTTGATGCATAGGCCACTACCTTGCCTTCTTGCATAATGACACAACCGAGTCCTCGGCGAGAAGCATCGCAAAAGATATCGAAGCTTTGATGGATATCAGGAAGAACGAGGACGGGAGCGGTGGTCAAACGCTTCTTAAGTACTTGGAAGCTTTCCTCACAAACATCGAACCACAAGAACTTCTTGTCCTTCTTGAGTAACTCCGTCATCGGCTTCGCGATCTTGGAGAAATTCTCGATGAAACGGCGATAATATCCTGCTAAACCAAGAAAACTCCGCACTTCGGTTACCGAAGTAGGCTGACTCCAAGAAAGAACATCGCTGATCTTACTAGGTTCAACGGCTACGCCTCCTGCTGAAAGAACATGACCCAAGAAGGCCACTTCCTTTAACTGCATCGCGCACTTGCCGAACTTCGATACGGTGATGCTCACGAAGCTTGCCTAACACAAGCCTCAGATGCTCATCATGTTCCTCATCATCCTTGGAATAGATGAGAATATCATCGATGAAGACCACGACAAACTTATCCAAATACTCCATGAATACCGAATTCATGAGGTTCATGAACAAGGCGGGAGCATTAGTTAAGCCAAATGGCATGACGGTGTATTCATACAAGCCGTAGCGATTAGAGAAAGCCGTCTTTGGAATATCCTCAGGTCGTATCCGAACTTGATGATATCCCACTCTTAAATCAATCTTGGAGAATACTCGAGCTCCAGTCAATTGATCAAAGAGATCATCGATGCGGGGCAATGGATACTTGTTCTTTACCGTTACTTCATTAAGTGGACGGTAATCAACGCACATGCGCAAAGTATTATCCTTCTTCTTCACGAAGATTGCAGGACAACCCCACGGAGATGAGCTAGGGCGGATGAAACCTTTTTCTTGCAGCTCACTCAGTTGCTTCTTCAACTCCACCAACTCGTTCGGTGGCATCCGATAATGCCTCTTTGATATCGGGGCAGTACCGGGAACCAACTCAATGACAAACTCGAGGTCTCGAATCGTGGCATCCCCGAAGATCTTCCGGAAAGACATCAACGAAGTCACAAACTGTTGGGACTTCACTAATATCTAGAGCGGGCTTCGCTTCAAGCGTGAAAAGATGCGGACCTAGCAGCTTCGGCGAAAAGCGAACCTGCTCGCTCGAAGGACTATATAGAGATACACACTTCTTGGCACAATCGATTTGTCCCTTATGTTGAGACAACCAATCCATACCAAGAATTACATCTAAACTTGCTGAATGTAGAAGGATGAGATTCGCTAAGAATCTTACTCCCTCAATTTCAATTGGAACATCCCTACACTCAGATTCAGCTCTCAACTCCGAACCCGGAGAGCGAATAAGCAATGGGACCAACAATGGAGCAAAGAGGAGCTCACTAATAGCAGCAAAAGACTCAAAAATAAAAGAATGAGATGCTCCTGAATCAAATAAACAAGAAAAAACAAGAAGAAACAAATGATCTAACTACCAAGCAACACAAGATTGATTGATCTCACAAGATTGATTACAAAGCCACTCCAACAAGGAATATAAGAGCTCCCCAATGACCATAAATCTCCCTACTTCAATCCAAACCTAACCCTAGTAAAGCCAAGGTAACAAATTGAAGCTCAAGGGTTCCCATCTCACTTCTATTTATAGGACACTAGGGTTTCACATTTGGGAACCCATTCTGACATTGGGACCAATGAAAGATCGCTGTGAAGCATTTTGCACCAGCTTCGCGATTCAGTCCATTCGTCAATCGAAGCCTTGGGCTCACCAATCCAATTGCAAGCCTCATTGTCCCAAAACCAATGAAACGTAACCTATTTTTGAACGGATGGTCGAACAATTTCAAAACATCAAATCCATGCAGTAACGATGTGGTGGCTAAAGGAAGTAATAATAATCTGCTTCGAACCTCGGCTCTCAAGCGAATAGATTCCAATCATTGATGTCGTGACACTGCTTGGTTACATGCAAGATGGATACAACCAAACCCCTTTAGACAAGTTCTTCACAACTTGACCACGTTGCTCCATATGCAATATAAATCAATCCGCATTGAAGTTCATATAATAACACTCAAAACAAACTCAATGCAACACTGGCTCACCTCCAAGTCCATGCATCAATTCCATTCATTCACATAGAACCAAGCAAAGCAACAAATTAGGAGATAACAAAAATAAAGGATAGATATTACAAAAGAGAGGCCGACGCCAAATGACATATACATATAGAAAATGAACAATGAGCAAAAGTGCCATAAGATGGCCATAAACCAAAAGAGCCAATCACAGGTGCCTTTAACCCACAAGGCAACCAACGACCGCCAAGCTAGTCGTCGAATCCACAAAGACATTCACAAAAGTGAGGCCCTTGGGCTCACTTCCTCCTCAGAACAAAACCAAAGAAGCCTGTGAGTACATGGAATGTACTAAGACTTACGTAGAGTAAATGTACATGTACATAACTACAGTAAGCTTTTGAGTGGAGGCAAGATGTTTTACCTTAGCATAAAGCAAGTTTTTATTTGCAATAATGTAGTACATTTAAAAGCAAGTTAACAAATCTGTTTTTAATGTTCAAATAATCGCAAATGACAACAATATAACAGTAGATAGATGACAACAACAATCCTGGAAGTGACTAAACCATTAGTCACCACAACAATAGCATGAATTACCCATTCATACCACCCATGTCAAATTTTAATTTAAAAGGTTGTAGTCTAACTCTTGGAAGACCTCCCCAAGCGTGTCCATAACCTAGGACGAGGCTATTCGAATAGTTTAATCCTCGGGGTGTACCAATGTACCCACACGCTGCATCGCTTTTGCCAAGCTATTAAGCACACTTCCAGTAGCAAGTCTACGAGGGGGGGGGGGGGGGGGGGGGGGGGGGGGGGGGGGGGGGGGGGGGGGGGGGGGGGGGGGGGGGGGGGGGGGGGGGGGGGGGGGGGGGGGGGGGGGGGGGGGGGGGGGGGGGGGGGGGGGGGGGGGGGGGGGGGGGGGGGGGGGGGGGGGGGGGGGGGGGGGGGGGGGGGGGGGGGGGGGGGGGGGGGGGGGGGGGGGGGGGGGGGGGGGGGGGGGGGGGGGGGGGGGGGGGGGGGGGGGGGGGGGGGGGGGGGGGGGGGGGGGGGGGGGGGGGGGGGGGGGGGGGGGAAGAGGGAAGGGGGGGGGGGGGGGGGAAAAAAAAAAAAAAAAAAAAAAAAAAAAAAAAAAAAAAAAAAAAAAAAAAAAAAAAAAAAAAAAAAAAAAAAAAAAAAAAAAAAAAAAAAAAAAAAAAAAAAAAAAAAAAAAAAAAAAAAAAAAAAAAAAAAAAAAAAAAAAAAAAAAAAAAAAAAAAAAAAAAAAAAAAAAAAAAAAAAAAAAAAAAAAAAAAAAAAAAAAAAAAAAAAAAAAAAAAAAAAAAAAAAAAAAAAAAAAAAAAAAAAAAAAAAAAAAAAAAAAAAAAAAAAAAAAAAAAAAAAAAAAAAAAAAAAAAAAAAAAAAAAAAAAAAAAAAAAAAAAAAAAAAAAAAAAAAAAAAAAAAAAAAAAAAAAAAAAAAAAAAAAAAAAAAAAAAAAAAAAAAAAAAAAAAAAAAAAAAAAAAAAAAAAAAAAAAAAAAAAAAAAAAAAAAAAAAAAAAAAAAAAAAAAAAAAAAAAAATCCACTCCGTTGATGTCGTTGACACGCAACCACCCTGCAATAATAGACAAACAAACCGTTTAGGAACAAGTTCTTCACAACTTGACCCACGTTAGCTCATGAATGCAATATACATCAATAAAGCATTGAAGTTCATATAATAACACACTCAAAACAAACTCAATGCAACACTTGGCTCACCTCCAAGTATTGCCGGTCAGCCCAGGGGTCAGGCCGATTCATCTTGATCGGACCGCTCCCAGCGCGGTCGGACGGTCCAAACAACCAAAATTCAAGCAGAAATTCCGAAACCTGGAATTTTCAACTCAAGAACTGAGACCCGGCTTATCGGGCTTGTAATGCTTAGCCATCCATTGGTCCTAGCATCACAAATAAGATAATCCGAGACTCGAGATATGTATACCTCCTAAATGCAAGATACACACCTCTTCACAAAATCCATGCATCAATTCCATTCATTCACATAGGACCGAAGCAAAGCAACAAATCAGGAGATAACAAAAATAAAGGATAGTTATTACAAAAGAGAGGCAGATCGACCAAATGACATATACATATAGAAAATGAACAGCGGAAGCAAAAGTGCCATAAGATGGCCATAAACCAAAAGAGCCAATCGGTGTGCCTTTAACCCACAAGGCAGCCGACCGACCGCCAAGCTAGTCGTCGAATCCACGGCACATTTCACAAAAGTGGGGCCCTTGGGCTCACCTTCCTCCCACAACAAAAGAGCCCAAAGAAAGCGGGTGAGTACATAGAATGTACTCGTAAGACTTACGTGTAGAGTAACAGACCTGTACATAACTATAGGCAAGCTTTTTGAGTGGAGGCTGTATGTTTTACCTTTAGCATAAAGCAAGTTTTCATTTGCAATAATGTAGTACATTTAAAAGCAAGTTAACAAATCTGTTTTTAATGTTCAAATAATCGCAAATGACAACAATATAACGATGAGATAGATGACAACAACAATCCTGGAAGTGACTAAACCATTAGTCACCACAACAATAGCATGAATTACCCATTCATACCACCCATGTCAAATTTTAATTTAAAAGGTTGTAGTCTAACTCTTGGAAGACCTCCCAAGCATGTCCATAACCTAGGGACGAGGCTATTGAATAGTTTAATCCTGCGAGGGTGTACCAATGTACCCACACGCAGACCGCCTTTTGCCAAGCTATTAAGCACACTTCCTTAGGTATGCCAAGGCGGCTAAGTCCTCTGAGACATTTCCAATATTGTGTATTAACCCACGAGCCGCTTGCGTATGGATAGAAACACATACGTTGTGTCCGAGTCATCGTAAAGCCTCGGTCAACTACCCTTCGGGTAAAGCCTTGGACAACTCGACGCTCCTCGGTGGAGAGCCTACAGGAATCTCCACCACCGCACACCCAACACAAGAACACATATCATGTTTCACACAACACACACAACCCCTCCTGCGACTCGAGATAACACCGCTAAAGTACTTAGTCAAGAGAGGTCCGTATCCCTCTCGCGTGGTTAGCACGCAAAAATACTTGGTTTAGTGTAACAAGATGTTCGGTCCTTGTTGACTTAGGCAAGACATCCACAAACCCAATAACCCACCATCAGACCACTTGCCCAAGTCCAAATCAATTTTTATTTTTGATTTTGACTTTACAAAATAACAAAGCACAAGTGCTAGACATAATGGAATAATATTTAGATGTGTGATCAGGATCACCGACTACAATCGATGATCGCCCATTACTACAAAACTAAGCATTTCTAAGTAATTTCCAATCGAAAGCTACTAAGTGACAAGAGTCCATCCATCGAACTCCGACCACAGCAAATAACCTAAGCTCATGGTAGTAGAGGATAAACAAGTCCTACAGATTATGCAACTATAGGATACTAACCATAATTTAATAACAAAATAGCAATGCATACATACAAGTTGAAATCAATATAGTAGACTTGAAAAATAATAGGATTAACATGATCAAGCGCTTGCACGCTTGCGTAGGTCAAGATGTTGCTGAGGATCAATTATGTTGTCAATGTGCTCTTCGGATCCTAACGAGAAGGCGAAAAAGAACCGATAAGAACGAAGAAAACACAAAGACTCAACAGCAAACTTTCTCCAAAATTTTTGAAAATTTTACAGTAGCAAGAGCATAATTTATAAAGAATTTAGCAACAAGAACCAACTGGTTTGGATTCTTAATGCGAGATCGACCAAAGAAGGACTTACGACCGGTAGTGGTCGTAGAAGAACTTACGACCATGACATAGTCGTAGTAAAATTACGACTAGTTACAAGTCGTAGTAGAACTTCTGTTGGGTACTAGTCGTGAGCGGACTTACGACTAGGTACAAGTCGTAGAAGAACTTCTGTTGGGTAATAGTCGTAGGAGGACTACGACTAGGTACAAGTCGTAGTAGAATTTCGATTGGGTACTAGTCGTAGAAGGATTCTGACTAAGCTAGGGTGGTGGTCGAAATCCGACCACGAGTAGCGCCTCCGCACACTGCCAAGGGTGGCGTGGCGTCTCCGACCACGGCCGCCGACCAAAAGCGAGGATGAGGGTCTAAAAGTTTAACGGTCCGGCCGTGTGTCTGGTCGAGTATGGCTGAAAGCAATGATCACGAACAGAGTGCGGTTGAGTAGGTATGGCTCGGGAGAACTCCGAATGGGCAATACCAAAAGAACAACGAAAACACACCTAAGCTCCTATAGGTCAATGTGAAACTACGAGTGAAGAAAGCGACCGAGACCCACTGAGTGCTCCGTGAAAAGAGTGGCCGACGGCGGTGGTAAGGTCCTCACTAGAACCTGTGACACGAGCAAAGAGAACCAAACCGGCGGGGTTAAGTTCGAGTAAAGGGGAGCAGGGGGCAAAGACTTGAAGAAGAAAACCCATTGCACCGCCTCCACCAAGCTCCACACTCAACAATGGCGGTCGAGGAGATTACGAGGCTGCGGCTCAAGCAGGTGGTGAGTGCTAGGCTGGAGTTGCGGAGGTGCTAAAAGCGACTAAGGGTGAAGCAATGGAGTTTAAATAGAGCAATGGCGAGAAACGCGGCCGGGTTTTCGGTCGGGTCAACAACGCCATGAGAGCACTGAGAGCGATGGGGCGATTGAATCATGGCCTTACGAAGGAGGGCGCGACAGGCATTTAATGCGCGCAGAGCTAGCCGTTTAAAGGTGACCACGAGTGGGCGCACGCCGCGCGTTTTCTCCTCTGCTCACGCCATGGCCAGGGCTCCGCTGTGACGGAGGAGGAGAGCGACTTCGTCGATCGTCGGATTGAAATCGAAAGGTTTGGTGGATCGGGTGGATTAGAACGATTCCATCGTTGGTGGTCGAACCGTTCGATGCCGATCAGCGGTGAGTTAAATCGGGTGGATCAAGCGATTCCATCGTTAATTTGGTCGAACCGTTCGATGCCGATCAACGGCTCGACGACCAGCGCACCGTCGGCCATGGCGGTGCGATTAGTTGGCTGGACGAGTCCGATGGCTCGAGCAGTCGGTTCGAACGAAACGAGTGCAAACCGGTTAAATTTGAATTTGAATAACTGATTTTGAGGATTATTTGAGGTAGCAAACAAACTCCAAAATTTATGAAATTTTAACTGGAGCTTGCTGACAGCAGGAGGAACCTCCCATAAAATTTTCAGAGATTTTCATGTACTGAAACTTTCTCCAGAAATTCCAGAAGAGGAGAAATAGGGTTTGACCAAATTTGACTTGCCTTTAAAAATTATCAAATAATTTCTAAAAATCATGAGATAATTCAAAGGTGTTGCCAAGCCTCCCTAGAACTCAGGGAAAAGATTTCCCAGGGTTTGGCACAAGATCTATGACAAGGAGGTTTTTATTAGAGTCAAATGAGGATTCTGATTGTGATTTCCATAATTCCTTAATCAAGAATTACAGAAGTGATCAATGACTTCAAGATGCAAGAAAAGTTTTAATTTCTCCTAATTTTCTTACACTTGAAACACAAATCCATTTTTGGGATGTTACATAACCCCTAAGCCTAATGACCCCTGTGGTCGTAAGGATTCTAGAGGTTACATAATGGGTACCCTGGTTGGATGAGGTCCTGCACCCAATTCGACTAGATGACTGCCCATGAAAGCTATGAACTAACACTTGGATCCAAATCCAAGTGTATTCCTTACCGTGTGATGAATGGAACACATATCATATTTGTTCCATATAACATGATGTTTCGTGGTCCTAAGACACGGACAATAACCACTATATGGTTGAATATCTCACAGACGCTAACCGACAACCAGTTATTGTTTCGTTAACTATAACTGACCCTCCGACCAGACGCACCACTTCCATCAGGCTTCTTCTCTAGGAGTAACTGTCACCTCTTCGATAGTTATTTAAAGGCGGATCATGGAGAAACAAAGATATCGGATTGAAGCATCACAATCAACATTAGATTCATGTTTCAAGTCTGATTCAATAGTATAGTAAGCACTACGCTCAGTGTAATTAGGATTAGTCTACCGTCTTGTCGAATGCACTCCCTATAAAGGATCCGGTTCATAGCAATAAAGAACAACCTCATTCTTTCCCAAGAATTCTATGTCATTTTCCTCTATTTTATTTTATAAAATCGGCGACTCGATCGTCGACAGCTGGCGCCATTCGTGGGAAAGAAGGCATTAGGTTCTTGAGGATCACTTCGCTCAAGTATTCCTCACTCACTCCCTTCGCTCATGCGAACATGGCAAAGACTTGGGATGGGGAAAACTGGTTCGACTTGGCGGACTACTCCAACCTCGACATGGACGCATGCATCCGCGCTATGGAAGAAAACAGGATGTTGTCATCCTCCTCTTTCGCTGGCTTGCCACTCGCTGAGACCAGTGAGATCGACCGAATGGATGAGGGTTTACCTCCGCCATCTGTGGTGCTTCCAAAGGAACCGGTCGTTCCGACCAGTTTAGAATATTCGAATGCCTCTACAAGCCCGATCAATCCGACCGGCAAGAACGGCAACAGTAGCCCAACAACAGAGAATCAACGTACTCTCGATGTTATCATGGGTGATCAGTATTCACCAACGGCTCCTACGTATTCCGGATCCAACCGACACTTGGCCAGTTGTCAATGAAGTTACCATTGCCACTGGTAGAAGTCCGAGTGGGACTTATAAACCACAGCATACGATCGGCAATCCGCTGGATCAGGCTGAATACACCACAAAGCCCTCTAGAGGTAGTAATCTCCGACCGCTCCCTGTCGTGGACGCTCCTTGCCGAAACTCTGGAAGGCTCTCCCTTAGCTACGATGGGAGCTCGTCAAAAGATCGCTGCTGGCGCCATGAGGTTAACGCGATCGAAGATACCGGTCAAGATGCCATGCACAGTCCTCCACGACTTAACCCGCCACCACATACTGGTCGGGACACGGAAAACCTCCTAGTCGAAATATCCCCTCTTTGCATGTGGTCTTACCCACTAGAAGGAGTTTTCTAGCGACGGCTTTTTTCTTACGATCCTCACTGCCAGTCGGGCTTGAGCATGAGCACGTTTCGTGAAGTATCTATTATGTCTAAAAATCTTAGCAGCCTTTACGACCAGTTTTGGATAATGTGTATAAATAAGATCACTTATCATTTATGCATACATCTTTGCATGATTTCTTTTCATCAAGGACGAGTCTTGTACATATCTTCCGTCTAGACAATATACTATACGGTATTTCGATTATGGAAACGATCTATAGCCGATCAAAATCATACACTGGTTCCAACCAAATTAATTTTCTAGTACTAATTAGATTGTTTTTAAATATAATTAGTACATACTTTGTACTATGGTCGTAGCTTTTGCTTTTTTTTTCTTGGTCTACTGCTTCTTTAGTAAGTTCTTCTACTAACACAAGCAGCTGGGGGCTAGAAAATATATGAGAATTCAGCAAAGCAAAAAGATAATCACATGCTTGATTTGATGACAAAAGTTAAGTTTTTATTTACAAATCTAACATTACAACCATCTATTTCTTGGGATTATTAGGTCGCTGCGTGGCGAAGATCCGACCCCTATTTCCTCTGCAACCATGTTTTCGAGAAGTAAAATTACATCCATTAACTTGGCTGCTTCATCCCCCGAATAGTGAAAGTCTTCTTCAACTGCTTGGAGATAAACGGAGGGGTCCGAAGCCTTCGTCTTTGCCAAAGCAAGGCTGATTCCGTTGGCAACGACGTCTTTCATTATCCGTGCATGCTTTTCCAGAGTAGATGCAAGCAAACCTTTCAGATCTTCGAGGAGTCGGCCAAGATAGTTGATCTTCTCTGCTAGATCTCTCAAGCTAGGCAGACTTGATCTCGATCCTATGTCTAAAATTATCATGTTAAAAGCATTGACTTGTTCATCAAGACCCTGCCCAAGAGCTGCCTTCTTGCCATGCTCAAACTCAAGAGCTTTTTTCAATCTTTCTACTTCTAATTTTGCTCTGCACGAACAAATCAAAGTTAAAGAAATAAAACTTAAATGTATAGTAAGATAGTTAGATTTTATAACCAATTACCTTGAATTTTCTTCTTGTAAACTTTAAGAATTTCTTTCTGCCTGGTCGTCAAGTATTTGATCGACCGGTCCTTAGATTGTCCTTCTTCTTCAAGCTTTGTTATTTTGACTTCTTTAGCCACAATCTGTTTCTTATGTGCCTCCAATTCTGTCAATCATGATAAGAGAAGAGTTAAGAAATAGTAAAGAGGTAACAAAAAGAGAAGAGAGACAGGAAGAAGTGCTTACTTTTTAACTTGAAATTTTCTTTTTTCAAGTTAATTATTCGTTGGATCAATTCTTCAAACACAACAATATTCTCAATCATATGCTACCAAAGATAGCAGTCTTCTTTAAATTTTTATAAAACTTTAAAGAAGAGACAAAGAGAGTGGTCGTAGGCGCTTACCTTAGCCGCCTTGTCAGTTGATGATTCGACATCCTCTTCCAGGCTGGCTCGACCTCTTTCTCCTCAGGAATTTTCTCCTGAGGGGCGTTCTAGTCGGAAACGACCGGAACACCAGAAGATCTATCAAAATAAAAGAAAGGAAAGTTAAGATTTTAGAATACCAGAGGCTATGAACAGGTATGTACTTTCATAAGTCTCTTTCATATATACATACTTAGTCGTCTTTTTGGTCTTGATCTTGAAACACCTGGGAGCATAATCCATGGAGATTGCCTTCCTCTTCTTCTCCACCGATTTTACTGGATCTGAACCAGTAGGGTTGGTTATTCCCTTCACATCCTCCAACCTACGGTCGGAAGTGATAGCCTCAACCAGATGGTCAAGGTCCCTGACCAGCTGGTCGAAGACGGTGTCCTTGTTGGCTTCTGGGATAGTTGCTTTGGTAGCAACTGTCAGGTTGTGACTGACTAATTTAGGGCCTACGACCTCCGCCGCCTTGATCTACAGATCCTTCTTTTCTCCTATCTAAGTAAAAAGCCAATTTTAATTAGGTGATGCATCTTTTCCATTTGAAAGTATGTACTCCTTGTTGAATGCTCTTTTACCTTCGGGGGATCATCATCTTCACTGATCGCTGAGGCGGAGTCGTGTAGGACCGGAAAAGCGAGGGGGTGAATAGGCGCTTTCACAATTTTCTCGCCTAAATCGAATTCAACACGAACTTTACTCCTTTAGCTATGAAAGCTAAGAAGATCGATAAGCACCGCAATGACGCCTTGTCTTGGTCGATAACTCCGGCAACCACATGATACAAAAGTGGAGACTTAATCTCAAGGGGTTGATCACGAGGCACGGCGGTCGGACCGGTTACAAGGGCGGTCGGATCGACGTTCAACCAATGATCGGCCGGCAACTAGCTGGCGGTCGGACCGGTGGACAACAGTTCGACCAGCTGATCTGATGCGAATATCTGAGCGGTCGGACCGCCGTTACAAGACCGTCGAGACGGTTCGATCGATCTTGAAAAATCCACCCCAAATCCAAAGCGAAATTTGATCCAACTTTTGATTCAACCAATGAAACTTGACCAAATTTGAGCACACCTCCTAATGATATTGGAGACCTATTTCTAGCGACGATCCTTGGATCCGCTTGCGAAACAAACTCTCAAGGTTTAAACAAAGAAGTGCACAAACCCTAGAAATATGAAAAACTTTGATTCAAGACTTGCTTGTGGGGTTGATGGTCTAGATGATCCTAGGAGTACTCCACACATCAAAGCAAGACACAAGGGTCAAAGACCAAGTTTAAACACTTGAATCAAGGAAGCATAAAATTCATTCAAATGAGAGAAGAACACAAAGAGGAAACAAATGATCTCACAAGCAAGCATCACAAGATTGATTGATCTCACAAGATGCTTACAAAGCCACTCCAACAAGGAGGACAAGAGCTCACCCAATGAGCATACAATCTCTCCTCTCTTCCTCTCCAAACCCTAACCCTAGAAAAGGCAAGGGGCAAACCAAATGGAAGCTTCAAGGGGGTTTTACATCTCCCCCCTTCTATTTATAGGAGAGGACTAGGGTTTCACATTTGGGACCCATTCACACATGGGACCAACACACTAATCTGTTGAAGCAATCGCACAACTTCGCTTGCGTGTAGGTTGATCGGCGGTTCTTATCGGCGTAAGCCTCTCTTGTCAAGAATCCATCGGAACCTCCCCGAGACTTGCACGATATCCATGCACTTTGATCAACCGGTATGTCGAACCACCGTTCGATCCATCTTATCCATCTGCACCATGCTTGTGTCACACGACCTCACGGTATCACTGATCGTTACGGACCTCGGCTCTCCAGCGTAGTCGATCCACTCACCGTTGATGTCGTTGACACGCAAGCCACACGCTGCAACAATAGACAAACAAACCGTTTAGGGAACAAGTTCTTCACAACTTGACCCACGTTAGCTCCATGCAATGCAATATACATCAATAAAGCATTGAAGTTCATATAATAACACACTCAAAACAAACTCAATGCAACACTTGGCTCACCTCCAAGTATTGCCAGTCTAGCCTTTACAGGTCAGCCCACCGATTCATCTTGATCGGACCGCTCCCTAGCAGCGGTCGGACGGTCAAAGACTTACCAAAATTCAAGCGAGAAATTCCGAAACCTTGGAATTTTCAACTCATAGAACTTTTGTAGGAGCTCAAAAATGATGAAACCACATTCGGGAGACTCCCTCACTTTGCCTACACCACCTATTTTTGGCTTAGCTCAAAAGCCAATTTTAGGTCGGAGCCGGTCCGGCCACCATCTGCGATCCGGCCAGTCCCACGGCGATCCGACCGCCCAAACCACCGGTCGAGGCCGTGGTGTGACAAAGATGGCGCAAAACAAACCAGCGAGATTTTGCAAACCAACAAAGCCATTGCCAATTGACTCATCATCACGAGATCGTGCACATATCCTCACGATATCCACAATCTCCCCTTGATGAACACATTGGCAATTTCCAAAAAATGTGGTTTTCAAATGAAAAGTAAAACTCGCCGTTTTCGCATAAAGGCACAACTTGGTCCATAAGCAAGAAAAAGCTTAGGAACCGACCAAGCTGGCTTCAGAATAGTATAAGCAAGTGAGATAAGGCAATGAACGCACAAAAGGATTCAAATTCCAGAAGATGACCAAAAATCTCACTAAGGTCCATATGAAAGACAACATGTTCTATTTGACCTTTGATCATTGAGAGTCTTCTTGAATTGCAATTCAAATGAAAAAAAGTCAATAAAACCCAGAGACTCAACTCACTATGATCACAAATTTTCAAAAGGTTCACAGAAAATTTTCTTGTGTGTGTGTGTGTTCTTTTATGTATGAAACCTTCTGTAAACCAAAAGCTCCAAAGCAGCATTTTCTTCAATCCTTCTCCCCCTTTGACAATGAATTCATCAAGATGCATGGGACAAGAACGAGCATGAAGAAATGACTTTATTTTTGAAATTTAACAAAAGGAGCCATGACCATTATCTATGTAGACAGTACAAGACATATACCAAGCCATATAAAGAGTAGGCGCTATATTCAATCATGGCAAAACATGTCTTTGCAAAGCTAAAACCAAGATAAACAATCGAGATTAATGAAATTAAAATCATGAAAGGTTGCTCAATATCATAGATTCACTCCAAGCAACCAAAAATGAGTCAAGCCATGTCTATAAGTAAAAGAGACTCAAAACAAGAATTGAGGCATTTTGAGCATTAAGAGAATTCTTTTGAAGCAAAGCTCAAGCACTTAGCCCTTTTGGGCAATTTTTCTTTTCTCTTTTTTTCTTGTGCTAGATCTCAAGTCTTCTGCGACCATCTCAAGCGATAAGCTTAAGAGAATGATCTAGGTCATCCAAAACTCCCCACGAGTTCATGCCTAGTGCAATGGCAAGCCGTCTCATGAGAAAGGATTGGTGAGATCGCTTTTTATACGAGAAAATCTCATTTTTCATTTGCTTGACTTAATAAGATAAAAAGCTCATTTCTCATCTCAAAATAAGTTCAAGACTCAAATCAGCCTATTTGACATGGCAAGAATCATAAAAGGATCACTAGAGCAAAACTAGTCACAAGATCCAACAAGACATGATTCGATTCAATTTGCTCACAGATACAAAGCTAGCAAGGCAAAAGCTAAGCCAAACACGAAGAGCCATAAAAGAAGTCTAGCAGACTATCACTTGATATGCCTAGGTATAGAGTATGAAATCAAGCCATACAAGGATAATACTCAAGGCTCCACAGATTTTATTATGCAATGCACGACATTTGAAATAAAAATGCATTATGATACAATGAAAGCAAAAAGAAGCAAAATTCCCTCAAAACATCCATGCCTCAGTACTGGGATTTGAGATAAAGGATCTGGGTGTCCAGTACTGAGATGGATGAGGCCTGGGAATAGCAAAAGAAGCAGCAGAAAAATAATTAGGCACAAAATCATAAGAATGCCCATGAGCACCACCTGGACCTCTCCAAAACGATCTACCAAAAGACCGATACTCTCCCTGTCTAGGTGCTACCCGTGGTCTATCCTCACGAAATCCAAGACCAAACTGCTGCCTGGACCCACCAAAAGAGTCAACAAAGTTCTCTACGAACCTAGGCCGATATGTGGTACGCTGAATAGGCTGCTTGGCTCTAGAGACTACAGCTGAAGAAGAGACTCCTCTAATGGATCTCAAAGTGCTCACTCTCTCTTTCCTCTCAATTTTTGCTCTCCGGAAGCAAAACTCAGCAGTGTGCCCTCTTTCTTGCGAGAAGGTGCAATGGTACTTGACCTTTTGAGGGGTCCGTCTTGGTGAGACGAAGCACCTTTCTTGCTAGAAAGAGATTGAGCAGAACCTGGCGATTAAGAACAACCTTTGAAGTCATAGGAGGTTCTTGCTCAAACAAACCACTTTTCACAATTCTAGCAATCTTTGGTGTGAGATTCTTGGAAAGCTCTAGGGACTTAAAGCCTAGGCCCTTTGTTTTCACACTCACCTTGGATTGGTCTAGAATCAAGTTGAGTTTCTTTTTCCCACTAGAAAACCTCTCAAGAGTCATTTTGAGGTAATCGTTCTCTTTTGCCAAAACTCCACAATTGGAGCACTTTTTAGAATCGATTGCCTCGGCATGTTTGCTCTTAAGAAGGTCCACTTCCACTTTAAGAGCCTCACAAGACACACAATAGGACTCTCAATCCTATTCAAGCTGCTCCTTAAATTTGACTCTAAAAGCCTCTTGTATCTTACCAATAGCAGTTTCAATTTGACATGCAACATACAAGAGGAAGAATCAATAACTTTCTTGGAAGCAGTAAGAGACATAGATCTTTCAATTTTAGCTTTCTCTTCAAGAGTCTTGTTTAAAGCTTCAATCTCAATTGTAAGCTTAGGGCAATTTCACAAGAGGCAATTCTAGAATAAGCAACCATTTGGTCATCTCTTGCATTTTAATTCGATTATTCTTACAATGAGAACAAGTGTGACTAGCATCAAATTTTTGCAATTCTTTCAAGGAGCTATCAGGTTTTAATTCTAGCAAAGCACGGTTTGAGCAAGTTAGAATAGCTTCTAAAGTAGTCACATCATGCGGAATGGCATTCATGCAAGCAGAACTAGACTTGAGAGATTCTAGTTCGGAAGAGCATTTTCAATTGTTCTTCAACGGAGGAATGAGCATTATTCAAGCTTGACAATTCATTAAGCAAGCTAGAGCATGAATCACGAAATCATCGAGATTAATGGATTTGAGCCTAACCACTTCTAGGTTCAAATTATCAATCATAGTATCTGTTTCTTAATCAATTTAGCTTGCTTATGCAATTTTTGTTCGGCAAGCACCAAAGCCCTTTTCATGTCGAAGTGAAGGGCATACCTCATCGGGATCACTAAAAGGATCCTCATTTGTTGGAGAAATCATTGTCGTGTGGTGTTCTTAGCCATAAAGCACATGCGGTGAAATCACGTGCCTTCTTCTTGCCACGGAGTCACTCTTGTAGATCCTCAGTCTCAGAGTCCACATCTTCCATGCTCACATCCTCTAGAGCTTCAAGGACTCGGTGACAAACTTGCGATAGTTTGTCTTCTTGGACTTAGCATCCTCGCTTGAGAATGCTTTTGAGACTCCTTCTCCTCCTTGCCCTTGACTTGGGGCATCTAGAGCGAATGTGGTTGGGCTCACCACACTCGAAACAAGTGACAGTCCACCTCTCCTCCTACTCCTCACATTGTTGTAGGCTCTCGTGAATTTTGTGGATAGGAGGGCTAAGTCATCTTCGGGTAGTCTCTCAAGTTGCTCATCGCTCAAAGAATGCAAAGGACAAAGAAAATCGGATGAGCTAACATTAAAGGAATCGGCATATCTACCCTCAGATTTGTCAACCACTAAAGCCATCGGCTCATTGTGGAGAGGCAGCGAGATAAAATCAATCTCATGCGTCTTCAACCTAGAGTAAAGCTTATCCATGGTAAGCTCACTCATGTGATGTTGTCATTGATGGCGATGATCTTCATCCCCGGACCTTCACATCTAAAGCACCCAAAATCGCGTACATTTTCGGACTCGAAAATACAAGATCAACGGTAGCGGAGATCATGAAGAATTTTAGAAAATCTCCCCACGGCTCATCTAAAGATTCACGGTCTTTGCTCGATCTTGGGTATGCTTTCTTAAGTGGTTACATCTCACTTCCTTGATCGCGATGGACCCTTCATGATAATCACAAAAGTCGCGGATCTCATGAGCAGACGACAAATGGCGACACGCTCAAACTCCGATCGACTAAGGCCTTGAATCAAAAATTAGAGCCCTGTTGTTGTTCTCCACATCGGAGTGATCAAATTGTCATCGGTGGTACGACATAAGGGTTTTTCACCTTAAGCCAAATCGCGTGCCCTTGAGCCTCGATGTAGGCCTCCATTCGGGCCTTCGATAAGCAAAATCAACTCCATCAAAAACATGTGGCTGATTGAATATCGCTCGATCGCCATGGCTCCAAAGACAGGTTAAGATCTATAGCAAAGAGCTAGCAAGCTCGATACCACTTATAGGGCCGGAAAAGGCGATCGAGGGGGTGAATAGGCGCTTTCACAATTTTCTCGCCTAAATCGAATTCAACACGAACTTTACTCCTTTAGCTATGAAAGCTAAGAAGATCGATAAGCACACAGTGACGCTTGTCTTTGGTCGATAACTCCGGCAACCACATGATACAAAAGTGGAGACTTAATCTCAAAGGGTTGATCTGAGCACGGTGTCGGACCGGTTACCAGGCGATCGGCCAGGCGTTCAACCAATGATCGGCTGGCAACTAACGGGCGGTCGGACCGGTGGGCAACGATTCGACCCGTGATCTGATGATGCGAATATCTGGCGGTCGGACCGCCGTTACAAACGGTCGGACGGTTGATCCGATCTTGAAAAATCCACCCCAAATCCAAAACAAAATTTGATCCATAATTATATCCAAACCCTCGACTAGAGAATATATAAACGATGACGAACAAGTTGTTATTTACCTTGAGTCTCTTCACTTTCTCTTCTAAAGAGACAACCGCCAAGATGTTAGGAAACACAGCCTTGACATCAGGCTTCCTGGCGCAGATCATTTTGATCCGCTCTCTAAACTCATCAGGGGAAAGTGCTTCAAGAAATAAAGGGATTTCAGGTTAAGAAACAAACAACTAATAAACTATGCTGGTCGGGATTACCAGAACTTACCTTCCCTGGTATCCTTGATTGCCTCGTCACGACTAATGTACTAGAGCAGGGAATGTGATCAGAGTCTCAAGGGACTAATCCAACGTATGGAGAAGTCCCTAACCCACTCCTGCATCTGCAGCTGAACAAGAATGGGGTGGTGATGTTGAAGAAGAAGTCAGGGACTCCAACAAGAGCACGACACACATAATGGCCAAAGGGCCAGGAGTAGCTGGTCCTATCGATGAAGACTTTGTGAAAGGAGTTTCTTCAGTCAGGCAAACTAGTGGGCTTGCTGACGAGGGTGAGGAGCTGGAAGCCCTAGTGCAAAGGATGGATCTCGAATACCACAACTACATGACATTATCAGAAGATAAAGGATCTGACAACGATGATGATGTGGACCTGCGGGCGGTTCCATCTGAGTGGAACACATACCAGTTCGACAACATCATCATCAATGAAGGCTCCCGTGTGCCGTGAGAGTACGACTAGAGAGAGGTCATGCAAAGAACTATGTGCAAATGCAAGGGGGTCGTGCAGGAGGCGGTTGATGATGATTAAAATATATATGTATTACTTTAAATACATAATAAAATACCATATATCTTCGTGGCCATAACCCCTAAGCCTAACGACCCATGTGGTCGTAAGGATTCTAGAGGTTACATAATGGGTACCCTGGTCGGATGAGGTCCTGCACCCAATCCCCGACCGGATGACTGCTCGTGAAAGCTATGAACTGACACTTGGACCCGAATCCAAGTGTATTTCTTACCGTGTGATGAATGGAACACATGATATATTTGTTCCATACCACGCGACGTTTCATGGTCCTAAGACACTGACAATAACCACTATACGGTTGAGTGTCTCACAGACACCAACCGACGACTAATTATTGTTTCATTAACTGTAACTACCTCTGACCGGATGCGCCACTTCCAACATACATTTTCTCCATGAGTAACTACCACCTCTTCAATGATTATTTAAAGACGGGGCACGGAGAAATAAAGGCATCGGATTGAAGCATCACAATCAACATTAGTTTCATGTTTCAATCAACATCCTCAAGAGCTTTTCGCTCTTCTTCTTGTGCTTCAGGAGGTGGAGGGGATCGAGAGGACGATTGGCCTGCACTCCCGTAGGACTTCTTGAAAGTCTTCTTAGTCTTAGGCATCTTCAAAAAACAAAGGAAGAAGGTAATGAGTGAAGATTCAATTGAGATGAGGCAAAATCCTGCTTCTGTCAGGACAATTAGAAGTTCCGCCGGTTTAATGCCGGAACAACCGCACTGGGGAAGTTTCGCACTTTACACTGCGGAAGTTCCGATTTTCCTGGCCGGTTCTAGGGTTTATGGATTTTCAGTGATTTGAATGGATTGAATCCATAAGATAGATGCATATACATCATTAACCACCGAATAGACCTAATAGCCCAAGAGATTTCCACAGGAATCATCCACATTCACAAAATCCCCAATTTCAAAACCTAGGGTTCATATGAGAGGAATAAATCGGCAAAAATTCGATTTACCTTGAGAGGATGAACCCTGGAAGCAAATGAATGGAGGGGATTGAAGCAAAGCCAAGCAAATCCGAGTTTTAGTGGAGAGAAACTTTCGGGAGAGAGGAAGGGGAAACCTCGGGAGAACGAGGGGCGGCGGTAGGAGAGAGAGAGTTAAAGCCCGGGAGTTAAAGCTCTCAACAGCCGAGAAGCGGAAGTTCCGCACCTGGATGGCCGGACGTTCCGGATATAGGAAGTTCCGCACATGAAGTGCCGGAAGTTCCGATTATCCTGACACTTTCAGGATAAGCTTTGGAGATTGATGTATTTGCAAATAATCCTTAGTTTTGCACTCAACCAAGTATCATTCAGGATTATTATGCAATAGGAAGACTAATGTCTATAAAAAAATAACTTTTATGAATTAAGCTTTGATTTTGCAAAAGGAATCATATTTTCATGAAATTTCACCGAAAGATCCAAATTGAGCAAATGATCGAATTTTAAAGCATCCAATTGCTAGAAGGTAACCATTTTAGGTCAAAGAATAAATACCATTATGGACCTATTCATGTGAATAAATACTTAAGTGCTAGAAGGTAACCATTTTAGGTCAAAGAAGTATTTTGGACAAATTTCGAAATCGAATAACTTTTGTTAGGTTGGTCTTTTGGAAATCATTTGAATACCAAAAACATTTAGAATAACCAACTCTAGGATTTTTCTTTTGGCAAGATCTTCAAATTCCTTTTAGACTAGATTTTACATAAAAATCTAGTTTTGGTATTAAAAAAAATAAGATACCATAATGTAGGATTTTGGCTAGAAATGCATTTTTACTCAAAATAGGTTTTTCTAAAGCGAAAACCTTTGATAAACCTTTGAAAAGCATTTGTATACCTTTTGTAACTAGCTTTTCATAGAATTACTAATAATTATGAAATTTTTGACTTTTGGCTAAAAGGCTCAATTTTGAAAACAATACTAGCACTTAATTTATTTAGGCACACTTAGGGATGTGATGTACATGATAATGAATTAGCACTCCCCCTTAATGTGCCACTTCCATCTTGCTCAAATATATTAATAATAAAGATTGTGAATAAGAGCAAGATCACCCCTTTTTAATAAGATTTTCATGCAATGCAACCTACACAAGGCATAAAATAGGCTAGATGCTTCAATGTAAATACTTGTTACCGAGATGGCATTGGTTTGTGATATGGAGTGATAATCCTTAGGCTTGGCTCCAATTTAGCATGTGGTGATCCATCCACCTATTCATGTGAGCCAAACCTCCAATGCCTCTCCAAGTACCTATTAAGCATTAAAGCGTATTTTGGTATCCAAAACTTAGTTGGGTCCACGAATGTTAGTCACAATAGATTTGGGCACCCAAATGGCCCTAGTATTAGTTTTATGTGAACTAACTACTCTAGCAAACACATTGCCATTAATATCATTCCTAAGAAAATAATGATCATTATAAATAAATAGCTTAGGAGAGATACCTTTGGGACAATCCTTACTCATATGTCCCTTTTCCCGGCAATTGTAGCAAGTTCGAAGTTTGTATTCATCTTTTACCTTCTTTACTTGCTCCTTGCCGGTTTGCCTCTTTCTTGATGGTCGTGGCTTGTCATCTACTTGATTAGGGCACACTGAGGCAAAGTGGCCTTTTCATTGCATCCATGGCACTTGACATTCTTTGTGTGTCTTGCGTTGTGCCTTGTCTTGCTATTCTCCCTTTTCTTGGGAGTGTAGCCAATGCCACTCTTATCTTGCAAGCGTCTTTGCTTGCTTAATATGTCGTCGAGAGTGACCTTTCCTTTTATACCTCTTTCCAAGTCATTTTTAATTTGTTGACTTGGGCCTTGAGCTCTTTGTTTTCCTCTACAATGTTAGTATTGCAAGATACGGAGGAAAGAGGAGTATCTATTTTAGAGCAACAAGGCATATCAATTAAATCATCACAAGAGGTGGATATGCTAACCTTAGATGAAATGAAGAGGTAGGAACTATGCATGGCATATCATCTAATAACTTGCATGTAATGCCTATATCCACCTTGGACTTATTGGGATCCTTGAGAAGGAGAGTCTCATGAGCTTCTTTTAGATCTTCATAAGAATCCTTGAGAGAAAGAAATTCTTTCTTCAAGACTTTGAATTTTGACTTCTCCTTGCCAAGATATTCATTTAAGTCTTCTAACATTTCCATCAACTCATCATAGGTAGGTTCTTCATTTTCGTTTACCTCATCATTACCTTTAGCCATGAAGGATTGAGTTGATGTGGAGGGAGTTGTGGACTCATCATTATCGGAGCTAGAAGTTGAACATTCTTCTTCCGATGTCCACTCTTGTGTGCAATCATCACTAGTAGATGTGGACATTTCATATTTATCTTGAAAATGTGTCCACATAGCATGAGCGCTCTCAAGATTGCACACTTCATCAAACATCTCTACACTCAAAGCACTAAATAAACCGTTAATTGCTTGAGCGTCGAGATGTAAGCATTTCTCTTTCTCAATTGTTGGAGCAAGTTGATCCAATGGAGGAGAAAAGCCAACATCTACAATCCGCCATATTTTTGGACTCATGGCCCTAAAATAACATGACATGCGGATTTTCCAATGAGCATAATTTGTGCCATCAAAATGTGGTGTTTCACCTAGATGCACAATTTCTCTAGTCGCCATCCTTTACTCTCTAGACGGTTAAGTTTAATAAATGAGAGACCAAACTCTGATACCACTTGTAAGATCGAGGTGGCCGACTAGAGGGGGGTGAATAGGCGGTTTTAAAAATCTTTTGCCCTAAACCAATATATAAATACGGAAGCTAATAGTGAATTGATTTTGCATAATTAAAACCTAAATCAACTAGGCTCAACTAAGTGCACCGACAATAGAAGAGAGCAATCATACAATGATATATAAGCAATTAAAGCATGTAATGTAAATTGCTCAAAGTAAAGCACAAGTAAAAATAAGATGGACACAATTATGTTTTACCGTGGTGTTCGGAGACTTGCCGGTCTCCCCTAATCCACGTTGAGGTAAGCCCAACCACGTTGGACCGGCTCCACTAAT
Source organism: Hsuehochloa calcarea (assembly GCA_036346395.1). Classification (NCBI taxonomy): domain Eukaryota; kingdom Viridiplantae; phylum Streptophyta; class Magnoliopsida; order Poales; family Poaceae; genus Hsuehochloa; species Hsuehochloa calcarea. The sequence continues at coordinate 72,404,350 of CM070594.1, read as the reverse complement.
TAAGCCAACACCTCCGAGGTAAGTCCAACACTTGGATCGGTTCCAAACCGAACCAACACCTCGCTCCACTAGAGTTGCTCTTCCTCCACTCCGGAGATGGCGAGCACCAAACCACTCACAACACGCCGGGCCTTCTCACAAGCTTCTTGAGAATATCACCGGGCACGACGCCTCCACGCCGTCTAGGTGTCGGCAAACACCAAGAGTAACAAATCCAAACTTTTACTTGAACTAATCAAGTGTTAACGCTCACGTGGATACACAATCCACTACCTAAGGCAACACATGCACTTAGGGTTTGCTCTCTAATCTTACCAAGTGCAACACATACACAAAAAGAATAGAGGCTTGCTCTTAGCTCAAAGAATGAGTATAGCACTTAACAATAGCACCAGCAACCTCTCCCAACCGGCCAAGATGTCTATATATAGTCCACACATAAAAACTAGCCGTTGGGAGACAAACCCCTGAAAAATCAGGGAAATCGGAAGTTCCGCCATGTATCGGCCGGAACTACCGCACCTTAGAGAAAAGCACAGCAACGGCTATTTCAGACGAGAAACTAGTCGTTTGAATTTTAGTGCGGAACTACCGCCAACCAAGTTGCGGAAGTTTCGATCTTCGAAAGTTCCGCACAACACATAGCGGAACTACCGCACCTCCAAATTTGGCTAAGTCCCAAAATGGTGCTTCTTTGGAAAAAACGTTCCGCCGAATTTTCGGAGCTTCCTATAATCGGAACTTCCGCACATACAATGCCAGAACTTCCGATTATCCTGACAGAGCACAGCAATAACTTTTTCAACAACTTCAATTAAAAAATACATTTGCTAATTGACAAGCCATGCCAACAAGGATCAAGAACCTGATTTCTAACAAGTTGCAAAACACATTTGCAAACTTTTAGAATCATATCACAAGGAATAGGGTGCATGAACTCGCACCATTTGCAAAACACATTTGCAAACTTAAGTCACATGCTACAAGAAATCAAATATGAGCATCAACTATTTGCAAAACACATTCGCAAATAACAGCATCATGCCACAAGGCTAAGGTGCATGGACTTCAACCATTTGCAAAACACATTTGCAAAGTATAGTCCCATGCTACAAAGATTAAATGCATGAGCCTCGGCTATTTGCAAAACACATTCGTAAATAATAGCTCCATGCATAGATGAGCTAGAGCAAATACAATGAGCTATCAACACATGACTAACTCATGCTACTAGTCAAGACCACTCTTAATAGTACATCAATCCTATACTAGCAATCCGGTCTTCCAACCAAACACCAAGACTGGTAAAAGACTAGGAACACATCCTTAGCCCTAGCTAGTCATACCTTTGCCTTACATCTTCTTGAAGCTTGATGCCGCACATCAACACTTCAAGTCCGAGTCCTTGACTTTGACAATCATCAACATATGATGATCTCTTAACTTCGAGATCTTGTCTTGAACATCATCAACACATGATGATTTCTTCACTTCGGGATCTTGACTTGAACATCATCAACACATGATGATTTCTTCATCCCAAGTCTTCACATGCATCAACGCATGATGCATTCCTTCACTTGACCTCCATCAACACATGATGGGTCTTCTCTTGACTTGATGTGCATCAACACATGATGCATCCTTCACTTGAATCTCGACTTGATGATCAACTCATGATCATCCCAAGTCTTCATCCTCCTAGAACATAACCTATATATCCAACTCATGAAAAATGTTAGTTCCACAATATGATTATCATTAATTACCACACCATACCATTAATACATAATGGTGGGACAAGATACATCTATCTTTCCCTCTTTGGTAATTGATGATAACCACTTCAATCACATAAATTGATTTGATAAAAGTAACACGTTATGAGTATATATATAAACTACATAAGTCATACATATACTCACAACATGAGTATGCGAGAACTACACAAGTTCTACATACTCAAAACTTGAGTATACGAGAGCTACATAAGTTCTTTATACTCAAATCATGAATATATAAAACTACACAAGTTTTATATAGTCAAAACATGAGTATATACGAACTACACATGTTTTATATACTCGAAACACAAGTATACAAAGACTACACAAGTTTTGTATACTCATACGGATATGTTTCAAAGTAAAGATCCCAAGTATTTGTGGAAGATGGAATATGGATCAATACTAATGAAACCACAAAATATAGAATAAACCCCCCTTAAATGTGTGCATACACAGATGTGTAATAGGAACATATGCACATATTCAAGTTTCACTTATGGTTGAGTTTATCCTATATTTTGGATCCGAGGAATGCAACAATAAATAAGATTAAGATATCGATCGCATACCTCGTTGAATTTCACATTTCTATCCAAACGAGACTATGCACTAAATAACAATGGAAATGTTAGTCTCACAATTAGATCTGTCATTAATCACCAAAACACTCCATTAACTCATAATGGCGGGTCTAGATCCTTCACTAGTACACAGTCAACTATGCCAAGGCTTGAAGTGCAAAATAGAAGGCATTGGAATCAAGGTTTGGCACGTTCGAGGATTCCTGGCATAACCTCCCGGGCTACTCCAAGTTATACAAGATAGGAATCCCGGTACTCATGTCGACGAGGATGATCGGGACTAGGCTTGGAGAGCTGAGGTCAGAACGATCGACGATGCCGGGTGAAGTTTATGGATTCAAGCGTGGCACAAAATGGACAAGGATGACCGAACGGGAAGTTCGGTGCGACGAGTTGCATCAAGCGGCGCGGGGGTCGGTGCAAGTGCCATGGTGGTTTCGGTGGGAGCCGGATGGGAGAGACTTGCCGACATGATGAGAGTCGTGTATCAACCTACACGTGGTGAAGCGTGGGATTGCTTCATGAAGATTGGACTCGGTCTTTGGAGAAGAATCGAGAATGGGTATTTTGGTAATATCACTAAAATATCGCCTTGATTGCTTTTGGCGAAACCGCGGCGCAATACGACGCAAGAAGAAGCGGTATAGGTCAAAAGAAGATGAAGACAACGCTTTAAAATGTGTGCATGAGTTAAACATGTTTGTGTGTGGGCTTAACGGATTCTCAATAGGAAACTCTTCTAGAAGGTTAGCCTCCACTATAAATATGAGAGGGTGTTGTAGCACCCTCTTTATCCTTTTGCTTAGTTGGAACCCTAGTTTTGTTTTTGAGATTAGGGAGTTGAGAGGTTAGGTTTCTTGAAGAGGAGATTGATTGTGTGCTCATGTATTGAGTTTTGCCCTCCTGGATGGAGTGGCTGTAAACCAACAACAATCACAAATCAATCTATGCAAGTTCTCTTGAGATGAGTCTCTTTTCGTTCTTGCTCTCTATTTTGTGATTTTAGCGCTTTCTTTGATTTTTCAAGTTTTTTTTGGTTTCTGCCCCCAATCTTGCTTGCTGTGACATGCAAGAACTCATCTAGAATCATCTTAATCATCTCTAACCCACGAGCAAGTTTTTTTGATCTAGTTTTTGTTTTGACTCGGTTTTGAACCATCCTTCACTCGAATGGAAAAAGGTCGGAACTTTGCCAAGTATCTTCACTATATTTGATTGAAATAGGTCTCTGATATCCTAGAGAAGGCGTGTTCCAAGTTTCATCGAGTTTGGAGTTGTAGATCAAAAGTTAGACCTATTTGTAACTTCGTTTTTGGGCTGATTTCACTGTTCATCAGGCTGGAGGTCAGACTGCCATTGACATAGAGGTCAGACCTCCCATGGACCGGTCAGACCACCATTGACATAGAGGTCAGATCGCCCAACACTTGGAAATCGAGCTTTGGTTGATTTTAGTTGTTTTGCTCCAGGGTTTAGATTGGATTCAATATAAGTATTTGTTGTGCTTGAATATTGATCTTCATAGCTCTCATAGCTATCGGAGTAAAAATAGTGTTGAATCCGATCTTGGTGAAAAAGAGATCGTGCTCCTATTCACCCCCCTCTTGTCGCCGTTTCGGTCCTACACATGAGAATCTTGAAATTTAATTTTTCAGTTTGCATAAGAGCCTTTTTTTATTCATAAAAGAACAGAAAGCTCAAGAGATGTTCAATTCTAGATTTGAGAGCTAACAAAGCAATTTTGATAGGACCAATGTCATAAGAGGATCACTAATTGTGCAACTTAGCTAAAAGATCCACAAATTACAATTTTTAGTTCAAGTTGTCTTAAAGTTCTAGCTCATTTAGCAAAGAGTTAGCTACACATGTGAAAGCATAATAATTCTAGCAAGTCAAAGAACTAGACATGATATTGAGCAAAAACTGAAATACTAAAGCTCAAGAGGGTAATAAGCAAAACTTCATCAATTTAAAAGATAAGTAGTAAAGCTTATATTACAATGCATCTTTTTGTGATTTTCAAATGCAATATGATACAATGAGATGCAAGACAAACTAAAAGCTTAAAAAGATCAAAAAGATCAACAAGTTCAGAAAAGATCAAGGAAAGATTAGGTGAACAAGGCAAGCTCATAAAAGAACCAACCCCCCCCTCAAACCAACCTATAGGGATAAATTACTCCTAACTCACTCCTCAAGGTGGCAAACCTAGCTGAGTCTAAATGCTTGGTGAGGATATCAACTAACTGAGCCTCGAACTCCACAAAATGTAGCACAATATCACCCTTCTCTACATGGTCTATAAGGAAGTGATAACGAATGTCTATATGCTTGATTCTAAAGTGTTGCACATGGTTTTTAGCAATATTAATAGCAGAAGTGTTATCACAGAGAAGAGGAACACTAGCAAAAGATAACCCATAGTCCTTAAGAGTGGACACTATCCACAAAATCTGACTACAGCAACTAGCAGCAGCTACATACTCAGCTTATGCAGTGGATTATGCAACAGAAGACTACTTCTAGAAGACCAAGAGGCAAGAGAAGTGCCTAAGAAGTGATAAGTGCCTGAAGTACTCTTTCTATTTAACCGACAACCCGTAAAATCAGAATAAGAAAACCCCCCGAATGGACAAGGAAGAAGAGCAGGAATACCAAATACCATACTGGAGGGTAGAGTGAAGGTACCTGAAGATGCGCTTGACGGCTTGGCGATGTGAAGTCCTCGTAGACGCCTGAAACCTTGCGCAGAGGAAGACCGAGAAGTGTATGTCCAGTCTTGAGGCCGTCAGATACAGGAGGGAGCCGATCATGCTGCGGTACTCGCGTTGATCCACTGCTTCTTCTTCCTCATCTGGATCCAAAACAGTCGAAGTCGATATAGGAGTGGCGATCGGCTTGCAGTCACCCATTTCGAAGCGCTTGAGCAGATCCTTAGTGTTCTTCGTCTGATGGATGAAAATCCCTTCCTTGCATTGCTTGATTTGAAGCCCCATAAAACAGTTGAGCTCTCCCATCATACTCATCTCAAATTCCCTGGACATGGTCTCAGAAAAACTGGAAACAAAAGCTTGAGAAGAACCACCAAAGATAATATCATCTACATAAATCTGAATAAGCAGGAAGTCACTACCATACCTAAGAATGAATAGAGTCTTATCCACCTTACCCATCTCAAAATTATTCTTAAGCAAGAAGGTCTTAAGTCTACCATACCAGGCTCTAGAGGCTTGCTTAAGACCATACAATGCTTTGGATAGCTTGAAAACAAGATGAAGATGCTTGGGATTCTCAAAGCCTGGGAGTTGCCTAACATACACTTCCTCCTCTATGTAACCATTCAAAAATACACTCTTGACATCCATCTGATGTAGCATAAAACCCTTAGATGCAGCAAATGCAAGTAGAACGTGAATGGCTTCTAATCTAACAACAGGAGCAAATATTTCATCAAAGTCTAACCCCTCAACTTGGCTAAAACCCTAAGCTACCAATCTGGCTTTTTTTCTAACCACAGAACCATCATTACTTTGTTTATTTTTGAACACCCAACGGGTTCCTATCACATTATGACCACTAGGAGGCTCTACTAGGTTCCAGACCTTGTTCCTCTCAAAATTCTCTAACTCCTCATGTATAGTATTGACCCAACTAGAATCAGATAAAGTATGTGATATATCGCGGGATTCGAAAGATGCAACAAAAGCAGAAGGAGAGTAGAGACTTGGATCATGATACATGGAGCGAGTGACTCGCTCATCAAGCTGACCAATCATCTGATCCGGAGGGTGACTCTTTTGAATGTGAAGTGGAGCACCCGGGGGTGATAGCGTTTCTTCGACCTCCGCAGGTACTGCTGATGATGAAGATGCAGCAAGAGCCTCAAATGAAGTTGAAATAGTCGCATCAGGTTCTTGTGCTGGAATAGGAGCCTCAACAGCAGCAGGTGGAAGACAAGTATCAGCTTCATCCTCATCTTCCTCCACAAAGATGCTCTCTTCACCTGTGAATCACCTGAAACATCGGATCTAGCTCCAGAGCTAGTCTCATCAAAAGTGACACTGCATGTCTCCTGGACAATGTTAGTTTCAACATTAAAGACCCGAAAATCCCTCGAATGTGCAGGATAACCCAGAAATAAACCATCAAAATTTCTACTAGAATCAACATTACCAGAAGCAACCAAATTGCTAAATTCTAATCATTTTTCACAAGGAGCATATTTAACTTCAATTAGCTCAGTTCTAGCATTTTCAAGTTGGTGTAAGGCAACATCATGAGCAGTTTGTAAATTAGCGAGTTCAGAATGTAAAGCATGGTAGGAAGTACATTCGTTAACATCAAGACTCTTAGCATTCACAAATTCTAATTTCAGATTATTAATTTGTGACTCTAAGTCCTTATTCCTAGCCATGGTAAACTCTAAAGCTTCATCTTGACTAATCAGTTGCTCATACATGGTATCACATCTAGCAAATAGAATGTCATAGGACGGAGGTACCTCATTGATGCCATCGACGTCGACGGAGTCGGCCATGAAGCACATGTCGGTGAAGTCCTTGGCATTCCTTTTCTTCTTGTCTCGAGGGATCTTCTCCTCCTTGTCCTCTTTGCTCCCAGAGTCCACATCGCTAATGGATTGCTCTCCAAAAGCGGCAAGAACCCAGTGAGCGGCCTTCATAAGCTTGGCAGCATCAAATTTGGGCTTGTTCCGATGAGGCTTCCTCCAAGCCGCCTTCACCTCCTTGTGGTTGCCCTTCCCTTTTAGCTTGGGGCAATTTGCACGAATATGATTGTGCTCTCCACACTCATAACAAGTCACAGGGCCACCTCTCTTTTAGTTTCTCACATTGTTATAGGTCCATGTGAACTTTCTGGCTAGAAGAGCTAATTTAGCCTCAGGGATACTCTCAAGTTCCTCTTCATTGACGGCAGATAAACAAGCAAGAGAAAATCTAGAAGAAGACTAAGAAAAACCATCAGAAGATTTCTAGAGAGGGTTTGCTACCAAAGCCATATTTTTCTTCTTGGGATGATCCACTCTCTTGATCTCATGAGTCTTGAGCTTGCTATATAGCAACTCCAAAGTGAGAGTAGAAAGATTGACATTCTCCTCAATGGCAGTAACCTTCATCTCCCACTCTTTGGTGTTGATTGCAGCCAAGAAGTGGGTGGCATTCTCAGATTGAGAATACTCAATATCAACTGCTCTCAATTGGTTGAGCACCTTGTTGAAGCGAGTAAAGATGTATCGATGCTCTCTCCAGGGCGCATCTCGAATTTGTTATATTCTCTCTTAAAGACCGTCTGACACACTTGCTTGATTTGGGACGAACCCTCATGGTAGGTTTCGAGGATGCTCCAAATCTCGTGTGCGGTCTCAAAGTGACAGATCCTATCGTACTCTTGTCTACCAAGTCCAGCATACAGAAAGTTCTTTGCCTTATTGTTGTTAGCCAAAAGGACTGCTAAAGTTGGTGTAGCAACCTCGGGCAAAACGAGCGGAGCTCAAACAACCTCCCATATAGCTTGTCCTTCGCTCTGAAGGTAGACACGCATGCGATTCTTCCAATAGGCATAGTCGAGCCCATCAAAGACATGCGGCTTCATGGAGTACTTCTCCATCGCCAGTTCAGTGACCGGTTAAGATCAAGATTGAAATAACCGGGCTCTGATACCACTTGTTGGACCGAAACGGCGACTAGAGGGGGTGAATAGGAGCACAATCTCTTTTTCACCAAGATCGGATTCAACACGATTTTCACTCCGATAGCTATGAGAGCTATGAAAATCAATATACAAGCATAGTAGAAGACTTGTATCGAATCCAATCTAAACCCCGGAGCAAAACAACCAAAGCTCGATTTTCAAGTGTTGGGCGGTCTGACCTCTATGTTAATGTCGGTCTGACCGATCCATGGGCGGTCTGACCTCTCACAAGAGGGCGGTCTGACCTTCAGCCTGATGAACAGTGAAATCAGCCCGAAAACGAAGTTGCAAATAGGTCTAACTTTTGATCTACAACTCTAAACTCGATGAAACTTGGAACACACATTCTCTAGGATATCAGAAACCTATTCCAATCAAAGATCGTGAAGATACTTGGCAAAGTTTCAACCTTTTTCCGTTTGAGTGAAGGATAGTTCAAAACCGAGTCAAAACGAAAACTAGATCCAAAAACTTGACCAGTCTGACCGCCAAGGGTGGCCGGTCAGATTGCCACTGGCCGGTCAGACCGCCAGAGACCTGAAAACATAGAAATTTTGCCAAAAATATGTGAATCGATAAACCTTCAACGTCATTGCCAATTGTAACATCATCCTAAGATCTTGAGCATATCCCTATGATATCCACAAAAGGTGATGTGCTGAAGGGTCGGCGTCATCTCCTCTTATGGAAGGTGAAACGTGTGCATCTCTTGCCTCCAACGGTCAACCAACACCGTTAGTAGGGACCGGTCATATGGAAAACACCTGGACATACGACTAGAATCGCCTGCACGGTCCTAGTCATCCTCCCACGTCGCCTCAACCATCCTCGCCAGCGGAAGGAGGCTTACCGCCCTCAAACTGTGTCAGGTAAGGTTATGAACAAACGTTAGTCCACCCGAAGTAGTCAGGCTGCAAATGAGTACACGAAGATCGTAACGACATGTATCTCGGAACCCAGCGTGGGTCTACCCTTTATGCCCTGATGGGCGTGCGCAGCCGCAACACGCCAAGCTCAATCGTCGCCTCGCCCTCTTAGGGGAGGATGGTACCGAGGCGGCTACGGTGATGCATGTCAACCTCCAGCTCAAGCAACTTGTAAGACCACTTCACAACGTGTCTTGAGTCCGTCATACATGAAAATTCAGTGTATACATTGTAAAGACTACGAAAAATGTACATAAGGTAATAAGAAGCGGCGTTAAAAAAATAATTACTAGCCACAAATAGAAACCAAATTTAAGTTGAGATTATTTTGGTTATACTATGTAGCAACTCTAGATTTTCTTTACAAAGTTAAAATGTGTCATGCTATTTTACTAGTTTAAAATTAATTTTCGGCAATAACAATATAATTACCGCGCACAAATGGGAAGGTAAATAAAGCTGAGATTATTTTGATTACGCTCTACGTACCCTACTTAGCTACTCTACAGTTTTCACAGATTTGTAATAGATGTCTTCCTATTTCTGCAGATTTATCCTAAATCGTTCGAGTGTTGGAACATTCATAATATGTGCACGTTGAACTAGACTATGCATAGCTCAAATGATGTACAACATAATTTGACTAAAATTATATAATATATTGAATTATATGCCACTATTTTTGTTTGCTAACCGACAAGGTTTTGATATAATATATAAAGTTGTAAAAACATGTACCTGCAAGATGGCCGACCGGATATGATGCTCCGTCTCTCTCCCCCCCGTGGCGAATTTGCAGAGTTTCGCTACCTTTCTTCTCTCCCTTTCCACCTCTCTCTTTTCTTTTCTTTTTCTAGAATTAAAATGATATTTCGACTGATTTTTACGGTTTTTATAGAGATGGACCCCGTCGCCAGATTGACATGATCACGCGGTTTCATATCGCCAGTTCAACTGGCGACAGGAACAATGTTCACTTCTTGTCGCCAGTTGAACCGACGTCAGAGAGTTGGACCGGTGACAAGGAGTAAACATGGTCCTGTCGCTAATTGGAATAACGACAGGAGCTTGTTGCCATTCCAACTCTCGATAGAGACTTGATTTTGTAATTTTTTGGGTTGGCTATTTAGTTATATATATATATATTAAAATAATATTATTTTAAAAAAAAATTCGAATCCCCACACCGGCATGACGCAACAGTTTTGCGATTATTACAAGTTTACATTTGACAACATCACTGATTTGGATGTCTGTGTGCACATTTATGATGGAGTGATGATGTAGCTCACTGAAGATGACCGGTTGGGGAAGGAGGTTACTGACAGAAACACCAGTAGCACCTGAGATATGCCCCATGCCTGTACAGCTTTGCTCGCTGCAGAAAAAAAAGGGTCAGGTACTTTATTGCTATAGTTAGCCAAGGAACCTACTCCTGTACTGAGCAAACGTTACGAAAGTGTTGGTGCCAATCTGAATCTGATAAGGCCACCTCACCGCTCTTGCCCCGTTGCCTTCTTTTTTCCAGATCCAATCTGTCAGGGCAAGCGAATCTGCAACGCAACCAAGGGAAGCTAAACAAACAATTAGAGCATCGTTTCATGCTTTTAGCGTGGCTGTAATTTGGAGCATCAGCACGGAGTGGGCTAACAACAGACAAGCAAAGCAAATATTCTTCTCTGAACTCCCGAGGGAAACAGTACATGGCAGTTGGAAAATATACATATTAGTAGTACAGTTCTTCGGTACGAATATGATGACAAAATTTATCTGCTCTAATAGATAAACTGACGATTACTACTATAATTTTAACTGGCATACTAGGTTTTTCTGTGTAATCCGAGGTCACAATTCGTTGTATATTCGTGTTCCGAGACGAAATAGAGGATGGTCCAACCAATGAACAGCACAACTGCACAAGGCGAATCCCGATAAACTTTTGGACTCATTCAGGTGTGACATCAGAACTGTATTGATCTATTCTAAATTCCAAAGCAGCCAGCCAGCTACGAGTGGTCCGGGAACGTAGCCAAGCAGGAGACGTTTAGTGAGGATCAGGTAGTAGTATTTCTTTTGAGTACAGATTACGGAATTAGCCTTGTACTATTGGAAAATCGGAACAAGCCTCCGCACAAAAAGTTAAGCAATTAAGTCCTTTCACTTGGACAACTTCCAAATTATGCAACACCACCCCCATGATTTATCTACTGCCACTGTATTGCGGACAGTCAGGATTTTCACACCTGTCACTTGTCATTTTTAATTTTTGTCGTAGCAAAGGTAACATAGAGTTTCTCTATTTATGTTAGGTTTTGTGCATTACCACCAGTTAAAAAAAACTGAAAGCAGTTTAAATCAAGAAAAATCTATATAAAGAGGAAGTCGATGCACATGTATGGATAATGAATATGACAAAGTTAATGAGTTGATGGACCACAGCACAGTCAATACATTCAAAAGTCAAAAGCAAAAGTCAAGCCATATCTCTCCATTTTTACCCTGAAAAAAAGGGCAAAAGAATGACCGCTGCCATGCAAGACACACGAAAACTTCATCAACGCATCTGTGGAGTAGCCTGATTGAAGATTTCATAGAATGATTAGCCTAAAAAATACCATGAATCATCTGAAAAGAACTACTACAGTGATTCTGTAACTGAATGAGGACCAGTGGACAGTATATGGTCCAACTATAGGGGTCATTTCTGTGTGTGTGTGTGTGTGTGTGTTTTACTTTTTTAAATAACATGTGATGGTCATTACTTCAACCCAACCAGATAAGGTCCTTTTTTCCGTCGCATTGGCCGGCTTTGGTTAGGTGTCTTTTACCGAACGAAATTCAAGGAGCACGGTCCACTTCGTTTTCATTGTCTTGGAACACAAAGGGGATCAAAGGGGCCTGCCTACTTAGGTATAGTCATCAAGAAAGAAATATTGAGAAAGCATGCCTTTGGCGCAGGGCATGGAATCTTTGGGATAAAATAATTATTTCTGCCAACAAAAAAATTACTTGATTGCAATCATCTTTTCTCTAACTATCTTATGTATGATACCTAATTTAACATTTTATTAGCACTACAGAAGGTGTTGGTACTGCTTTGGATTGTTAATCAGTTTTTTTTAAAGGCAGATCGTCTAAATTTTATGTAGTGTACAATTAGTCAAGCAGAGAAACTCATATCTTAATCTAGATGGTTTGAAAAATTAGCGGATGGCAAAATACATTGCTGAAATTAAGTAGACCTGATTGTATTCCCAAACATGTACTTTATTTCTAAATAACACTTATGTCAACATTACTGTACCACTATAGATATTTTTATCACAACAAAGCGAATAACAAGAACACCAAGCCAACAACCAGAAATGCACATAAATAGACAGGAGAAAACTCCGTGTGCACGTATGATAATTACTAGTCCCGGGCTCCCGGCAGCTCGCCAGTTTAGCCATACTCTCTCTGACTACTGGGCCCACCAAATATACTTACCACCAATCCCCTGTCCTGCTAAGCCCACCCGAGAACAAAACACCAGGGTACGTACACGCACTCGGGCGCGCCCGCAAAGACCACCTCCCTCCGGTCGCCTCTGGCCTCGCCTCTCCATTGCTAGCCCTCTCCTCCCCTCCCCCACGTCCACCTCCACGTGGCGCGACAGCCCGTCGCCGGAGGCCATGGCGGCGGCGGAGGTGTACTCGCCGACCTCGGCGGCGGCGGCGCAGCAGCAGCAGCGGGGGAAGGCGGCGACGCAGGCGTGGCGGGCAGTCGTCGGGTGGATCGGCTTCCTCCTCCAGGTCCTGCTCCAGATCCTCCGCGGCACGCCCTCCTGCTCCCAGCTCCTCTCCTTCATCGGCTTCCGCTACCCTCTCCTCTCCGCAGCGGCGGCCTCCGAGCCGTCGCCGGAGGTGGCCTTCATGCCGCTCCAATCCGAGATCCCAGCCGACGCGGCTCCTGCCCCGACGACTCCGCCTGAGCCCCTGGAGCGCCTCACGGTACGAAAGAGTTGGTTTTGATTGGATTTGTTGGTGTCCTGGGTGTGGGGAGGGGGGTGGCGGCTTTGGGAAGGATACGTGTTTCTTTTGGATAGAACAGTGGATGTAGGAGGCGGTTCCTGATCGAATTGTAGCCTATTTCGGTCTTAGTGGGTGATTGAGATTGGGTGGAGTGATTGATTTGAGTTAATTGGGCGTTTTGCCTGCTTAATTTAGGTGGTTTGATCGCAGCTGAATTAGTACGTGGACTGTAGAGCAGGCCTTTTTGGGGGTTGGGCGGTAAAAAAATCATCTTGGCTTACGAGCACGGAGCCATGGACATTTTGTTGTGCTGCAGTTCCAAAACAAGGGCTTGTGTTAGCAGCCAACAATTGCATTCATCTCATCTCCAAACTAGATTGCTTGGAGAATTTATAGGATGATGCTTCTATGTCCCAAAATCGTTATGTTAGCGGCACATATACTTAATAGGGGCAATATATTTTCTGTGATTTTGTAGTGAATTGTGAAAGATGATTTTGCAATACTGCTTGTGACGGTTGTTGTGTGTAGCTGAGTAGATATTTGAGCCTGTCATCAATACTAGCATCGTGATTGGAGTTGAATTACTAGATAGATAATGCATTTGGCTGATGATAGATGAATCAACATGTGGGTTGTTACACTGGCACATTTGCTCGTAACAGGGTTTCTTGTAAGCACATTTAGTTTGGGCGGATGAAGAGCCTGGATCTCTTACTGATGAGCTTATAGCTTCACATAAATAGAGACAACTGAAATGATATTTGTGTTAAAGCTAAGCACGGCTACCTAGTACCTACCTTTGAAATGAAGTCAGCTTTAATAATTTTTCCTTAAAGTTATCCATTCACCATTTCTGAAAATATATAGACTGTCTTTTCAGGTAGTGCTTGACTTGGATGAGACTTTAGTTTCTGCTTATGAGTCATCTAGTCTTCCTCCTATTGTACGCACTCAGGCTGTTGAAGCAGGACTACATTGCTTTGACATGGAGTGCATATCCACTGATAAGGTACCAAACTTCTGCTCTTGCTACTTCATTTGTGTAATCATTTTAATCACTACTGATAAAGGATTTTTTTTCCTGGTGTCAACTGTAAAGGATGTTGAAGGAAAACAGAAGGTGAATCATGTTACTGTTTTTGAACGTCCTGGTTTGCATGAGTTCTTGCAGAAAACTAGTGAATTTGCAGATCTTATTCTCTTTACAGCAGGTTTGGAAGGTATGTTGGCTGATATTATATTTCTTCATTCACCACATGGACCCAATCAGTTTAACCTCACGTCCCCACCTCACCTGTCCATGCTTCTCCCCAGGTTATGCGAGACCTTTAGTTGATAGAATAGATGTCCACAATAGATTCAAACTCCGTCTCTATCGTCCATCAACTGTTACTACGTAAGTTACACACAAACTTTCCTATGAGATACAAATGATTTTGTAACATTGTGTTGTTGCTGCTGTTTCTTGGTGTATATGGACCATTACTTTGCTTTCTGATGCGTGTGCCAAATTAATCAGTTGAAGGTTATCTGTAAACCAGCACTTTTGTAGGTGGAAAAGGCACATGCTAGTATTATTTACAATTTGTGACTGAGGTTCTATATTCCCCATTTGAGAACTTCCCCAAGGAGAGAAGCTGAAGGTTCTATATTCTTCATGGAATGTAGTATTCTTGCAGAATCTAAACTTTTGATATATGATCTTCTGTAATGTATAGGATTTAATCCTTGGCCAAATAATCAAACGACCAGTATTCTTGCAAGTTGCAGCATCTACCCTTTATCCAAACCCTTGGCCAAATAATGCAATGACCAGAATTGAAGGGATTCGCTGCTCCTTCTCCATCCATACTCTTCCTCATGCGTTCCAACGCCAATTTAAAGAAAAAGAAAAAAAAAAGACAGCCCATACCTTCTGCTTGCATTGTCCAGTTCTCTTGGGCTTGCTTTTGAGCCCTGGAGTTACGTGCTTCTTCAATTTTTCAGGTTGCATTCTACTGATAATCGATTGCTTGGTTCATGTAGAACACATCAACACAGCAAAAAGGTGGTAGATGATGAGTAGTTACTAACATACTTAGGGTTGTCACTGTTATGAATATTATGCATATATTCAAGAGGGTTTAATAGACAATATATATAGGGAGTACAAAAGGAGGTATGGCATATACACATAAGGATAGCATATACAGATAAGGAATACGAAAAAGATTCTTATTCTAGCACCACCCTCAAACTTATGGTGGATCACACACACTGAGTTTGGAGAGAAAATACAAATGTTGTATCCTAGTATATGGCTTCGTGAAGAAGTCAGCAACCTATAACTCTGAGGGTACAAACTGTAAAACAAGTACTCTCTCTTGCACCTGTGAGCGAGTGTAACTCTGAGGGTACAAACAGTAAAACAAGTACTCTCTCCTGCACCTGTGAGCGAGTGTATGAAGCATTCACACCAGTGTGCTTGGTGAGCTCATGCTTCACTGGGTCCCGGGGAATACTGAGAGCTCTGTACTGTCAGACAAAAAAGTTGTAGGTTCCATCACAAGCACTCCAAAATCTGCAAGTAACCACCTCAGCCAAGTAACCTCTGCTGTCACTGCTGCTATAGCTCTCAACTCAGCCTCTGCACTCGAACGGGAAACTGCAGTCTGCTTCTTTGTCTTCCAGGCAATCAGGGTAGAGCCCAGAAAAACACAGTAAGTAGAAAGAGAACAGCGGTCAGAAGGATCACTAGCCCAGGTCGCATCGGAGTACGTCTGAAGCTGTAGTGAGGTGGAGCTAGGAAAAAACAAACGACGAGAGATAGTTCAACGCAAGTAGCGAAGAACACAAAGAAGGTGACTGTAGTGTAGATGGGTAGGACGAGCTATGAACTAACTCAAGATATGAACATCATATGCAATATCAGGACGAGTGCTCACAAGGTACACCAAACTCCAACAAGATGATGATATCGAGTAGGATCCTTAAGAAGATCACCATCAGTGGCACGAAGCTGGAGGGATAGCTCCATGGGAGTCTCAGCAGTGCGAGTGTCAGTTAGGCCAGATCTACCAAGAAGATTCTGGACATACTTCTGCTGGGAGAGGTATTAGCCCTCAAACATGTAAGAGACCTCAATCTCAAGGAAGTACGTAAGAGAACCAAGATCAGTTATAAAAAACTGCTCACTGAGATGCTTCTTCACATACATGATGAATGAGGAATCATCACCAGTAATGAGTATATCATCAACATACAGAAGAAGCAGTGTCCTACCCCGAGGTGAGATATGGACAAAAAGAGTAGGGAGGGTCGTGGGAACTGACAGTGAAACCGACAGTAGTAATCACTGAGGTAAAACGCGCAAACCAGGCACAAGGAGCCTGTTTGAGGCCATAAAGAGCACGACGAAGACGACAGACGTGCCCATCAAGAACAGAATACCCAGGTGGTGGTTGCATGTAGACCTCCTCATCCAAAACACTATTAAGAAAAGCATTCTTAACATTCAACTGAGAGATAGACCACCGGCGAACATAAGCAACCATAACAAGAGTACGAACAGTAGTCATATGGGCAATAGGGGCAAAAGTCTCATCGTAGTCACGACCGTTCTCCTGCTGAAAGCCGCGAGCTACAAGGCGAGCCTTGTAGCGCTCGATAGTACCATCAGACCGGGTCTTAATCTTGTACACCCACTTGCACGTGATCGGGCGAGCATGCACAGGTGTCGGTATAATATCCCAAGTCTCCGTACGTCGAAGAGCATCAAATTCCTCTGCTATAACGAGCTACCACTCAGAATAAGGGGCAACCTAACGATAAGAACTAGGCTCAGTGACAGAGAGAGCATGAGCAATCGGAGCAAAGTCAAGACGATCAGGAGATCGAAGGGATGTTCGGTCACGAAGGACGTAATGAGGAGCATCATCAGGAGGATTAGATGCGGGTGTCGGCAAGATACCAGGAGAGGAAACTGGTGAAGGACGAGGATGCCTGGAGTAGTGAATACCAGAGAACTGAGATGGTGGTGCTGCAGGAATAAGAGGCGGTGCTGCAGGAGGTAGCACCAGAGGTGGAGGTACAGAAGGAACTACTTGAGACAGACCAGGAGAAGATTGTGATAGTAGATAAATAGGTGAAGAGCTAGGATGCACGGACACGGACACGCGTGTCGGACACGACACGTATCGGACACGGGATTCGCCATTTTCTAAAAAATAGCGACACGGGGACACGGCTGTATATATATATATATATATATATATTATTGAATGCACAGTATGCCAGTATGCACAAGCAGTCAAACACTCACCGAAGCAAGTCCAAATCTGGCGACCAAGCGAAGTGGCAAGAAGAGCAGGTGGCGTCGGCAACTCGGCGTCGAGGAAGCAGCAGAGCTAGGAGGAGCAAAGAAGAAAGGCCGAGGAGAGCAGAACAGAGCAGCAGCGTCTTGCAGGAGAGCGATGGCGCGGCTGCAGCAGACCAAAGCGGCGGCGCAGCAGAGCAAAGATGCAAAGCAGCGGCCGGTCGGCATCGCAGCGGCAAGGCCATGGGTGGCTGCGACTGCGGAGACGGAGTGAGATGATGGGGGAGGGAGAGAGGAGAGGAGAGGTAGGGTTAGGATGGGAGATAGGCCGAATGAATGGGCCGAATGAATGGTTCAATACGTGTCCGACACGCGGCCAAACGTGTCCGATACGTGTCCGAATTTGTTTTTATTTATTTTCGCGACGCAAATTTCCGACACGCCTGGAATACGTGTCCGAGCCGTGTCGGAGCCGTGTCCGTGTCCGACACGGTGTCCGACACGGACACGGCGCCTTCCAGGCGTGTCGGTGCTTTGCAGGTGAAGAGTTAGAAAGAGAACCATGAAATCGACTCAATGGTGGAAACAGGAGAAGGAGCCGAATCTCGATAGAAGAAATGTCGAGATTCGTCAAAGACAACGTCTCGTGAAATCCAGATCCGTCGAGCAGAAGGATCATAGCAGCGATAACCCTTATGCTCAAAACTATAACCAAGAAACACACACTCAACTGACTGGGCTGATAGTTTAGTGCGCTTACGAAGCCGCATCAGAACAAAACAAGTATAGCCAAAAACACGAAGGTGAGTGTACTGGGGGGTTGAGAGTAGAGACGCTCTATAGGACTGACACCCTTAAGAGCAGTGGAAGGCTGCATATTGATGAGATATGTAGCTGTAGAAACAACCTCAGCTCCGAACTGTGGTGGAACGTGAGGCAAGGAGAAGAGTGCGGGCAGTCTCAAGCAAATGACGATCTTTGCGTTCTGCAACCCCATTATGAGTATGGGCACCAGGACAAGAAGACTGGTAAAGAGTGCCCTGGTCAGAAAGAAACTGTCTAAAAGCTCTAGAAAAGTACTCGCCAGCAGAATCACAGCGAAAAGTACGGATGGGAGAATCAAATTGAGTATGAACCATCGTTGCAAAGTTACAATAGATCGCAAGAAACTGACCATGATTAGACATAGGGAAAATCCATGTAAAACGAAAATAATCATCAATGAAGATCACATAAAGTTTATGCCCGCCTTTAGAGATAATAGGCGCAGGTTCCCATACATCTGAATGAACTAAATCAAAAGGACGCGAAGACAAGGACTCACTAGAATGATAAGGAAGTTGTAACTGCTTGCTCACTTATAACCCTTACAAAATATGATCATGTCAACAGTAATACGTCTAAGAACACCCTAACAAACTAATGAAGAAAGACGGGACCCACACAAGTGACCTAAACAGTAATGCTATTGCGCAAAAACTCCAGAAGTGGTGGCAGCAGTGATGGTGGAAGTAAACGTAGAGGTGACAGGAGCAACTGAAGTGGACGGAAGGTGGAGACGATCAAGGATGTAGAGACCCTGACGATCTCTACGGCGTCGGCTAGTCCTAAGTACTGTCTCTGTCTGTCGATCCTGGATGAAACAGGTGTGAGTCAAAACCAACCCTATAACCAAGATCGGTGAACTGACCCACCGAGAGAAGTTGCATGGTAAGCTGGGGAACATGGGAAGCAATTTGGAGCAGAAAAGTCGTGGGCAAAGAGTGCACCGACGGTGACAAAGCAGAGGAGTACCGCTTACCGTCTCGAACAAAGATAGGAAAAATAGGAGGTCCTACCGAGGTGAGAGATGTGGAGTCCGGTGTCATGTGGAAAGAGGCACTAGAATCCAGAACATAAGAAGTACCTAGAGGAGATGTCTGAGCTAGATTAGTAGAACCTGCTGAGCTGTGAGAGAGCTGCTGAAATAGAGCCTGGCAGAACTGCTGAACAGGGTCACCTCGCTGAGAAGGTCCTGACGTGTCGGTCTGTCCTCTCGTCGAGGAAGGGCCTCCCTGCCCCCCTTGGATCGTCCATTCCCACGCGCCTTGTTCCGTTTTTTCGTACCACACAACGTTGGTAGTCGTGCCGGAAGTTCTTGCAATAATTGCACTGAACCCCAGTTGGTGCAAAAACAGGAGCAGAAGCAGACACCTAAGGATGGACTGTAGTCGAAGCAGGAACTGTCGGTGTAGTTGAAGAAGGGGTAGCAAGCACAGCTGGAACAAACTGTGCTACTAACCCGCATCGAAGCTCCTCAGCACGAAGCGTCGAAAGAGCCTCGGTGACTGTCGGTCGTGGTGAGCGGCTCAGCGGTTGAGCCCTGACAGGCTCAAACTCTGGGTGAAAACGGCAGACAAAGTCATAAAGGCGAAGGCGATCACGATCATATCTCGCGACTTTATGACACTCAGCAGACGGGAAGCCCGGCTCGTCACGGTGGCGCCGAGACCGGTCGTGGCTCGGAAGAAGTTGACGGAGGAGTCCTCCTGGCGAAGCGTCTCTAACTCACGCTGAAGCGAAAAGAACTGAGCATCGTTGCTCTACTGGTATCGCTCATGCAAGTACTCCCAAATCTGACGAGTGGCATGTAGACCAACAATGTCAGGCTGGATGGAGTCGTCGACGCTGACCACTAGGATGGCACGAACACGGGCTTCATCAGCACACCCGGCCAAAAGCATCTATGGTATACTGAAAGGCATCATCAGCAGCATCAGCAGTAGCAATAGCGGCCTCTGTCTCCTTGGCGGCCTCATCTTTTGTAGGAGGTGCAGTAAGGTCAGTCGAGAGAAGGTCAAGCGGCGGCGCGACAAGGTCGCATCGAACATGTCCCTAGAGGCGGAGGCCATCGAGCGTAATCTCCATGAGTGAAGACCACAACCTGTAGCTCGTCCCATAAGCTTTGTTCCCGAGAATGAGATCGCAGCTGATGGAACAGAAGCCATTAGTAGGCGGCGCTGGACGGCGCGGCGACCAAGACAACGAAGTCTAACAGACGGCACTGGATGGCGCTGCGGTTAGATTGACGTATTGTTTTTTTTCTTTGCGCATCGGGCTGGCTCACGCTAGAAAAGGCCTGCTAAGGCCACTGAAGAGAGAACGAGGCACGCGCGAGGGGGAACTGGTTCCCCCTTGCTTGCGATGGCGGTGGGGGCGGCCGTCGGTGCTCCTGCGACGGGTGACGAAGATACTTCGGCAAGATAACCATGCTCAGGCTCGGGCTCGAGCGGTGGGCGACGGCGATGAGTGGCGCGGAGGCTCGGCGCGGCACACTGCGGCAAGAGAACCTCCGTGAACAGGCGACACGATGGGGTCGAGCGATCTTGGCTCGGGCGGCCGAGCTCGGGCTCGGGCGAACGACAGAGGCGCATGAGGCTCCGTCGACGGGAGGGCCTCAGTGCGGCCGGGCTTGGGCTCGGGCGGTGTTCGGCGTTGAACGACTGGGAACACACGGCTGCGGTCGGATGGCAGCGGAAGGAGAGCTAGGTTAGTTCTCTAGCCCTGATACCATGTTATGTATATTGTGTATATATTCAAGAGGGCCTAATGGGCTATATATATAAGGAGTACAAAAGGGGGTATGCTATATACAACTAATGATACCATATACAAATAAGGAATACGAAAATGATTCCTATTCTAACAGTCACATGGGTTAGTTTCTACACTAAAGTTACAATACATAACCCCGTTGCGAGCAAGGGTGCCCTCTTGTCACATGGGTTGGGTTAGTTTAGATAGTTTCTAAACTAACGTTACAATACATAATCCCACTGCGTGCAAGGGTGCCCTCTACTAATATTTATTAATGAATTAATGGTGCTTGCTTTAGCTATGCATGCACATTTCTGTTCATGCATGCCTATGTTCACTCACTGTTCATTTGATCATGATTTGCTTATCATTTGATGGTTTTGGTGCAAGCCTGACTGCTAGTGCATATATTACTTGTTTGCCAATAACCTAAACCATTACATTCGTGATCCAGTTCATTTTCTGATATAAGTGGGTGGCAATTTCAGGGAATACAGAGAGCATGTGAAAGATCTTTCTTGCCTATCAAAAGATTTCTGTAGAATCGTCATTGTCGACAACAATCCGTTCAGTTTCATACTGCAGCCTCTGAATGGAATACCTTGTGTTCCATTTTCAGCTGGACAACATTCTGATGATCAAGTAATTGATAATGAACACCAATTGTCTAATGGTTCGGAGCTTTTAGTTTCTATAGCTTTCTTGATTTTGGCTTGTTTTAAATTTTCAGCTCATGGAGGTTACATATCCACTTCTGAAGCATCTCTCTCTCCAGAGAGATGTGAGACCAGCGTTGTACGAAAGGTTTCATATGTCTGAATGGTTCCAAAAGCATGGGATTCCCCAAACTGACCAGGCAGTGTAAGAATTATTTAGATGAAGGCTCAAGTGCCTGCCACGCCATTAGTCCCTCAAGGGAGAGCACTTGTACATTACTATTTATATCTGTTTAGGTTTCCAGATAAAATCATATCATTGTTCATACGGAATTGCCACGTCTGAAGATAAAGGAATTGTAATCTAGCAGAATGTCAGATTTGTATTCGTGTAGTGGAGCATTTTAACATCAATTGTTGTATATCACCTTCTGTTGTAAAATTTATTGTTGACAGTTAAGATAGTCTAATGCACAATTCATGGGTCTATGATGTCAACAAGATACTGCATGTAACGTTCAATCAAGATTTTACACCATCAGAAATGTTCAGGGAATTGTACCACCAATCCACCAAAATCATGTGTTTATAAATCTAACCATTTGATATTTACAGAGGTCTAAGAAGCCCCATAAGCATCACTAACTATTGATAACACGTTCGAGCCTTATAATTAATTAAAAAAAGAACATCCACTAACAAAAGCAATACGCAATTACGACCATGTTCTGTCAGTGACCCTTTAACTCTTGCTGTCTTACATCTGAATTTTTGTCGTCAGAATCACCGGAGTCCGGTCATCAGAGGTATCGGAGCTTCTTATCTGAGTTTCTGGACATGAAAAGCGTTGGAGCTTCTTATCTGGCTGATAATCTGGGACGCCTCATCAAACTTGTATGCTCTCTCGTAGACGCCTGCAGCCACAAGATAAAGCTCCCTCCTGTCGATGCTCGGGTCAACGCTAAGCTCAGCAACCAGTGCCTTCAGTGTCTCGAAGTCCATCTGAGCGCCAAGCAGGCTGACCATCTGGAAGTGTACCCGGTCTGAGAACACACAACCTTCCTCCTCATTGACCGGTACAGCGCCGCGGCCTTGTCGAACTCCTTCAGCTTGCCATGGGCATTCATCGTGATGGCAATCGTCTCCGAGTCCGGCAAAAGGCCCACCTTCCTCATTTCGTCGAACACCTCAACCACATTCCGGTGCCTCCGGTTCTTTGCAAACAAGTCCATCATTGCTCGGTGCACCAATGGGTCCCTGACCTCGCCGGTGTCAGCTGCACGGCGGAACAACCATGCGGCCTCCTCCACCCGACCGGCACTCGCCAAGATTTTGATGGCTGTCTCCTTGGGGATGCCCTCTGGTTCTTTGAGGTCATGCAACAAACGCTTGGCCTGTGAAACAAGCCCGGCACGCTCATACGCGACGACCATCGTCTGGTACAGCACTGGGTCAATCTCCGTGCCGGCCTCCCGCAGCTTCTCGAACAGCTTGGAGGCACGGTCGAGCTTCCCGGCCTTCACCCATATGGACAAGATGGTGGAGTAAGTGATGGCGTTGGGCTGGATACCATTGGCCTGCATGTCCTGCACCAAGCTCCCGGCTTTCTCGTCCTCCAGCGACTTGCCGTAGATGGCGATCATGGTGTTGTACGTCACCACGTTCGGCTTGATGCTACCACTGCGACCATTGCCATCAGAAGCGCTACACATGAGACCGAACAGGTGAACCGCCTCCCCGAACAGCCCGGCGTCGCCGTACACGCGGAGCATGGTGTTGTAGGTCACCACGCTCGGCGGCACACCAGCCCGGCGCATGGACCAGAACATCCGGTCCGCCTCTCGCGCGAGGTCGAGATGCCCGTACGCATTGAGCACGATGTTGAACACCGACAGGTCGGGCTTGACGCGCGCCACGGCGCGCATGTGCGAGAAGAGCGACACGGCCGCGAGGTGCCTGCCGCGGCGCGCCAGCGCGGCGAGGATCGGGGAGTAGGACTCCGCGTCAGGCGCGACGCCGTCTGCGGGCATGCCGTGGAGGAGCAGCCTCTTGGCGTCGCGGAGCAGGTCGGACTTGCAGTACGCCGCGATGGCAGCGTTGTAAGCCTTAAGGTCGGGCCTGATCCCCGCGCCCCGTAGGCGGGAGAAGAGCGCGAGCGCCTTAGGCGCGTCGCCGCCTCGGAGGGCAAGGTGAATGAGGTTGGAGAAGAGCACGAGGTCTGGCGCCACAGCGTCGGCCTCCAAGAGCGGCAGGAAGGTGAGCGCGTGGTCGAGGTGGCCCGCGCGGGTGAGGGCGGCGAGGAGCGTGGAGTACGAGAAGGCGTCCGGGGCGACGCCCCTGTCGCGCATCTCGAGGAGGAGGCCGGAGGCGAGGCAGAGCTGGCCAGCCCGGCAGGCGGAGCGGAGGAGGAGGTTGTAGGGGATGAGGAGCGCGGAGGCGGGGAGGTCGAGCGCGAGGAGGTCGAGCAGCGCGACGCCGCGGCGCGGGTTGGGGAGGCGGGAGAGGAGCGTGCCGAGGAGGCGCGGGGAGACGGGGCGGTGCGGGGAGAGCGCGGCGGCCAGGTCGGATGCCGTGCGCGCGGCGGAGAGCGCCGCTATGAGGGCGGGGAGGTCGGGGGTGTTGTCCTGGTGCTGGCGCTGGATCTCCGCAGATTTGTGGCGGTGGAGGGGGTGGGAGCTGGGGAGGTTGGGGTTTAGCCAGACGGATTTTGCGGTGGGGGGGCGGCGATGGGAGGAGAGGGGAGGGATGGCGGTGGCCGCGGCCGCGGCCGCGGTGGGCGGCATTGGTCGCGGGGGGTGGCGCGCCAGGGGGAATGGATAGGAATAGGAGATTTTTTTTTCCCGGTGATAGGCACCGGCACGGCACTCGATCGTCACTCGTGAGAGCAAAGTGGCGGCATCCAATCCAAGACGTTGGTTTAGATCGGGCGGCTAGGAGTGGTCAGGCCGTATGTTTTGCTTCATTGCTTGCAATTACGATTGTAATCGGATCGGATATGGACGGATAACGAATATGAATATCTCAAATATGAATACGAAAACGAATACGAACACGAACAATATTGAATATAAATACAAATCGAAACGAATACGATCATAAATATTTTCGGAATGTTAAAATCCCTTAAATTGTACGCCATAAATTAACAAAAACATATAATAGTTTATTTGATTCAAACATTCATGATTTGTTCATATTTTCAGCAACCGCACATAACATTAACACTTGCAAATTGCATTAATTAGTTCATCACATACACAACACTTTTTTTTACTACATTTAACTCATAACTCAAAGTTATTATACATTCACACTTAGTTCATCAATACATAAAACTTAGTCACACTTAGTTCATCACACCTAGTTCATTAATAACATATGTAGTTCGAATGTTCGATAATACATAGATATTAGATCAAAAAAAAAATGCATAGTAATACACTTAGTTTATCACCAGGCCAGCAACATCTTGTCATCTTTCTCTTCCAAAAATTACATTGTGTTTGCTTCCAAAAATTATATGTGGCCTTCTCCTGCAGTCTAAACAACTTGGAAATCAATTAAATCCGACATGCCAAAGCACTGGAAAGAACGAACCATATTTTCTCAACAATCCAAATAACACGGAAGCGATTAAAAACCTTTGTGTTGGCCTTTGCCGTTAACGGTGAATATATGTACTTTTCTGACAAGGAATTGATATCTGCTCATCTATGACACAGAAGTAGAAGCCTACATTTGAGACTATTTGAGATTATCTGTTAATGCCTTTCGGCTTCTACTGTTCTGTTATGTTGTGTATACTGTGTACTATAAATGTCAGTCGGTGTTATAAAAGACAGATAATTTGAGGCAGTAGTTTCTGAAATCTCAGTTGGGCACTTGCATTCTTTGCCTTATGAAGATGCGAAGATGTCAAGCATAAACTGTTGTATCAAGAGAAGGTAGGCTTGGTGAATATTTCCGGTTCTCTCAAAAAAATAGTACAGTACATGGATTAAGTGTACCATTTTTAATATTATTGTCCAGAATATTAGCCAAAGAGGAAGGTATGGATGGTAACATGGCAGACGTATTAGGACTAATTAGGAGTATCTCCTGGTCAAATAAAGTTAAATCGATCAATTACATCCCAAGATGCTTATACCTGTACCCTAGTAAGTGTAGATCATGTATGCAATCTAAGTCCTATGTTGAACTATTTCTTCCATTGTTGAGCTGCTCCTGTGTATTATTATATACTTAAATGAATATTCGAGTACAAGAGGGAAGCAGCATAATGCTGCAGTAGCATGACTGCATGACGTAAAGAATTACAAATGCATTGTAGACCGGCTCCTAATCTCTCTTATTATTAAAGCGCGTAGGATTGGCGTCCAGCCACGCTAGCCACGTCGCCATAAAAAATCTGTCCGTTCGATCGGGCTACGCGCTGCTACCGGCCGTCGGATTCGAGCCGGTCGCTTCGCTCGCGCGCCTCGCATCTTTAAGCCGGTGTGCACCGTGGGAAGGGGCGGTCGAGCGCGGGCCACGTCGCCCCACAGGCGGCTGTGTCATCGCCCCAAAAAGGTCTGCGTCGCGAAACCTCATCCCGATCCCCTCGCTCTCGCTGCTTCTCCTTCTGTCCCCTCCATCTCCCTCCCCCACCGCCCCTCTCAGCACGCGCCGCCAACGTTTCCCTCCCACCCCCTTGGCCTCCCTCCTCAGCCGCCGCCTCGACGCCTCCCGTGGCCTTCGACCGCCTCCCCCACCGCCGTTTCAGCCCGTGCCCAGATCAGATCCGCCTTCCTTCTAATCGGCCCGTCCTCTCGCTCGGCTCACCGCCCCCGCCGGCCGCCTCCTTCCCTTCGCCCGTGTCGCCCCCTCCCCTTCGCCCGGCTTCGGCGCTACATCTTAATCATACCGGCCTTCCATCTGGTCGGCCACTCCTCTTGCTCGGCCGCGCCGCCCCCATCGGCCGCCTACTTCCCTTCGCCCGTGCCACCCCCACCCCCACCCTCTACTTCGCCCGGCTCCGGCCCTGCATCAGAGAAGACGCTCCTCCCTAATCGGCCGCTCCTCTCGCTCGGCTCGCCGCCCCCGCCCCCGCCGGCCGCCTCCTTCCTTTCGCCCGTGCCTCCCCCTCCCCCGCACTCTCCTTCCCTTCGCCCAGCTTCAGCGCTGCATCTTAATCAGATCAGCCTTCCATCTGGTCGGCCCCTCCTCTCGCTCGGCCGTGCCGCCCCCATCGGCCGCCTCCTTCTCTTCGCCCGTGCCACCCCCTCTCCCACCCTCTCCTTCGCCCAGCTCCGGCCCTGCATCAGAGAAGACGCTCCTCCGAAATCCCCGTCGTCCCAGTGGGTCCTCTCGCCCACCTCGCCCACCAGCCTACGGCAGACGCGCTTGGCGGCCGCACCGCGTCCTCGCCGGCTCGAGGTACGTGCTCGCACCTGTCCCCTGTGCCAAGCTCTCGGGGGTACGGAGATGTGCCACATCCGTGGCTGAGGGTTTTTGCGCTGTTGTGGTGCAGGGAGGATGGAGGTCACTTTGTTAGGGTTTTTTGGGAGGCTGGGATGGCGGGGTTGCAGAATGCGTCTGCTAGCTTTGTAGGGATTTGGTTCTGGATTTCGGAATTGAGCGTACACTGATTAATTTGTTGAATCATTCGGAACTGCAGAGATCATTGATTCATTGTGATTCTACAGCCCCAGCTAGATGCATGTGCAAGCCGTGGTTTTGCAATTTTTTTGCTTTTGGTATGGACTGTTACAGGCTAGCTTTGCTTTTTGGGGTGAGAGTTGGGCCAGACTAAGTTCCAGGATTTTGCAAAATGGGTCTTTTCTTCCCTTGGGTTCGTTTTGCCTCAGATTAGATAAATGGCCACTGATTAATTCTTGATGTTGGTAAGTGTTTAGACTATACCATTTAGACACTCTAAATTTCTTGCTTGATTTTGGTAATTGGGTGATAGCAATCGCATTATTAATTAACATCCCCATTCCTCTCCACTATGCTTAACATCCTCTAAAAATGCTTGCCTATCAAAAGATTTCTGTAGAATCGTCATTGTCGACAACAATCCGTTCAGTTTCATACTGCAGCCTCTGAATGGAATACCTTGTGTTCCATTTTCAGCTGGACAACATTCTGATGATCAAGTAATTGATAATGAACACCAATTGTCTAATGGTTCGGAGCTTTTAGTTTCTATAGCTTTCTTGATTTTGGCTTGTTTTAAATTTTCAGCTCATGGAGGTTACATATCCACTTCTGAAGCATCTCTCTCTCCAGAGAGATGTGAGACCAGCGTTGTACGAAAGGTTTCATATGTCTGAATGGTTCCAAAAGCATGGGATTCCCCAAACTGACCAGGCAGTGTAAGAATTATTTAGATGAAGGCTCAAGTGCCTGCCACGCCATTAGTCCCTCAAGGGAGAGCACTTGTACATTACTATTTATATCTGTTTAGGTTTCCAGATAAAATCATATCATTGTTCATACGGAATTGCCACGTCTGAAGATAAAGGAATTGTAATCTAGCAGAATGTCAGATTTGTATTCGTGTAGTGGAGCATTTTAACATCAATTGTTGTATATCACCTTCTGTTGTAAAAATTTATTGTTGACAGTTAAGATAGTCTAATGCACAATTCATGGGTCTATGATGTCAACAAGATACTGCATGTAACGTTCAATCAAGATTTTACACCATCAGAAATGTTCAGGGAATTGTACCACCAATCCACCAAAATCATGTGTTTATAAATCTAACCATTTGATATTTACAGAGGTCTAAGAAGCCCCATAAGCATCACTAACTATTGATAACACGTTCGAGCCTTATAATTAATTAAAAAAAGAACATCCACTAACAAAAGCAATACGCAATTACGACCATGTTCTGTCAGTGATCCTTTAACTCTTGCTGTCTTACATCTGAATTTTTGTCGTCAGAATCACCGGAGTCCGGTCATCAGAGGTATCGGAGCTTCTTATCTGAGTTTCTGGACATGAAAAGCGTTGGAGCTTCTTATCTGGCTGATAATCTGGGACGCCTCATCAAACTTGTATGCTCTCTCGTAGACGCCTGCAGCCACAAGATAAAGCTCCCTCCTGTCGATGCTCGGGTCAACGCTAAGCTCAGCAACCAGTGCCTTCAGTGTCTCGAAGTCCATCTGAGCGCCAAGCAGGCTGACCATCTGGAAGTGTACCCGGTCTGAGAACACACAACCTTCCTCCCTCATTGACCGGTACAGCGCCGCGGCCTTGTCGAACTCCTTCAGCTTGCCATGGGCATTCATCGTGATGGCAATCGTCTCCGAGTCCGGCAAAAGGCCCACCTTCCTCATTTCGTCGAACACCTCAACCACATTCCGGTGCCTCCGGTTCTTTGCAAACAAGTCCATCATTGCTCGGTGCACCAATGGGTCCCTGACCTCGCCGGTGTCAGCTGCACGGCGGAACAACCATGCGGCCTCCTCCACCCGACCGGCACTCGCCAAGATTTTGATGGCTGTCTCCTTGGGGATGCCCTCTGGTTCTTTGAGGTCATGCAACAAACGCTTGGCCTGTGAAACAAGCCCGGCACGCTCATACGCGACGACCATCGTCTGGTACAGCACTGGGTCAATCTCCGTGCCGGCCTCCCGCAGCTTCTCGAACAGCTTGGAGGCACGGTCGAGCTTCCCGGCCTTCACCCATATGGACAAGATGGTGGAGTAAGTGATGGCGTTGGGCTGGATACCATTGGCCTGCATGTCCTGCACCAAGCTCCCGGCTTTCTCGTCCTCCAGCGACTTGCCGTAGATGGCGATCATGGTGTTGTACGTCACCACGTTCGGCTTGATGCTACCACCGCGACCATTGCCATCAGAAGCGCTACACATGAGACCAAACAGGTGAACCGCCTCCCCGAACAGCCCGGCGTCGCCGTACACGCGGAGCATGGTGTTGTAGGTCACCACGCTCGGCGGCACACCAGCCCGGCGCATGGACCAGAACATCCGGTCCGCCTCTCGCGCGAGGTCGAGCTGCCCGTACGCATTGAGCACGATGTTGAACACCGACAGGTCGGGCTTGACGCGCGCCACGGCGCGCATGTGCGAGAAGAGCGACACGGCCGCGAGGTGCCTGCCGCGGCGCGCCAGCGCGGCGAGGATCGGGGAGTAGGACTCCGCGTCAGGCGCGACGCCGTCTGCGGGCATGCCGTGGAGGAGCAGCCTCTTGGCGTCGCGGAGCAGGTCGGACTTGCAGTACGCCGCGATGGCAGCGTTGTAAGCCTTAAGGTCGGGCCTGATCCCCGCGCCCCGTAGGCGGGAGAAGAGCGCGAGCGCCTTAGGCGCGTCGCCGCCTCGGAGGGCAAGGTGAATGAGGTTGGAGAAGAGCACGAGGTCTGGCGCCACAGCGTCGGCCTCCAAGAGCGGCAGGAAGGTGAGCGCGTGGTCGAGGTGGCCCGCGCGGGTGAGGGCGGCGAGGAGCGTGGAGTACGAGAAGGCGTCCGGGGCGACGCCCCTGTCGCGCATCTCGAGGAGGAGGCCGGAGGCGAGGCGGAGCTGGCCAGCCCGGCAGGCGGAGCGGAGGAGGAGGTTGTAGGGGATGAGGAGCGCGGAGGCGGGGAGGTCGAGCGCGAGGAGGTCGAGCAGCGCGACGCCGCGGCGCGGGTTGGGGAGGCGGGAGAGGAGCGTGCCGAGGAGGCGCGGGGAGACGGGGCGGTGCGGGGAGAGCGCGGCGGCCAGGTCGGATGCCGTGCGCGCGGCAGAGAGCGCCGCTATGAGGGCGGGGAGGTCGGGGGTGTTGTCCTGGTGCTGGCGCTGGATCTCCGCAGATTTGTGGCGGTGGAGGGGGTGGGAGCTGGGGAGGTTGGGGTTTAGCCAGACGGATTTTGCGGTGTGGGGGCGGCGGTGGGAGGAGAGGGGAGGGATGGCGGTGGCCGCGGCCGCGGCCGCGGTGGGCGGCATTGGTCGCGGGGGGTGGCGCGCCAGGGGGAATGGATAGGAATTGGAAATCAATTAAATCCGACATGCCAAAGCACTGGAAAGAACGAACCATATTTTCTCAACAATCCAAATAACACGGAAGCGATTAAAAACCTTTGTGTTGGCCTTTGCCGTTAACGGTGAATATATGTACTTTTCTGACAAGGAATTGATATCTGCTCATCTATGACACAGAAGTAGAAGCCTACATTTGAGACTATTTGAGATTATCTGTTAATGCCTTTCGGCTTCTATTGTTCTGTTGTGTTGTGTATACTGTGTATTATAAATGTCAGTCGGTGTTATAAAAGACAGATAATTTGAGGCAGTAGTTTCTGAAATCTCAGTTGGGCTCTTGCATTCTTTGCCTTATGAAGATGCGAAGATGTCAAGCATAAACTGTTGTATCAAGAGAAGGTAGGCTTGGTGAATATTTCCGGTTCTCTCAAAAAATAGTACAGTACATGGATTAAGTGTACCATTTTTAATATTATTGTCCAGAATATTAGCTAAAGAGGAAGGTATGGATGGTAACATGGCAGACGTATTGGGACTAATTAGGAGTATCTCCTGGTCAAATAAAGTTAAATCGATCAATTACATCCCAAGATGCTTATACCTGTACCCTAGTAAGTGTAGATCATGTATGCAATCTAAGTCCTATGTTGAACTATTTCTTCCATTGTTGAGCTGCTCCTGTATATACTTACCTGAATATTCGAGTACAAGAGGGAAGCAGCATAATGCTGCAGTAGCATGACTGCATGACGTAAAGAATTACAAATGCATTGTAGACCGGCTCCTAATACAGATTATGCACTTGCAATGTATGAGAAGTTCAGAGTATTGATATCAGAGAATTTTGGACTGTTTTGGTCGTATGCCGCACGGAAATTCCAATTCTAGACCCCTTAACTGCAAAATTCCTATTCTAGCCCCGCACGCACTCTCTCGTGGTCCCAAGACGGCAGCAGGGATCAGCAGAGCACCGCCGCTGTCGCCACGGCAGCAGGTGGCAGCTCCCGCCACCTGTCAAATTTTTTTTTGGAAAAATCTAATTACTAATATTTGTTCAATGAATTTTTAAATATATTAAATGAGATCAAAAAATTATGAAATTTTTTATGGAGCCTCCTAGCATAGTTTTCTTGGTTGTGTAATTTTTTAGAATTTTTATTTTCTCTGTATAATTCTTTGAAGTGAAATATTTGTAGGAATTTTCTAATATAGAAACTGAAGTCCAAACATTATGAAAAAAAAATTTCAGACTCCCTACACAGAAGACTTGATTGTGTAAATTTTACGTAATTTTATATGCTCCGAAATTATCTCGACAAATTCAGGGTCTAGGTCTGGAAATTAGGACGAGACGTTTCGGAAATTAGGGTTTCATGATTTCATGTGACTTGAAATGTGTGAAGTTTACTATCACAACATGACTACTCTTGGTCGCTATGGTTTTTGATCATATTTTCGAAGATACTGAGAACTTAACTGAAGGTGCTGAGATCGTTGTGATTACGAAGATGCCTTAAAACATAGAAGAATCGATATCGATGTGAATGGTTATTTATGGTATTCCACCGGAAGAGGCATACTTGCAATATAGTATTGTTTTGATGGCTCAGCGGAGGCACAGAACCAGAACTACATTGCAGTCCGCGGACAGAAGCACGTTACATGTGGTCACATGGCATGATGGTTCGGCTAATTGCTTTAGTCATGCACGCTACTATTACGGTACATTGCGACACAAGCCTCCGGACCATGTAAGCACACATGCCTTTAGGGGATAGTAAAAAATATGGTGAGTAGGAGGGGGACTACTACGGAATGACCCAACCTACTGCGTGGATCGGGGCCATTTGCCCTTCCTTCCGAGCTCAGCTTGTACTCCTCGCAGCCGCTGGCCTTGGCCGCCATTTTCCGCTTTTTCTCTCGCCCTCTCGCATGCCTTGTGCTCCCTACGCCTGCACGCCTCGAGATGGCCCTGCGTCTCCAGGCGGATACACTCGTTGTGCTCCTCAGTTCGACGCTCCTCCGCCGGATCTCGCATCCCCTTTCGGCATTCCACTCCTCGAAGTCGAGCTGCCACTGGTCGTGTGGGTGGATCTCTAGGTCGATCCACTTGCGGAAGTCACACAGAGGCTCCGGGGACTACGAGTAGATGGGATAGATTGTAAGTGTATATTCTGAAAAGAGAGTTGGTACGTGTCAACGATCAAATCGCCGATCTTATGAATATATGAAAGAAAAGAGGAAAATAGTGTGTATCTTCTAGAAAGTAATGAGGCTGCTCTTTATTGCTATGAACCGGTTATTACAATGAGTGTATGTAACCTAGACTAAAGACTAATTCGGGAATACAATGCTCTTCCGAGAGTGTCTCCCAAATGATCTTCAACGCTGGTCGGAATGAACTTGCTAAGAAATGAAGATATAGATTATATTTCGCAATACGTGTTCGTGTTCTAGTCCGACTGGCAGCGAGGATCGTAAGAAAAGGGCCGTCGCTAGGAAGCTCCTTCCAGTGGGCGGAACCACGTCGTCGAGTCGTCTTTCTTCCTGATCGTTTTCATCAAAACAATCGGTCTGAAGCGTAACCAATTTTAGTTCGGAGGAAGCATGGCTTCGCCCCATAGACTAAAAAGAATGGTAGCCACGGCATACGACTAGTTGTCGTACGAACAGCCCATAAAACAGAAGGAAGTTCTTGAACCCAAGCTCCTGACCGTTTTATTAATTGGTCGAATACTCGGCGTTTGACCCCCTGCATTATGATACCATTCGCACGCTCAACTGCTCCGTTACTCTGCGGATGAGCAACCGAAGCGAAATAGACTTTGATACCCAGGTCATCGCAGAATTCCTCGAAATTGCATTTGAGAATCGGGTACCATTGTCTGTGATTATACGACTGGGTACACCAAATCGTGTAATAACCTTTTTTGTAAGGAACCTCTTAGCAGCCTCAGCTGTAGTTTTAACAACTGGCTCGGCTTCAATCCACTTTGTAAACGTGTCAATCATGACGAAGAGGAATTCGAAGCCCCCGGGTGCTTTTGTGAAAGGTCCCAGAATGTCTAGTCCCCAGGTTGCAAAAGGCCAAGAAAGAGGAATTGTTTGCAGAGCTTGTGCCGGCTGATGTACTTGTCGGCTATGAAACTGACATTGTACGCACTTCGTCACGAGCTCTTTTGCATCATGAAGGGCAGTTGGCCAATAGTATCCTTGCTTGAAGGCTTTACCGACCAGTGTTCTGTAGGAATGATGTGCTCCACAGACTCCTCTATGAATTTCGGTTAGAAACTTAATGACATCCGAGTGAGATATGCATCTCATCAACACTCCATGAGATCCTTGTTTATACAAGGTACATTCGATTAGAGTGCATGATTTAGATTTTCGTGCAATACGATCAACCTCTACGACCAGTACACCGCTGACAGCCTGCGGCGTTGCAGCTACGTAAATCAACAGTGTTTCTTCCGGTCTTGGAGAGAGTAAGACCGGGGCGCTTCCAAGGTACTCTTTGAGTTTTTCAAAGGCTTCGTTGGCTTCTTTTGTCCATTCAAAACTCCCATGTTTCCGAAGAAGTTTAAATAAAGGTAATCTCTTCTCACCTAACCTGGTTATGAAACGACTTAGCGCTGCCATACAACCGGTTAGCTTTTGGACCTCTTTCTTTGTTGTCGGGGGACACATCTGATTGATGGCCGTTATCTTAGCCGGATTTGCTTCGATACCTCTAGCCGAAACTAGGAAACCAAGAAGCTTTCCAGCGGAAACCCCGAACACACATTTCTCTAGATTCAATTTGAGGTTATGTCTTCTCAAGTTGTTGAAAGTTTATTGTAGGTCAAGTATATGATCGCCTGCGTTGACGCTTTTCACAACCAAGTCATCCACATAGGCTTCTAAATTCTGACCTACCTGCTCACTCGGAAGTTTGACGAGGCCGTAGACATCCCTGTATAGGCAAACCAAGGCTAACCAAGACTGGAAGAAAGAAGAAGAGGAAGTGAAGAGTGAGGGGAATGGCAGCCAAAACATCCATATATATAGCCTGTGGGTAAATTGCAATTGGGTTGAATAAAATTCGCGTCCGCGAGGCAGCGGGGCCGAGGAGGTATCGCGGGGCAGCATTGCATTACGTCTTTACGGTTTAGTAAGTTAAATTCGGGAGGTAGAGTTGTCGGGCGCTCCCGCAATTGGGACTGAACGTCGTGCGTCAATGAACCCAACCATTCGTCTTCGCGGTGCGGCAAGTCAGGGTCGGTGTGTGGAGTGGGAACCAAAATCGCTTCCACCGTTCTATGTTGAATGGAAACAACATATGCCCATTTTCTTGCAATAGAAAAAACTATCACAGACGGTCCGGACAAGAACCGTCTGTGATAATTACTATCACAGATGGCTCTTGTTCAGAACCGTCTATGAAAATAGTGTTGGACCGAAAAGGCGACTAGAGGGGGGGGGTGAATAGGAGCACGCTCACTTTTTCAACCACGATTAGATTCAACACAAATTTCACTCCAATAGCTATAGAAGCTATGAAGATCGATATACCAGTACAGCGGAAGACTAGGATTGAATCCAATCAAAACCCCGAAGCAAAACAACCAAAAACAATCGAAACTGAATTTCCTAAGTGTGGAGCGGTCTGACCTCTATTCAAGGGCGGTCCGACCTCTGTAGAGGGGCGGTCCGACCTCCAGACGATGAACAGTGAAATCAGCCCGAAAAACGAAGTTGCAAATAGATGTAACTTTTGATCTACAACTCCAAACTTGATGAAACTTAGTACACACCTTCTCTAGGATGTCAGGAACCTATTCCAATCGAAGATCATGAAGATTCATGGAAAAGTTATGACCTTTTTCAGTTTGAGAGGTGGAAGGTTTGAAACCGAGTCAAAACGAAAACTATATCGAAAAACTTGCTCGTGGGTGATTGATGATCAAGATGATCTTAGATGTGTTCCCACATGTCACAGCAAGCTAGATCATGCAAAGAAATCAATCAAAAACATGCGAATCAAAGAAAGACTCAAAATCACCAAATAGAGAGAAGAAGGGCAAATGAACTCATCTTGAAGAGAACTCTTCTTTGGATTGATTTGATAATGTATCGACATGACCACTCATACGGATACGCATGGACACAAGATCAAAACATCTCTCTCTCTAGAACCCTAATCTCCACTAAACCTTCCCTAAGCACTTAAGCCAAAACTAGGGTTTCAAGCATGAAAGGGTTGAGGGGTGCACCACCTCCTCCTCTATTTATAGTGGAGACTTAAACCTTCTAGAAGAGTAACCCTAATGGGCTCCCGTTAAGGCCCAAAACAAACGGGTCACACACGCACGCATCTTGAAGCGCCGTCTTCATCTCCTCTTGACCTACTCCGCTTCTCCACGCCATCTTGCGCCGCGAGTCGTCAAAGGTCACCAAGGCGGTATTTGATATAATTACCAAAATACCCTTCTCGATCTTTTCGCAAAGACCGAGTCCCATCTTCGTGAAGCACCTCCCATGCCGCCACACGTAGGTTGATCAACGGCTCTCAACATGTCGGCAAGTCTCTCCCATCCGCTCCCACCGTAACCACCATGGCACTTGCACCGACCCCGCACCGCTTGATCCAACCGGCCGCACCGAATCGCCTGCTCGGTCATCCTTGTCTATTCTCGCACCACATTTGAGTTCATTGACCTCACCCGCATCGCCGATCGCTCGACCTCGGCTCTCCAAGCCTAGTCCCGATCATCCTCGCCGTTGACCGTCGTTGACCACCAAGTAACCTCGCACAACAATAAACAAGCAAATCGAATCCGGAACAAGTTCTTCACAACTTGACCCACGTTAGTCAAAACATGCATCATGCAACACATATGCATCAAACCCATGACTTTGACCTAACAAAACATCATCGCCACGGTTGGCCGATGAACAATTGAGACCGGTCGACCGCCTTAGGGCGGTCGACCGCCAACGGCCCGGCCGCCACCACAAGGTCGGCCGATCACCAGGGACTTAGCCAATTTTCAACCCCTGAAAATCCAAACCTCTCGGAAACTTTAAACCAATAGAACTTTTGCTTGGGAACTCCAAAATTATGAGACCAAGTGCATTGGGATCCCTCACTTGTCTACAACACCTATTTTTGGCCCAACCCATTCGACCATTTGGTCACGGCCGGTCGACCACGCACATGGCCGGTCCGACCGATTTGGGACCGGTCGGACCGCCATGCTATGGCGGTCGGACCGCCGCATCGTAATGCTCGAACAGAATCGAAACTTTGTCGAAAACCCGTGAAACGACAAACCAATAACGCCATTGCCAATTGTCACATCATCCTAAGATCTGGAGCATATCCCCATGATATCCACAATCTCCCCCTTGATGAACACATTAGCAATAATCCAGAAAATGTAATTTGAAGGTTTGAAAAGTAAAATACTTTCGTTTTCGCACAAAGGCACAACTTGGTCCATAAGCAAGAGAAAGCAATGGAAATGACCAAGCGGCATCGTAATAGCATAGACAAGTGAGATAAGGCAAAAGAAAGCATAAAAACTTTGATTTTAAAAGTCAAAAATCTCACTTAAGGTCCATATGAAAGAACAATTGTTCAATTGACCTTTGATCATTGTGAGGTGTAATAAATGCAATTCAAGTTCGGAAGAGTCAATAAGGCAATAAAATGCAATTCAAAACTCCCCTCACTATGATCCTCGATTTAAAATTTCAAATTCTCCAACTTTCTCCCTTTGTATAAACTTCCCAACATTGAAAATATCTTCTCCCCTTTGACAATGGAGTCATCAAGGAATCACGCCTTCCTCTCATCCAGAGATAGCAATTTGCGAGAATGAAGAAAGAAGCAAAAGAAGAAGTATGCATGAAATGCAATGGAGTGGCTTCATTTTGTATTTTTCAATTTTTGATTACAAGAAGCTTTGAAGATTACCCAAAAGAGCAAGTCAAGATTTCTAATATTGCACAAACAACATATCAAGCCCGATAGTGCTAGCAAGATCATGGTAAGACATATATAACAAAGCTAAGCATAAAGGCTCAAAAGTAAAGCAATGGATTTGATCAATTTAAGCAAAGCTTCAAATTCAAAGAAGTTCATCAACAGGATCCTAAAATGAAATTGGCCATGTCAAAATGTCAAAGTAAGATCAAAATCTAACAAAGACCACATTAAGAGTCAATCAGTCCTGTATTGAATCATTTTGCTCAAGATTTCTTAAAAGCCCATTTGTCAACAGTTTTCTCATATGCAATGAATATTGAAGTTGACTAATGATCTAACTTAGTGACAAGATCCTGGACTAGGAGCCATCCACAAACTCATCCTAAACTTGACCGAAGTTGATTAAAGGTATATCTTAGTAAAGAAGATCCCGGACTAGGAGCCATCCACAAACTCTTTCTAAGCTTCTACCAAGGCGACAAATCTTGAGGTTCATGTCATTTCGACAAGCAATCCCCATGAGATCGTTCGGATCATCAAACTATCTCCAAGTTCATGTCATTTGACAAGCAGTCTCGTAAGAATAGTTTGACACATTTTAAGTATAAGACAATCTTGATTTTTCATTTTTTTTTTCACAAGAGCAGTTTTAGAATCTCAAGAACACAAACGCTCAAGTAATGGTCAATTTTAGATTCAAGAGCTCACAAAGCAATTCTGACAGGGCCAATGTCACAAAAGGAGCACTAATTGCGCAACTCGCTAAAACATCCACAAATTGCAATTTTTAGTTCGAGTTGTTTTAAAGTTCTAGCTCATATAGCAAAAACTTAGCTACACATGTAAAAGCATGATAATTTTAGCAAGTCAAAGAACTAGACATGGCATTGAGCAAGAATTGAAATACTAAAGCTCCAAAGGGTAATAGGCAAAGCTTCATCAATTTTAAAAGATAAGGTAAGATCTTATATTACAATGCATCTTTTGGATTTTTCATACCACTTGATGTATTTTTCATATGAATGCAATATGATACAATGAGATGCAATAAAAGCCTAAAAACCTAAAAAGTTCAAAAGATCAAAAGTTCGTAAAAAGAACAATAAAAGATCAAAAGAACAAGGTAAGATCGTAAAAGATCGAACTCCCCTCAAACCAACCCATAGGGATAAATTACCCTAACTCACTTCTCAAGGTGGCAAACCTAGTTGGGTCTAAAGGTTTGGTGAGGATATCACCAATTGACCCTCTGACTCCACAAAATGCAAAGACAATATCACCCTTCTCGACATGGTCTCTAAGGAAGTGATAGCGAATGTCTATGTGTTTGGTCCTAGAGTGTTGCATGTGGTTCTTAGCAATGTTAATAGCGAAGTGTTATCACGTAAAAGAGGAACACTAGCAAAATTTAACCCAAAGTCCTTAAGAGTGGACACCATCCACAAAATCGACTACACTGACTAGCAAAGACTACATATTCAACTTTCAAAGAAGTGGATTGTGCAATGTAAGACCGCTTCCTAGAAGACCAAGAGACAAGAGACGTGCCTAAGAAATGACATGTACCGAAGTGCTCTTCCTATCTAGCCTACACCGCAAAATCGAATCGAAAACCCCGAATGGACAAATAAGAAGAGCAAGAATACCAAATGCCATCTTCGAGAGTAGAATGTAAATACCAAGATGCGCTTAACGGCTTGGCGATGTGAAGTCCTCGGTGACGCTCAAACCTCGCGCAGAGGCGCATCGAAGTGGATGTCCGGTCTTGAGGCCGTCAGTACAGGAGGGAGCCGATCATCTTTGCGGTACTCGCGTTGATCCACGGCTTCCCTTCCTCATCTGGATCCAAAGCGATCGAAGTCGCCATGGGAGTGGCGATCGCCTTGCGATCACCCATATCAAAACGCTTGAGAAGATCCTTGGTGTACTTCGCTTGATGGATGAAGATCCTTCCTTGCATTGCTTGATTTGCAGCCCGTAAAGTAGTTGAGCTCGCCCATCATGCTCATCTCAAATTCCACGGACATGGTCTCGTAAAAACTGGAAACAAGAGCATGAGAGGAACCACCAAAGATAATATCATCAACGTAAATCAACAAGCAGAAGTCATTGCCATGCCTAAGAATGAATAGAGTCTTATCAACTTTTCCCATTTTAAAATCATTCTTAAGCGTAAAGGTCTTAAGTCTATCTACCTGTGCTCTAGGGGCTTGCTTAAGACCATACAAGGCTTTGGATAGCTTAAAGACACGATCGTGGTGCTTGGGATCCTCAAAGCCGGGGTTGCCTAACATACACTTCCTCCTCTATAAAACCATTCGAAAAGCACTCTTAACATCCATTTGATGCAACCTAAAACCTTTAGATGCAATAATGCAAGCATGATCTGAATGGCTTCTAATCTAGCAACAGAGCGAAGGTCTCATCAAAATCTAACCCTCAACTCGACTAAAACCCCGAGCTACCAACCTAGCCTTGTTTCTAACC
This sequence comes from Hsuehochloa calcarea, assembly GCA_036346395.1. Classification (NCBI taxonomy): domain Eukaryota; kingdom Viridiplantae; phylum Streptophyta; class Magnoliopsida; order Poales; family Poaceae; genus Hsuehochloa; species Hsuehochloa calcarea. Next base: position 72,364,376 of record CM070594.1, on the reverse strand, counting down.
ACGTAACCATCCTCATTTTGTTTATTTTAAACACCCAACGGTACCAATTACATTATGACCACTAGGAGGTTCTACAAGGTTCCGGACTTTATTTCTTTCAAAGTTTTCTAACTCCTCATGCATGGCATTGACCCAACTAGCATCGATAAAGCATGTGATATATCTTTGGGTTCAAAAGACGCTACAAATGCAGAGTGAGAGAAAAGACTCGGATCATGATACCAGAGCGAGTGACTCGCTCATGGAGACTACCAATCATCCGATCCGAAGGGTGCCGCTTCGATGTGCAAAGGAGCGCTGGGAGATAGTATCTCCTCAACCTCCGCAGTATCTGCGATGAAGAAGATGCGTGCAGAGCCTCAATTGGAGGTGAAGCGATCGTGGTGTTCTCGAGCCGAATCGAGCATTAGCAAACAAGTGGAGGAGCATCATCAATTTCATCCTCATCTTCCTCAACAAATATGCTCTCTGTCACACTGTAAGTCACCAAACATCGGATCTAGGCTGCAGGCTAGTCTCATCAAAAGTGACATTGCATGTCTCTGGACAATGTTAGTTTCAACATTAAAACCCGAAACCCTCGAATGAGCGGGATAACCTAGAAATAAACCATCACAAGTTCTTGATTCAAATTTATCTAGGTTCCTGTCTTGAGAATAAAACACTTCGATCCAAAGACTCGAAAGTGCTAAACCGAGGGTTTTTTCGCCAAAACGAAGCTCATAAGAAGTCTTGCCCAAAGACGGTCTCGTAAAGACACGATTTGAAATATGGCAAGTCAGTAGCAATAGCTTCGCCCAAAACCTCCCGGTGTGCTATACTCATCTAGCATCGCCCTAGCCATCGAGACTAAGGTCCTGTTCTTCCTTTCCACAACGCCATTTTGTTGAGGGACGTGTGGAGAAGAGAACGATGCTCAATACCGCGCAAAGACAAAAGAGGCAAGCGAGGCATTCTTGAACTCCGTGCCATTGTCACTGCGGATTGCTCTCAAGGCACCGGGAAGTTCGAAGCCAAACGAAGAACAAGATCATGATAATGATCAAAGACCTCATCCTTCAAGCAAGAAAGAACACCCAAGAATATCTCGAAAAATCATCGACTATGACAAGAATGTACCAATTGCCACCGATCGATCGAACCCTAGCAGACCAATAAGATCCATATGAAGCAACCGTCCCGGTCCGTCACCATGACCATAGTCAATGAAGGGTGTGAGGCGGCAACTTGCTTGCCATGCCTACGAGGAGCACATACAAAGATCTTTGATGACTTTGAGTTTAGGCAAGCCTCTCATGAGATCAAGGCCGCTAACTCGTGTCGATGATCAAAACCAATGTGCCCCAAGCGTCGGTGCCAAAGCCGATATCGTAAGAAGATGCAACTAAACATTTGAGAGATCGGCAAGAGATTCGTAAAAATCACCCAAATATTCTACCAACTCTAGAAATTCCAAAATGAGCTCACCAAAAGAATCAAGCACCGACAAGCGTTCTTCTTAAATCTAGTCTCATAGCCATCATCAAGAAGTCGTGAGACGTAAAGGAGATTGTACCTTAGCTTGGACACAAGAGCGACATCCTTGAGAATGAACACGCTGCTCACACGATCGATCCAGTTCCTTCGATCCGCCCTTGTGAATCATCTCGAAGGTGATGAAGTCATCACCGTCGCGCGTGAAGGAAGTGAACCATCTAGAGTCTCCGGTCATGTGGCGTGAGCAGTGAGTCGACGAGCCACGTGTTCTTCCTCCTTCCGCGACGATCCCGAAAATCAAGGCACAAAAGATCGATGTGTCTCAACATGGGGTTAGTTAAAATAGACTTGGGAACCCAAGATCGAGACACATGTCTCATGAGTAGTATGCAAAGCGTAATGAGTGTCCTTGATCCTAGTTGAAGTCCTATCATGAGCAATGGTTACAAACACATGAGATGCATTCTGCCTAGGAACATGATGATGATAAGCATGTGTAGTATATCCTAGACTGGTTTCTTCTTCTTTTCATGACCATGTTTCACACAAGCTCTAGGTTGATGAAATAAAGTTCTAGCATGATTAGCATTTTTCAACCTACGCCATGTGAACTCAACTAAATGTCCACTCTTCTCGCAATAGGTGCAATGGTATTTTGTACCACTGGGAGAAGCACCTTTGACTCAAAAGAAGGTTGGACAGAACCTCGCAGTTTGAAAGCAATTTTCGCGAGTTGGGTTTTGAATTCAACTAAGCCATTTTCCAAGACTGAATGACCTTAGTCTTGGATTTGTTCTCAAGCGAGTTGTATCCTAAGCCTTGCTTCTTAGAAGGAGTTCTAGACTTGTCAAGAATCATGTTTAATTGTTTTCTCCACTAGAGAATTTTTGCAGTGTGTTCTCTAGATAAACATTATCTTTCCTAAGATCAACACATGATTGACAAATTTTAGGTTTATTAACCTTTGCAAGCTTCTCCTTATAATTAGCAATTTCAAGCTTAAGAGCAGGACATAAAGTACAATTAGCGTAATTAATACATCCTTAAGCTTGGCATATTTCTCTCTATTTGCTTTTAAAATGTCTTTAATTTCACGCTCATGTTCTAAGCAACGAGAGCAAGAGCGAGACTCTCTCGGTTGAAACATCCAACTTGCTAGACTCTAAGCATTTAAGACATGGAGCAGATTTGACCTCAACTAGCTCGGTTCTAGCATTTTCAAGTTGATGCAAAGCAAGATAAGAGCAGATTGCGTTTAGGCGATTGAGTGCAAAGCATGGCAAGATGAACATTCATCAACGTCTAGACTCTTAGCATTCACAAGTTCTAATGTCAAATTTTCAACTTGTGACTCTAGATCCTTGTTCTTAACCATGATGAATTTTAAAGCCTTATCCTGACTAAGCAATTGCTCATACATGTTCTCGCATCTAGCGTAAAGGACATCATAAGATAGGGATACCTCATCATCATCATCGACGCCGACGAGTCGACCATGAAGCACATGCTTGGGTGAAGTCCTTGGCCTTCCCTTTCTTGTCTTGAGGTGGCTCCTCCTCCTCCTTGTCCTCCTCGCTCCCAGAGTCCACATCGCTCAAGGATTGATCTCCAAAAGCTGCAAGGACCCGGTGAGCGACCTTCATCGACTTGGCAAAGATCAAACCTTGATTTGTTCCTTGAGGCTTCTTCCAAGTGGCTTTCCTCCTTATGGTTACCCTTACCCTTGACTTGGGACGTTAGTCGAATATGGTAAAGCTCACCACACTCGTAGCAAGTCACAGGCCACCTCTCTTTTGTTTCTCACATTGTTGTAAGCCCGTGTGACTTTCTTGACTATGAGGGCTAGCTCGGGCTCAGAAGACTCTCAAAATCCTCTTCACGAATTGTGGATAAACAGCAAGAGAAAAACCCAAGAGGACTCGGAAAAACCATCGAAGCTCTTGAAAGAGGATCACCTACCAAAGCCATGTGTCCTTCTTAGGAAGACTACCTCTCTTGATCTCATGAGTCTTGAGCTTACTATAAAGCAGCTCCAAGGTGAGAGTAGAGATCGACGTTCTCCTCTATGGCAAGAGCCTTCATCTCCCACTCCTTGGTGTTGATTGCACCAAGAGGTGAGTGGCATTCTCAGATTGAGAGTACTCAATGTCATGACTTTCATCCGATTGACAACCTTGTTGAAGCGAGTAAAACGCCATCGATGCTCTCTCCAGACGATCTCGAATTTGTTGTACTCTCGCTTATAGACCGTCCGCGCACTTGTTTAATCTGGGACGATCCTCATGGTAAGTTTCGAGGTGTGCCAAATTTCATGTGCGGTCGTAAGATTGCAAATCTGTCATACTCTTGTCTACCAAGCCCAAAGATATAGGAGATTCTTTGCCTTGTTGTTGTTAGCCAAAAGTATTGCCAAGCTTGCGTGGCAATCTCAGAACAAACGAGCTGAGCTCGAACAACCTCCCATATAGCTTGTCCTTCGCTCTCAAGGAAGACTGCATGCGATTCTTCCAATAGGCATAGTCGAGCCCATTGAAGACATGCGGCTTTGTCGAGTACTTATCCATCGCCAGTTCGGTGGACCTGTTAAGATCAAGATTGAACTAACCGGCTCGATACCACTTGTTGGACCGAAAAGGCGACTAGAGGGGGTGAATAGAGCACGCCACTTTTTCAACCACGATTAGATTCAACACAAATTTCACTCCAATAGCTATAGAAGCTATGAAGATCGATATACCAATCAATGGAAGACTAGGATTGAATCCAATCAAAACCTCAAGCAAAACAACCAAAAACAATCGAAACTGAATTTCCTAAGTGTGGAGCGGTCGACTCTATTCAAGGGCGGTCCGACGGTCCTATGGGCGGTCCGACCTCAGAGGGGCGGTCCGACCTCCGCAACGATGAACAGTGAAATCACCAAAAACGGTTGCAAATAGATGTAACTTTTGATCTACAACTCCAAACTTGATGAAACTTAGTACACACCTTCTCTAGGATGTCAGAACCTATTCCAATCAAGATCATGAAGATTCATGGAAAAGTTATGACCTTTTTCAGTTTGAGAGGTGGAAGGTTTGAAACCGAGTCAAAACGAAAACTATATCGAAAAACTTGCTCGTGGGTGATTGATGATCAAGATGATCTTAGATGTGTTCCCACATGTCACAAAGCAAGCTAGATCATGCAAAGAAATCAATCAAAAACATGCGAATCAAAGAAAGACTCAAAATCACCAAATAGAGAGAAGAAGGGCAAATGAACTCATCTTGAAGAGAACTCTTCTTTAGATTGATTTGATAATGTATCGACATGACCACTCATACGGATACGCATGGACACAAGATCAAAACATCTCTCTCTCTAGAACCCTAATCTCCACTAAACCTTCCCTAAGCACTTAAGCCAAAACTAGGGTTTCAAGCATGAAAGGGTTGAGGGGTGCACCACCTCCCTCCTCTATTTATAGTGGAGACTTAAACCTTCTAGAAGAGTAACCCTAATGGGCTCCGTTAAGGCCCAAAACAAACGGGTCACACACGCACGCATCTTGAAGCGCCGCCTTCATCTCCTCTTGACCTACTCCGCTTCTCCACGCCATCTTGCGCCGCGAGTCGTCAAAGGTCACCAAGGCGGTATTTGATATAATTACCAAAATACCCTTCTCGATCTTTTCGCAAAGACCGAGTCCCATCTTCGTGAAGCACCTCCCATGCTTCGCCACGTGTAGGTTGATCAACGGCTCTCAACATGTCGGCAAGTCTCTCCCATCCGGCCCCACCGTAACCACCATGGCACTTGCACCGACCCCGCACCGCTTGATCCAACCCGGCCGCACCGAATCGCCTGCTCGGTCATCCTTGTCTATTTCGCACCACACTTGAGTTCATTGACTCACCCGCATCGCCGATCGCTCGACCTCGGCTCTCCAAGCCTAGTCCCGATCATCCTCGCCGCTGACCGTCGTTGACCACCAAGCAACCCGCATAACAATAAACAAGCAAATCGAATCCGGAACAAGTTCTTCACAACTTGACCCACGTTAGTCAAAACATGCATCATGCAACACATATGCATCAAACCCATGACTTTGACCTAACAAAACATCATCGCCACGGTTGGCCGATGAACAATTGAACCGGTCGATCGCCCCTTAGGGCGGTCGATCGCTTAACCACGGCCTCGATCCGCCACCACAAGGTCGGTCGGACCGCCCGTCAGGACTTAGCCAATTTTCAACCCCGAAAATCCAAACCCATCGGAAACTTTAAACCAATAGAACTTTTGCTTGGGAACTCCAAAATTATGAGACCAAGTGCATTGGGATCCTCACTTGTCTACAACACCTATTTTTGGCCAAACCCATTCGACCATTTTGTCACGTACGGTCCGACCGCCGCACATGGCCGGTCCGATCGATTTGGGACGGCCGGACCGCCATGCTATGGCGGTCGGACCGCCCCGCCCGTAATGCCCGAACAGAATCAAACTTTGTCGAAAACCCGTGAAACGATAAACCAATAACGCCATTGCCAATTGTCACATCATCCTAAGATCTGGAGCATATCCCCATGATATCCACAAATAGACTATCATAGACGGTTCAGAATAAGAACCGTCTGTGATAAATATTTTCACAGACGGTTCAAAAACCGTATGTGATGACCTCATGTCATCATAGACACATAAATTCAGACGGTTCACAAAACCGTCTGTGATGACGATTATGAACCGTCTATGATGATATTTTTCTGTAGTAGTGGATTGACTCGGAACTTAAACTAAAATCTCTTCCAATCCAAAGAGATTGGTTCTAATACCTTTCTATCCAAACAAACTCTTAATGGGTTAGGTTCGGGAACCAAAATCGCTCCCACTAGCAGAAAACAAGCCCAAAAATCATAAGATAGTACGACATATCTTGGAACGGATCTGGTGGCTAAAAAATCAACTGAAACAAAAGATATTTTTAGGCGACGGATAAACAACAATAATCTAATCTTATTTTTTAAAAAGATATTTTCTGCCACTGATAAGTAGCAATAATGTAATCGCATTAAGAGGGCCGCCAAAGAGTAGCGCAGTACATGCAGATGCAGTAGGTACATCGATTGCTCCATGGGCATGCCTTTATTAGAGAGACAAAATAACCAAATCTAAAACATGCAATAACAACCATGCATTCTAGAGAAGGAAGCAACCGGCCGGGGGCCAGGAGAGACACACACACAGAGAAACGTACGTCGAAACAATAGATGCAGCAAACAAAATGGCCGCCGACCGCCGGGATCATCCTGGCACAGGCAGATACATATGGGCGGGTAGTACGACTTGGTGCACAAGACCACGTAGTCGCAGCAACTCCCACAGATGAGACCGACCGGGTGTATACAGTCAGTGGTGATAAGCATGGGTATGTTAGGATCGATCGATCGAATTCATTTTGTTGAGGCTAGCTAGCAGTTGTATCTCTACTGTTTACAAATAAGAGTTAGTGGTCGTCTGTCTTCTATACCTTTTTCGGCGTTTATTGGGTTGGCGAGTAAAGCACTGAAGTTCAGATCGTGTCGCTGAGTATAATAACGATTGACAGTCTGACATAATTGGACTATAATTTTTTAAATTTGCAGCAAAGTATGAGCATTAAACTAGTCTATTATATATTAAGATAGAATTATGTGAGGTAGTAAGATGACCAACGCATGCACACACATTATATATTAGTATAAAATTATGTGAGGTAGTAAGATGACCAACGGATGCACACACATTATATATTAAGATAAAATTATGGGAGGTAGTAAGAGGACCAACGCATGCACACACATTATATATTAAGATAAAATTATATGAGGTAGTAAGATGACCAACGCATGCACACACAGACGTCGAAAACAAGATGGTAAGTGGCCGGCTGGGAGCTGCTTGGGACCGGCGTCGTCGCGGATTTATTCCGTGCACTTGGGAATTCTGGACTCTTCATCCAAGTCGAACTGCTACCAGTCTATGCAAACATAACGAGGATGATCCTCGGACAATCTACTGCTAATAAATTAGAGTTGGTGGTCGTATATCTTCTTTACCCTTTTCGGCGTTTGTTGGATCGGCGAGTAAAGCATCGACGATTCGGATCGTGTCATCGAGTATAATAACGATTGATGAACCGGACATAATTGGACTATGATTTTTTTTAATTTGCAGCAAAGTACGAGCATTAAACTAGTCTATTATATATTAAGATATAATTATGTGAGGCAGTGAGATGACCAACACAGGCAATAGCGAACATCTATCTTATTGATCCCCGATGGTGTTACAAATCTTACAATAAAGAGAGCCTAAGGAGCGTAGCGTAGTGCGTACGTCGCTAGCTTATATTGCTCCCCAAGAGTAGTCATGTTGTGGTAATAAACTTCACACATTTCAAGTCACATAAAATCATGAAACCCTAATTTCTGAAACGTCTCGTCCTAATTTCCAGACCTAGACCCTGAATTTGTCGAGATAATTTCGGAGCATATAAAATTACGTAAAATTTACACAATCCAGTCCTCTGTGTAGGGAGTCTGACAAAAAAAAATCATAATGTTTGGACCTCAGTTTCTATATTAGGAAATTCCTACAAATATTTGACTTCAAAGAATTATACAGAGAAAATAAAAAATATAAAAAATCGAAACAATTACACAACCAAGCACACTATGCCAGGAGGCTCCATAAAAAATTTTATAATTTTTTGAGCTCATTTAATATATTTAAAAATTCATCGAACAAATATTATTAATTAGATTTTTCAAAAAAAAAATTGACATGTGGCGGGAGGTGCCACCTGCTGCTGTCGGGGACGGCAATAGGTGCTGCTCATGGTCCCAAGACGACAAGAGGTCGCTTACTACCGTCTTGGGACCGCATGATGAGTTGCGTCTGGGGTTAGAATAGGAATTTTGCAGTTAAGGGGGCTAGAATTGGAATTTCGTGCGGTATACGGCCAAAACAGTCCAAAATTCGATATCAGACGGCTATGTACATACATACATGGATACATCCATAAATATCTAACATCTCACATAAAAGTATATTTCATCCTAAACCATTTTCAAGAAATAACTATTTAAGTGACATCAGAAATTTAAGCAAAATTCAGACAAAATTCAGAGTTGCAAACCACAGCTCACATTCAAAATTTTCATGATCTAACAAGTTCGAGAACCAAGCACAAATTGAAACCAACGCCCAACGACACATTAGAACATCTGGATGATGGAAATCTATCTCTAGTGTGACTTGATGTACTCCTGCACTATGTTAAGGCCCTCTGATTCCTCTCCGTAGTCTTGGTAGAAAAAGGAAGACAACCAAACATCACAATATGCCTTGTATGCTGCAACAGGATCTTGCATCACAACAGGAAATCAATTTCTCACCTTCACAACAACACATGAGCAACCTACAACATTCCTTGCCTTGCCCTCAAGAGTCAATTTTGCAAACCTGCAAGAAACCATGCATGCAGACTGTCAGGACATAGTCATTCCAGGTTTCATGGCAGAGACTTAACCAGGAGCCAACGGAGGCAGGCGAGGGGGGCGCGAGGGGAAGCCGGAAGAGGCGGGCGAGGTGGCTGTGGCCTGCGAGGGGAATCTGGCGGAGGCGCGGGGAGCCAGCGGAGGTAGACGAGGGGGGCCGTGAGGGGGAGCCGACGGAGGCGGGCGAGATGGCTGGCGGAGGCTGGCGAGGTGGTTGCTAGGGGGATCCAGCGAAGGCGCGGGGGAGCCGACGGAGGCAGGCGAGGGGGCCGTGAGGGGGAGCCGGCGGAGGCGGGAGAGGTGACCGGCGGAGGCTGGCGAGGTGGCCGGCGGGGTGGGGTCGGCCTGACGTCGCCCGGCTTGAGGAATGAGTGAGAGCCAGTGGTGACTTCGTGACGCGGCGACGGCGCCGGTGAGGCTGTGAGGAACGAGTGTGGTGGAGACGGGTCATAAGACCGAGGAACCCCAAGGTGTGATGGGCCGCCGTGGGTTGAAATGCCGGATATCCGACCTTGTTATTACCCAGATAATTTATATTTATATCTGGATAATAGGGTTATTGTATTCATGTTTGTTTTCAACCAAAAAAAAATTTGTATTCATTTCTAATTCGAGAAAAATTCGACCAGAGACAATTTGAATTCGCTTTCGTCCGGATCGGTCTAAAGCTATCCAATCCGTTTTCACATATGTGCCCTTCTCTTCTCCGGTTGGCAAATCACAACGGGTGCTTTTCCAGTTCTAGCTAGGTATTGCTTCAAGCCTTTTCTTATGTTGTCGCGTCCTGCTTAAAGGAATGAAAGGGGAAGAAAAAGACTTCAGTTTTACTAAGTGTAATGCATAGAACAATTACAACCCCCCCCCCTATATGAAAATATGAAGCACTGCCACTGCAATTCCAGCCTTTATATTATAGGGAAAGTTTTTGCTGGTGCCACTGGAAAGTTGTGTAATATCGGTTCTACCACCGCAAATTGGTCCATGTCATTTTGCCACAGAAACTTTGGGTTCATTCTTCTTTTGCCACCATCGTCAGTCAAAGCAATGTTGATTGGACGGGAACCTCGCGGGTGTGGTAATTTGATGTATTTACCCTTGATCATTGATTTCATTTTTGCCATCGGTGGACGGCGGTTGAGGTCACATAACTTCTAGAGGGAAATTTGGCTGTCTTTGGAGCCATTTTTCTTTTGTTGTCGCTGGCTATAAAAGGGAGGCTTTGGATGTCATTCACCTCACTCTTCACTTCTGTCGACGATCAAGTCGTCAATCTTATGAAATGAAATAAGAAAAATCACTGAGAATTCTTGAAGGAGAATATGGTTGCTCTTTATTGCAATGAACTATTTTTTACAGAGAAAGTGAATTGTCTATAGTGATATCAATAACTTGATCTCTCCTTTGTCTTATTTGTTGTGCTTCGGTTGTTTTCTTGTAATGCTGTTCGTCGTCCACCCTTAAATACTTAGCGAAGAGGAGCCAGTTATTCCTGGAAAAGACGCGTTATGGAAACGATGCATCTGGTCGGGGAGGCAGTTGTTGACAGTTTAAGAACACCTGGTCGCCGGTTTGTATCAGTGGGAGACAAATATGGGCAAAAACTAGGTAGTAGTTATTGTTAGTGACTTAGGACTGAAGAACATTGTGTGATTTGGAGTAGATAAGACACATATCTCATTCATCACATAGAAGGGATTTTCCTTGAATCAGGTCTAAGAATTAGTTCAAGGATTCTTCGAGTAGTTATCTGGTCGGACAAGAGGTGTAGTGCTTCCCTGACCAGGGTACTAGTAGAGCAATCTCTAGGATTCTTAAGACCATAGGGGTCTTTAACCGTAGGGGTTACGACCATAAGGGCCACATGGTCTTTAATTAAATGTAAAAGCAATATTTAGGAATTTAATCCTCATCAGCTAGCCTGCTAACTTTTAAGTGGATTTGTAATATGAACATCCTCCGATGGGATCTATATTGGAAATCCTTTGTTTAATGGAAAGAGTAACGAAGTTGTTGGTATTAACTTTAAAGTTGAGGAACTGCTTGGGAAACCGAAGAGATTTGTGTCCTTTGGGCTTCATGCAACTACCTTTTTGCAGTTAAAGGGATGCCCCTATAAAAATCCCTGACAAGTTGTCTTGGGGTTTTACACCCTCAGAATCATCATCAATTTTCTATCATCTTCCTGCCACAAAACAAACAATGCCGGATCTCATCTCCAACTGGCTGGCTTCTGAGTTGAACTATAAGAAGCTTGGGGCTATGGAGAAGAGCGGGATGCTTCCCGATAAGGCATTGATTTCTTGGAGATCAGCTGTCGGGGAGCACTTTCCCAATAACAACGAGGGAGAAATCCCTATTTTTCTCACATATGTCAAGTGCAGGTTTAGGTTAAGGTTACCAGCGCATCCATTCCTCTCCCAAGTTCTAGAATACTATGGAGTTGAGTTGGTAAATCTTGCTCCCAATTTGATTGCCAATCTTAGCATCTTCATCTACCTCTGCGAAACATATCTAGGGATTCCGCTAGATCTGGTGGTCCTTAGATATTTCTACAAGATGACAAAGTTGGGAAAATTGATAGCGTCACCCCGGGAGTGCGCTTTGCGCCTTCAGGATGGGAAAGTTGAGGAGTACATTCGCATGTATTCAAAGTCCTCGTGGTCGTCATGGAAGAAGTACTGGTTCTACATGACGCTCAGCAAGGAAGACAACCTCTGCTTCACCGGGCGAGTGGCGGTCGAGAATCCTCGGTGGCGATCCTCCTCAAAGGAGGGAAAAGTGGGAAGATTGATTAAGGACATCCATCTCCTTAGTATCAGAGGTCTAACTTCTTGGCACGTGGTGAAAGATTTCTCCATGAGCCGAACAAGTCCTCTGAAGTCCCAGGAACGTGCCATGCTCTAGTACATTGGTTGGGATGATTCGACCATGTATTCTTCAGAATGTAAGTCCTGAAAAATTCCGACTAGCCACATTTATTCTAATTGATTATTTTGTAATCTTAAAGTATGTTCTTCTCTTTTCTCCTTTTTACAACCATTTCTCTGAAGATATCAGGGATCAGATCAAGATGATATGTGCGGGGGAACCCGGTGAAAAAGCTGATGTCCCCCGGATCTTGGTAGCTATCTCTCCAGAAGAATAACAACATCTTTTCATTGTTTATGAATTTTTCGATCGGTATGCCATAACACCCCTTTTCCTTTAATGTGCAGTCGGTTGATTTGGAGAGCGGCGAGCTCACCAAGAGCTCGAATCCTGTAGCTGTCCCGACCACTTTTGCTCCAACGACCACTCAAGATGGTGGCTCCTCAGAGGTAGGATTTTGTTATAACCCTGAAAGTTTTTGTTTTAAGCCAATTCCTTCTCTTATGAGATGGATAGAAAAAGAGCACCGAAGGTAGTATACATCATAGATGAAATATTTCATCACCGAACAAAGCTTAATTAATTAGGCGGAGGAAAGAGAAAATCTGCTGATCAGAGCCACGGTGGCCGTAGATTCCAAAGCGGCCATGATCGACCAGACAGTTGCTCCTGAAGTAGCTATTCCAGTGGTCGATGAAGCCACGACTTCTGAACAGGTGGCCGGGGAGATTACTCCCGACCTCCAGTCGGAGGGGCAAAGGGTCTGACCAGCCGTATCGTAATGGAACAGATGAAGTCGGTCGAGAAGAAGAAGAGGAAAATAAGCGCTCTGAACTTTGCTTAAGGGTGTTTCAAATTCAAAGCAAAGAAGACCAGGTATGTACAATGAAAAATTTATATAAATTCGTACCTTTAGATTTTTTTTATTCTAAAGTCTTCACCTTCTTTTCTTCTGTTTTCATAGTGCCTCTGGTACTCTGATCACTTGTGATAAGGGTACTCCTCAGGAGAAAACTCCTAAGGAAGGGATGGTTGAGCCAGTCCCCTGGCAGGTGGAAGCGCCAGTGCCTGCTCCTACTGCTCAAGAATTCTTGATGGCTCCGACCCCGTCTAAGGAGGCAGAGGCTGAAGAAGAGTCTAAGTAAGTTCTGCCCACTGCTGGGACCGAAGTTGTCGAAGAGGAGGGAGCAAGTCTGCTTCCTTCTCTCTTTAGTGATCGCGTGGAGATGAATTTTTCCTTAGTTAGGAGATCTCCTCATCCCAATAACATCCCCAACCGATCTCAAGTATTTGATAATAAAAGACTCGAGGAGGCTTGGTGGAGGAAGATCTCGACTGTCAATCAAAGACTTCTGGGATCACTTACTCTAATTATGCAGACAAGGCGGTCCAGGTAAATACCTACAACCAATCCTATGGCATTTTGTGGAGTTTATGTGAAACTTAAAGAAATTTACTCTTTTTTTTTTGCTTTTTATAGCATATGGTGGACAACATTGCTGTGGTCGGAGAACTAACCTAGCGAATAACTTCTTTGGAAAAGAAAAAATCTCCAATTAAAAAGTTAGTACTTCTTCTTAACTCCTTCCATTTTGTTTATTCTGTTCCTTGTTTCTTAACTTTCCCCTTGTCATAATTGATAGAATTGGAGAATTTTGAAAAAAGAGGCTAAGGCCAAGGGAGCCGTCATAGCCACACTTGAGGAGATGTGCAAAGCCAAAAATCGGTCGATTAAAGTCTGGTTGGCCAAATTCATTGTGACCTCCGTCAAGCATAAGTAAGCCATTGAAGCTTTATAGAAGAAGACTCAAGGTAACTGGTCGTAACCCAACCAATTTACTATGTGTTTTTAGTTTATTTCTTTTTAACTTTGATCTACTCATGCAGAGCAAGCTCAAAAGCTAGAAAGAACAGAGAAAACTCTTGAGTTTGAACAAAATAAGGAAAAGGAGCTCGAGAGGAATCTTTAAGAGAATATCCTTACATTCAACAAGTTGCTTTCCGATATGGGAGCGAAAGCATTTTTGTTGTCTTCAAGGGAGACAATTGAGAAGGCGAACTGTCTTGGTCGATAGCTCGAGACTCTCCCAGGCTTGCACAAGACCTCTTGGAAAAACCAGGAAAAGACCATGCAAGATACTATCGCGGATGGAGTTAGCATTGCTTTGACAAAGTTTAAAGCCTCTGATCCCTCCCTCAATCTCCAAGCACTTAAAGCAGACTTCAACTGCTCAGAGAAAGATGCAGCCAAGAACGTCGAGGGGGGTGAAATCCTTCAGAAACAAGGTTGCAGAGGAGATGAAGGTTGGATCTCCGCCTCACAGCGAGCAGTCAAGTGACTCCGAGGAGTACATAAATGTAGTAAAGAAAATCGTAATGTAAAAACTTACATTTTATCATCAATAAAGCTTATGTCTATCTCTCAATTTGTTGAGTACTCATATATTTCTTAGCCCCTGACTGCTTGTGTAGTAGAAAAACTTACTAAGGAAGCGGTAGACCAAAAAAGAGAGCAAATGTTGCGACCAACGTACAAAGTATATGCTAATTATGTTATAAAAATGATCTAATTAGCACTATGAAATCAGCTTGGTCAGAACCAGTGTATGATTTTGACTAGTTTTAGATCTATTTCGATAATCGAAATACCATATAGTGCATTGTATGGTCGAAAGATGTCATAAGACTTGCGTTGATGATATGAATGTAAGAAATTATGCAAAAATGTATGAAAAAAATGATAAGTATTTGTATTTATACACATTATCCAAGTTGGTCGTATTCATTCTCGAGTTTCGATTGGTAGCAAAAATTGTAGAAAAAGGTCATCGCTAGGAAACTCCTTCTAATGGGCAGGACCACATTCAGAGAGAAGATATTTCGACTAAGAGGTTTTATGTGTCTTGACCAGTATCAAAACAAGAGAAGAGCAGAATGTTGAAGTAAAGAAAGAAAGCCTTTAAGTCCTTAAGCATATAAGTATTTATATCTAGTTGTTTGTATTATGGTCATTTTACTTGTTTTTTCTATGAGAAAAAAAGTGTGCGGTCGTTCGTGAGAACCATATATGTGACGGTCACAATAAGGACCCTCATAGCGTTTGACAAATATGTCAAAGTCGAAAAGTAAAAGATATCCTTTAGAAGGATGTCGGAGGGTAATGGATCTTCTCAAATGATATTAGATAACAATAGTGTGTGACCATGCAATAGATAATCGAAATATAAACAACATGAATAATCGAAAAGGAAAGAAATAACGCAACTTTATTGAAATTGTAAATGAAAACAATATTTATACAAAGAACTTACGTAATTGACCAATATTCTAAGAATTAGACTAAACACGCTCATCTGACATGGCAAGTCGTACCAAATCTGGTCTGGTTACTTGGACCACAGTGTATGGATCTTTCCATTTAGGGGAAAGTTTATTGCAATTTGTCTGGTTCTGAATTTTCCTGAGAACCAGATCAACTATGATTAGACTGCGAGGTTGCACCTTATGATTATGATACCTTCTCGTGACTTGTTGGAAAAATGCTGATCGTATCAAGGCTTTGTTTCACCTTTCTTCAAGGAAGTTGATATTGTCTATTCGTCATTTTGCATGTTTGTTTTCACTATAACAAATGGTTCGAGCAGAGTCAATTTTTAGTTGTGGAGGAAACATGGCTTCAGCACTGTAAACTAGAAAAATGGTGTTTCACCAGTCGTACAACTGGTCGTGGTCCGAACCAGGGATAAAAAAACCGGCCGATAACCGGTAAAAAAAATACCGTCCAAAATTTTTAAATTTTGAATTTGAATTTTTGACTCCATAATGTCCTTCCCTAGTTGGTTTAGGCATTCTTATGCTAGATTATGTATTAAAACATTAGTTTTTAGTATATTTAGCACTATTAAAACATAAATAAGGACTTTTTATGTACAACTTGAAACACTTTCTCATTAATTGGATTGCATGCAACCATGAGAGAATTTGATTGTATCATTATTTGCTCAGGATTGGATTGATTATTTAATCCTATACTTTCAAATCATTCAGTGACGCGATATGATTAATAAGAGATACAAAAAAGTATTTGCTAATAGTTTGTTCAGCGATACAAGTTTCATATGTATGATTACTAGTATCAATATACTGGCATTTGTTTGGCCAGGACTGGCCGACCAAGTCCAACTTTCATATTTCTGCTAAAAATACTAGCTCCTAAGGGGCTCATGTAACTAGAAAGCTATCCTTTTAGGAGGTGGAGTCATGTAACAAGAAAGCTATCCTTGGAAAATCAAGCTTTTTATGTACAACTTGAAACACTTTCTCATTAATATTTGCATTATTCCAAATTTAAATATGCTAATTACCATTTTCCCCATTTTCTGTTTTCCGGTTTTCCGGTTTTATTAGGTTTTCGATTCTGGGTCAGAATCGGTCCGAGAAAATTTAGATTCAATTTTTGAAATTCAAATTCGGGCTGGTTTTTTTGAATTTACGCAGAACCGCGGTTATCGCATCACCATCGTAGGGATTTTCCCTGGTACCGAGATTTCAATCCCTGGTCCGAACAACCGATAATATAGAGGGAAGTTCTTGAACCCAAGTTTCTGACCATTTTATTAACTAGTCGAATACTCGGCGTTTTATTTCTTGTATTAATATGTCATTAGCTCGCTTGACCGCCTCATTACTCTATGAGTGAGCCACATAAGCGTAATGTATCTTGATACCTAGATCCTCATAGAATTTTCAAAAATTCTCGCTCGAGAACTGGGTACCGTTATCTGTAATTATACGATTGGGTATACCATATCGTGTGATCATATTTTTTTGTGATGAACTTCTTGGCAGCTTCAGTTGTTACTTTGACAACTAGCTCAGCTTCTATCCATTTTGTGAATGTATTAATCATAACAAAAAGGAATTTGAAGCCCTCAGGTGTCTTTGGGAAAGGTCCCAGAATGTCTAGCCCTTGTGTTGTAAAAAGCCAAGAAATAGATATTGTTTGCAAAAGTTGTGCTGGTTGATGTACTTGTCGACCATAAAATTGACATTGTACATACTTTGTCACGAGATCTTTTGCACCATGGAGGGAAGTTGGCCAGAAGTATCCTTACCCAAAGACTTTACCGACCAGAGTTCTGTAAGAATGACGCGCTCCACATACTCCATGTATGTCGGATAATAATTTCATACCTTCTGTTTGATATATGCATCTCATCAACACTCTGTGAGCTCCCCATTTGTAAAGGGTACATTCGATCAGAGTGTCTGATTTAGCTTTTTGAGCTGTACGATCAGCCTCCATGTCATCTTCAGGAAGTGAGCCATGCTGAAGATAATTGTAGATTGATGTCATCCAATCACTACTGGGATCGATCTGTACGACCTCCAGTGGGGCATATTTATCTTCAGAATGCTCGACCACTGAGGGTGTATCGAGTTGCTCGAGAAAACCTCTGGGCAGGACAAGTGATCTTGTGGAAGCCATCCGTGCCAACTGGTCTGCTAGAAAGTTATCATTGCTAGGAATATGTTGTTTCTGGAAACCAAAGAAGTGTCTTTCGAGTTTCTGTACTTTCGCTAGATAAGATGACATCATGAGACTTGAGCATTGATTCTCTTTCCCAACTTGATTCTCTACTAGTTGAGAATCGCCCTTCACTAGTAATATGGGAATCCTGTGCACTTTGGCTGCTTGGAGTCCTGCCAGTAAACCCTCATATTCTACCACATTATCTATACCATGAAATTTTTACTAAATGGTAAACTTACTGTGTTCTCAAGTAGGAGATACCAGGACAACTCAAGCCCCTGAGCCTTTGATAATCAAGGAACCGTCAATGTACATAGCCCACTCTTCGTGGTGTTCGTACTTGTGCCGTTGGGTGGGTTCAGGGTTCGTCCATTCGACAATAAATTCTACTAAAGCCTGAGACTTAATTGTTGTATGTGAAATAGAATGGAGATCGAACCCCCCAAGTTCGACCGCCCATTTTGCTATTTGTCCTGATGATTCCCTGTTTTGGAGAACTTGACCAAGAGGATATCCAGTAGGTACGACCACTTTGTGGGCCTAAAAGTAATGCCTTAGTTTCCTTGAAGTCATAAGGAGACCGTATTTCAACTTTTGTATCTCTGGATATTGTTTTTTGCTCCATGTAAGACTTTGCTTACGTAATATACCGGTCGTTGGATATTATCACGTTCAACGACTAGCACATCGCTGACTGCTTGTGGCGTGACAACCGGGTATATTATCAATATTTCCCCCGATCTTGCAGATACTAAGATCAGGGCATTCATAAGGTACCTTTTGAGCTCTTCAAAGACATCGTTTGTATCTTTAGTTCATTCAAAATTTCCCTATTTTCGAAGAAGTTTAAAGAAAGGTAATCATTTTTCTCCCAAACATGCTATGAAACGGCTTATCGCTGCCATATAGTCGGTTAGTCTTTGGACTTCTTTCTTTGTGGTCGGAGGGCGCATCCGTTCAATGGCTGCTATTTTTTCTGGGTTCACCTCAATTCCTCTTGCCGGAACTAGGAATCCAAGAAGTTTTCTAGAAGAAATTCCAAACACACATTTCTTAGGATTTAACTTAAGGTTATACCTTCTTAAGTTATTGAAAGTTTCTTGTAGGTGAGATATATGATTTCCAATATTGATGCTCTTTACGACCAGGTCACCAACATAGGCTTCTAACTTTTGACCTATTTGTAGACTAAAGATTTTTTTTGCATTAGCCTCCAAAAGTAGCACCAACATTTTTTAGATCAAATGACATCTTGACATAACAATAAGTGTCATATGGTGAGATAAAGAAAGTTTTCTCTTCATCATATTTACTCATATTAATCTGGTTGTAACCTGAATACGCATATAAAAAGCTTAAAAACTCACACCTAAAAGTAGAGTCTACAATATGATCGATACGTGGAAGGGGAAAGTCATCCTTCAGACAAGCTTTATTAAGATCTGTGAAATTGATACACATTCGTCATTTCTTATTACTTTTTCTAACTATTACAGGATTAACGAGCCACTCTGGGTGGTCAACCTCACGAATAAATTCAACCTTCAGAAGCTTGTTGATCTCTTGGTAGATTGCCTCCTTCCGATCTGGTGCAAAGCGCCTTAGCTTTTGTTTGACCTATTTTTTGTCAGGACGGAGAGCTCGCTTGTGCTCGATCACCTCCCTGAGAACTCTGGGCATATCAGATGCCTGCTAGGCGAATACATTTGAATTTGCTCGGATGAAGGAGATGAACAACTTTTCCTATTTAGGATCGAGTTCTGCCCCAACCAGTATCTTTTTGAAGGTTACGCTAGCATTTTCGAGTCCAAACGACGCTTTGCCACTTTCCGGAGAAGTATCCCTGTCGAGTGGAACTTCCTTGATCTGGTCAGAGGACTTTGGGACCACATTTGGTCTTGAGTGCTTGACCTGTGTGGAAGGCAAGTTACTATTTCTGGTCGGGAGTTCATTGACCAGTTCTAGGGATTTATGATCGCATACATATGCCATCTTTCTATCCCTTCTAACTGTAATGACACCTTTTGGTCCTGGCATTTTTAAACTCTGATAGGCGTAATACGTAGCTACCGGAACTTCGCTAGTGTTGGACGACCAAGAATCCCATTGTACGCAGTTTCAAAGTCTACCACAAAAAATGAAATCCTTTCTGTTCGGAAGTAATCTGGTCTTCCGAATGTAACTGGTAGGGAAAGTTTCCCTATCGGTTTAGTAGTAGATCCTGAAACTATACTATGGAAGGTATGCTTCACAAGCTTTATCTTAGACTTGGGAATTTGCATTTCTTCTTGTTAGTGTTTTAGAATCGAACTTACGTAATGATTGTTTGATTCGGGGGGTCTCCAAGACTCAAATCACGTAGAGAGAATGCCACATAGATTTTTATATAGGTCCGGGACTTCTCCAGAGAGAATAACAACCCCACTCCTGTGTGGCTATATTGAGTATGTTGGTTACATATCTAGAGAGAGACTGGAATGCAAAGTGTTGTGCTCCTGATTGTGTATTTTCTTCCTCTCCCCCCGCCATCTGGTGATTCTTCCTTTTATAGCGTGCTTGAAGTAAGCAACAATTTCTCCAGCCCAAAGGGCGTATCATGATTTAGATGATGGCGCAGTTACCTGAGATTACTGTTGGATAAGTAACATTTTCACGTCACCAGGCAGTTATCACCAGGACAGAGGGATTAATCATGCAGTTATTCCAGAGAATAATAGCATATACTGACTATTTATATGCCCTAATCAATTGGGCCTACTTGTTTGTAAGCTCGGTCGATTATAGTGTGCTCCTAACTGACCTGATCGTAGAAGGACTTACGACCATGAGGTGATCATAGAAGAACTTACGATCATGTGCTAGTCGTAGAAGAACTTACGACTATGGGATGGTCGTAGTTGACCTGGTCGTAGAAGGACTTATGAATATTAAGGGGTATACTCAAGAACCATATAATAGCGTCGTTATCCATAATAAGGATTACAAATAAATAATTAAATGATGATTTATAGATCCTCATCATCTATCCCCCCACCTTCAAGTGAAAGTACCTACTTGGTTAAGGAGTAGTAGATGATCTTACGACCAGATCAAGATGGTCGTAGAACGGTGGTCGAAGGAAAGACTTCGATTGGTATTTCATTTGACTAGAAACAGACTTGGTCAAGAAGTCTGCAGGAAACCTTACGACTACAAGGTGGTTGTAGAAAATCTTACGACTACAAAGTGGTCGTAGTATGGTAATCAGAAGTAAATCCTTTCCGACTAGTATTTCATTTGACCAGAAAAAGACTTGGTCAATAAGGTAATTTCACTTGAGGTGTAAAGACAGACTCGGTTTTATCGAACAGATAAATTTTCGAATCTGAATCAACTCTCATAGACCTGTCTGTTGGAACGGTTATCAAAGAGGTGGCAACTGTTGGGTTGCGTCTTTAACCCAAGTGCCAGGAGGCTCAAGGAGCGGTAGTGCTCGCTTAAGACCCACAACTAGACGTGGTCATGGTTGAGAAGAAGTCAAATAAATCTTCTTTAGGAAAGGTTTCTTCCAGATTCAAGATTAAATCTGGCACACGAAGGTATGTTAAAAGACTCCTCCAGCCCTCAAGGACGTTCCTGTCAAGGAATCCACTGCTATTTCTCCTGTAGTTGGAGGAATGACAGTGGCGGTGGTCGAAGGGTCGTCCACAGGAGTGGTCATAGAGGTTGAGGCAAAAATGGCGCATGATGCAGCGGAGGCATCAGGCCAAGGCGATGGATCGTTGGGCCACCGCGCCGGGAAGGAAGTCGCCGTATATGTTCCTCCCTGCCCCCAAGGAGGCGAGTTCCACACCTCAAGGATATTCCTGACAGGGGGAATATTTTCGATTATGAGCGTCTCAAAAATGTGTGGTGGATTTGGGTTCAAGAGCTTGATGAACTGAAAAACCCTGCATGTGTACTTCCATGTTTGCTCGAGCGAGCATCAACATAAGTGCTTGTTACTCAATATTTATATATGTGGCTTTTCTTGCCTCTCACTGTCCTTCTTAATGCAGAGAGCTCTAGAGCAAATTGTCACTATTGCAGAGTACAACAGACAACTTGTACAGCTGCGACAGGGAGAAGGCGGAACTCTTCGAGCAGGTATAAGATGGTAAGTTACTATTACCCATAGTCGTTTATGTTTCATCCACTTGCACAGTGCTTATGGGGTTGTCGTAGGAGAACTTACGACTATGTGCTGGTCGTAGAAGAACTTATGACCAGGGAAATGTCGTAGAAAAACTTACGACTAGATATTGGTCATAGGAGAACTTACGACCAGAGCTTTATTGTAGAAAAACTTACAACTATGTGCTGGTCGTAGAAGAACTTACGACCAGGGAAATATCGTAGAAAAACTTACGACTGGATAAATTTGGGACCGATTTTATTTTCCTTTAGGGGTCACTTTATCCGACTAGTCTTACTCTTTTCAGAGCTAGCGGTCGAAATAAAACAACTAAGTGAGACTTTGAATTGTAATCAGGAGGAGATGAAGTCAATGAGGATCAACCTATTGGACAATATTTTTCTCCTTAACAATGTACTAAGTGGGCTACATGCCGAGGAGGTCACTCCTCGTGAAGACACGATAATTGCTCACTTGGGTACCATTGGAAAACAAGTCGGGACTTTGCAAGAGTTGGTGACCACTCTTAAGACCAACCAAGTTGATTCGATAAAGGGGGCGGTCGAAGGCGGAATAAGTTTTATTCTGGCAAAACTTAAAGCTCATGACCCCAACTTTAATATGCAACCAGTCAAAGTCGACTTCGACTGCTCTGAAGCAGAAGCGGAGTGATTGATGGAAGATATGCAGTCAATCAGCAAGGAAGTCACGGAGGAGATGCAGATAGGATCGCCTTTGTCAGAGTAGTTTGTAATAGGAACCTGCAAAGACAAGTTTGTTGATATATATGATCATTTCTTCTTCCTAAAAAAATCATCTTGTTGAGTAGTTAATATCTCATAAGATAATGAATAGAAAAAAGATTAAGACTAAGAATTGAAGTCATATTAATAACTTTATCCTAGCCCCGATTATTTGCTTAGTTTATTTTGATAAACTAAGTAAATAGTGTTAAAAGTGTTTTCTAAAAAAAAGATTTGGCTAACTTATAGTTTGTGATCCCGATTATCATGCGCTGGTCATAAGAGTAGTAACGAGTCGACTCTAGGAAGTTCCTTCTAGTGGGCAGGACCACGTGTAAAAAGGAAAGGCTTCGACTAGGTGATGTTACCATATCCGACTAGATTAATCAAATCAAGAGCGGCAACTTGAGTTACACAAACGTTTGGAGTTCCTTTGGAATTCGTTCGACCTTTTCGAGTGCACTTAATAGGTTCGCCCTGGTAGCAAGAGTTAGAAAAAGGATGACGCTAGAAAGTTCATTCTAGTGGGCAGGACCACGTGCAGAGAGGAAAGACTTCGACTAGGTGTTGTGTCTTTCTCCGACCAGTTAGAACCAACCGAGTTTACCAAGAGTAGTCGAACAAATTGCCAAAGTGTACTCTGCTCAGAGTATTTTCCAAAACGAATGAAGAAATAAACTAAGTTACTAAGAGTTGGT
The DNA here is from genome assembly GCA_036346395.1 of Hsuehochloa calcarea. Classification (NCBI taxonomy): domain Eukaryota; kingdom Viridiplantae; phylum Streptophyta; class Magnoliopsida; order Poales; family Poaceae; genus Hsuehochloa; species Hsuehochloa calcarea. Next base: position 72,341,379 of record CM070594.1, on the reverse strand, counting down.
TTGAAAATATTTCGACCATGTTTGTTGAAACCGAGCTCTTTGTGTTGGAAGCAAAAGTGAGGAATGAGTCGATACTAGGAAGTTCCTTCTAGTGGGCAGGATCACGTGCAGAAAGGAGGTTTCGACTAGGTGATGTTCCTATCCTTTTGACCAATGTAAAGAAGTGCTGAGTTCTAGTCGTAGAAAAACTTACGACCAGTGGATAGTCGAAAAATTATCGAAGCACTACTCAAAGTAAGACAATAAAGATAGAAAGAACCTCATACTTTATTGTCGGGGTGGTTGGTTATGCATAAAATTTACGTAACCGGTTGATGTTCCAAGAGTTTGAGAGAATTCGGACGTCTTCCATTGATAGTCGTACTGAACCTGGTCGCGTAACTTCGACCACTTTGTAAGGATTTCTCTGAGCTGCAATTCTTCTCAGTTGAGTTATCTCATAATCGTCCATGTCTGATCCTTGAGTTTGCCTCAATGAAGTGCGATTGTCTCGAGGATTTCTCGTGTGCTCATCGAATTATCTCAGGATCGTCCATGTATGATCCTTGAGTTTGCCTCAATGAAGTGCGATTATCTCAGGATGGCTGTGTTGGAAATATGTCCTAGAGGCAATCATAACGATGATTACATTTCATTATGTTCGTAACATTGAATACTATGTTATCTTGTTCCTAGAATAAATCAATAATATTTATTATCAAGTATGTGACTTGATTGTGAAACTCTATATTTCTATGATGATTATTCTTAAATAGTTCCCTGGTCAGAAACATATGAGAACACATATGAATAGACTAGCATATGTATTAGTTGATGACTATGTTTCACAAGTCATGGATATGGAGATATCAAACCAGTAATATGGACACATGTTAGAGAACATAGTGTTGGAAAAGACCCACCTTGAGACACTGTTGAGAGTGTTATGATTCTATGTATCATTAGTTGGTTTCAAGCAATGATAATGTATAATCCTTAAACCCGAGATCAGCATGGTTTCCTACATATGTTGTGGCACTCTCAGGGGTTGCCAAACGCTACTCGCAACTGGGTAGTTATAAAGGTAGCTTTCGGATATGCTATGAAATATGCGCAGGGATGTGACTGGTCGAATATGGGATTTGCCCTCCTAACATAATAGGAGAGATATCTTTGGGCCCTCGTTGTGGTCAGATAAAGAAAGTGCATGGCCATGCCACTAGTGGTCGAAGTGTCGACCACATGAAGTTATTCGACACTCGATCGAGAAAGTATTGAGCAGTACATGGATGATACAACCCCTCACCTGGAGTTCAACCAGACATCATGAGGCAAAGGGAGAATACACGAGAAGGTCTTTTAGTTCGATCAGATACGGACTAATCGTATGGAAATACGAGCAGGTCGTAGGCTGGTCAAACAAGGTCACTAGTGGTCGGAAATGAGTTTCCGAGTCACAACCGATTACACATGAACCTATAGGGTCACACACTTAAAGGGCTGAGATATGATTTGGATGGTGATCTGAATGCTTGTAGGCCTCGAGTTCGTAATGGGCCTCAAGTTCGAGACCCATCATGCTTGCCTATAAATAGAGGGGTGGTGGCAAAGGGTGCAATGACGATCTTTTGAAGAACTTCTCGAAACCCTAATAGCCACGCCTTCCTCAGCCACGCTGCCGGTGCTAGCACTCCAGCGCGTGGTGTTCCTGCCCCGTACGTGTGGATACCTTGGAGGTGTTGTTGCGAAGCATCAGCCCTAGGACGATCCGCAACTCAGTATGACCACTCGGACGAGAAGACGCGCGACGAGTACGACTACGACCGCATCATCTCGCTACATCGACTCTACTTCTGCTACGAGTCAGCGCGTTTAGTGGTAATCTCATGATCTATTACTAGTGGAGGTTCCTAGGTTGCACGGTATTTTTTTTTGTTTTGTGCTATCGTTGCCTTGCCGCGATCCTTCAGGTCGAACTCGCAGGAAAATCATGTTTGACCCCATCCTCTGTAGGGCTAATCGGAGAGACAGTACCACCAGGTGCTGATGAAGCTCCGGAATGATGGGTTCTAGGACTTTCCTTGCCAGGTCGGACTGCCCTAGGCGGACTTGTGGACTTGAACATTTGGAGGGGGAGGCCTCGCCATGTCTTGGGTCTGCCCCGGAGCGGTCCTGATTGTGGTCGGATTGACCCCTGCTCTTTGAGGGAATTGGTTCCTCATTTAGACGTAACGTTGTGGGGGATGAGGATCCCTCCTCAACTCCATTGGTGGTATGGTCTCATGGAGAATGATCTCCGGAGGTGACATCACCATCGGATGATATAATACTCGGCTCGTAGTCGAAGCCGACATCCATGTCGATATCTGCGTAATCAACCAAGTCGAGCTGGTCATAGGCATTAAGGTTTGTCCGATATATTCTATGTGTGTTTGGGAATCGTTATGTGCTGCTAGGTACCGCTAACGACTAGTGGTCAGAAATGAGTTTTTGAGTCACAACCGATTACACACGAACCTATAGGGTCGCATACTTAAAGGGCTGTGATTTGATTTGGATGGTGATATGAATTCTTGTAGGCCTCGAGTTCGTAATGGGCCTCAAGTTCGAGACCCATCATGGATGCCTATAAATAGAGGGGCGGTGGTAAGGGGTGCAATGACGATCTTTTAAAGAACTTCCCAAAACCCTAATAGCCATGTCTTCCTCAACCACGCTGCCGGTGCTAGCACTCCAGCGCGTGGTATCCCTACCCCATACGTGTGGATACCTTGGAATTGTTATTGCGAAGCGTCAGCACTAGGATGATCCGCAACTCAGTGCGACCACTTGGAGGAGAAGACTCGCAGCGAGTATGACTACTACCGCATCATCTCGCTACATCGACTCTACTTCCGCTACAAGTCGGCGCGTCTAGTGATAATCTCATGATCTATTACTAGCGGCGGTTCCTTGGTTGCGCGGTATTTTTTTGTTTTGTGCTATCGTAGCCTTGCCGCGATCCTTCAGTGGTATTAGAACCATCCCGTCTAGTTTTAGATTTGGAGTAGATGCATATTGTGATATGTGGAAGTCATAGATCATTTTTGGCGATGGTCGATGTGATCGTCCATGTGCGATGGTCGCAAGATGGGTTCATGTTCGTTATTCCGTGATCGTGCTTTCATGGTCGTATCACGACTTGCCTCTACCGGTCGGTTTCCGCCATCGGGGCAAACAATGATCGTAAAACCATTGGAACACGCGAAGATCAATCTGGTTAATCGAATCGGAGTTACGATCGAATAGGATCAGATGGTTTATTGCGCTTGTTCATGATCACACTGCATGACACTCCTACCGGTCGGAATTCCGCCATCGAGTATGCCGCAGTGTGTGGTCGCATCAAGGCAATGATCAGATTGGTTCGGAATAGAGTTAATATGATTAATCCGATGATTTCCAAGGCTCAGTTACGTGAATAAGATTCATGTCCCGAACATTTTTCGAGCGCGCTGCCCTCGACCAGCGAGGGGCACTGCCCCTTCAAACCCCATCCGCTAACCGGCTAGCGGGACCACCATGTTGGGTCATCATACAATGTTTTTTAGTTGTATGTGTTCCTATAGAATGTGATTCTGTGCTTAACTTATTTTTGCATGTTTTTGTGAATAGTATGACCCATGATGTATGAGATGCTTGTATGTGTGTAATGCTTATGACCTGTGTGTCATGTTTATTGCAGCCCAAGGCTATCAATATTTGTATAACGGTCTGCGTGTCGACTCGTGGTGCTTCTTCACTCCTTGTAATTTACTACCAGTACTATTAGTAGTAATGGCTTAGTGGGAGTACTTGGAGGATTTGGCCACTTGGAGACATGGCGAATAAGAAGCTCGGTGATGGAGATCACCATGTGGAAGGGTCATACTATATCACGACGCAATTTGATTGTCTGTGAATGCCTTTATATTCTGTTCATTTATCTCTATGTATGTTATTTAATTACTTTAAATGCTTTTAACATGGTAGAAGTAAAATTCCCTCACATAATATTAAGTTAAATTGATGCCCTCCCTATTAGCTGCACCATCCAAAGTCATGTATTTTAATGGTAGGTCTTGCTAAAGCAGAGTGCCATTAATATTCCTTGACTAGATGGGTTTGTGTCTGACACTTACACTCAAAGTATTGGTTTAACTTGACAAGGTCATCATAACGGTTATGGACTTTGGGGCATAGGGTTGGGTGCTGGAGCATAGAGATACTGCCCAACAACAAGAGTCCTATATAGATATGATTAGCAAAGGGTTGCTTACCAAATTCACTAATCTTCTAGCAGTGATGCCAACGCTCACTAGTAGATTAACTGATTACGGGTCTTAAATCACTAAATGTCATAAGAGGGATATGGTATTCAGTGGGAGTATCTTTATTAAATTGTTTAATAGAAGTTACTTTTCTTGAACATATGTCTTAGTTTTGCATATTTTACGTTGTAGATCATGGCACCAACTGTTGTACCTACATCCAATTTTTCTTTACGTTCGATACTTGATAAGGAAAAACTGAATAGAACAAATTTTGCGGATTGGTCCCGCAACCTAATAATTGTTCTTAGTCAAGATAAAAGGGAACATGTTCTAGAGGAACCAATTCCTGATGTGCCTGCTGAGAATGCTACTGCTGCTCTTAAAAACAGCCTATAATAAGGCATGTGACGAGTCCCTTGATGTTAGCTATCTCATGCTTGCTGCCATGAGCTCAGACCTTCAGAAGCAGTTTGAGAATATTGAGGCCTACGATATGATTGTGGAGCTCAAAGGCATGTTTGAGACACAAGCAAGAACTGATATATATGAGATCTCAAAGAAATTGTTTGGGAGCAAGCTACCTGAGAGTAGTCCAGTGAGCCCACATGTGATCAAGATGGTTGGTTACGCACAGAGCTTGAAAAAACTTAGTTTTCCACTTGGTCAAGAGTTGGCTACATATTTGATTCTTACTTCGCTTCCTGCAAGCTGTGGGCAGTTCATTCTGAACTTCCATATGAATGGCTTAGACAAGAATCTCACCGAACTACATATGATGCTCAAGACTGCAGAAGACAGCATTAAGAAAAGCAACACTCATGTGATGATGGTGCAAAAGAGTACAAGCTTCAAGAAGAAGGCTAAGACTTGGGTCAAAGGTAAGGGCAAGGCTAAAATTTCGGATGGGATCCAAGCTAACCAGCCTAAACCCAAGACTAAGTCCAGCCCGACTCAAGAGAATGAATGTTTTTACTGCAAGGAGCGAGGTCATTGGAAGAGAAACTGTAAGAAATACCTGGCTGATTTGAAAAAGAATGGTGGGACTAAACCTTCCACTTTAGGTATTAATGTTATAGATGTTTTTCTTGTTGTCTCTTCTGTTAGCTCTTGGGTATTTGATACCGGATCGGTTGCGCATATGTGCAATCGATGTAGAGTCTAACAAGGAGTAGGAGAATTGCAAGGGGCAAGATGGATCATCGTGTTGGGAATAAAGCAAGGGTTGTTGCATTAGCCGTCGGGACTTTGCCATTACTTTTGCCCTCGGGATTTATTATAGAATTTAATAATTGTTATTATGTTCCAGCCATAAGTAGAAACATCATCTCTGCCTCATGTTTGAGGACAGAGGGTTATAAATTCATTATTGAGAACAATGGTTGTTCTATATTTTTGAATGAAATATTTTATGACTATGCTCCTGTTTTGAATGGGTTGTTCTTTCTAAATCTTAATGATGCACATATCTATAATATTAATGCAAAGAGGCTTCGGCTCAATAATATGAATTCCACTTTTATTTGGTATTGTCGTTTGGGTCACACAAGTGAGAAACGTATGAAGAAGCTCCATGATGATGGAATTCTAAACTCATTTGATTTGGAATCATTTGAAACATGCGAATCTTTCCTACTTGGAAAGATGACCAAGACACCTTTCACTGGTCGGAATGAGAGGGCGTCCGACTTGCTGGCACTGATACATTCTGATGTATGTGGACAAATGAGCACGACAGCTAGAGGTGGTTTTCAGTACTTCATTACTTTCACCGATGACTATAGTAGATATGGATATATCTATTTAATGAGGTACAAGTCAGAATCCTTTGAAAAGTTAAACGAGTTTCAGAATGAAGTACAGAATCAACTTGGCAAGACAATCAAATCCTTACGATTTGATCGTGGAGGTGAATTTTTGAGCCATAAATTTGGTGATCATTTGAAGCAATATGGAATTGTTTCACAGCTTACACCATCGGGCACTCCACAATGGAATGGGGTGTCCGAGCGGTGTAATCGAACCTTGTTGGATATGGTTCGATCGATGATGAGCCAATCAGATCTGTCGTTGTATTTTTGGGGTTACGCTCTGGAAACTGCAGCTTTCACTTTAAACAGGGTACCATCTAAATCAGTAGATAAGACACCATATGAGATATGGACTGGGAAGAGTCCTAGTTTATCTTTTCTAAAGATTTGGGGATGTGATGTCTATGTTAAATATTTAACGTCTGATAAACTCACACCCAAGTCAGATAAATGCTTCTTTATAGGATATCCTAGGGAAACCAAAGGATATTATTTCTACAACTGGGAAGAAGGTAAAGTTTTTGTTACCCAAAAAGTGTCTTTTTGGAGAAAGAGAAAGGTGCAACTCGAAGAAATTCAGGAAACGTCTGAAAGTGTTTCAACTCCTACTGAACATCTACAGGATGAACAAAATATTGTTGAACCTATTGATAAGGCATCAGCCCCACGTAGATCTAAAAGGTCACGTCAATTGCCTATACGGTATGGGCATGACGTATTATTTTTGAATAATGATCAATTGCCTATACGGTATGGTATGACGTATTATTTTTGAATAATGATGAGTCTAAGATTTATGAGGAAGCAATGATGGACCCAGACTCTGAGAAATGGCTTGGAGCCATGATATCCGAGATAGACTCCATGAGAGACAATCAGGTTTGGAACCTAGTCGATCCACTTGATGGTGTTAAAACTATTGAGTGCAAATGGATCTATAAGAAAAAGATTGACATGGATGGACATGTTCACATTTATAAAGCCCGACTAGTCGCAAAAGGGTTTTGACAAGTTCAAGGAGTTGACTACGATGAGACTTTCTCACCAATAGCGATGCTTAAATCTATACGGATCATTCTAGCTATTGCTGCATATTTCGACTATGAGATATGGTAGATGGATGTCAAAATAGCTTTCCTTAATGAAAACCTAAGTGAGGATGTGTACAAGACACAACCTGAAGGTTTTGTCGATCCAAAGAATGCTAGTAAAGTGTGCAAACTTTAGAAATCCATTTATGGGTTGAAGCAAACATCTCGGAGTTGGAATTTACATTTTGATGAGGAAATCAAAAGGTTTGGTTTCGTCAAAAATAAAGAAGAACATTGTGTTTACATGAAGGTTAGTGGGAGCGCACTTGTAATTCTAATCTTATATGTGGATGACATATTATTGATTGGGAATGACATTCCTATGTTGGAATCCATTAAGGCATCATTGAAAAATAGTTTTTCTATGAAGGACTTTGGAGAGGCAACATATATCTTAGGTATAAAGATCTATAGAGATAGATTAAAAAGGCTAATTGGATTAAGCCAAAGTACTTATATTGACAAAGTATTGATTCGGTTCAACATGCAGAATGCCAAGAAAGGGTTCTTGCCTATGTCACATGGCATAAGTCTTAGCAAGAATCAGTGTCCTTCGACAACTGATGAGCGACACCGTATGAATGGTATTCTATATGCTTCGACTATTGGATCTATCATGTATACCATGATATGTACTCGACCAAATGTATCATATACTCTAAGTGTTACAAGAAGATACCAAGATGATCCCAGTGAAGGTCACTAGACAGCTGTGAAAAATATTCTTAAGTACTTGAGAGGGACTAAGGATGTGTTCCTAGTTTATGGTGGTGATGAAGAGCTCGTTGTAAATAGATACACCGATGCAAGCTTCCAAACCGACAGAGATGATTATCGTTCGCAATCTGGTTTTGTATTCATTTTGAATGGAGGAGCAATGGGTTGGAAAAGTTTCAAGCAAGAGACGGTTGCGGATTCTATGACGGAGGTCGAGTACATTGCAGCTTCTGAAGATGCGAAAGAATGTGTTTGGATAAGGAATTTCATTGCTGAGTTGGGTGTGGTTCCGAGTGCCTCGAGCCCAATAGATCTCTATTGTGACAACAATAGAGCCATTGCGCAGGCTAAGGAACCTAGATCCCATCAGAAGTCCAAGCATATACTCAGGTGTTATCATCTTATTCGCGATTTGGTGGATAGAGGAAAAGTTAAGATATGCAAAGTTCAAGCGGATTTAAATGTTGCTGATCCGTTGACAAAGCCTCTCACACAGCCAAAGCATGAGGCGTACACAAGGGCTATCGGTATTAGATACTTAAATGATTGACTCTAGCGCAAGTGGGAAACTGTTGAAAATATGCCCTAGAGGCAATCATAAAGATGATTATATTTCATTATGTTCGTAACATTGGATACTATGTTATCTTGTTCCTAGAATAAATCAATAATATTTATTATCAAGTATGTGACTTGATTGTGAAACTCTATATTTCTATGATGATTATTCTTAAATCGTTTCCTGGTCGGAAACATATGAGAACACATATGAATAGACTAGAATATGTATTGGTTGATGACTATGTTTCACAAGTCATGGATATGGATATATCAAACCAATAATATGGACACAAGTTAGAGAACATAGTGTTGGAAAAGACCCACCTTGAGACACTGTTGAGAGTGTTATGATTCTATGTATCATTAGTTGGTCTCAAGCAATGATGATGTATAATCCTTAAACCCGAGATCAGCATGGTTTCCTACATATGTAGTATCACTCTTAGGGGTTGCCAAACGCTACTCGTAACTCGGTAGTTATAAAGGTAGCTTTTGGATATGCTATGAAATATGCGCAGGGATGTGACTGGTCGGATATGGGATTTGCCCCTCCTAACATAACAGGAGAGATATCTCTGGGCCCCTCGTTGTGATCAGATAAAGAAAGTGCATGGCCATGCCACTAGTGGTCGAAGTGTCGTCCACATGAAGTTATTCGACACTCGATCAAGAAAGTATTGAACAGTCCATGGATGATACAACCCCTCACCTGGAGTTCAACCAGATATCGTGAGGCAAAGGGAGAATACACGAGAAGGTCTTTTAGTTCGATCAGATACAGACTAGTCGTATGGAGATACGAGCTGATCGTAGGCTGGTCGAACATAGTCACTAAGTGGTCGAAACCTAGTCGTAAGGAGTTACAAATTGGTCGAGGCCAAATATGAACTGGTCGTATAGAGATACGAGCTGGTCGTTAGTGATATGGACCTAGACGTAGATCATATTACATTAAGGTTCATCCAATATATTCTATGTGTGTTTTGGAATCGTTATGTGCTGCTAGGTACCGCCAACTACTAGTGATCGGAAATGAGTTTCGAGTCACAACCGATTACACATGAACCTATAGGGTCGCACACTTAAAGGGCTGGGATTTAATTTGGATGGTGATCTGAATGCTTGTAGGCCTCGAGTTCGTAATGGGCCTCAAGTTCGAGACCCATCATGCTTACCTATAAATAGAGGGGTGGTGGCAAAGGGTGCAATGACAATCTTTTGAAGAACTTCTCGAAACCCTTATAGCCACGCCTTCCTCAACCACGCTGCCGGTGCTAGCACTCTAGTGTGTGGTGTCCCTGCCCCGTACGTGTGGATACCTTGGAGGTGTTGTTACGAAGCATCAGCACTAGGACGATCCGCAACTCAGTACGACCACTCGGACGAGAAGACATGCGACGAGTGCGACTACGACCGCATCATCTCGCTACATCGACTCTACTTCTACTACGAGTCAGCGCGTCTAGTGGTAATCTCATGATCTATTACTAGTGGAGGTTCCTAGGTTGCACGGTAATTTTTTTTTTGTTTTGTGCAATCGTTGTCTTGCCGTGATCCTTTAGGTCGAACTCGCAGGAAAATCATGTTTGACCCCGTCCTCTTTAGGGCTAATCGGAGAGACAGTACCACCAGGTGCTGATGAAGCTCCGGAATGATGGGTTCTAGGACTTTCCTTGCCAGGTCGGACTGCCTTAGGCGGACTTGAACATTTGGAAGGGGAGGCCTCGCCATGTCTTGTGTCTGCCTCGGAGCGGTCCTGATTGTGGTCGGATTGACCCCTGCCCTTCGAGGGAGTTGGTTCCTCATTTAGACGTAACGTTGTGGGGGATAAGGATCCCTCCTCAACTCCATTAGTGGTACGGTCTCATGGAGAATGATATCCAGAGGTGACATCACCATCGGATGATATAATACTCAGCTCGTAGTTGAAGCCGACATCCATGTCGATATCTGCGTAATCAGCCAAGTCGAACCAGTTCTTCTCGTTCCACTCTCCTGCCATGGAAGCATTAGAGTTGGAAGAAAATGAAGGAAAGCTGATGACCAGATGATCCCCACTGACTTACATAATGATTGTTTCATTCGGGGGGTCTCCAAGACTCAAATCACGCAGAGATAATGACACAAGATTTTTATACAGGTTCAAGCCTTCTCTAGAGAGAATAACAACCCTACTCCCATGTGGCTATATTGAGTATGCTGGTTACATATCAAGAGAAAGACTGAAATGCAATGTCTTGTGCTCTTGATTGTGTATTTTCTTCGTCTCCTCCCGCTGTCTGGTGATTCCTCCTTTTATAGCAGCGATAATTTCTCCAGCCCAAAGGGCGTATCAATGCTTCAGATGATAGCGCAGTTACCGGAAATTACTGTTGGAGAAGTAACATTCCCACGTCGCTAGACAGTTATCACCAAAACAAAGAGATTAATCGTGTAGTTATTCCAGAAAATAATAACGTATACTGACTGTTTAGATGCCCTAATCAATTGGATCTACTTTTCTGTAAGCTCGATCGATTATAGGGTGGTCGTAACTAACATGGTCATGGAAGGACTTACGACCATGAGGTGATCGTAGAAAAACTTACGATCATGTGCTAGTCGTAGAAGAACTTACAACTATGGGGTAGTCGTAGCTGACCTGGTCGTAGAAGGACTTATGACCATAAGGTGATTGTAGAAGAACTTACGATCATAAGGTAGTCGTAGAAGATCTTACGACTCAAGCTTCTCCCTTATGAACATTAAGGGGTATACTCAAGAACCATATAATGGCGTCATTATCCATAATAAGGATCACTTCTAAAGTTCCCGTAAATAAAATATCGAGATAACTATCACCATCTACTAAAATTTGATTGACTCTGCAATTATGAAGGTTAACGCGGCAAGACTACGATAGCACAAACAAAATTTTACCGCGCAACCAAGGAACCACCGCTAGAAAAAGATCACGAGATTACGCTAGACGCGCCGACTCTTAGCGGAAGTAGAGTCGATGTAGCGAGTTGATGCAGTCGTAGTCGTACTCACGACGCGTCTCCTCCTTCAAGTGGTCGTACTCTCCGCGCGTCTGCTTCTTCGAGTGCGGTGATCAACACAAGTCGCGGATCGTCCTAGTGTTGATGCTAAGCAACAACACCTCCGAGGTATCCACACGTACGGGGCAAGATCACCACGCGCTGGAGTGCTAGCACCGGCAGCATGGTTGAGAAGGCATGGCTATTAGGGTTTTGGAAGTTCTTCCAAAGATCATCTTTTTTCTCCTTTCACCCCATGCCACCGCCCCTCTTTATATATGCATCCATGATGGGTCTCGACCTGGAGACCCATTAGGAACTCTTGGCCTATACGAATTCGGATCACCATCCAAAACATATCCTTGCCCTTTAAGTGTGCGACCCCACAGGTTCATGTGTAATCGGTTATAATTCGGAAACTCTTTTCCGATCACTAGTCGTTAGCGGTACCTAGCGGCACATAACGATTCCTAAATACACATAGAATATATCGGACGAACCTTGATGTAATATGATCTATGATCAGGTCCTCATCACTTACGACTAGTTCGTATCTCTATACGACTAGGTTATAATTGGTCATGACCAGTTCGTATCCTTACGATTAGGTTCTTACCATTCTGTGATTACGATTGACTAGTCTACGACCAGCACATATCTCCATACGACTAGTCCGTAACCGATCAAACTAAGCGACCTACTCATGCATTCTCCCTTTGCCTCACGATGTCTGGTTGAACTCCAGGTGAGATGTTGTGTCATCCATGGATTGTTCAATACATTCTCGATCGAGTGTCGGATAACATCATGTGGTCTACACTTCGACCACTAGTGGCATGGCCATGCACTTTCTTTATCCGATCACCATGAGGAGCCTAGAGACATCTCTCCTGTTATGTTAGGAGGGGTAAATCCCATCTCGACCAGTCACATCCCTCCGTATGTTTCATAGCATACCCAAAAGCTACCTTTATAACTACCCAGTTACAAGTAGCGTTTGGCAACCCCTAAGAGTGCTATTACACATGTAGGGAACCATGCTGATCTCAGGTCTAAGGATTATACATCATCATTACTTGAGACCAACTAATGACACAAAGATTCATAACAATCTCAATAGTGTCTCAATGATGGGTCTATCCAACTCCATGTTCTCTAATATGTGCTCACATTATTGATTCGATATCTCCATATCCATGACCGGTGAAACCAGGTCATCAATCAATACATGTGCTAGTCATAGAGTTAGTGGTGTTCCGACCAGTGACCTCCGACCAGGGATACATTTAGAATGACATCATACAAGTTAAAGAGTTTCACCAACAAGTCACATACTTATTGATCTATAACAAATGATTCATTCAAGGAACATGATAACATATTATCAAAAACATAAACATAATGAAATATCATCATCTCTATGAACCATATAATGGCGTCATTATCCATAATAAGGATTATGAATAAATAATTAAATGAGGATTTCTAGCTCCTTGTCACTTCTAAAGCTCCCGTAAACAAAATATTGAGATAACTATCACCATCTACTAAAATTCGATTGACTCTGCAATTATTTATAATAGGTTCTATGACAATAGCAAACTTACCTGGTTGAGTTGAGGGGATGGGGCAGTCTTCCTGGCTGAAGGAGATGACTGTCTCCGACCATCTAGATGGTTTGACGGTGATCGGACTTTCTGTGATGTTCACTTCCCGCTCCACGACCTTCAGATGGCGCCTAGACTCATATGAGGAGGACCCGCCAAAGATCATGTCGGCGGTGTACCGTGGCTTCTGATACTCTATTTTTTCATCATCATTCTTGTCTTTCTTGGAGCTTTCCAGGCTAATGTATGGAAGGGAAAGGACCTTTACTTAAATAGTAGTCTTCTAACTTTTTCTGCTAGGCTCGGCAAGTGCGCAAATCATGCCATGTCGTCTAATGAAGTGGACACCACTTCTTGTCCTTTTTATACTCATCGGTCGGAGCTTTCGCCTTGTTCTGACTGGAATAGTCCTTCTTGCCCTTGTTGAACTTCTAGGGAATTGTAAGGACCTCTTTATCACTGGGTTTGCTATTCTTTTACCTTTAGGAGCCTTCTTGTGTTTCTTTTCTTGCTTATCCAGGTCGCGTTGAGGAATTTTTTCTTTCCAATTAATGGCTTTGTTCCATTCAACCACCTCAATAGCGGTTGCATACCTATCAACCATGTCGAATAGCTCGACGGTCGTTCGTGGAGGATTCATCTCAATGTCCTCCGTAAACCGTCGATTCCTTAACCCTGCTTTGAAAGCCTGAATAACAGAGGAATCTACGACCTCAAGAATGGAATTATGAACCTGACTAAACCTCTTGATGTATTGCCAAAGAGTTTCATTAGGTTCCTACTGGATTCGATGGATATCGTGTTCCTTTCTGGGGCGATCGTAAGTCCCCTGAAAGTTTGTGATCAAGAGGTCGCAGAGTTACTCCCAAGTGTAAATTGATCCGACCGGTTAATTGAGCAACCAAGACCGGGCAGATCCCTCGAGTACTGTGGGCAAGTAATTTGTCATCACATTGTCATCACTACTAGCAGCTCTGATGGTGGTAATGTAGATCTGGACAAATTCTAATGGGTTTTGGGTTCCATTGAATTTCTCCGGGTTTGTTGGTCGGAACTTGTCTGGCCAGCTTACTACTTGGAGTCCTACGAGAATGCTCGACAGCCCACAATTGAGTCATGGTGCCTTGTTTGGAAAGGAGCCGAATTATAATTAGTTGGGGACTGGTTCCTCCGGTTGGCATACTGAGTATCTGGCACCCCAACTTGGTCGTGGATGTTTGTATGACATCTTCGACCAACTGCCTGGTTTAGGTGATGTCAAAGATCACCTGAGCCAAGCAACTGCTCCTCTTGATGAGGGGGAGGAGTGGCTTCATGGAAAAGCCATCTTCCCTCGTGACTCCCTTGTTGGAATCTCTAAGGAGGTCTAGATGTCGGATGGTTTCCAGTCCAACCATGTTGACTTCTATTAAGAGAGGAACACTCGGACGAAGTCAAAGTATGACTCTGTGAGTTCCTTTGTTCCATGTACATCTTTGTACATTGCATGTTTTGCTGAAGGATATCCGACACCTATCCTACAATATGAACACACCCCGGAATCTCTACCAGAGTAGGGTCCGGGTTGTTTAAAATATTACAAACTTGTTGCAGGTTCTAGATTGTTATCGAGGATCGTGAAGGATTCCTGTTGGCAGAAGGTGTTTGATGACTTGAATTCCTCTCTGACCCTCTTGCTCGTCTCGTTCGACCTATTATACGTAGTGGGGTAGAAACAGGTGAATTAGTCAATTGACATCCACTGGTTCCATTTCCTCTGCCATCTGAGGTCGATGCTTGAATGCTGCACCATTTCCACCAACAAGTGCTGGGGGTTATGCTGTGAAGGATCATGTACGACATCTCGATTGATATTACCGATTGCATTAACCTTGTGTCTCCAGAATCAATCTCCCGATGAGCTTCCATTGTAAGTAAGGGAGATCCTTCCACTGCTTCGGCAAGGAGCATCTATGACGGAGAACGGTTTGAGATTACCACCTCCGGTGGGCTTTGTGGTGGGCTCAACCTGATCCGGCAGATTTCTGATCGTATACTAGGCTTTATCATCTTCACCTGGCTTTCCGTCGGTGGACAATTTCATTGACACCACTACCAGGTGTCGGTCGCCCCTCGAAATACCTAGGAGTCATCGGCAAACATCGGTCGCCCATGACTGCATCGAGAGTACCTTAACCCTATGATTGCAATGCTGAGCTTTTGTTGCCATTTTTGCCGGTCGAAAGAACCGGGCTTGCAAAGGTGTTCGGACATTTCGAAACAGTCAGAACGACTGATTCCTCTGGGAGTGCCACTGATATAGACAATGAATCTTCTTCCATCCAGTCGATCTCACCGGTCTCAGGGAGCGGGGAGCCTGCGATGGAAGAGGATGACAACATTGTGTCGTGTTCTATGGTGCGGATGCATGCGTCCATGTCGAAGTCGGCATAGTCCTCCAAATCAAACATGTTTTCCTTGTCCCTTGTTTTTGCCAAGATCGCATACTCATCCCTTGTTTCTGCCAAGATCGCATAGGTGATAATGAAACAAAAGGAAAGTAAATGAGGATTGCTGAGCGAAAAAATCTTCAAGAACTCAACGCCTTCCCCCCACGAACGACGCCAGCTGTCGATGATCAAATCACCGTTCTTATGAAATAAAATAAGAAAAATCGTTGAGAATTATTGGAGGAGAATAGGGTTGCTCTTTATTACAATGAACTTGTTTGTTGTGCTTCAATTGTTTTCTTGTAATGCTGTTTGTCGTCCACTCTTAAATACTTAGTGAAGAGGCGCCAGTTATTCCTGAAAAAGACACCTTATGGAAACGACTCGTCTGGTCAGGGAGGCAGTTGTTATCAGTTGAAGAACACATGGTCGTCGGTTTGTGTCAGTGGGAGACAAACATGGGCAAAACATTGTAGTGGTTATTGTGAGTGACTTAGGACTGAAAAACATCGTGTGGTTTGGAGTAGATAAGACATGTATCTCATTCATCACACGGAAGGAATGTTCTTGGAATCGGGTCCAAGAACCAATTCAATAATTCTTCGAGCAGTTATTTGGTCGGACAAGAGTTATAGTGCTTCTCCGACCAGGGTACTCGTAGAGTAATCTTTGGGATTCTTACGACCACAGGGGTCATTAACCGTAGGGGTTACAATCATAAGGGCCACGTGGTCTTTAATTAAATGTCAAATCGGTATTTAGGAATTTATTCCTCATCAATTTCCTCTTCTCATTTCTTCTAGTCTAAGATGGGATGTCTTCGACCTCATCCAATTTTTGAGTGAGCAAACAATTAGAATCACTACGGCAGCAACTAGTGTGCCCTCGTTGTAGGTATATGACGAATGTCTTCACCTCACATACGCCAACAAATCTATCCTGAGTGTTCATGAAGTGTTTAAATCTATCAGTAACTTCTGGAAATTCATCCCGAATTAATCCCATTAGAAATAGCATATTGTTTTATTTTCACTTTATGGTGCAATTCCTTTCCAGAGTGCAACATTGTTGCCTTGCAAGAAGACTCCCGTGGTGTTGTTGCATTTCGTCCAATTGGAACCCGAAGCGCTACACATCGGACTACAGTGGCTCAAACCTCTGATCAATCAATGCAAAATGAATAGAAGAGATTTAAAAGACTGGATGAAAGAATGGAAAGAGTTGAGATAATGCTTCGGAAATTAGTTTAAATGGTTACTTTTGTGATCTTTCTCTTATTATATGTTGTTCTAGCCAAGTAGTAGTTTAGTTGTAATGAGATTGTAATGTATCACAGTCCTTCATGAATGAGAAGAAACAATATACGAGTTTGGTAGATGCACATGGCATGTAACAAAGCAGCATAGAGGCATGCATTATATAACAGGTCCAGTAACATAGCAAGTCCGAATACATGGCAAGTCCGAATACATAACAAGTCCAACAATAGTTAAAGATACAAAATGTAGTTATTGATCCTTATTCCGAAGGCTTGTAGCTCAAGTTGGTTCGATCTTGTAGTGCACCTTGACTTGGCAGCATAATGTTGGCAGCATAGTGCACTTGCAAAAATAATCCAAAATCCAATGAAGTTATTTAAAAGATCAGAACCTTTTGTTTCTTATAGAGATTGACATTGATTTTGAAGATCTTGGTGTCATTTGGGTTCTAGCATTGCCTTTTGAGTTGTCATTGAAAAGACAATGTACCAATGTTACTTTTGAACACTAGCCTATGATGGTTAGTGAAAAGACCATGTACCAATGTTACCTTGCAGTACCTGGAACACTAGCTGTAGATGAGATGTCTGGTTGGGTGGTTTGTACACATGTGGACTGGGATTGATCCCGTGTCATAAGCAATGCCTGGCAAATCATCAATCAACCCTACCTCTTCTCCGATTTCCTCATCCATATCAACATCCTCATCCTTTGCAGTCCCATAGTCTGGGTCATCTTGAGTAGAATCCACTTGGGGGTCCTCTTGTTCAATCGGCACAGAGTACATGTCATTCTCATCCACACCCACATGATCCTCTTGTTCAAACTCCTTCTCAGGGCCAGATTTGTTTCTAGGGTTTTTAACATTTATGCCTTCATTACTGCTAGATGGTTGGCTGCATTGTGTGTCGAGAGAAGGTGGAGCTTCACCGTCAAGTTGGGATAGATCCTCAGCTGCTGGTGGCACGCGTAGGATTGGTTGTGGACATGGAATTGGTTCCGAGCTTGTTGCATGTGCATCTACATTTTTATGGATATGCACTAGCACACGCACTAGCCTTACACTCTCATACTCCGCAAACATGGCAACCAAATCATCACTATTCAAATTGTGCAAAGAGTTCGTACGACTGTTGTAATATGTGATAAAAACATATTCATCTGTGCCCCAAGGATATTTTCCATTCAAATCGAAAACAAAAAGCTTAAGTTATCCCTATTCTCTACTTTCCAATTGAATGTCCATGCGGGCACATCATGAGTTCTACCGCCTGCCTATGTTATGCAACGTGTCGCATACCTCACCTCTAGCCTATACCTCGAAGTAGTATCCACACTAACCAAAACCAAATATGAAAACCATCGAAGATTCAACAAAAATCCAAAAACAAAACCAATCGAATGAACAACATTCACTTAGTGTTGGGGGGAGACCTCCGAGCTCATGTCACCTGCCTCTCAGCTATGCCCAACACCTCCTCAATCCATGGTTTCAAGCATGATGGAGTCCGATTGGGGGAGGGGGTCAAAATGGGTCGATTTGTGGGTGGGGGAGTGTCTGGGGATTAGGTTTCGCAAAAGGGATGGATAGTGCAGATAGAGAGAGAAAGCAAGGGAAGATGAATCAGAGTGTCTCAGGCCATTCGTCTCCGTAACTTTGGACCCACTACCATCAAGGTTATTTTGGTCTTTCTTTGAATCCTCTTGTCTTCTAGCCGGCCAAACAACCGAATGGTAACAGGCAACATGACTTTGACTGACGGTGGTGACAAAAGAAGAATGAAGCCAACGTTTCTGTGGCAAAAACGGCATGGACCACTTTGTGGTGACAGAACCGATATTGCACACCTTTCCAGTAGCACCAACAAAATTTTCCCTTATATTAATTAACGGGCACTATTTCCATCAACAAACATCTACTAGATAAAAATGAGAGAAACTTGCTCTTGTTACGTTCAATACTGTTCGTGCACATTTAATTACAATCCCAGCACCAAAGGGTCATTGCCACAGCAAAGATGGAGCCAACGCTGATGAAACCTCGGCAATTATTTGATTGATGTTATCATTGATGAATCAGATGGATCAGAAGAGTATCAACTGTACAGGTACACGGGAAATTTTTTGTCATATTTACACACTCATGAATCTGAGCTCGCAAAGCAGGGCTGCCACTCCAGGAATTGCCCCGAAAGTACAAACCAAGAAGCCGTGCCACAGGCTAGTTCAGCAAGCCTGCAACCAGAAAGGTAAATACTTCTACAACTTTCATGTCACGAGAAACTCTCAGAAAATCAAACTTTTTTCTTTCTGACAAGTTTTTTAGGCCCAATTAGGAGTAACTAAAAAATCAATCTTTATATGTAAAGAAAGCATCCTTAGAAGTAGAAAAAAACACCGGTTGGCTCCTCATTAGTACGCAGATCTAAGCCATTGATGCTGTAGTGCTTCACTGGCTGTTGGCCTCTTCCTGGGGTTTATTTGCAGCAGATAAGATAGAAAATCAACAAACTTGGAATCAGGACATTGTAAGTGATGTCGCAAAGAGGACTTCTCTGGGATCAAATACTCGAACTGATCTGTCTCCTGGATACAAAATAAGGCAAGGAATAGGAGCATTTAGTGTTTAATGTGCTATAGCCAGCAAAGATAGAGATGGGCACGATGAAATTCAAATAGACACAAAACTAGTTCTTTCAAATAGAAAAGGTCAGATAGATATGTCTTAAGTGTATACCAAACAAACTAAGCCACATTTATATAATCATGTGGCACATCTAACATTTAGCAAGGACAATGAAACACTACAATGAGAACAGGAAAAGCAAACAAAAGAATCTCATAAGCTATTCATGAGATTTAGATCAAGTGGTCATGGAATACTCTTATAGCATATGACTCCGTTGGCAGGCATTTTTAAAGCCGCAAAGAAGAAATGAATTGTACCTCATTCTTGGTGAAAAGGTCATAATCATCAGTGAAATACTTCTGTGTCTCCTGTCCCAATGCTAGCATTTTCATGTCAATTGAGCCAATTATCCCAATCATTCGAGCAAGCATCATGGACACTGGTTCATTAGGAAATAGTACCTGTTATGTGTAAGAGTCAGCAATTATGACTAGATGGTTTGCTTCTTTTAAATGCTAAAACAACTAAAAGCACATCATTCCTTTCCATAAATAAACAGCATTATGTCAATGTTTGTGTCTATTTGATTTGAAGTTATATAAGCCTATCCGCATCACCCCAAAACAGAAAAAAAAAATACCTCACCCCCCCCCCCAACTCCCCAGTACCACGCGTGTCCATAATATTCAAATTTTCTCAAGTATAGAAACTCAAGCTCTATTTTCTGGTTGGAGCTATATGTCACCATAGCATTTAGTCAACAAAGAAGAACAACATGCCGACATTAAGTTCAGTATGTTGCAGCCTTCATAAGATGCAATGTGCTGATATTACCACAGACCACTATGAGCTTAACATAGCTAAAATGTCAATACATATACAAATTTAAAACTATCAAGTCAACAAAAATTACTTACTTCACCGGTGTATAGTTCAGCAAGGATACAACCAAGAGACCAAATGTCAATCCTCTGATCATATGGCAGGCCCAGAATGACCTCAGGAGCTCGATAAGAACGTGATTGGACATACATGCATAAGTTGTCTGTCAAGAAGCAACTACTTCCAAGATCAATGACCTTAATTGCACACCTGCTGTAGCTCTTGATAAGGATATTCTCTGGCTTCAGGTCAGAATGAATGATCCTTAAATGATGCAAGTATACCAAAGCCTCTAAACATTGCCGAGCTATTGCCTGAAAAGAAGGGAAACTTTTGTTTCACCAGGGCTTTCTAGCTTTCACCAGTGAATTATAGTTGTACTCAAACTGTAGTGTTTGTTAGAGATATAATTGTGTTGTGTTAGAGTAGGACTTTAGATTGGATTTGGTTTCCTTATCTGTAACATACATTGTGTATATATAATGGCCAATTGGCCCCTGATAATATTAAGTTGCAATTCCAACATGGTATCAGAGCATTAGGTTACCTATTCTCTTCCACGCAACTCGCCGCTGCCGCCGGCCTCCCTCCTCTGCCCTAGCACTCGTCGCCGCCGCCGGCATCCCTGCTCTAGCCGCCACCGTCGGCCTCCCCCTGCGCGGCTGCCTCCAAGGCCGCGCCTCATCGCCGTGGATCGCTCACGGGGAAGCCGGCCCGGCTCCGAAGTCGATCGCCCCAGCGTGAGCAGCTGCCGTCTCGGTGTCGCCGCCAATCCATCACCGATCCAGCGCTCCGACGCCGCCCGACCTCCACGCCTCGGCAGCGCGCCCTCGCATCTCGCGTCTCGGTGGGAAGAGGAGCGCGCGACCTCCGCGCCCGCCGCGGACGCGCCGCCGCCTGCGTGGGAAGACTCCGCCACCGGACGCCGCCGCCTCGACCGGCGCCCGACTCCGCCGCCTCCACGCGCCCATCGTCGCCTCTCCCGCCGCGAGACACCCAGGCCGCCGCGCCGTCGACAAGGAGGCTGGGAACCCTAGTTCCCCTCCCTCCCCCTTTCGGTTTAACGAGGCCGGGCTGTTTGCTTTAAGCAGGCGGCGGTTTTATTTTAAGCGGCCAAAAAAAAAAAAAAAACGTTGATCTAGCGCGCGCCGTCGGTGCCGCTGTTGAACCGTTGCCTTAGTCGCTGTGGCCGTCCGGCCGCCTACCAATGGCTTCCGTTCGCCTGCGTGGTGCTACTCCACGCTCCGACACTACTTCCTCGGTAGGTGCCACGGTGGTGGTGGTCGCCCTCAATCTGGCGGTGGCCGTCCTCACTGCTCCTACTGCGACAAGGTCGGCCACATTGAGTTCCAGTGCTATAAGAAGCAGCGGCATCTTTCACGTCGTTCTTCTACTAGCACTGGCACTGGTGCTTCTACATCGACGTCTGCATCGACTCATTGGCGATTCTCTCATCGAAAGCGAGAGATAGCCAAACCGGCGCTGCTTGCTGCCAGATTCTCCTTGACGAGTTACATCGGTTACGCTCACGACTCTTGAACGCTGCGAAACCACCACCTCCACAGTCCAGCACCTCCCCGTGGATTCTTGATTCTGGAGCATCTTTTCACATGACTCCTGATTCTTCTACTCTGTCCTTCATTACACCTCTTGAATCTCCTGTCAGTGTTCTTACTGCTGATGGTACCTCTCTTTCTATCTCTGGTCGAGGACCTCTAAGCAACTCATCTTTCCGAGTTCCATACATTGCTCATGTTCCTCGCCTTACCATGCGACTTCTTCTGTTTTGGCGATTCTCGATCTTGGTTATCGAGTCATTCTCGACTCTGACTCTTGTTGTGTTCAGGACCGCCACACGGGAGCTCTGGTTGGTTCTGGCCCTCGGCGTCTTGACTCACAGCGTCTTTGGGAGCTTGGTAGCTTCACCTTCCTTCCACGACACCGTCATTGCCGATCTCTCGCTACGCCACTCCGTCTAGAGGCTCTTTCCAGCAGTGGCATCACCGTCTTGGCCATCTGTGTGGATCTCGTCTGTCGTCCTTAGTTCGTCGTGGTCTTACGGGATCATCTCGGAGGCGTCTCTTTAGATTGTCGAGTACGTAAGTTAGGCAAAGCATTGACTTCCTTATCATCATAGTGAGTCGGTGTCTCGGCGTCCTTTTGATCTTGTTCATTCGATGTTTGGGGTCAAGCTCGCCGTTTGAAAGGGGTCATCGATACTATATCATATTTATAGATGATTTCTCTCGCCACACTTGGATATATTTCATGTCTTCGTAGTGAGGTCTTGTCCATCTATAAGCATTTGCCACCATGGTTCGCACACGTTTCTCACTCCTATTCGTGTTTTTCGTCTGCGACTCTCTTTGCGAGTACCTCTCTCATCACCTACGCATTTCCTTCCTTGGCGAGGGGCACTCTCGCTCGATTCTCTTGTCTGAGTGCTCATGCTCGAATGGTGTTCTTGGCGCAAGCATAAATCACCTTCTTGAGTCATTTCGTGCCACGATGATTGCGCCTCTATCCCTTTCCTTTTGGCGGAGGTCGTTTCCACTCGCCACCTATCTCGTCAACATCCGGCCTTCTTACGCTCTTGGCGCAATCCCTATTGAGCGTCTCGTGGTCTCCTCCCGACTACTCGCCTTAAATGCATTTGGCTGCGTTTGCTACGTTCTTCTCGCCCCTCGAACGCACCAAGCCCGCCTGCTCCATCTGATTGAGTGTGTCTTTCGGGATCTGATCACGCGAGCACAAGGGCTATCGGTCTTTGGGATCTGTTGGTCGACGGATCGCGGATTTCTCGGGGCGTCACTTTCGACGAGTCTCGTCCCTTCTACCCACGCCCTGTCTCTCCTTGGCTTCTCTGTGGAGTCTCTGTCTTTTTGACTTTTCGGATACACCTATCTCTGTCTTGCCTCGTCCACTTTGGCCCCAGCGAGTCTCCACATATTTCTCCTGTGGCCTCTCGCCATTGTCGCCGCCGCTTGCCGTCTCCTGCGGCTCCTCGAGCTCCCCGCTACACTCGTCTACACTCGTCGACCTCGTATTGAGGATCTTCGGATGAGCCCACTTCTCCCGATGTTTCATCTTCTTTTGATGCTTCATCTTCCCCGATGGGCCGTCTTCTCCTCGCTACGCTCTCGCGATCGCCGATCGATTCGGCCCCTGCCCGTTTGCCTTTCTTTGGTGCGGCTACTTGTGAGCTTTGCCTCCTACCAGGGATGTTGTTACTCATCACGAGTGGCGGCATGCCATGGCCGAGGAGATTCTTGCCCTCAGCGTCTTGGTACTTGGGATCTTGTTCCTTTTCCATCTCACTCTCGCCCCATCACATGTAAGTGGGTCTATAAGATTAAGACTACGCTCGATGGCTCTCTTGAGCGCTATAAAGCGCGTCTTGTTGCTCGTGGCTTCCAAGAGGAGCATGGTCGTGACTCTGACGAGACTTTTGCTCTGTGGCCCACATGACCCTTTGTCGGACTCTTCTTTTCGGTGGCGTCATTACGCCATTGATGCATTCTCGACTTGATGTCAAGAATGCCTTTCTTAATGGCGAGTTGCGTGAGGAGGTCTACATGCATCCGCCTTTGGGTATTCTGTTCTCGAGGGCATGGTTTGTCGCCTGCGTCGCTCTCTCTATAGCCTTAAGCAAGCCCTCGTGCACGGTTTGGCGCTTCTCCTCTGTAGTCCTGCTTCTTTGGTTTTTGAAGCAAGTGATCATGACCTGCGCTCTTTGTCCACACTTCGTCTCGTGGTCGGACTCTTCTCCATACGTATGTTGATGATATGATCATTACAGGAGATGACTCGAGTACATTGCCTTTGTCAAGGCTCGTCTTAGTGAAAGCGATTCCTTATGTCGGATCTTGGTCCTCTTCGTTACTTCCTTGGGATTGAGGTTACTTTACTCCGGATGGTTTCTTTATGTCCCAAGAGAAGTATATTCGAGATCTTCTTGATCGCGCCTCCTCATTGATCGGCGTCTGTTGAGACTCCTATGGAGCTCAATGTTCACCTCCGACCCTCGATGGCGAGCCTCTTTACGATCCAGGCTACTTATCGCCATCTTGTTGGGAGTCTTGTCTACCTTCATTACTCGTCGGATATCACTTATCCGGTTCACATTACGAGTCGGTTTGTTTCTGCTCCCGCTCGAGTCCACTCTGACCACCTTCTTGAGTTCTGCGATACCTTGGTAGGACTATCTCTCGCCGTCTCTTCTTTCCACGCTCGGCTCGTTACAACCGAGCTTATTCGGATGCTACTTGGGCGGCGATCCCTCCGATCGCCGGTCTATCTCGCTTCTTGTGTTTTTCTTGGTGGTTCGCTTATTGCACGGAAGGCGAAGAAAGCGATGCGATGTCCCGTTCGAGCGCGAGAGAGGTGAGTTGCGAGCTATGGCTCTCTTGGATGCAGAGATTACTTGGCTACGGTGGTTACTTGAGGATTTTGGTGTTTGTTACTACACAGACTCCTCTCTTGTCGACGATGACAGTGCTACGGATGTGCGTGATCACGTGAAGCATGAGCTCACCAAGCATATTGGTCTTGATGCTTCCTTCATGAGTCTTGTGTGCATGATCGGTGATTGCTCTTGATGCGTGCCTTGAGCTTGGATAGCGGATTTCTTCACGAAGGCCCAGATTCGAGCACAGCACGGCTTCTACCTCTCCAAACTCAGTGTTGTTGATCCACCATGAGTTTGAGGGGGGGTGTTAGAGATATAATTGTGTTGTGTTAGAGTAGGACTCTAGATTGGATTTGGTTTCCTTATCTGTAACATGCATTGTGTATATATAATGGCCAATTGGCCCCTGATAATATTAAGTTGCAATTCCAACAGTGTTTATCATCATCGGCAAAGCTATCATTTTGAGAAAATGATCACTTGATCAGTTAGGGTCCAACAACTAGATTTTTCTTTAAACACAGCATGCTAAAATGGTTTGGGGGTAAGGTGCAGACAGCAGAGTGAAATGTAGATGTGCACGTATGTGCGTGATTTTTTTTTCCTTATGAGATTCTGACAGAACGTGACAATTATAGAGAACATCTCAGTAAAGGACACTGGAACATACCTGTATCCTAGGGATTGTAAAGTACACCTCACCACCAGACTCCTGATTATATTTCTGAAACAAATACAGATTTGCTCGCAGTAATTCGGTGACAATGAAAAGGTGTTCCTGTCAGTATTTCTTGGCTGTCAGCAATCAGCATTATGCAAGGTCACGACTGAGAAATTTCAATAGACTCTACCAGTACATGAATATAAATAAAATGGTATATTCTGACAGTATATCCTTTCGAGATATTGCTAGAGACCTAGAGTATATCCCTTTAGATACCTTCGTAGGTTCCAAACAACCAAGTAGTATGTAGTATGATGTTAACACAAAAGGAGTATCTTAGCCAACTGTATCGCTCAAGCGATATACCTGATGATAGAAGTAGTCATAGAGGCGCAACACATGATGCTCATCTAATGGATCATATTTGTTCACAAACTTCAGGAGCTTTATCTCATCCAAACTCTGATCGAAGAAATCCTTGTCATTTTTAATTATTTTAAGGCAGACATCCGTTCCTGTCTGAAGATCATGTGCTTGCACAACCTTGCTGAATGCAGCTGAGCCAAGATATTCAGTGACATAATATCTTCCTGCTATAACTGAATTCAAGACAATGGGGAAATCTTTGTTTTCTTCAAAACCAGTCCTGCAACGGATGCCTACTATATGAGCATAAGGATTACATTTTTAGCAACAATAAAAGAAAAGGAAAAATCAAGATTTGGTTGTAAACCTGTTCTTGCGGTGGACAATTCTCAATTCAAATACCTCATATTCTCGACGGAAATCAGAGAGAGCGAGATCAATATTTGTCTCTGAGTCTTCTTCCTCAGCTTTAAGAGCAGTAGAATTTTCGACAACTGTATTCATTGGTCCCATATCTCCAAACTCATAGGCATCATCAGGGTCGCCACTCTCAGGGAAAGGCTGTATGGTATAACCTTCTTTCAGATATTCTTTGTCACTGCTGCTTTTCAGATTTTTTTCAATGTTATCATCCAAATCTATATTGTCCATGACATCACGTAAAAGTCTTGGACCTATGAAATACAACAAGCATTAGAATTGAACCAACAGACCAACCAGCAAGCAAGCAAAGGAAAATATTTAGGCAAGATAAGTGGATAACAGACATTAAATTACATATACATCAACACATATAACTATTGGACAACAAACAATATTTTAACATGATTGATCCAAAAATAGGTTCAACCTTGCTATATCATAAATAATGATAAAAGATGTCCTCTTTGAAACTTTTATTTTAAGACCATTTTCCCTTAGAGCTATTGTCTTAACCAAAGGCAGGTTACCAATTGAACAGCAGAGGGCAATTTCTGTTCTTTTAAATTTCCCAAGAAAATCTATGTGAAGCATAATCATATAACAGCAGCAATGTTGTAAATATGAAAATGTTGTTGGAAACGGTTGCCACTGACTAATATAGCATTTTTTTTTGCTCTTTGTATATTTAATGATGTATTTACAAAATGGTAGCAGCAGAGATTCAGCTTTTCACAATTCAACCTAAAAACTCAACAGTGGAACCTCTTCAATACTGTAATTTACTCCCCTTCCCCACTGCATTAAATCCAATAAATAATTTCACATATCTTCATTGGCATAAAGTGGGTTAAAGCAGACAAACTTTACACTGTACTAGTAAGAAAAAAATGATCTTGATGGAATGCTTCGGAGTTCAGAAGTACTTACTCGCAACAGCGTCAACATCAGCATTAGTGTCAAATGAACTGAGCATTTGAAGCTCCTTCTCAACAACACTCAGCTCCAAACGCTCATTTCCTCGCCCAGGATCTGTTGGCAAATCGTACTCGAGCAAAACACCCCCACTTTGCTTCAACTGAAACACATCCAGGCGACACTCGTCCAGTATCTCTGTCTGGTCATCCATGATCTTGTACCTCCCGTACACAGCGGATCTAGAATCCCTGACCACCTCAAGCCCCTCCTCATTCTTCAGTCCCCCGCCACAGCAACCGCAGAGCGGTGACGAGCAAGTGTACACCTCGGCGCATCCCTCACAACCGTCATTGCCGACGTGTTCATGACGGCGGTCGTCACCGGCGCTAAGCACGCCCATTACCATCCGCCCTGAGCCGCCCTGAGCACCGAGAACAAACTTTCCCTCCTCTTTGTCTTTGTCGTCGTGGTCGTCCGTCTTGCTATGGAAGAGGTCGTCGTCGTAGAGCCAGACTTCTTGGAAGAAGAGGTCGGTGGAGTCATACTGGCGCGCTGTGCCGAATTCCATCTCCGATGACGACGCGTCCGACTGCGAGTGCGGTGGCGACCACAATCCATATGGATTCAGCAGCCCTGATCTCCAAAACAAAAGGATCAAAATTGTGACAAAATAACCACAAATTAGGATTTTAAAACACTCAACTAGGCGGGGAGATAACAATTTAATGGAAAGCAGTGTCACTGGTGAACCGAACTGAGGGAGAGGGTTTTTTAACCAGTCCCTACTAGATCAAAAGTTCAGTTTTTTTCCATCAAAATCATCTGCGCAGAAACATAGTTGCTTTGATTCAGCAGCTTCGAATTGGCCCCAAAGCCAACGACAGCCGCCGAAATATCGGCGCACAGCTCGAGATTTCGCGACCGCCACCGTCGGATAAGACGAGGGTTTAACGCTAACGGAAAAAAGGGATTGTGCCGTGACTACCTGAGGGCGAGGAGCGCATGCTGACGAAGGCGGATGAGGACGCCGAGTCGGAGCTGGAGCCGGAGCTCGCAGGCGCCGGCGCGCCGCCGCCGGCGGAGGCGGAGGCAGGCAACCGGAGGGGCGGGAGCTGGGGATCTAATGCGACCGGGGAGTCGGCGTACCCGTCGGTGGTGCGGGCCAGCACGTCATCTCGGAGGGCGGAGGCGGCGCTCGCGAAGCCGTGCTTGGTGAGGAACGCCATGACCTCGTCCAAGCCCAGCGCCGCCATGAGCGGGGTGGGCGATAGATGCTCAACCGCGTGGCGCGCGCCGTGAGGTAAGCAGTTGCGTCGCCATTGGAACTTGGAAGCGAAGCGAGTCGGTTCTGCGAGTGAGAGCCTTGAGAGATGACGAGGCGAGGAGGAGGCAAAGAAGTCAGAAGAAAGAGAGAGACAAGAGGCCGTATAGGATCACAAAGGTTGCGCGTCCGCATAAAAGCTTTGCCTTAATTGCGTTTCAGCCCGTCTGGTGGTTCCGGTATTACAGTTATTGGAAGAACTCCGCATGTAACTCGTTCATGAACACACCACTACCTGTTAAAGGACTACTTGCACGTATTAAGTAGCTGGTTAATGCACCCAGGGCAACTGTAAATGTAACTTTGCACCCTTCCGGTTACAAATAGAATATCATTTTAAGGTACATTTTAAACTTTAGCTATCAATATATATTTTTTAATATTTAGATTGAATATATAAAAATAACATATATAGATTTGTTTTGAAAAGAACTTACATAAAAGTATAATCTATCTATCGTATTATTAAAGTGATAGAAAAAGAGCCACAATGCCTCAAGGGCTACAAATTAACACATTAATCGATGGAAAAGAGAAAGATCTACCCCGTCGATTGTGGTGGGTTCAAATTATAACACTCTAAATTAAAAGAAAGAATTCATGTCAATTACAATCAAGAAACAACTAAAATTCATGATAAAATATAAAATATAATTAGCAATTTGATTTATATACAAATTCCCCAGTAAAATCCCTAATTAAATAAAATATTCAACAAAAAATAGCAATAGGATTTGTATACAAATTTCAAAAAAAAACCTAAAAATTGGAATAAAAATTAAAAAATTAGCAATTTGATTTCGATATGAATGCCATCCCTAAATAGCTGTAATTTGGAATAAAAGTTAAAAAAATAGCAATTGGATTTGTATACAAATTCCAACTAAAAATAATTGAAATCCAAAATAAAAAAGAGATAAATAGCAATTTGATTTCCATACGAATCCCTAAGTAAAATTTCTAAATAAATATATTTCGAAATAAAATTGAACAATAATTAACAATGGGATTTATACACGAATTCGAATAAAAAAATAACTAAAATTTGGAATAAAAAAATAAAATTTGAATTTGAATTTGATGTGAATTCCAAAGTAAAATACAATGTTGTACTACCCACCTTAGTCATTCGACGAAGACAATATCGTGTTGCTCACCTTAGTCATTCGACGAACACAATATCGTGTTGCTCACCTTAGTCGTTCGACGAAGCAACGTCGTGCCACTGACTGGAGCTGTTGAAGAAAATGCTAGAGTCGAAGGAGCCAAGAGACGCAAAGAAGCTCGATGGTGGGGAAGCCCTGGTATAGAGGAGATAAAGCTTTGTAATGAAGACGAACTATGGATTCCATCGGATAGCTAGGAGCGTTCCATCGCTAGTGAGGGGCACGATGTCACCGGCAAGGCGAGAAGATTGTCCATATCGTTAGGCAATCACTAAAGTAGATATATCGACATAATTGAAGATATCACTGTGGCTAGTGAGGAAACCACAATGTTGAGTTATCCAACATTGAAGAAGAGGAGCGACCGACACAAAAGAAGAGAGCATTGAGACTGCATAACATCATGCATTTGTACTAATAGAAGTACAGGCGTACAAAAGCATGGGAGCAAAGAGCCTGGAATAGAGGTAACGCAGTTGTAAGGAATAAGGTTTGGGGCCTCTAGAGAGAGCATGGTGTGTCCCCGGCAGGGTTCGATGATGATTGCATATGTATATGTGTTGATGTTGCAACGATCAACATTAAGCAATAATTGGAAATTAGTAGAAGATAACTATATGGTAGAGTATTGCATTGAAAGGGATAGCAGCTGAGAGGGATCAAAAAAAATTTGGGCTTACTGTTGGAGGTTGAAGCAGAAAAGTTGTGGCAACAAGAAGAGAGAGAATAAACACAGTTCAATTTGGTTAGCTGGCGTGTGGGGGAGATAAGCTCAAGGTAGGTCGTCCATGGTGCATCGATGTATGTATGAATAAGGTACTCTAATACCATGTAACCTAATAAGAAATATTTTTGCACACATAATCAACACAGTGCTTGAGATTAAATATAGGTACATATGTATGCATACATTTTAGAAAGAGTAACTAATGAAGGAAGAATAAGAGTATGCAACTATATGATCCATGCATGATGTAGAGTGGTTACATTTCTAAGAACCCAGACAACTTATTATGCTAAATGATTTCCTTTTATCAAAGCTTTATACTTCAATTACGTTCCTCAAGTTGTATTTTCTTTCAAACTTCTATTGTCATTTCCAATATTTATGATGTCTTAAAGTCTAAATAGCATACAAGATATTTAAATATATTTTGAAGCATATAAGATTTATCATTTGATACTATAAACTTTGAAACAAATATAATTGCGCAAATGCACATCCTGCCCTGCAAGTTTAGCCTATATTGGTTGCGTAGTTTCGGATACGAACCAAACAAGCCGACATAAACCCAATCAAGGGCGGAACTATCTGCGAGCAGCGAGGGTAGCCGCCCGAGTCTCCAGCGGACCCCTACCCCCCGCGGCCGCGACGCCCTTGGCCAAGGCCAAGGCACCATGAGCGCGCAGGCGCTGCGCCGTAGTCCCTGTACCACGTTGGCCATGGGCCGAGACGCCGAGTGGAAACCGGCCCTGTTTCATCCCAAGCCAATGAAATACATAGACACACAACACTAGGTAGCCCTAATTCCCTAAAATCATAACTATTCCATTCCCCATTCCTCCAAGGCTCCAATGTGTCGATGCTGCAGTGTGACGCGGGCTGGGCGCGGCGAGGGAGAGGCGGGTGCTACGGCGTGGGTGGGCGCTACATAGCGCCAGGGCACGAGCGGGCGCGGCGACGCGGGCGCAGCGTTGAGGCGCGGTGCAACCATGAGGGGGCTGCGGCGCTTTGCAAGGGCGGCAACGTGAGGCACGAGCGAGCGCTGAGACATGGCGCAGGGACTGCGAGGCACCGAGGCAGCACTAATGCAGTGGGCAGTGGGCACTTAGGTCAATCTTGACTCATCTTGAAGTCTTAAATTTTGATTTCATATACTATTGAATCACATTGTGCCTATGTATATTTTACACTACAAATTTATCTTGGGTCTCTTAAATTTCTGGTTCCGCCACTGAACCAAATTGCAGTAGATACAAATGACCCGAAGAGCTTATCCAGCAGAAATATCCACACGGGCCAAAAAAAAAACATGGGTAGCATACACCAATAAACCATCCTTCGGAACTTGGAAGCGGAAATCCAGTCAATCATCCTACTTCCAACGCTTCCGAAGAACTGTATCCTGTTGTAACCTGAAGATTTCTTTTCTTGTGATAAGAAAGCAAGTACACATTCAGAGCTGGAAAACAACACAGAAACAACCAAACGGCATACAAAGCAGGACACCACACAAGCAGACCCGAGTGACCGCCACACCTTCCTGCACCTAACCCAAGAGCCACCGGAGGAACTGAACACACGTACCAACATAGACTACATTTCTAAATAAGCACCGTACTTGTTTTATTAGATTTTATAAATCTATCATAGTAGATATTAGTGATCAAAATACAGTTGCGTTTTGGGGACGTATTAATGTCTGAAACGGCATTTTTTTTGTGACCAAAGAGAGTATATACTCTTCTGATGTCAATAAATTAAGAGGTTGTGGTTTATCCGGTTCAAATTCTGATCTGCTCACAAAGTGTTTTCTTAGAAATTTGTGATAAAACATTTTTTTATTTCTAACAACGTGGAAATTTTGATTCCCTGCTTAAGACAAGTGAATTTGGATGAAAATATTAATAGAAACTTTGACTATCTTACCCTGTGAACTACGACGAAGAGGTTAAAAATTGGACCGCAAGGACCCAACAAAGATTCGATAGGGTTGTCACCCCAGATCCAAACATTATCAAGGGTTAATATGCAAATTTTGGCCCGTATTATGCTGTGGCGTGTGGGGGCGCGCCCTTTTTTTGGCTTTTCAACGATGGGAAAAAAGCGTGAGGCCCCCTGCGTGCGGGTCCGGTTCCGGCAGGCAACCGCGCCAACTGATGCGGAGCGGAGGGGCCGCGCGGACGCCACATGCGCTGTGTGCTGCTTGCTGCTTGCTGCTGCTGCATGGTGGCGGCGCTATTGGTGCGAGTTAAATACTGACATGATGATTATACTTGTTTTGTAGCAGCATGCAAACTGTTGCGTTCTTGTCTGCATTTTACTGCCACTGGTCTATAGTGATTTTCAGGTGCCTACGTCGGCTACAAGTCTATATATATATATATATATATATATACTGTAGCCACTAGCCATACTAAAAGCAATATATCCTAATTCTCTTTGTTGTGCCTTAAATCTTATAAAAATTCAGCAAGAAACCACACCTCTTAGCATTGACTATCGTTTGTTGTAGTTTGTCTTGACACACCGTGTACTTTATCAAAGCTGTCATTATCAAGGTATTCTGGTATGAACAATGTTCTTAAGCATAAAGCAAAATTTTAAGGTAGTAGTACAGGTATTTTTTACCTGATTATGTGTGTTATCTTGTACTACTCCATTTCCCAGCCTTTCTTAATGCAAACACGCGTCACTTCTTATTAACAGCTTGAATTCATAACAGCACAGTCACACGAAGTATGGTTATTGTCGACGATTTAGAATTCGATCTTACGAATTAACGAGGAAAGAAACAAAGTTATCTTCTTTGGCAGAAACGAATTTGATCTTACGTTTTTTTGTCAGAAACGTTTTGTTAGAGACACTTCTGTTAAGGAACCATCGCTGGCAATCTCAGTCCGATCGATTACCTTATAAACAAACTCATAATCGTAAGAATAATGCAAGAACACAATAATAAAATAATAGATTGAACACAGAGATATGAGAGAACTTCTGACTTCTTTTTATTGCTCTTCTGAAAAGTGTAGTACAATGGCTGAGGGTCCTCCCTTTATATAGTCTACTGGGAGGATGAGGAGCCCATCATGGGCCAGGTCTGTCTGGCCTACGCCCAGTTTCTTAACACTCACTTTGGACACTCATCCATCATGTTTATGTCTCGGCAAAACTTTATAAAAACCCAGCAGAAAAAATTTGAAGAAAGAGTACATGAAACACATTCTGTTGTGCTGCACGAAT
This sequence comes from Hsuehochloa calcarea, assembly GCA_036346395.1. Classification (NCBI taxonomy): domain Eukaryota; kingdom Viridiplantae; phylum Streptophyta; class Magnoliopsida; order Poales; family Poaceae; genus Hsuehochloa; species Hsuehochloa calcarea. The sequence continues at coordinate 72,307,878 of CM070594.1, read as the reverse complement.
TGCCTCATTAAAAACCTTAGCCAAGAAACTTCAGGAAAACTAGTCAAACGAAAAAGAGTACAATCCACCCAATTTCATTTAGTCACTAGGATTTATTCTTTGGGTACTCGATCTTCGTGATCAAGCTTTAATAAAGAGTTCGTGAAGATTCTCCCTCTGAATTCTGCACTTCTCTAAGTCTCATTATTCCAATTACACGTATGCATCTTTCAAAACTAGACGATGGAAGTGACTTAGTGAATAAATCTGTAAGATTTTCATATGACTTAGTATGCAATACTTTAATTTCATCTATATTTTGCAATTCATAATCATAGAAGAACTTGAGATTGATATGCTTAGTGAGAGAACTCTTCACATAACTCATCTGCACTTGTGCAACACAAGCTGCATTATCTTCATAGATAATAGTGGGGGTTTCCACATGACTGCTGGATGTGGTGAATCATCCGCCGAAGCCAAGAACATTCTCGTGAGGCCTCGTACAGTGCTATGATTTCCGAGTGGTTTTCGTCGAAGTAGATACAATACTTTGCTTAGACGGTTTTCATGAAATTGCAGTTCCACCACATATTAATACATAGCTTGTTTGTGACTTGGCTGTATGTGGGTCCAACAGGTACCCGGCATCTGCATAGCCAGTCATAGTTAGGTCTTAGTTCTTTCTTTAGAATAGACCAAGATCTTTGCTTCTTTGGGTCCTTTATCCCTGCCAATGACTTTTGGTAGGTATGCACTATACCTTACTAGTAAGTTCACAACAAATCTAATGTCTGGTCTAATACAGTTTGCTAGATACATTAGTGCTCCTACTGCACTCAGATACGGGAATTCTGGTCCCAGGATTCCTCTTCTTTAGGTCTGTACGGGTCCTTGTCTTACTGCAAGGATCTACCAACCATTGGTACTTTCGAATGATATGCCTTTTCAAAGCCGAACCGTTCTAACACTTTCTGAGTGTAGGTTGACTGATATACTAAAATCCCTTCATGGGTATGCTCAAGCTGCAAGCCGAGGTAATATTTGGTTTTACCCAAGTCTTTCATTTCGAACTCTGACTCTAGGTAAGTGCTTGCTTTCTTAATATCTTCTAAGGTTCCGATGATATTCAGATCATCTACATATACTGAGATTATATATAATCCATCTTGAGATCTCCGTAGAAAAACACAGGGACAATCCTCATTGTTCGTGTAGTCTTTCTTGCATAGAAAGTTGCTTAAGCAATTATACCACATTCTGCGTGATTGCTTCAGTCCATAGAGTTATTTTCTGAGTTGCACACTGTACATATTTCTATTTGCTCTGTCTTGGTTCTAGACAGGGATACCTTCAGGTACCTTCATATAAATATCCGATTCCAAGTTTCCATAAAGGTAGTTTAGAGCGGATTTGCACCGTAGGATAAAACAATCTAGAAAACAATAATTACGGAATGGAAGGCGATCAAGAAAAAATGATTCAATTTACAAGTGTCGTTCTTTGACGGTTACCTTTGATCTGAGGAGAGTCGATCGTGCTGATAACGTGTTGAGGAACCATTGCTGGTGAGTCTAGTCCGAACGATTACCTCGTAGACAAACTCAAAATCGTAAGAACAATACAAGAACACAAGAACAAAATAATAGATTGAATACAGAGATATGAGGGGACATCTGACTTCTCTTTATTGTTTTTCTGAAAAGTGTATTACAATAGCTGGGGGTCCCCTTTTATATAGTCTACTGGGAGGATGAGGAGCCTATCATGGGTCGGGCCTGCCTGGCCTGGGCCCGATTTCTTAACAACTCCCATGCAAGTTATCTTCTTTTATCCACGAACGTTGGCCTAAGCTGGACTCCTATACTGGTCGAAAGATGGGCCCACAGTAGATTTATGAATCCCTCGACCGGTATATCCCATAAATATTCTATAGGACATGTATGTTCCTCATATGAGTTAACTTGGGTATATGACACAAGGGTACCAGGCAGTTAAAGGATATACCATATTTAGTAAATAAATATTACGTAGCTAACTAGATATAATATCCACACAATTATATACTCCATACAATGGCAAGCAAGTGCGCATCAACACATTATGCAAATATGGTCGCTTGCCAGGACTAGACTTGAGAGTTGGGTCGTGTTGTTTCCAGCCGACACCGCACAACCCAAGTACGACACACCAAGTGTCAGGCACGGCACGGCTCGGCTCAAGCACAGCACGACACGACATGGCCAGTTGGCTGTGTTCGGGCCGGGCTGGCACAAAAGCGGCACAGCGGCGGTACAGGACGGTCGCATCTCGTGAAGTTGGCGTGGCCGTGGACGTCGCCGTCACCCCTCCCCCATTCTCTGCCTCCTTGCATGGGCCTCTGCAACACCTTCTCCAGGAGCCAAGGCCTCGCCGTCCTACCTCCTCGCCCGCCTCTACCGCCGACGGCAGCCAAGCCCTCGCCATGATGCCGCCCCCGCCCCCGCACTCACCTCTACCACCTTTGCCTCGCGCCCCTGCCCCCGCACGGCACGCTCGCCTTTGCATCACCATGACCACCCGTGCGAGGTGGAGGAAGGTTGTGTCGCCTTTGACGGATGCACGGAGTCGGCGTGAAGGGCACCGGTCCCATGAGGTGGAGGTGAGGCCAGTGGAGGTCAAGAGACGGTCGAGGCCCGTGGGAGCGGGGTGGGCGGAGTTGTTGGCGCCGCAAGGTGGAGCCAAGGTCGGTAGAGGTCGGGGGAAGTGGGGGAGTGGGGTGGTTGTTGGCGTCGGGGCAAGGGGGGCAGAGGTAAGGCCGTGCTCACCGGGGCGGTGGGGAGGCTGTTAGTGCCTAGGGAGTGGAGATGGGTAGTGGGGAGACCGTCAGCACTAGGGGTGGGGAGGCAGAGGCGGTGGGTAAGTTCGGGAGTGGGGAGGCTATTGACATTGGGGGTGGGGCGGGGGAGGCAGAGGTGAGTCCGTAGGCGATGGGGAGTGGGGAGGTAGACTGCAGATGGATGCTAAGGTAATGGGAATGGGGAATGGGCAAGGGCGGCGAGGCACCGAGGCAGATAGAGATGGGGAGTGGTGGTCTATTCTGGTGGAGGCTGAGGTGAAGGGGAGTGGTGGAGCTGTGGACTATGGAGGCTGTGGGCGGTGGGGATCAGGGAGATTCATTGGGGAGCCGAGGGGAGGCAGAGGCGACCACTGATCGGTGATAAGACTTGCCGCAATCGCACTAGTAGAGATTAGATAAGCAACGGGCAGGGAGGAAGAGAGGCAACAAGCGACGAGGGTGAGAGGCAACGGTCGTCTTCCCCATTCCTGTGACAAGATGGAGCAGAGAAAGAAGGCAACGAGCAAGGCAACGGGTAAATGTGAGATTCTCCCTCTCCGTGCCTATAAAAACGAACGCATTTGCTCATTTCTTCACCACCGAAGCACAACTTTTATCTTATTCTCTCTTTGCTCATTTCTTCACCACCGAACGAAGCACAACTTCTCTTCTCTGATTATCTCTTTGCTCTAGTGCTCTACTCAGTAGTATGAAACTCTCAATAGTTTGTACAATAGAAAGCATGCTACCAAGGAGTCGAAGCATGAAGCCAGTGGAAGGAGCGAACATGCTAGGTAGCGCTATGATATCGATGGGTCGTAGCACAAAAGCAGCAGCGGGGCACAGCCGTGGATGTTTCTGCCGCCGCTCCCTTAGTCCTCCTGTCGCTGCCTCTCCTGACGATGCTCCTCGGCTCTCCCCAAGCATGGGAGGCTATGGCATCGAGGACTGTCATATGGATGGTACGAAGGGCTACGAGGAGTACCAACGCAGTTCAGACCCGATGGGGACTTCGCTACCCTATCCACGGATGGCAATGCTTGTGGATCCACGCCCGGCATCGGTAGCGTCGGGCAAAGGGCGGAGTGCTAGAAGCACATGACCTGGAGCGAGGAAATTTGAGATCGCCAAACGGTAAAGATCGCAACTTATAATTATTGCAAAGCTCAATTATCTACTCGTACAAGTAGAGGGACGGAGCACTTGAATTGGCACTACAAAGTATGATTAAAAAGGATGGGGTGCACATGCGAAGTGGAGGAGTCCAGACGCAGTTGAACTTCGAGGCCGATGGAGACTTGACTTAAAACTAGATAGAGATTAACCAAAACATCTAGTAAGATAGAGATTAACCGAAAAGTCTAGAGAGATGTGTTTTCTGGAAATAGGAAGCGGTCTAACCGGCCACTACACGGCAGTCAGACCACTCCTCTGTTACCGAGGAGTGCAGTCAGACCAACTAAGGGCGGCGGTCTGATCGACCATGGCGGTTGTGGCATAGTGAGTTGTGCTGAATCTTGTGTATTGGCCAAAAGTCATGGAATTGATGCATATGTATTACATGATGCATGTTTTGGCCAACATGGGTCAAGTTGTGATCAACTTGTGCTCGGAATTGATTTCTTGGTCTATTATTGTGCAGGGAAGCTTGGAGTCAACTACGATCAACAACGAGGATGATCGGGACTTGGTTTGGTGAAATTAAAGTCCAGACCGATTGAGGATGCCAGGTGAAGTGGTTGGTCTCAAGAAAGGCATAAGATGGACAAGACCGAGAAGTATGCTGCAACAAGTTGCATCAAGTAGTTTGAGCTTGTGCAAATATTGAGGCGGTTCGATGCGAGCTGGATGGGAGAGATTTGCTGGTATGAGAAAAGCCATTGATGAACCTATGCGTGGTGAAGCGTGAGATTGCTTTATGAGATTGGACTCGGTCAAGGAGGAGGATCGACAATGGGTACTTTCGTATCTTCACCAAAATACTAGGTTGGTGACCTTGGAGAAACCACGAAGCATGACAACGTAAATGAGAAGTGGTTTAGGTCGTGAGGATGACAAGATCATGAATAGATGGATTTGGGAGCATCGGATCGTCATCCACTTCGACAAGCATGCTTGAGTATGAGACTCATTTGTGTGTAGGCTTAGCGGGTGTCTGTTAGCGTTTTCTCTCTAGACTTAACCTCCACTATAAAAGAGGTGGTGTAGGATTTGCACACCAACCAAGCCTAGAAATCTTAATTTGAGTTTTGGGTGTGGGGATAATTGAGGAGGGTAGGGTTTGAGAGAAATGTATTAAGAGAAAATTTGTGGGATTGGGTACTCATGAGTGGTCTTTTGTCCTCTATGATGGAGTGGTTGTAAACCTTCAATTCCTCAATATCAATCCAATCAATTCGTGCAAAGATGGGTTCTCTCTTGTTCTTTCTCTCTTTATTGTGATTTTGAGTTCTTGTGTTCTAAGGGTTTTGTCTTGGTCTTTTGTTGTAATATAGCTTGCAAGCCTTTGGATGAAGTTTATGTTTTCACCCGGTTTGTGCCCACTTGCTCTCAATCAAGAAATTCATGGAACTTTAGGTATGATCGTCTCGATATTTGATTAGAATATGTTCTTAACCTTCTTGTTGAGCTATGTCTGAAATCTTAGTTGATTTGGATTCCGAGATCAAAAGTTAGGTCATTTTGTGCATCCAAACTCGTGTTATTTTTCTATCAGCACTGAGGGAGCGGTTAGACCACCCGTTGCTTGGCGATCAGACCGACCGAGGGGGTTTTTGCTTGAGTTTCTTGGTTTCAGCTCAATTCTTTTGTTTTGATTTTGAGATATTGATCTTGTTAGACCAGGTGGACTGGTTGTAAAAGACCATGTGGATTGGTCGTAGACTTTGTGATGATGAATAATTGATGTTTGAGTTGTATTGACATTTACGATTGTAAAAGTTTCAGTTATTTGATTTTCAGTGTGAGTGGTCGGATCATGCCTTGTATCGGGTGGTCTAATCGGTGATACTCGATGATCCTTTTCGATTGGATTTAGAGTATTTTATCTACGAGTACTGTAGCTTCGAGTATTGAGTAATATAGTTCCGAGTACTGTATCTACGGGTACTGTAGCTTCGAGTACCGAGTAATATAGTTTAGAGTACTGTAGCTCTGAGTACTGTAGCTACAAGTACCGAGTGCTAGTTTTCTGAGTACTATAGATCCGAATACCGAGTGGTAGAGCTCCGAATAATGTACTTAGTCGTAAGTTGAGGTGTGTAACGAGTACGAAGGACCGTCGGAGTTGCATGGTCGAAGGTCAGGAAGCTACAGTGACTGATCGATGGTCGATGGCCGAAGCTACAGTGACTGGTCAATGACCGAACCTACAATGACTGGTCGATGGTCGAAGCCACAGTGACTGGTCATAGTCGCGGGCTTTGTGGTCGGTATCGTGCTCGGTGGTCGTACGCTCATAGTAAGTAGTCATAGGTTTTGAGTGTTTCAATACTTGTTTTCTTCGAGTACCTTGAGTACTCGAGTCTGGCTGGACAGCTGTATGACCCGCGTGTACACAGTGGTACAACTGGTTTTACAGAGTGATCTTGAGTTATTTTTCTAAAAGCTGGAATTTAAGGTCGTTGTTGATCTGGCTCGTGTTTATTGATAGATGTGAGTGTGATATGCGTGTGTGAACTGATATTGGTCAAGTTGGAGAACTTATACTAGGAAAACGTTCTTTGATATTTGCATGTGCATGTTGAGCGTGGAGACGGTCATGGTCGATGACAAGGAAGACCGGAAGTAGGAGGGGGAAATCCAAGGTTCAGGTGGTTGTGGATGTCACGTGGTGGTCGTACTCACGCTGGGGCACATGGAGATCAAAGGTGAATGCATGATGTGTGGTCGAAGCTACAGGAGGTGCTGTCCTGGAGGCTTTAACGCGTGAAGAGTTATGAAAGCCATTCATAATTGAAAGGTTTAGAGATATTGAAAAACCCGGGATTTGAGGGGTTTAGGGTCCCTTGATTTTCGGAAGAGATATGATTATGTGTTCGTATTGATAAGGACATGGTTTAGGGTCCTGGCATATAAAACTGAAGAGGTTAAGAGTAAGAAGGGGGCTGGGAGCAGCTTTTTGCAGTGGCTTTTAGCAGAGAGAGTTTTTGGTGTTTTCGTGCTAGGGTTTGAGGGGTGCCATGAGAGCACTTTGTAGCCACAGAACATGATTGAGTAATAATAGATCAGATCTATTCCAAGAAAGATTAGTCATCGCCGGTGGCTTGTTCTTTTGTCTTCGACCAGCTCTCGTGGTGTTCTGTTTTCGATCAGTTCTTGTGTTGATCTGTCTTCGACTAGTTCTTGTTCAGAGCGGTTTTGACTTGTTTTCGTTCCAAGCAGTGCGAGACATTTGAAGTCGAAGGACGGAAGAAATCTGATAGTCGAATCCTTTCGACTAGGTGATTGCAACTTCTTCAACCAGATCGACTTCGCCTTTTTGGATCACGTGTTGTGCTTCTCACCAGGTTGTCGACAATAGCTGCGACTGGTGGAACAGAACAGAGTTGTTTCGACCACTATGACTAGGTGGCAATCTCGTACGAGTACGTTGGATTCGGTTGCTAGTTGAAATCAACGCAGATACTATTCGGTAAGTTGCAAAAGAAGACACTGCAATCATTCAACCCCCTGATTGTTGTATTCGATCCTACATATCTTCGTAGCTTCACGTAGTTATTGAAGTAAAATAGTGTTAAATTCCAGAAAAAGAAAAGAAAAAAAAGGCTCCTATCCACCTCACCTCTGGTCGCTAGTACGGTCCAACATATTTTATTTTAAGAAAGCAGAATCGTTCGTCTGATGGTGACCGTGCCATACATTAGCCGTAGCTTGCTGGGTGGTAAAGCAAAAATTGGAATGCACAAGTCTATAATGATGATGGCTGAATTCTAGACTTAAAAGAAGTCTGCGAATAGGCTTATTAATAAACACTGAGACTACAAAACAGACCACCGAACAAAGTCCCACCAAGGATCATGAATTCGTCCATCATCTTTCGAGAGTGTTAGCCGCACCTTCCTCAGACAGGACATCCGAAAGAAAGAAGAGTTTGCTCGTGTTTTCTGTCGATCAGAATAGTTAGCTCAGTCTTTGCTCATAGGTTTATTAGCCCCCAATAAAAAATAGAATGAAGTAACTCTGATAGATTGAGATGGATCTCAATCAAGGAGCAAATTATGCGCCACGAGAATAATAATTGTACTAGCACGGCACTAAACGACTGAAGAAAACTCAGAGGAAGAGAAACCAACTCAACTTAATTTGGTCCCGAGGTTGGTGATGACTGATGAGAAATATAATTATTATTAGCATGGATTATTCTAGGTGATTTCATACTAGCTAATCACTCACATTCCCTAGTTAGTAGGAGCATGTGGCACTACGTGGGGGGAAAGTGATGAAAAGTGGAATGAATAACTTCGTCCTAAAAAAGTTGGTAGTAAATGATCAAAGTAATGTGATCGAGTCCGTTGCTTAATTAGTGTGTTCACCTTTTTGTGATACGAGTACCTTTGGGATGCAAGAGAGAATCTATTCCCAAGTGCATGAAAATGCGACCCGGTGATCTCTTTGGAGTTTGGAGTACGCAGGTAGGTGTACGTACTACTACGATCCTAGGTTCCATATCCATCTCTGCACTTCGATCGGTGGCTCACATTCTGCAACGGCCATCACGAGATTCTTGCAGAAAGGGAGAGCTCACACAGCAGCTCATAAATCGCCTCGAACATATCGTGCAAGAGTGCAAGACTGAAACTACGAAGCAAAGCGTTGTTACGAGCGATTCTTGCACATTTTGAAACAGATAGGAATCATAGATGCGGTGGTAGTAGTGTCTGTCATAACCAACTCGGTTTAATTAAATCAACTATAGCTCAGATCGCACTGCATTCCAGCAGCAACTTTTGCGGCGAGCCACCGTTAAGAGGAGCCGAGGAGCGTATCGATTTTCCGGCCGTGTCCAGACCTTCAGAGAACGACGTCGACACCCAACCAGAATCCACGAGATTCTGCTCGTCCTGATGACAATAATAGCCGCGAGCGGTAAGCGAGATGTGACGCGAAAACAACGCCTCCGTCCGTGCCACAACGAACCCGACTTGAATGAATTCGGTGAGGTTTGGTAGGAAATCAGGAGCGGCGTGATGCGCAACGTACTCCTTTCGCTTGCACGGCTCGGTCGCTTTAGCTCCGGTTTACTTTGAGAGGGCAAAAGGAAGAGCAAAAAAAGAATGGAAAAGAAATTCCCGTAAGTTACACCGAAACCACTGCCTTTTACATTTCCCTCCTGATGTTGATGTGTTCTACCTTTACTTTATTTTGTTATTTTCCCCTCTTGTTTAAAATAAATGAACAAAGCTAAAAAAGTTACAATGTCCTTCTTTCTCCTGTGGACCTTTATTTTTTTGGGCCTGAAGACAAATGTGGGCCCATGCAGCCTGGTCCCATCCTGCTACAGGAGCCCAACTTGATCGGTACACTTTTCCCCCCCTTTTGATAAATGAATTATTTTTATTTACAGAAAAGAAGCTCAACGTCCGTAGCTCATAAGATAACAGAGTTCACACAACTCACGAGTTCTGATTTCCACATGGTGCCAGGGTAAAAATTCAGTAGCTGTATATGTAAATCTTCTCGAGTAATCCTTTCCAATACTCCAGTGTCTAGATGGAATTTGTAGGATTCATCTTGTCTGTGTGTGTTTGTTAGGTGTTTATTTCTCCATGCGCGGTCTTAGGGTGTTTTGTGAGATCGGATGAGGCTTATTGGGCTCCAATTGGCGGAATGTAGGTAACAACACAATTTCAGGCCTGGTATGTGTTGAAAATATACGCAATATTTTAATTCCAGATTTTATTTCAAGAGATATCACAGATAATTAGATATACACAAAGTAATATTAACAGCAAACACATTATATTTCAGAGTATTCTTGAGAAGGTAAAAAATTGCCATCCAGAATATCAAAGTTCAGACACCGTGCAGCTCCGAGTTTCTTTGGCGGAGAGTCAATGGGGAACTGAAACGAATGCACTGATCCCCAGGGCGGGGGGTGGAGCGGCTTCTTGTTGTTCTCCCATTGCGCAAAGAGCCTATTCACATTTTATTTTAGACAAGGGATGACATCCGAGCAGAGACGCTCCAAGGATATGGGATTCTTCTTGGACTTACTAGCCCGACAAAAGCTTTGTACTGAAGGCTGTAAAGCCTGATCTAGCATGACTTCGCTTCCTGTAAAGGCCGAAGATTGCAGTGGCGAAGCGCTTGCCGAGTCCACTTGTAGTCGTGCTGCATCGGGCTGGGCAAGGTCATTAGCCGCACTGTTGTTATTGACCCCTCCACAACCGCAATGGCCACCATGTCCATCAGAATTGTTGTCATCATGTGGCGGTAAGAAATCTCCATGAGCATGAACACCTCATCCACCAGAAAAGCAAAGAAAGAGTGTGGATCATGTTGGAAATTAATTTAGACTTGCTAAGTATAGCGTGTTTGAATCCATATTTAGTTTTGATTTCCTAATGTGAGTTCAAATAGATTTCCTACTAAGAAACGAATTGGATCAAAGAATCCAATTGCTTAGCCTATATAAAGACATCTATGGTCTTGTAACTTGAACAACAAGAACAATAGAGCAAGAGAAAATCAGAAAAACTGCTTTTGTTCCGGCGGCACAAAAATTTTGTTGTGTTCTTGTGTTTGCGTTCGAGCGTTCCATTGCGTTCGCGTGTGTTCGTCTTCGGTTTGGGCCAACAATTGGTATCAGAGCAAGGTGCGAGGAGGCAAGGTGCGAGGAGTAGCTGTGCGGCGCAGACGGGCAACGCGTGGCTCGGTCGGGCGACGACGGTTCTTGGCGGTTGCGGCACTACCCCTCGGGCGCACGAGGTGTGACGTGTCATGTCGCAGCAGATGTCGTCCACGCAGAAGTTCGTGGACAGTGATGACACCTCGGACACGGCGACATCCAAGGCACCGGCGAAGGTGAGTTCGGTAACCTTCCAATACCCAATGCTCACTGAGACCAACTATGGCTCTTGGGCGGTGAAGATGAAGGTGTTCATGCGCGCACAAGGGGTGTGGGCGGTGGAAGGCAAAGAGTCGGTCGATGGCGTAAGGACCAGATGGCTCTCGCCGCCATATTCCAAGCCGTGCGAGGCCATGATGATGGTCTTGGCGAATATGAGACGACCAAGGAGGCTTGGGACACTCTGAAGGAGATGCACGTCGGCGACCGACCGCGTCAAGGAGGCACGAGCGCAGACTCTCATGAGTGAGTTCGACGTAATGAATATGAAGGAGACTGAGTCCATTAATGACTTTGCCATGAAGCTGACCACCATCGTCAATGAGATTCGTGTCCTTGGAGACAAGGTGGAGGAGCGCACCGTCGTGAAGAAGTTTCTTCGTGCCATGCCCAAAAAATTCTTGCCGATCGTCTCCACCATTGAGCAATTTGCTGATATGAAGACGATGACGATTGTGGAGGTGGTTGGGCGACTGAAGGCATACGAGGAACGCACAAAGGGACGACGGCACGACGAGTGGGAATCCAGGTCCAATAAAAAGGGCGCCAACAAGAATCGCAAGTTCGACAAGACGAAGATTCGCTGCTACAACTGTCAGGACTACGGGCACTTCGCTTCTGAATGCCGTAATCCCAGAAAGGAGAAAGCGGAGGCACATTTAATTGTGGCCGATGCTGAATACGAGCCGACGTTACTCTGATGCTAAGTTGAGTCCGAGACGTTGAGGAGGTGTGTTCGCCGTCCTGAGTCGAGTCTGTTGAGTTGAGTATGGGACGTTGAGGAGGTGTGTTCGCCATCCTGAGTTGTGTTCGGGATGTTGAGGAGGTGTGTTCGCCATCCTGTGTCGAGTATCAGTTGGACAAGTCGTAGTTGAGACCGACTGCCGCAACAAGTTAGAGTCGGCAAGTCTAGATTAGGGGGGATTGTTGGAAATTAATCTAGACTCGCTAAGTATAGGGTGTTAGGATCCATATTTAGTTTTGGTTTCCTAATGTGAGTCCAAATAGGTTTCCTACTAAGAAACGAATTGGATCAAAGAATCCAATTGCTTAGCCTATATAAAGACATTTATGGTCTTGTAACTTGAACAACAAGAGCAATAGAGCAAGAGAAAATCAGAAAAGTTGCTTTTGTTCTGGCGGCACAAAAATTTTGTTGTGTTCTTGTATTTGCGTTCGAGCGTTCCATTGTGTTCGCGTGTGTTTGTCTTCGATTTGAGCCAACAGATCACCATTATCTGGGGGTAGAGGATCCTCTTCCGGGGGGAGATCACCTGGAGAGTCTGAATGTCGTATGTACACGGGAACTGTCCAGTCAACCCCTGCACCACCTATCTCTGTTCCATGCCCAAGGGCAATGTCTCTTGGCCGCAACACTCTTATCACACGGCCAAAATATGGTGTGGAGTTAGTCCAACTGCAGCTTTCAGGCCCTGAACGGGCAGTCCTGCAAGCCTCTCCTACATCTACAACACCTCTCATGTTGATCCCCAAGATGCAGCGTATGGGTTTAGACCCGCAAGTCCTTCCTATGGAGCTGATGGTAGAGTCCTTCCTGGCAGAACTGAAGGACAAGATAACCTTTGATGTCGACCATGAATAGTCTCAAGTTTGTTTCGAGTCCCTTGCTGGCCAGCTTCTTTTTAGTTTAAAGCTAAGTTTGTTACTAGTCAAAGTTAGTCGGTTAAGTCTAGTTATGTGTTTAGTTCAGTTGCTTGTTCCAATCAAATCCCACAGAAGTTTGTGTTTTGTGAAGTTTGCTGGCAGTTTAGACAAAGGGACCTGCTACTTCCTGTATCCCCGGCTCCTTGTTATGATCAACGCCATTTCCTTTTCATTGAATATTTGAATTGCTTCATTGTTCAGTGGTTCCCGGATTTTCTTCTACTAAAGCTTGTTGTTTAGTCCATTATATTATTATATGGCCAGAATGTGCAACTGAATTACTACTTCCAGAGGATGTGGCTATGCCTTTCTATCTTCACTGCCTTTCACAAATTGCAAGTCATGAATCACATATACGGAAACTGGAATATTCTTTGTTGGAACATGAGGGGAATTAATTCGGATGAGAATTGGCAATCATTAAGAGAAATAATAGAAGAAAGTGCATGCAATGTTATATGCCTCCAGGAAACAAAAAGATACAATTTTGACCATACATACATAAAGAAGTTTTGCCCACGCCGATTTGATCAATTTGTTTTTTCACCTACTAATGGAGCTTCTGGGGGATTTCAATTATTTGGAATGGAGCTGTTCTTACTGGTTAGCTTATTCATAACCTCTCTTTTTCACTCACGGTGGAATTTATCTCTGTACATTCTTCGGAAAAGTGGAGTATGACTTTGTGTTTATGGTCCTTGCGAAAATCCAGCACGGAACAACTTTCTGGATTGGTTGATGAACGTGCATATTCCAGATGATGCCAATTCGATTTTTCTTGGAGACTTCAATTTTATTTGCTCTACTCAAAATCCAAACAAGCCAGGAGGTGACATGAATGATATCTTCACTTTTAATGGTATTATTAGTCATCTTGGATTAATTGAACTCCCTTTGAAAGGTAGAGCTTTTACGTGGAGTAACATGCAAGAAGTCCCACCCTTGGAACAGTTGGATTTGTTTTTTACTACAGTGAGTTGGACCATAAACTATCCAAACACAATGGTCAGATCGTTAACTCGCAATATTTCAGATCATGTTCCTTGTGTGGTTTCTATTCAGACAGTCATTCCAAAAGCAAATATTTTTAGATTTGAAAATTTCTGGGTTGAACATCCGGGTTTTATGCATATTGTATCATATTATTGGAGCAGCCCCTATAGACACATAAATGGTGCTGCAATTCTTTCGGCAAAAGTCAAGAGCCTCTGACATGGTCTCAAAATTTAGAGTAAGAACATCTCTCATCTTTCCAGATTAATCTCGAATTGTAATTCGGTTATTAATCTTATGGACAATCTGGAATAGCAACGACCTCTAGATAGGCCTGAATGGAATTTTCGTAATATTATCAAGGGACACTTGCTTAGACTCTAACACTACAAACAAATTTATTGGAAAAAGGGGTGCACTATTCGCTGGGTTAAGATTGGAGATGAGAATACAAAGTGTTTCCATGCCATAGCCACAGAACAGTATAGAAGGAACACCATTACACAGCTCGCCACCCAAGATAACATAATTGTAACAGATCATAATGGAAATGCATCTATCATCTGGCATTCATTCAAAGACAGATTGGGGACTTCGATAAATACTAAAATGGTTTTTAAAAATTTAGATGAATTAATTGTCCCAGTTCAAGGATTGCATATATTGACAGGAAGATTTACACATGATGAGATCGATAAAATAATAATGGAACTCCCTATTGATAAAGCATTGGGTCCGAATGGTTTTAATGGGCTTTTTTCTCATAAACATGTTGGCATATTGTCAAGAATGATTTCTACAAGCTATGTGAGGATTTCTATGAAAATAGGATTCAACTGCAGTATATCAATAATCCAGGCATCACCTTGGTGCCAAAAAAAGTTTCCCCGAAAAGTGTTAATGATTATAGGCTGATTTCACTTTTGAACTCCTCACTCAAGTTACTCACAAAGCTCTTGGCAGATCGACTTCAACGGCTCATTCTTCAAATTGTTCATAAAAATCAATCTGGATTTATTAAAACGCTTAAGATTCAAGACTGTTTTGCATGAGCTTATGAATATATAAGTCAATATCGACAATCAAAAAAAGGAAATTATTATTATAAAGTTGGACTTTGACAAAGATTTTGATATGGTGGAGCACAACACAATCATCCAAATTCTACAAAAGAAAGGATTTGATAATAGATGGCTTAGCTGGATTAAAAGTCTACTCATCTTTGGAACATCATATGTTATATTAAATGGGGTACCAGGTAAAAGCTTTCAATGCACAAGAGGAGCGAGACAAGGTGGCCCTCTATCGCCGCTTCTTTTTGTTCTTTTAAACGAAACACATAGAAGAAATCTCCTCAATTTACCGCTTCCTTTGACAACGGATGGATATTTCCCAATAGTACAATATGCGGATGATACATTAATTATTTTGCAAGCTGGTGCAAGACAATTATTTTGCTTGAAGGGTCTCTTGAATACATTCTCTTCCTCCACAGGGTTGAAAGTCAACTACAACAAGTATTTTACAGTGCCAATTAACATTGATGAGGATAAAATGTCTATTTTGGCAAGTACCTTTGGATGCAAAATTGGTACTCTTACTTTCACTTATTTGGGTTTACCGCTGGGAACAACAAGGCCAAGAGTTCAGGATTTCTCACCACTGGTTGATTGAGTAGAGAGAGGGCTCTCTAGTTGTGCGACTTATCTCTCATATGGTGGTCATTTGACAATGATCAACTCGGTATTATCCCACATACCAACCTTTTACATGTGCTCACTCAATATTCCAGTGACGGTCATTAATAATATCTGGTATGCAAACCAAAAAACAAAGGGGGTCTTGGAGTTCTGAATTTACAAACACAGTATGATGCTCTCTTAACGAAGAATCTACATCAGTTCTACAATCACGATGATCTTCCATTGGTGAAGCTAATCTGGGAAAGGTATTATAGAAATAATAATCCTCAAAGTACAAGGAATCAAGGCTCTTTTTGGTAGAGAGATATTATGAAAAGCATTATGATTTATCGAGGAATTGCTATTGCAATAATTGGTGCTGGTACAACAATGTTATTCTGGTTAGAATCTTTGGGATTCTAACCTTCAATGTCGAAAATATCCAGTGCTATTCACCTATGTTAAAAACAAAAAAATCTTGGTGGCTAATCTACTTCAAAATCTAGGTATAAGACAACAGTTCAAACTGCCTTTAAATATTGAAGCTTTTGAGGAATATATTATGTTTATGGAAGACATTAGGCATTTTTTTGCCAATTATTAATTGCCAAGATAGTTGGACATACAAATAGAGCTCATAACAATATTCATCTCAAAGATCCTACAAGTTCTCTTTTAATACTCTCATGCCATCACAGTCACTCAAATGGATTTGGAAAAACAAATGTGTTGTGAAACTTAAGGTATTTGGATGAATGCTCTTAATGGATAGATTGAACACAAAAGACATGCTACACATGCGTCATTATAATATCGAGAATGATCAATATTGTGTCCAATGTCCGATAGAGAGGAGGAAACTTTACACCACTTATTCTTTGGCTGTCAATTCAATCAAGCTTGCTGGGATATCATTGGCATTAATTGGGATGATACGACTGATGTTAAACTTAAAGTGGAAAGAACAAGATTAATCTTCAATTCTAGGTTCTATATGAAAATCTTTATTATCACATCATGGCACATTTGGAAACAAAGGAACGACAGTGTTTGAGAACATAACGTCGAATATTTCTAGATGGAAAAACCTCTTTAAGAGTGAACATGCACTGCATGTGCACTGAAACAAAGAAGACTATAGACAATTTATATTTGATTGGCTAGAAATAATTGTTTAATGTTCTTTACCCCTAGAGGGTTGTAACTTTTTTGTTTTCCTTTTCCCTATACATAAGACCTTTTCTTTTTGTCTATATAGTATTAGTATACAGTAGGGGCCTCCCTTACCGTTTCTCGTAAAAACACACACACATGTATTTTGAAATATATGCAAGAACATAATTATAACAGAGTTGTTTGGTCACACAAACAACTTACAGTTGGGCTTAATGAAGAATAGGATGCAGTGCAGGCTCAATGCAGTGCACAACATAGACGAAGCAGCGAAGCGAGCAATCGCACAGATGCACTGTCCAGAAACCTTATTATCGTCCCGTACAGGTACTCTCTACGGCAATAGCTCGGAGATAGCCGCTCTCCCTCCTCCCCGATGCACATCGAGGAAAAAGGTCGGCGAGGTTCAGCCGCTCAACACTCAACACAATTCAATCAGAAGGAGAAGAAGTAGAGAGGAATGGATGAATTCAGTCTGTGTTGAACCTGGACATCTCCAGGTCCTTTTAAGGACGCATGCAATTACTGGCTCCAGTAACTATTGCCATTAACACAAAAATAACTGAGTCATTTCAGGCGTTTGAAATCACATTCAAATAGAATTAAGAGAGTTAATTGCATGATTAAGAAAAATAAAAGTTGAATTTTATGTGCCGGGAACACCGGTACGGCACGACGCGGTTCAAGTCACAAGTCATGGAATTTTCATGCGAAAACCCACGAATACGCGTGTGTGGATGTCATGGGGATGTGCTCATGATCTTAGGATGATGATACGAATAGCAATGATGTACAGAGTTTGTCGAAACACTTGAAAGCTTCTAGGCCCCTAAAAATTTTTTTGGCAATAGTTCAAGAAAATTAGTATGACCGTAATTTGTGCGTGGTACTACCGCAGTGCGGTAGGACCAGATTCTAGTTGGCGGTACGTTTTTTTCCTAGAGAGCATGTTTTTGGGAATTTCTTCTCTCCTGAAAAACGGTATAGCCGTATTTTATGAGTGGTACTACCACAGTACGGTAGGACCGAGGTTTACCTGGCAGTATGACTGATTTTATCCTGTTTCGCTGGCCAACTTGGCAGCGATGTTTGTAGGTTAAGTCAATTTCATGAGTTTCAGTATTTATGTATTGCATGATGAATGTTTTGACTAATATGGGTCAAGTTGCAAAGAACTTGTTCCCAGAATCGATTTCTTGGTCTATTGTTGTGCAGGAGGCTTGGAGGTCAACAACAGTAAATAACGAGGATGATTGAGACTAGGCTTGGAGAGCTGGGGTCCAGAACAATTGAGGATGCTGGGTGGAGTCAGTGGGCCCAAGCATGACACAAAAATGGACAAGGATGACCGAACGGGAAGTTCAGTGTGACGGATTTCATCAACCGGCGTGGGGGTCAGTGCAAGTGTCATGGTGGTTTCCGTGGGAGCTAGATGGGAGAAATTTGCTGACATGAAGAGAGCTGTTGATCAATCTACATGTGGCGAAGCATCGGATTTCTTCATGAAGATGGGACGGTCTTCAAAGGAGGATCGAGAAGGGGTATTTTAGTAATTTTACCAAAATATTGCCTTGATGACCTTTGGCTAAAACGCGGTGCAAGATGGTGCAAGGAGAGGTGGTTTAGGTGAAATGAAGTAAAAGATCATGAATAAACAGATTCGGGAAGCTCGGTTCGTCATCCACTTTGAGAAACGTGCTGAGTATAGACCCGTTTGTGTGTGGACTTAACTGGTGCACATTAAGGTTTCCTCTCGTAGCCTAGCTTCCACTATATAAGGGGATGTCTAGATTTGGAGTCCTAAGCCCTTCCAATACAGAAACCCTAATTTGTGTTTTTAGGATTTTTTGAGTAGTTGAGGCTAAGATTTTGTGAGAGATTGATTGATAGTGTGCTCAAGTGTTGAGCTTTTGTCCTCCATGGTGGAGTGGCTGTAAACCAACTTCAATCTCAAATAAATCCAAACAAGATTCTTCAAGATAAGTCTATCGTTGTTCTTGCTCTCTCTTGGGTGATTTTTGGGTTTTTTGTGATCCTTTGGTTTCTTGTTGAGATCTTGCTGTAACAGCCCAAAATTTCAATTTCAGTTAAAAATAAGACTTTATTAATTTTTGTGGATTTTCTGGAAATTTTAAAAACTTTTCCCTAAAGTATATTAAGGCTAAAAGAATTTATGTGCAAAATCTATTACCAACTAAAAGTTGGAATTATTTTATTTAAGTCCAGAATGCCTCATAGAATTTACGTGAATTTTCTCAAAATTTTGGACTTCATTTACTATTTTCTAAAGCCTATTTGAATTTCTGGAATTAAATCAATTGAAAAAGAATTTTAAAATCTTACACTTTCTGATCTTGGGCGAAGCCCAAAGATCAGGCGCTTCTCGACCCTCTCTCCCTCGCATGATA
Source organism: Hsuehochloa calcarea (assembly GCA_036346395.1). Taxonomy (NCBI): domain Eukaryota; kingdom Viridiplantae; phylum Streptophyta; class Magnoliopsida; order Poales; family Poaceae; genus Hsuehochloa; species Hsuehochloa calcarea. The sequence continues at coordinate 72,289,092 of CM070594.1, read as the reverse complement.
ACGCGGACCGTCCGATCAAAATCGGACGGCCGACAATCAATCGCCGCGCCTCTCTCCCGCTCTGTCTCATTGGTGGTGGGCCCTCGTACTGTGCTTCTTCCCCGTTCCCTTCTTCTCCGCAGCGTCGCTCTCCTGCCGCCATTGATGCCGCACGCGGAGCTTCGTCTCCTCCGTGATTCCCTTCGCCTTAACCCCGCATTCACGCGTTAACTTCCCCTTACTCCGCGATCACCCCTGCCGTTTCCCCTCCTTTACTCGCCCTAACGCCGCGTCGTTGCCACCGCCATTACCGCCGCCCAATCTCCGCTCCGGCCTCCTCGCCCTATAAAGCACCCCATTGCGCCTCTCCTCCTCATTCTATTCCCCACCTCTGTCCCCTCGATCGCCTCAATCGCGCATTTCGCAATTCCCCGCCGGCGGCCGGAGCTCGTTCTTCTCCGATTCCGGTGCCACCAGGCTTCCCCCGGCCACCTCGACTGCACCTTCGGCATCAGCATCCTCCAGCGATCCTCTGGCGCACCTCGGCTTCGCCTGAAGACCCCCGCAGCACCTTCGCCGCCAACAACCGAACCACACCGCCGCCTCTCTCGTCGCCGACGATCTTAAACCACTCTCCACCGCCGCCAGTGGCGCCTCGCATCGATGTCGTCTCACGAGTATTTTGCGCACCTCACGGAGCCCATCGCGCCACCGTTCGCGGCACCATTGGAACCCGGCGCCTCCCTCTCCGGCCGGCGTGGGCGACCACCTCGGCGCCACCTCATCACTTTGCGTGCGTGGCGATCAAGTCGGCGTCGCGTGGTGGCGCGCAAGTGCGGAATAGCATGGTGCCAAGACAGCAGCGCTCCTTCTCAGCATTGCGGCGCCGAGTCCACCGTGGACTCGGAAAACGCCGTGGACTCAGTCCATGACTGTTCGGGCCCACATGTCGGTCTCGTGAGCGATCAAGATCGCTGGCGTCGGTGGCGCAATAAATAGAATTTCCTTTAGAAATTTAATTGGAAATTCGAAATTCTGATTTTAGGATTTAATTTAGGTTTTAAACTTCCAGAGCTCGTATTTCTTCATACAAACTCCGATTTAGGTGATTCAAATTTCTAAATTTGTATAAAATCAAGATCTAGCTAACTAAACCAAAATTATTTAATTTGGAGTTAATTTGAATTTTCATTTGAATTTATTTGTGTTCATTTGAATTGTTTGAATTTGGAATATTTTTCGTATAGATTTTGACGACTCGGAGAGCTTGACCCTATTGAAGAAGTAGAATACCATGAATTTGAACAAGGCAAGTTACACCATTGACCATTTTGCCCCAATATTTAAAATTATTTAATTTACATTTTAAATTATTATTGCATGCATAATTGTATTTAATTATTTTAAATTCCTGTTTTAAATATTTAATTATTCCAATTCCTTTGTATAGCCAAATTTGATTGTTGTATTATCAATTCCTTGTAACCTTAGTCAAATGAATTTAAAAATAAATATATGCATAGCAAATGCTTAGACCATGAAATATTTGACTTTGGGAGAATTTAGCCAAAATTTCATAAATTGATAAAAAGCCTATGACATTGCTTTGTCATGGTGGACTTTTGCAAATGTCTTTGAAAATTAAAAATAAAAGAAAATGATTTATACTTGGGCAAACATGGACCGTTGGTGGGTGCAAGTTTATGCAGGCACTGTCAGTTGGGATGAGACCTGTGGTTTTTATTGAAAGTTGCCCAAGTAGATTAAGGACCGGCCTTGAGCCGCATCTTGCAAAAGCTCCACCGTACTACCACATGTTACGTATGGGCGAACCGGGCTTAATAATTTGTATTACCTCAGTATTATTTATGCCATTTTTGTTGTGTGGGTGTCGGTTAGACTTTATTCCCACTTGGCGCAAGAGGGGGCTTCCGGCAGGTGGTTAGCCTAATGGAAGTGAAACCTTAGCGGGCATATTGGTATTGAGGTAGTGCATTGGAAACGCCTTGTGATAATTGCCTAGTCACACACCTAAGGAAGTGTGTATTGGCCGACATAACGGGCAAATTATCTCGTGTGGGTAAAGTTGTACCACCTCTGCAGAGTGTAAATCTATTCGAATAGCCGTGTCCACGGTTATGGACATGCTGAGCAAAGCCACTCTAAGTTAGATTTGTTTTGGTTTTAAAATAACTTTGGACATGATTTGAGGATGGTTAATCCTTGTGGTAAATTTGGGCGGGTAGCCTTGTGATAGGAGGGTATCCTTCACCATGTTTTCATATGGAGGTTATCCACTATAAAATGATCAATTTTAAATCTGATTTTAGTTATGTAATGAAAATGTGCCTTGGAACTTAGTATAAATATTTAAACCAAAAAGGCTGATTTACGCAAATAAACCCTACAACCTTCCTTTGAATAACTTATGCATGCATTCTAAATTCTGTATTGGGTGTAATTTGCGAGCACAGTTGTAGTGCTCACTCTTGCTGAATATTATTATTCAGGAGAAGACTGCTATCCAGAAGGTGAGGAGCAGGACGATTAGGCAGCGACCTCCAGACGATTGCCTGTGGCGTATCGTGTGGCTTACTATTATATTTTGCTTCCGCTTAATGTTTTATTTGGCCTCCGGCCCCAGTTGTAATAAACTCTATGCTTATTAATATACACGCTGGATATGTTTGTGATAACATTTTTGTGACTGTGTACACTGGAAATCCTAGACTAGTGTATGAACACAGAGAATTCGGGATCTTTCGTTCCCGGGTTCGACAAAAGTGGTATCAGAGCCATATCGACTGTAGGTCGTGACCTAGAAGGAAATTAAACCCTTAAGGATTTATTTTGAAAATTAAAAATAACTTGGTCTTCTGGAGTCATTTCTCAACTTTTCTCTTGAAAAATTATTTACTAACTCATCTCCTTTTCAAAAATTGTAGATGGCTGAAGTTCCGAATGCCATTTCCCATGGAGTCTTTGCTGGTCATTGGGCCGCCATTCTCTGGAAGATGATGCAGCACTTGGACTTTGAAGAAAGACCTACGTATCAAGGATACAAGTATAAGGTGGGAAATCAGGAACGGTGGAGAGTAGAGGTGATCCTCTACTCCAATCTATCGCCGAACACAGACTTCCACGTCTTCGATGCCCCAATGCGACGAGACACCTTCGCCAAAGGCATCGAGGATGCGACCGAGGAAGCAACCCGCAGACTTCGCTACATCTCGATCATCGCCTCAACGGCCTTTGGGTTCCACTATTACCCAATGCACATTCCAACCCGGCATGGCGGTGCTTTCCGCTCAACTAGAGATGAAGATGCCCGATCTCACTCATCAGTGGATCGGCGAGCCATGGATTATGCCTACGGAATACACTAGATGAGTGTCTCTCCTGCAAGTGAAATTACAAGATGCGAGAAGAAAAATTGAAGGCTGAGAACAAGAGCGGCCTCCTACAAGGAAGGCGAGGCTAGTTCTAGTGAGCAGATTATACCCCAATAACACCATAGATTTGACCTTAAATTTTTCCTTTAGTTGCGTAATTATGAGCTACCAAACCTTTGTAGTAGCCATAATGAATTAATAAAATAAAAATAAATTATTTTGCGAAATGTTCTTGCCTTGTGTTTGTTGAATTTGGGCTATTTTAGATCTATACTCTTATAATTCCTGTCTCTCTTGTCTAATCTGTGAAGAGTTCATCGGATGGTGACCACCCGCACGGAAGTGTCGGTGCTAGAGGGCAAGGAAATGAGAATGCCGAATATCAAGAAAACCAGTTCAATGACCACCACCTCCTCCAGCTGAAGCTCTGATGGCGCCAAATGATGGCCAATCGACTCATCGGATTGAGTTGCTAGCCCGATCCCTTCATAGCAATCGAGAATACCCAGCGTCGTGACCTATCATGCTCCTCCACCTCCGCAAGAGTAACTTTGTCGAGTTCATGAGGATCGCCCGCCAACGTTTTCTAGTAATACGGAACCCATGGGCGCAGATGATTGGCTCGGGGTCATTGGAAAAAGCTGGATATTGCTCAATGCACGGATCGTGAGAGAGTTTTGTTTGCCTCTCATCAATTGATGGGTCCCGCATCGAATGGTGGGATAATTTCAGCATGTCCCATGCTAATGCCCAAGAAATCACTTGGGATGAGTTCATGCAAGCTTTCGCCGATCTCACATTCCATCGGCATGATTACTTTGAAAAGAAGGAGTTTCGCTCGCCGCCAAGGAAACCGTTCGATCGTGAGTATCTCGCATAAGTTTAACCAACTTGCTCGCTATGCCCCGAGGATGTAGCGAGAGATGAAGGCAGCAAGAGCGATTTACGGAAGGGTTAAGCAGCGAACTCTCTGTTCGTTTGATTTCTCGAGATTTTACCGACTTTGTGGTTGGTAAATAAGGCCATACGCTAGGAAGGCAAACATCGAAATGGAGAATCGCAAGCGGAGGATGGCGGCTCGAAGTTTAACTCGGGAGGACTACCCAAGCCTCGCTTTCTCGGTCTCACCACCTCGGCGTGGGAGATTCCGGACTACTACACGAGAGTTCGGCTCGATTCGCACCCAAATACTTCCGGATTACGTAGTAGTTAAATGCGGAGGTCGATTCAGTGAGGCGGCTATTTCCACAGCGAGAATCACTTGCTTTCAACGCAACGAGTTGGGTCACTATGCCAATAAGTGTCCCAAGAAGCGTGACTGCCACCCCGTCAAGCCAACTCCGGAGTTTGGTCTCGGCGGTCCCTCAAGACCGGTGGTCGGTTCATGAAGGGCGTGTGAATCACGTCACCGCAGAGGAAGCCTATGCGACACGGATGTTGTTCTTGGTACGTTCCTTGTCAACTCGATACAAAGATCGGTTTTATTTGATTCCGAGCTTCGCATTCTTTTGTGTCAAATAAGTTTGTGGAAAAATATGGGTTATCTACCTCCCCTTAGTTAAGCCCATGTTAATCCATTCCCGGGCTCGAAATGAGGGCTAGTTTATTACTGTCCAAATCTTACCTTTAAAATCTCGGAGTAACTTTCTCGGCCAACTTAATAGTCCTGCGTTCGCAAGGATTGGGCGTAATTCTTGGAATGGGTGGCTTGCCAAAAATCGAGGCGAGGATAGATTGTGCTAGTAGATCTATCAACCTCACCAATGAACAAGGGATTTGGAGAGTTCCAACCCAAGACTTCTACGGAAAGAAGTCCTATCTTGACCGATTTAAAGGAAGTGCTGGAAGATATACCGTGGTACAAGAATATCCGGATGTTTTTCCGGAGGACTTACAGTATGCCACCGGACCGGGACATAATGTTCTTAATTGACTTAGTCGTGGATGCTCCAATTTGAAGCGACCCTACTGAATGCTTGCAAGCGATCTAGCGAGTTGAAGAAGCGATCGAAGAACTACTGAGTAAAGGTTACATTCAACCGAGTTCATCGCCTTGGGAGCTCGGTACTATTTGTCAAAAGAAAGACAATAGTATGAGAATGTGTGTGGACTATAGATCACTCAACGAGGTAACAATCAAAAACAAGTACCGTTACCTAGGATAGATGATCTGTTTGATCAACTTAAAGGAGCGATGTTTTCTCAAGATTGATTTGAGGTCGAGGCTACCATCGATTAAAAATCGACCAGGAAGATATTCCGAAGACAGCCTTCACCACCAGATATGGACTATACGAGTTCACAGTGATGTCATTTGGACTAACAAATGCCCCTGCTTATTTCATGAATATGATGAACAAAGTGTTCATGGAATTCTTGGATAAGTTTGTAGTGGTATTCATAGATGATATTCTCATCTACTCAAGAGATATGGAAGAGCATGAAAAACATCTCAGAATTATTTTGGGCAAACTCCGAGAACACCAACTTTATGCCAAACTTAGTAAAAGTGAATTTTGGCTCAGTCAAGTGGCTTTTCTTGGACACATTGTGTCAGCAGGAGGAGTTGCGATGAGACCCTCAAAGGTTGAAGCTGTAATGGATTGGAAGCAACCCAAGTCTGTCACAGAAGTGAGAAGTTTTCTCGGATTAGCTGGGTACTACCGCAGATTCATTGAAAGTTTCTCCAAGATCGCCAAACCCATGACTCAACTTCTGAAGAAGGAAAAGAAATTTGAATGGACAAGTGCTTGTGAACATAGTTTTCAAGAGCTGAAGAAAAGACTAGTCTCTGCACGGTGCTAGTTTTACGGATATCGTAAGGATTTTGAAGTTTTTGTGGCGCATCCGCTTGAGGGCTAGAATGTGTCTTGATGCGGGAAGGAAAGGTTGTGGCTTATGCATCTCGTCAGTTAAGGCCACATGAAGGAAATTATCCAACTCATGATCTAGAATTAGCGACAATTGTGCATGCTTTGAAAATCTGGCGGCATTATCTCATTGGTAACCGCTGTGAGATTTTCACAGATCATAAGAGTCTGAAATATATCTTCACCCAGTCGGATCTTAATCTCGAGCAAAGAAGATGGTTAGAGCCGATAAAGATTATGACCTTGGAATTCATTATCACGGGTAAAGCCAGCGTGGTAGCGGATGCTCGAGTAGGAAGGCATCTTGCAACACGGTGTTAGTTCAAGAAAATCAACGAGTTGTATGAAGAACTAAAGCATCTGAATCTGAAATTGTCAGTCAAGGCTGTATCAACACAGTGGAAGTCCAACCAACCATACAAGGTCAGATCAGAGAAAAACAGCTAGAAGACGAAGACATCAAAAAAATCATGAAGAACATGAGAAGAGGCAAAGCCCGAGTTTTTCGAAGGCGAAGCGAGGGCACAGTATGGTTTGGCAACGCATCGTGTACCTAAACATCATGAAACCGGACAAGCGATTACGAAAGAAGCTCATGAATCACCTTACTCTATCCATCCCGGAGTACCAAGATGTACCGGGATCCGAAGGAAAAGTATTGGTGGGTTAGTATGAGCGAGAGATCGCTGAGTTTGTTGCGTTGTGATGTATGTCGTGTTAAGGCGAACATCGAGACTGCGGATTATTACAACCATTACCAATTCCAGTGAAAATGGGAGGAGATTGGTATGGATTTTATCACCGGACTACCTAGGACCCAATCAGTTGTGATTCCATTTGGGTAATAATTGACCGATTAACAAAAGTGGCTCATTTTATTCCGATCAAGACCACTTACGAAGCAATAAGTTAGCGAGAATTGTACATGGCGAGGATCGTCTGTCTACATGGTATACCCAAGAAAATTGTGTCCGACAGAGGTTCGCGATTCACTTCAAAATTTTGGCGAGTCTACATGAAGCCTTGGGAACCAGACTCAACTTCAAAGACTGACATATCATCCCCAAGCAGATGGCGGTGAGCGTGTAAATCAGTCCTAGAAGACATGCTTGAGCTTGTGCTATAGATTATGGAAGAAGTGGGATAAGAATTTGTCCTATGTAGAATTTTCCTACAACAACGACTTTCAAGCTAGCCTCGGATGTCGCCATTTGAAGCATTGTATGGTAGAAAGTGTAGAACCCTCTCCTTTGGGATCAAGTAGGAGAGCACCAATTCTTCGGACTGAATTGATAAAAGAAGTGAAAGTAAGGTAAAAGCAATAAGAGAACGTCGAAAGTAGCTCAAACCCGACAAAAGAGTTATCCGATAATCGTCGGAGAGAACTATCCTTCGAGATGGGAGATTTTGTCTATCTCGGGGTAACTCCACTCAGGAGTGAAGAGATTTCGAGACTAAAGGAAAACTCGCACCTGATTTGTCGGACCCTATAAGATTTTAGCAAAAGAGGCGAAGTTGCTTATCGATTGGAACTACCGGCATCTCTGTCATTTATTCACAATGTCTTCCATGTATCGATTAAAGAAATGTCTCGAGGTACCAACGGAAGAAACACGCTCGAGAGCATCGATCTTCGGAAGATCTCACCTATGTGGAACAACCAATCAAGATTCTCGATGTGGCGAGCAGCGTCACCGAAGCAAAGTCATTCGTTCTTGTAAGGTTCGATGGAGCAATCATTTAGAAGAAGAAGCTACCGGGAGCGAGAAGAAGTTTTGAGAGCCGAGTATCCCTACCTTTTCTTGACCAAGTCGAATCTCTGGTCGAGATTCCCTTTAAGGGGTAGGTTTGTAACACCCAAAATTTCAATTTCGATTAAAAATAAGACTTTATTAATTTTTGTGGATTTTCGGAAATTTTAAAACTTTTCCTAAAGTATATTAAGGCTAAAAGAATTTATGTGCAAAATCTATTACCAACTAAAAGTTGGAATTATTTTATTTAAGTCCAGAATGCCTCATAGAATTTCTGTGAATTTTCTCAAAATTTTTGGACTTCATTTACTATTTTCTAAAGCCTATTTGAATTTCTGGAATTAAATCAATTGAAAAAGAATTTTAAAATCTTACGCTCTGATCTTGGGCGAAGCCCAAGATCGCGCGCTTCTCGCCCACTCTCTCCTCGCTGGCGAAATAACGCGGACCGTCCGATCAAAATCGGACGGCCGACAATCAATCCGCCGCGCCCTCTCTCCCGCTCCTGTCTCGCTGACTGGTGGGCCCTCGTACTGTGCTTCTTCCCCGTTCCCTTCTTCTCCGCAGCGTCGCTCTCCTACCGCCATTGATGCCGCACGCGGAGCTTCGTCTCCTCCGTGATTCCCTCCGCCTTAACCCCCGCATTCACGCGCGTTAACTTCCCCTTACTCCGCGCGATCACCCCTGCGTTTCCCCTCCTTTACTCGCCCTAACGCCGCGCGTCGTTGCCACCGCCATTACCGCGCACCCAATCTCCGCTCGGCCTCCTCGCCCTATAAAGCACCCATTGCGCCTCTCCTCCCTCATTCTATTCCCCCACCTCCTGTCCCCTCGATCGCCCTCAATCGCCCGCATTTCGCAATTCCCCGCCGGCGGCCGAAGCTCGTTCTTCTCCGATTCCGGTGCCACCAGGCTTCCCCCGGCCACCTCGACTACACCTTCGGTATCAGCATCCTCCGGCGATCCTCTGGCGCACCTCGGCTTCGCCTGAAGACCCCCGGAGCACCTTCGCCGCCAACAACCGAACCACACCGCCGCCTCTCTCCGTCGCCGACGATCTTCCGGCCACTCTCCACCGCCGTCAGGTAGCGCCCTCGCATCAGTATCGTCTCCTGAGTATTTTGCGCACCTCACCGGAGCCCACCGCGCCGCCGTTCGCCGGTACCATTGGAACCCGAGCGCCTCCCCTCTCCGGCGCCGACGTGGACAGCCACCTCAGCGCCACCTCATCACTTTTGCGTGCGTGGCGATCAAGTCGGCGCCCGCGTGGTTGCCGGCAGCAGCAGCGTGCATGCCAACCGCTCCTTCTCATCATTGCGTCGCCGAGTCCACCGTGGACTCGGAAAGCGCCGTGGACTCGATCCATGTATTCGGGCCCACATGTCGGTCTCGTGAGCGATCTGCTGGCGTCGGTGGCGCAATAAATAGAATTTCCTTTAGAAATTTAATTGGAAATTCGGAAATTTGATTTTAGGATTTAATTTAGGTTTTAAACTTCCAGAGCTCGTATTTCTTCATACAAACTCCGATTTAGGTGATTCAAATTTCTAAATTTGTATAAAATCAAGATCTAGCTAACTAAACCAAAATTATTTAATTTGGAGTTAATTTGAATTTTCATTTGAATTTATTTGTGTTCATTTGAATTCATTTGAATTTGGAATATTTTCGCGTATAGATTTTGACGACTCCGGAGAGCTTGACCCTATTGAAGAAGTAGAATACCAAGAATTTGAACAAGGCAAGTTACACCATTGACCATTTTGCCCCAATATTTAAAATTATTTAATTTACATTTTAAATTATTATTGCATGCATAATTGTATTTAATTATTTTAAATTCCTGTTTTAAATATTTAATTATTCCAATTCCTTTGTATAGCCAAATTTGATTGTTGTATTATCAATTCCTTGTAACCTTAGTCAAATGAATTTAAGAATAAATATATGCATAGCAAATGCTTAGACCATGAAATATTTGACTTTGGGAGAATTTAGCCAAAATTTCATAAATTGATAAAAAGCCTATGACATTGCTTTGTCATGGTGGACTTTTGCAAATGTCTTTGAAAATTAAAAATAAAAGAAAATGATTTATACTTGGGCAAACATGGACCGTTGGTGGGTGCAAGTTTATGCACGAACTGTCAGTTAGGAGTGAGACCTGTGGTTTTATTGAAAGTTGCCCAAGTAGATTAAGGACCGGCCTTGAGCCGCATCTTGCAAAAGCTCCACCGTACTACCACATGTTCTCGTATGGGCAGAACCAGGCTTAATAATTTGTATTACCTCAGTATTGTTTATGCCATTTTTGTTGTGTGGGTGTCGGTTAGACTTTATTCCCACTTGGCGCAAGAGGGGGCTTCCGGCAGGTGGTTAGCCTAATGGAAGTGAAACCTTAGCGGGCATATTGGTATTGAGGTAGTGCATTGGAAACGCCTTGTGATAATTGCCTAGTCACACACCTAAGGAAGTGTGTATTGGCGACATAACTGCAAATTATCTCGTGTGGGTAAAGTTGTACCACCTCTGCAGAGTGTAAATCTATTCGAATAGCCGTGTCCACGATTACTGGACATCTTGAGCAAAGCCACTCTAAGTTAGATTTGTTTTTGGTTTTAAAATAACTTTGGACATGATTTGAGGATGGTTAATCCTTGTGGTAAATTTGGGCGGGTAGCCTTGTGATAGGAGGGTATCCTTCACCATGTTTTCATATGGAGGTTATCCACTATAAAATGATCAATTTTAAATCTGATTTTAGTTATGTAATGAAAATGTGCCTTGGAACTTAGTATAAATATTTAAACCAAAAGGTGATTTACGCAAATAAACCCTACAACCTTCCTTTGAATAACTTATGCATGCATTCTAAATTACGTATTGGGTGTAATTTGCGAGCACGATTGTAGTGCTCACTCTTCTTGAATATTATTATTCGGAGAAGAGCGCTATCCGAAGGTGAGGAGGGGCGATTAGGCGGCGACCTCCGGGCGATTACTGTGGCGTATCGTGTGGCTTACTATTATATTTTGCTTCCGCTTAATGTTTTATTTGGCCTCAGGCCCGCTTGTAATAAACTCTATGCTTATTAATATACACGCTGGATATGTTTGTGATAACATTTTTGTGACTGTGTACACTGGAAATCCTGGACTAGTGTATGAACACAGAGAATTCGGGATCCTTCGTTCCCGGGTTCGACACTTGCCTACCGTGATATGTGGGAATGCATCTAGGATCATCTTGATCATCTCTTACCCACGAGCAATTTCTAGGATCAAAGTTTGACTTTCCAAGATTCTGTGCCCTCCTTCCCTCATCTATGAAATTCATGGAGCCTTGGCTTCAATATTCCCGATCGTCAATTGGAATAGGTTCTTGACCTTCTTGATGAGCTATGGTTAAAATTTGAGAGGATTTAGATTACCGGATCAAAAGTTGTGCCAATTTTGGTTTTTGGTGTCGCGCTATTTTTTACTATTCACTGGTACTACTATTATTGTTCACCTATACTACTGCCCAACTCATTTTAATTTGAATTTTTGGTGATTTTGGTTGTTGTGCTTCAGGGTTTCGATTGGATCCAGTACAAGACTTCTGTTATACTTGTACATTGATTTTCATAGCTTTTGTAGCTATTGGAGTGAAAATTGAGTTGAATCCAATCAAGATGAAAACGAGATAGTGCTCCTATTCATCCCCTCTCTAGTCGCCATTTTGGTCCAACAGCGCGCGTGTGTGTGCATGTGTGTGTGTTTAGCCATAATCCTTCTCATGTCACTCCATTCCATGTGTCGCATGTTTTAAGTGGTGGTAAGGACTACACCTATTATATCGCTCTCCTCCCGCTTGCCCAAGCAATGTGGTACTAAACCATGCCATGCTTTGGAATTATGAATGAAAGGACCTTTAGACAATGGGTCCAATTCCAACCATCCCCCACAAGCAAGAACGATAAAAAGAATTATTGTGCTAAAATATTATTAATATACCAGTCTTTTGGTATAAGTTCGTACGGGTTGAACTTGCACCTAGATTAGCAATACTCATCTTCTCACAGCTGATGAATGGACCACGCCTTGAATTCACAGCTTTTCATGATCAAATTTCACTTGAAATCTCAACTGATACTAGACTGCCAAAAAACCACGTCTAAACGGAGTGTTACATGGTTATGCTCTCTTATCTTCTCATGAGCTTCCTAGAGAATGTCGCTTTCTCGTGTACTGCGACCTCACAGTTAGGCTTAAGTAGGTGTATTCATTTTAGGAATTTTGTAGGACAATACATTTTCCCCTTATTTGGACACTAGAATATATTAAGGCTTTAAGCCAACATTCCACACAATTGAGAGTATTTTTTCTATAAGGACATGAGTGCAATTAATTATATGTACTTTCTTGTTACAACATCAACTTATTTTTCCCATTACCTAAGTCACAGGATCTCCAATCAAGAAGGTATAGGTTACTATTGTGGTGTAACTCAAATGGGCCTCGTACCCATGTCCATAGATGCAACGAAAATCGCCTTCTGTGGTAGCCTCTTTGTGAAAGAGTCTGCCAGATTTTTTTTTTTGGGTACGTATATAGTTCATAGTAATCACTTCAGAGTTTCTTAATTTTCTGACAGATTTAAGGGTAAACTTCACATGTTTGGAGGACTTCATATTATACTTGTTACTTATAACCTTAGTTAACATTGTTTGGTTATCGTAGTACATTAGGATTGACGGTATTGATTTCTCCACCAATAGCAAGTCAAAGCCATTCAGCCTCAAAGGTGGTTGTGTCTAGTGCTACAAGTTCAGCTTACATGGTATTGGTTTCTTCACCAATAGCAAGTCAAAGCAATTCAGCCTCAAGAGTCGTCGTGTCCAGTGCTACAAGTTCAGCCGCCATTGTATTGGTTTCTTATAACATCACAATTTTTGGGTCTTTTTAAAATTTTCAAAATAAAAGGAACAAGGTGAAATTTTCTTGATTTGTTTAAAGCTTAATTTGAAATTTTAGAAACTAAAACAATTTAATATGAATAAATCAAACTTCAATTGATTCAAAATTTGGTTTATTTGTTTTTTTGGGTTTTCCTGGATTTCTCCAAGTTCTTTTGTTATTTCTTTGAGTTTTAATTTATTTAATTTCTTTTTTGCTTTCCCAAAATTTCTTTTCTTTCTTGCAAACTTTAATTTAATTAATTATTTCCTAGTGTTGGATTTTAATTTGGAATTCTTGATTATATAAATATTATTCAATCAAATCCCAAATCTTATTTCAACTCCAAATCAAGATCCAAATTCCAATTCTCAATTCAAATCTTTGATCCGAAATCAATTCTTTTCTTGACCAATTTTGAATTCAAATTCTCAGTTTGAATTCATCTCTTCATCTCAATTTCAATTCTCAGCCGAATTTCAAAATTAAAATTTCTATTTGAATTTTCTCTAAAATATAAATATCATAATTTTTTTCATTTTTATTTCTTGGCCAAAAATATTTTTTCCTTTCCTTTTTCCTTTCCCTCTTTCCTTTCTCTCTTTCTTTTTCTTTTCCTCTTTCCCTTTCTTCTTCCTTTCTCTGCTCCATGTCCCGAGCCGCCCAGGCGCCCTCCCGCCAATCGTGCCGCCCATGCACCCCTTTCCCCTCTTCGCCCAGCATCGCGCTCTACCACGCCTGCGTCGCCGCAGCTCACACTGGTGCCGCCCCTCTGCTCTGTCTGCCTAACTTGTGCCCTTGAATCGCGCCCTCCCGCGCCTGCGTTGCCACCGCTCACACCGGCGCCGCCCCTCTGCTCTGGCCACCTCCCTTGCGCCCCTTTGTCTGCCCCCACGCGACGTCGTTCGCCTGTGCCCACGCTGCCAATTCCGCTTAGCCCGCGCCTTGCACCCTACCTATCGCGTCGTACCGTTCGCCTGTGCCCGCGCCACCCGCGCTTTGCACCCGCCAATCGTGCCGCAACCGCGTTCACTCGGTCCGGGGAATCGCATATAAATGGAGCCTCAACACCTCCTTCACCCCCTTCACATCCTCTCCAACTCTCATAACCTCCGAAGCTCTGTCGTCGTCGGAACGCGACATCTTCCTGAAGTCCAGCCGCCACCCCGACTCGCGCTCCATTCGAACCGGTGAGCCTCTTGCTTGTCCAACTACGTCACATTATGTTCCCAAGACTCGGGATCATTTACCCTCAATCAATTTCATCTTTCGTGTAGTACATCGCTGGAATTTCACCGTCTTCTTTGTCTAGGCCAAAACTCCTCCGTCACTCGATCTTGTTCTCCAGTGAGTACAAAGCCGAGCTAGGTGCGTTATCTCATGTTCTCGAGGTTCCCCCACCATTTCCCTACCTCCTCTCGGCCGATTGCTCGCCGTGAGCCCCTCTTCTCCACCGCCGGCAATTGTTGCCCCGGCTCCACGGTTTTCGGGAGTAGCTAATTTTATCAAAATGATTAATCAAAACATATATATCAAAATGCATTGCTAATTTTATATCAATTGTTTTCGGGAGTAGCTAAATACCTATTCGACAGTATTACACCTTGATAATTTGTGAGTGCCATGTTTCCTTTGAAACACTAGAAATGGGTAATTTTAGTTAGACATGTTTTATTACCATCTTGGAAAAACATAAATATGCTTGGTCATGCTTTAGTTGTATGATGGGTTCCTTCACAATGATTAATCATGAAAATTTGACTTCATAAAATATGCAATTGTGGTGTAGCCACTTTTATTAAAATTTGTTGTGTCATGGCAAGGGTTGTCATTTGGTCGGTTTGAACAAAAACGGTTGCATACCTAGATGAATAATCGTGCAATAAAGGGGTGGATTGATCTGGGCTTTACCGTACAACCATATATCTAGTATGGGATGCACCTAGCTAATTAAGTTGCAATGTCTTGGTTTTAGTTCTGTCTTGGAAGAGTGAATTCTGCGAGAGAAATTCACAATGGTGCAAGAGGGGTGCTGAATGGGTGCGAGGTCCATTCGGTGGTGAAACCTTAGCGAGCAGAACTGGGTTAAGTCAGAATTTTGTAAAAGTCTTGTGATAATCACTTAGTCACACACCTACGGAAGTGTGTGAAACAGATATTATAAGTTGATTATCTATTGTGGGTCAAGGTGTACAACCTCTGGCGAGTGTTAAAAATTATTCGAATAGCCGTGTCCCCGGTTATGGACAATGCTTGGTGATTTCACACGAGTGGTAGAATTTTCTTAAAAATATTGGAATAGTGGTTTGGTTGGGAAGTGAACAGGTAGCTTACTAGTTGTTTCAAAATACTTGTTTACTTATGTATTTAATATTTTAAATTATATATTTCAATCTATTTACTATATTTACTGTCAATACTGCTTTATGCAAAATATCATACAGCTATTCCTTGTTCAAGCCTTGCATTAATACTATTTGCATACATTCCCTACGACTTGCTGAGTACTTTATGTGCTCACGACTTTATGTCATTGTTGATCAGTTGCTGAGAAAGAATCAGGGAATCCAGAGTTTTACGAGGAGTACGTTGAAGGCCATGCGAACTAGGATGCTCTCCATACTCGATTGTCTGTGGGCATGTGGATGACTATCACGGGTTGTTTTCTTCTGTTGCAAGTTTATTTATTTATCATTAAGCCCTGCGTGGCAAACTTTGTAATCCTTGATCATAAGGTCTGTTGCTACTAAGTACTAATAATTTACCTTCTTCTTAGATATTTGTGATTTGGATATGTTTTCATCGATGTTACCACTGTGTGAACTAGCTACTGATTATATGACTAGTTAGAATACAGAGAGGGTCCGAACTTGCAGGTTCAGGTCCCGACATTTCTCCACCTATTGCAAGTCTAAGCCATTCAACCTCAAGAGCGGTTGTGTGACCTCCATGAAACTGCAGCACCAGCTAAGGTAAAAGCATAACCACTTGTAGCTTTGATGTTATCCGCATCAGAGATCCAATTTGCATCACTATCCAGCTAAGGTAAAGACGTAAGTCACAAGTCACATGATTTTCACGCGAAAATCCGCAAATACGCACGCGCGTGAGTTTAGCTATAGTCCTTCTCATACCACCATATGACATATGTCATATGTTTTAAGTGGTGACAATGACTTCACCTTTATACTGCTTTCATCGCACTTGCCCAAACAATATGGTACTAAACCATGTCGTGCTTTGGAATTATAAATAAAATGGGCATTTAGGCAATGGGCCCAATTCCAATAGTACGAATGTTGGGCTTCCTCGGTTCGGCCTACTAGTCAAAAGTGTATGGGCCACCAGAAGGATGAAAAGCCTAATTCCTAAATTGTGGTTTTTTGGACGGAGTATGTCTCAAGGACGTAAGGAATGAGGAACTTCACAAAGGTAGTAGTAACGTCGAGTTAGATGATCAGCAACTAAAATAACTATTTCAAGGCATTCGCTCATATTTGCTAAATGGATGCAGAGTTTACTTACACTACGCATACGAGTTGACCATGAGTAAATTAATGCGGCTATGTATCATGGTGTATTGTGCCCACCACGTATGGCTTAACAAATGGGGGCCATGGGCGTGGTGCTGTGCACTTCGGCGCATGCCTGCGTCCGCGATGACGAGATAGACTGGCTAAGCTACGAAGGTTGTTTTGGGTTTAATCAAACGATCAGTACTATAATTAATCGTCACAAGAGTGTTTCTGCTGTTAATTGCTGCATGCCCACGTGTAGGGATGCAAGTCGGCATTCCTCCTTTGTTACTTTATTCCATCTTACGAGTAAATCCAACTCTCCATCTCTGATCGAGTGCCAACAGCCGCTGACCATCTAGCCATCTGTACGTTGTCCAATCAATGTTGCAGATTGTGCCAAGATACTTTTTTTACTCAACAGATGATGATCTACTCTTCATTCCCCAAGCATGAGAGAAAATTCTTATACTGCCTAAAACATTGAAGTATGAATAGTTTGTGTGAGACCATGTTGGGGTTACCTGTGGTTGAGTATTTGTAGTTTGTGATGAGTATTTGACTTGTGGCTTGATTGAATTCTGAATTTGAGTTTGGTTTGGTGTTTGAGTTTAGAAAGGCTTGGGAAAAAAGAGTGTTTTTCCTTGCTCATGTGCTGATGGAACTTCCGTCGATAAACAGAATATTCCAATGGAAGATTGAACACATAATATGTTGGTTTAACAGACCTTCCAGCGATCAATGGAAGATTGCAATGGAAAATTGAACAAAGATTGCAATGGATAATTGTCCATAGAAGGCGCGGACGAGTTTAGAGAGGTCAATGGGGTGGTGGATTTTATGAGAATCGTGACGTGGATTGATCCTAGAGGGTTAGGATTATTGTGTGTGTGGTATGATACATGATTTGACTAATATGAGTCAAGTGTATGGAACATATGCTCGGAGATGGTTGCATGGTCTTTGGATGTGTAGCTTTCTTGGATGATGTGGCAGTCAATGGCAAGACCAGGACTAAGCAGGAGCAACAACGGAGACAAGGGGCCGACCAGGCGCCTGGCCCTCCCCAAGAAATTCATGAACCTTCAACTAGTATGCAATATTTAGTAGGCAGTAGGTCATCTCAGTTAACTTAATTGGTAAATAAAAAACCCAACAAAGCCTGATGAGGACCTAATAATCCTATATCAATTAAGTTATTTATCTGCAATATTTATTATTATAGATAATAATATCTTTTCTACAACCTTCGAAGATACCCCTCAATATTAACAATGAGGGGAGTCATACACACCTAGTCGTCGTAAGCTATTCTACGACCACCCTATATGGTCATAAGTTCTTGTACGACCACCTATTGATCGTAAGTCCTACAACAATCACCTCATGGTCGTAAGTTCTTCTACGATCACCTATTGATCGTAAGTCTTATTACGACCACCTTATGGTCGTAAGTCTTACTACAACCACGTCAGCTGCGACCACTCTATGATCGACAAAGTCTACATATATGTAGGCCCAATCGACTAGGGACACTTGCGCGTTGTATTTAATACACGTAATAGTTAATATGTGTCGTTATTCTTGAGATAACTAAACGTATTAAACATCTGCCTTTGACATAACCGCAAGACGACGTGTGGGATATGTCTCTGACAATATCTGTCTTTAAACGTGCGCATTGCATCAACCGACAAAGTGCCTCTTGATCTTGACAACTGTCACCCTTTCATGCGCTATATAAGGAGTAAAGTCAGTGGACAAAATAGAGAAAAAATGAAGAGGATCGAGTGATCAAGCAATCAAGAGATTCGACAGCTACAACAAAAGACAGAAGTCATCAAGCCCTAGTTTTAGTGACTTCCTTCTTGTTGCAAACATAATTAATACAACAACACAGGGGTATGGTTATTATTCTCTCAGGATAAGGCCTGAACCTGTATAAAATTCTTGTGTACTTTTCTGTATGGTTTCTCTCTAGGAGAGCCCCCGACATTTATTCATAATATCGATATTAAACCATCGACAAAGCCTAAAACCCTGACACACAACTAATGATCAGTCGATAGCCCTCGATGCAACACACGACTCTATAGTTGTCATTTCATCTATCTATTGTATTCCATTCCCATCTAGGTCTGGGCATCTTTCGTTATTGATAATTGACTACGATCCAGGACGTTTTCAATTTTCGATGTCACCATACTGGCGTCGCGGCTGCCCAGTGAGCAGCAAGCAGCGTAGGATGGCAATATTTAGTGTAAACCATGAATCTGATAAGTATTATATAAATTGTGGGTATGTTGATGTGACTAAATCTCACAACACGCATGATAATACTGACACTCATCACCATTATAAAATGGATGTCTTCAATATCGCAATGGATCAACAGTTGCACGAGTTGAATGAAAGATTTTGTGTACAATCAATGGAGCTTTTGGCACTAATTTTATCATTGGATCCAAGAGTTCCTTCTTTCAACATGTCAGATATACATACTCTAGTGGAGAAGTTCTATCCTACAGATTTTTCTAGCCAAGAGAGAGCTCAGCTGGAGTGTCAACTACTACATTACCAGCTTCATGCATGTAGCCATCCTGATCTAAAGAGTTCGTCCTCACTTGGCGATTTGACAAATGGATTAGTTAAGACTGGTAAAGCCTATGTTTATCTAATGGTTGATAGATTGCTAAGGATAGTGCTAACTCTTTCTGTGTCAACTGCAACCACTAAGCGAGTATTTTCAGCTATGAAACTCATCAAGACCCGTCTTCGAAATAAAATGGGAGATGACTTCCTTCGATATTCCGTGGTGGCCTATATCAAGAAAAAAAATTGCACAAAAGTTCGGTTCTCATTAAATTATTAATATATATGATCTTCTCGGTAGTCGTAGGGCCAAATTTAAGTTAATAGAGATGTACTTTATTTTTTATTCTGAAAACGAGAAAACACAGTACTATGTTTGTTAGTCGCAATAGTCATGTTGTAGTCTAAAGATATTGTTATGTGCACTTTGTTTTTCTAATTACTTGGTCATCCCTATTTGCAATTCCTAGTTCCGCCACTGAGCGGGAGAGTTGAGGTTCGTGCGGTCGTGGTAAGTCCAGGTGAGGCTACATGTCTCAAGTTGAGGTACCGAAAAGACAAGTATCATGAAGAGGCAAGGTGATGCATGTGGTGCATCGCATAAAGGTTTCAACTTTGGATTGATTTTTCTAAATCGTTTGTTGCACTAGGTTCCTGAGGTCTTGACCTATGTCATGGTAGTTTTTTGTGTGAGTTGGAGCCACAGTTGTCGAGTATTCCAAGTTTTGGAGGTTGTCATGTTCTTCCCGAGTTCGACTAGCTCATCTTCTTTCTGAGGTACCTCCGAGAGACCTTCCATCAGAGTAGTATGTCTATTTCAAATCTTGTCAGAGAGACCTTCTGTGGATATCGTGGGGATATGTGCATGATCTTAGGATGATGAGTCAATTGGCAATGACGTTATTGGTTTGACGAATATCGCGTTTTCGAAAATGCTCCTGTGCTATTCAGACCTCAGTTCGACCGGCAGCATTGGCGGTCAGACCGCACGTGGATCGGTTCGACCGACAGCATTGCCGGTCCGACCGGGCGTGGGGCAGTCCGACCGGCTATGTGCACCGGTCCGACCGGCCAGAACCTGTGGTGGAGTTTGGGGCTATGCCAAAAATAAAGTGTGTAGGCAAGAGAGGGGAGTCCCCTGCACTTGGTCTCATATTTTTTGGAGCTTCCAGTCAAAAGTTCTATTCATTTGAAAATTCCAAAGAGTTTCGGTTTTTCACGATAGAATTTTGGCTAAGTCATTTTGGGCGGTCTGACCGGCGTTATAAAATCGGTCAGACCGGTTGGAAATCGGTCCGACCGGCCAGGTAGGGCGGTCAGACCGGTTTCCACTTGTTCTTCGGCCAACTTGGCATTGTTGTGTTTCGATTGTGTCTAGTGCATGAGTTTCAATGCTTTAATGTTGCATATTGCATGGTTGAGCTAACGTGGATCAAGTTGTGAAGAACTTGTTCCCGGAGATAATTTTTTGTCTATTGCTGTGCAGATGGCTTGCAGGTCACCGACGTCAACGGTGAGGAGGATCGGGACTAAGTTTGGAGAGCTGAGGTCCAGAACGATCATGGATGCCGGGTGGAGTCGTGTGAGTCAAGCATGGTGCAGAATGGACAAGATGGTTCGAACGGGCAGTTCGTTGCAGCTGATTGGATCAAGCGGCGCGGGAGTCGGTGCAAGTGCCTTGGAGGTTTCGATGGGATTCGGACAGGAGAGACTTGCCGACATGATGAGAACCGCTGATCAACCTACACGTGGTGAAGCAGGCGATTGCTTCAACTGAAATGTGTGTGTGTGTCTCCTGTGTGTTTTGGGCCTTAACGGGAGCCCATTAAGTGAACTCTCTCTAAACCCTAGGCCTCCCTATAAATAGAGAGGGGGAGTTGGAAAACCCCTCAAGCACTTCATTTGTAAAAACCCTAGTTAGGGTTAGGGTTTGGAGAGGACAGGAGAGACTAGACTCTAGAGAGGAGATTTGTGTGTGTGCTCTTGGATTGAGCTCTTGTCCTCCTTGAGGGAGTGGCTTTGTAAGCAACATCTTGAATCAATCAATGGATGCTTGTTCTAAGATGATGTCTCATGTGTTTTCCTCGCTCTTTTAGTGATTTTGGTACTTGCTTGATTCGGTTGTTTTTTGTTGGTCTCTTGACCTCTTTTACCTTGATATGATGTGTAGGAATACTCCTAGGACCATCTAAATCATCAATCCCTCACGAGCAAGATTTGGATCAAGTTTTTCATTTTGCTAGGTTTTGGACACTCTTTTGGTAAAACCTAAAAAGATCAATTATTTGATGTGGATCTGGACGATCGTCGCTAGGAATAGGTTCCAGATATCCTTAGGGAGGTGTGTTCCAAATTTGGTAAAGTTTCATTGGTTGAATCAAAAGTTGGACCCATTTTCATTTTGGTTTTGGGTGGTCTGCAGTGGTTCTGGACTGAACCGGTTCGACCGATTCCACAACGGCGGTCAGACCGCCAGCTATTCGGATCGCCAGTTGGCCGTCGGTCAGACCACCAGCTTTCAAACCGCCAGTTGGCCGTCGGTCAGACCGGTCTACCTGAGATCAAATCTCCACTGTTGAGTCTTGTGGTTAAGGAGGTAATCAGATTCAGCACAAGGCTTCCTCTGTGCATTTACTGATCTTCTTAGTTTTCATAGCTATAGGAGAAAAGTGCATGTTGAATTTGATTAAGTCAAAAATTAAGAAAGCGTCTATTCACCCCCCTCTAGTCGCATTTCCGGTTCTACACCTTCCATCAACCTCTACCGGATCATCCCTCGGGGTAATTCTTGTCTCAATTGTTTTGGTTACGAGTGTTTGTTTTCGCTGTGACAAACTGGCAATCTTGGCTCCACCTTTTGTAGCTCAGTAGCTATTTGAGGGTTGATCCATTTTGATTTGCATTCTTTGGGAAAAAGTTTTTGAAAAGGCAATTTATTTGGGTGGCGCCTATTCATCCTGTCGCCTCTCGTGATACAGTATGCCGTTTTCACGGGTTGGCTGGTGCGTGGTATTGAACTGTAAGCGTGGACATCCCGGCCCGTCTTGCGACTCTGGTCATTTTTCTTGCAATGTCTACCATGCGATATAAATTGAAGAGAAAATAAAAAAGAAAAGTACGACATTGTCTGCCACTCTAGCCAGTAGCCACGATGCGTGCATAGATGCCATGCGTTTGGGAGAAAAGACTGATTTCCACTTGGGCATCTGGATATATACGCACGAGCTTAGCATATACGAGCGGTGATCGACTGGTGAGTGGTGATCGAGTCAAGATTAAAACACTGTCTGATTTGACGACTTGTCGGGCCGGCTAAAACCATACAAAGTGGATGCCCTTTTGGGTTTCTTCTGTGTTAGTGGGTGAGTTGCCTAATTTTTGCCGCTTTCCACTGTCTCTCGCTCAGCTCAGCTGTGTGCCTGTCCGCTCCAAGCAGTAGTGGCCTTTCTTTTTCCAACGTGTGGGCAACTTTAATCGCAACTTCAGAAGCAGCAAATGTCTTATCAGTTATATCACAAAGTCACAACTTGTTGCTAGCTACTCTTGTAGATATATATAGCTAGCTCGCTGGCAGATGATCGACTACGGACTACCTGTCGATCGACCATTTGGAGAACCGAGCACTGATTGGTTGCTACTTTACTGTAGCCTATATCTATGCATAGAAAGTTAGGAACATGCATCTCGCAGCTAGCAGTTGAATTGGAAAGGCCAATGCAGGTGCTTCGTCCTTTTTTAGACAGATGTGATGAACATATGACGTGTGTTTCCCAATTAAAACACTGCTGTGTCGATGTGCAGTGGGCGGTATATATTCGGAGATATCTCAAACAATATTCCAGATATAAAGCTCGATACATCTTGAACCATACATGCATGCAAGCACATAAGTGGTGGTTCTCAACATTAGTTCAGTACGTACTCCAGTTCTACTTAAGACAAAATGAAGTACATGCATGATGGAACAAGCTAGATGCTAATTAGCATGCAGGTATATCGGGAGTTTGGACTCTTCTGGGCTATTTTGTTGAATATGTAAGTATTTTTTGAATTACTTTGATTCAAAAATGTACTAGATGAAATATGAATAATATTATAGCCTTTTGCATAAGACAGAGAGATATGAACACCATAGTCATACCAATTTCTAACAGAACATAAACTAGCATTTCTATCTCAGTGTTCAAAACAATAACATGAAGTAAAGATAAACAAAGTAGAAGGATTAGATTGATATACCCAGAACCAGTTGAAGGAGCAGCAGCAGGAGAGGAGTTGACGAGATTGTCGTTTGCCATGGTGTAGTGGACGTAGTCGTGCAGTTGATGTAGAGGAAGCAGAGGATCAGATGATGATGAAGCAGCGAGCAGTCGCGCGAACGCTCCCCAAAAACCTTATTCGCCCTCGCTCGTGTAAGCCTTCAAGGACGGGGTTCCGGAGGCCAGCTCTCCCGGTTCGACCGTACACGAGCCTCGCCGGGATGGAGATCGCCAGAGAAAGCAGCAGCAAAACGTGGAGAGGAAGAGCATGTCTCAGTCGCGTGGAGTGAAAAAGAGAGAATGGAGAGGAAGAGTCTCACGAACAGTTTATTGTTCTTTTAATGGCCCACAAAAAATAAAGAGATCAAAGCTATCGCCATCAACGGTGGTAATAATGACCACTAGTAATCGAACCGTTCTTGCCGATCCGTTTGTTAATTCCATTCTGCGAGTCGGTGCGTTTGATTTCGAATAGATAAAGAAAAAGCAGCGCGCACAAGCGCGCTGTCACAGCGCACAACACACACCAAGATCGCCGCGACTCGGCTCGGATGGCGGCCTTGGCGTGTGTTGACTCTCTCTAATTCCACAAGGGGGTTACCACGATCCACTTTATAAAGTGGTGTAACTCCCCACTAATACTCCATGTGGGACTAAACAGTTTTAGCACGTGCACATGGGCCTTTGAGATTTTCTAGGAATTAATTAGAGTTAAAATTGGGCCAAGCCCTTATTAATTCCAATAATCCCCTACCAGATCCCAAAGGCACATGTCAAATGCCTTGATCCACAGTATTGTTTTAATATACCAGTGTTTTGATGGAGACCGGTTAAGGTTGAACATCCACCTAGAACAGAAGATGCACTTATCCACAACTGCACAATGGACTAAGCCTTGAATTGACAGTTTTGTGTGAATAGGTTTCACTTAAGTCCTTAACTGATACTAGGCTGCAAGACATCCCCGCGGGTTGGAGCATATAAGTCATACTCCTAGCCTATTCATGAGCTTCCTAGAGATTACCCTATCTCATAGACTGTGACTAGCAGTCGGGCTCATATATGTGTGTTCTTTCAAGACTGCTCTGTAGGACAGCATCTTTGCTTAAACAAGCCACAGAACACATTAAGATAAAAATCATCCTGCCATACAGATTTAGGAGAGAATTGCATCTCCAATGGAGTGGGTCTATAAAAGTACTCTCCTCCCAGTTAACCAATAGCTTGTTTCGCCAATCCTACTTCACGGGATCTCCGATCACATAGGATGGGTTACCACTATGGTATAACTCACGTGGGTCTCGTACCCATCTCCCTCGATGCATTGTCTATCACATTCCGTGATAAACCCTTTGTGAAAGGATCTGCTAGATTCTTAGCTGTTTGGATATAATCCAAAGCTATTACTCCAGAGTTTCTCATTTTCCTGACAGACTTGAGTCTTCTCTTCACATGTCTTGATGTCTTCATATTATCCTTAGAACTATTCACCTTGACAATCACAGTCTGATTGTCACAGTTCATCAGAATAGCTGGTATCGGTTTTTCTACCAATGGCAAATCCATCAAGAGTTCTCGAAGCCATTCGGCTTCAACAGTGGCAATATCTAATGCTGTGAGTTCTGCTTCCATTGTTGACCTTGTTAAGATGGTCTGCTTGCAAGACTTCTATGAAACAGCGCCACCTCCAAGTGTGAAGACATATCCACTTGTGGCCTTAATCTCATCGACATCGGATATCGGTTTGAGTCACTATAACCCTCCAGTACCCTAGGATACCCGGTATAGTGAATGCCATAGCTCATTGTACCCTTTAGATAGCGCATTACCCTCTCAAGAGCATGTCAATGATCATCTCCCGGATTGGAAACAAAACGGCTTAGTTTGCTCACAGCAAATGAGATGTCAGGCCTGGTGCAGCTAGCTAAATACATGAGTGAACCAATTATCTGAGAATATCTCAATTGGTCTCTGTCTATTCTCCGATTCTTCCTAAGCAACATGCTAGGATCATAAGGTGTTAGAGAGGATTTGCAGTCGCTATAACCAAAATGACTCAAAATCTTTTCCACATAGTGGGTTTGCAACAATGTAATCCCACCTTCATCACCTCTCAACAGCTTGATGTTCAAGATAACATCAGCTACTCCCAGATCTTTCATCTCAAAGTTTTGAGACAAGAAATCCTTGACCTCCTTAATCACATTAAGGTTGGTCCCAAAGATCAGTATGTCATCAACATACAGACATAGAATGACTCCTTCGCCCCCACCATGGCGATAATACACACATCTGTCAGCTTCATTCACAATAAAGCCTGTAGATGTTAAAATTCTGTCGAACTTTTCATGCCACTGCTTAGGTGCTTGTTTAAGACCATACAAAGATTTCAACAACTTACACACCTTTCCTTCTTGACCATTTACTACAAATCCATCTGGCTGTTCCATGTAAATCTCATCATCCAACTCTCCATTTAGGAAAGCCGTCTTAACGTCCATCTGATGAACGAGAAGACCGTGTGAGGCAGCCAGAGATAGTAGTACTCGAATAGTGGTCAATCTAGCCACAGGTGAATAAGTATCGAAGAAATCTTCGCCTTCCTTTTGGGTATAACTCTTGGCCACAAGCCTTGCCTTGTACTTCTCGATAGTACCATCAGGTCTAAGCTTCTTTTGAACACCCACTTACATCCTACTGGGTTTACAACCATAAGGGCCTTCGGTGATCTCCCAAGTTCCATTAGAAATAATGGAATCCATTTCACTACGGACTGCTTCCTTCCAGTATTCTGCATCTGGAGAAGCATATGCCTCAGAAATGGTACTTGGAGTATCATCCACAAGGTACACAATGAAATCAGGACCAAAAGACTTTGCAGTCCTTTGTCTTTTACTCTTTCTCAGAGTTTCATTATCTTCCTCCTCAGGAATTTGCTCAGGGGTCTGCTCAAAATATTCCATTGGAATGGCAGGTTCAGGAGTTGTATCAGGCTCCTGACTCGATGAACTAGACATATCTTTTATCGGAAAAATATCCTCAAAGAATGTAGCATCTCTGGACTCCATAATTGTACCGAAATGCACATCAGGTACTCCAGATTTCACCACTAGAAATCTATATCCAACACTATGGTGAGCATAGCCTAGAAAGACACAATCCACAGTTTTTGGTCCAAGCTTACGCTTTTTGGGAATTGGCACATTGACTTTCGCCAAATGACCCCAAGCACATAAGTATGAAAGTGATAGTCTTTTCTTCTCCCATTGTTCATATGGGGTTATCTCTTTATTCTTTGCAGAACCTGTTCGAGGACATGACATGAAGTCAATATAGCCTCCCCCCACCATGCTTTGGAAAGACCCGCTGTGTCTAACATGGCGTTAACCAACTCAGTTAGAGTGCGGTTCTTTCTTTCAGTAATCTCGTTTGACTGGGGTGAATAGGGAGGCGTCCTCTCATGGATTATACCATGTTCCTCACAGAATAAATTGAACTCATTAGAAAAGTACTCGCCGCCACGATCAGACCTAACCCTTTTGATTTTTCTTTCAAGTTGGTTCTCAGCTTCTGCCTTATAGATTTTAAAGTAGTGAAGTGCTTCACCTTTAGTTTTTAAAAGATACACATAGCAAAACCTAGTGGAGTCATCAATCAAAGTCATGAAATATCTATTACCACCTTTTGTCAACACACCATTCATCTCACACAGATCTGAATGTATGAGTTCTAATGGTGCCAAGTTTCTTACCTCTGCGGCCTTATGAGGCTTACGAGGCTGCTTTTGATTGTACACAAACTTGACACTTAGAACCTTTGGCAAGTGTAAATTTCGGGATTAACTCTAAACTGGCTAAACGCGTCATGCAACCAAAATTAATGTGACAAAGTTGTGAATGCCAAATAGTAGTCTCATTACCACTGCAAACATGGTTCACAACATTATTACACAAATCTGAAAGAGATAGGCGGAACAAGCCTCCGCACACATAGCCTTTACCAACAAATTGTCCACACTTAGACACAACAAATTTATTGGATTCAAACACCAGTCTAAAGCCATCTCTACACAGAAGAGATCCGCTGACGAGATTCTTATTTATGGATGGCACATGATGCACATTCTTGAGTTGCACAATCTTCCCCGAAGTAAACTTCAGATTGACCGTACCAACACCATGAACAGTAGCATGTGACCTGTTCCCCATTAGAACGGCTGAATCCCGAGTGACCTAGTAAGAAGAAAACAAAGAAATTTCAGCACACACATGTATGTTAGCACCAGTGTCTATCCACCAATCGGTAGTTTGACATACGGAAAGAACAGTAGGTAAATTACTATACCCTGATGTTCCCGTCTCAGTGGTACCAACAACAACATTAGCAGACTTGGAATTCTGCCCTTGCTGATTCTTCCCATC
The DNA here is from genome assembly GCA_036346395.1 of Hsuehochloa calcarea. Lineage (NCBI taxonomy): Eukaryota > Viridiplantae > Streptophyta > Magnoliopsida > Poales > Poaceae > Hsuehochloa > Hsuehochloa calcarea. The sequence continues at coordinate 72,261,373 of CM070594.1, read as the reverse complement.
TTTGCGTTGGCTGCAATCTTTGGCCCAATGACCAGATTCGCCACACACAAAGCAAAGACCATCCTTTGTATTATTATTCTTCTTCTTGAAGCTAGTTGTTTGTGCGGTCTTGTTCTTGCCTTTGAACTTCTGAGCTTGGCCATTCTTTTTCTGCACCGCATTGGCACTAGAATGTCCCTCATTACCTCTAGTGTGTGTATCTTTTGCTCTCGCCTTCTCTTCAACATCAAGAGACCCAATGAGATTTTCAACAGAAAACTCTTGTCTCTTGTGTTTCAGAGTAGTAGCAAAATTCCTCCAAGAAGGAGAAAGCTTGGCAATAATGCCCCCCGCAACAAACTTGTCCGGTAACACACACTTGAAGTGCTCAAGTTCTGTGGCCATGGATTGTATCTCATGAGCCTGTTCAACTACAGAACGGCTATCAACCATTCTGTAATCATGATACTGCTCCATGAGATACAGTTCACTGCCTGCATCCGAGACCCTAAACTTGGCCTCGAGTGCATCCCACATCTCTTTCCCTGTTTTGATCACATGTATGCATCGATTAACTTCTCACCAAGAACGCTAACCACTGCACCTTTGAAAAGGTTATCAGCAGCCTCGAACGCTTGCTCCTATTCAGGAGTAAGGGTTCCATCAGGCTTGCCATTTGTCACATGGAAAACGTTCATGGCAGTTAACCAAAGCACCATCTTGGTGCGCCACCTCTTATAATTCGCGCCATCGAATTCAGAGGGTTTAAGCGCAGCAGCAAAGCCAGTTGACGAAAAATGCCTATAATAAGGTTTTTGGATTGTTGAATATGTAAGCATTTTTCGAATTACTTTAATCCAGAAATATACTAGATGAAACATGAACAATATTCTAGCCTTTTGCATAAGACAGAGAGACATGAACACCATAGTTATACCAATTTCTAACAGAACAGAAACTAGCATTTCTATCTCAGTGTTCAAAACAATAACATGAAGTAAAGATAAACAAAGTAGAAGGATTAGATTGATATACCCAGAACCAGTTGAAGGAGCAGCAGCAGGAGAGGAGTTGACGAGATTCTCGTTTGCCATGGCGTAGTGGACGTAGTCGTGCAGTTGATGTAGAGGAAGCAGAGGATCAGATGATGACGAAGCAGCGAGCAGTCGCGCGAACGCTCCCTAAAAACCTTATTCGCCCTCGCTCGTGTAAGCCTTCAAGGACGAGGTTCCGGAGGCCTGCTCTCCCGGTTCGACCGTACACGAGTCCGTTTGTTAATTCCATTACTGCGAGTCGGTGTGTTTCGATTTCCGAATAGATAAAGAAAAACGCGCGCACGCACCCGCACCCGCACCGCACGGCACGGCACGACACGGCACGGCTCGGCGAGCGAGCGAGCGAGCGCGCGCGTGTGTTGACTCTCTCCAATTCCACAAGGTGGTTACCACGATCCACTTTATAAAGTGGTGTAACTCCCCACTAATACTCCATGTGGGACTAAACAGTTTTAGCACGTGCACATGGGCCTTTGAGATTTTCCAGTAATTAATTAGAGTTAAAATTGGGCCAAGCCCGTATTAATTCCAATATATTTTGACGATGAAATAGTAAATCTGATCTCCTCTTCGTGAAATTGGAAAAAATAACATTGTGGTTGGATAGACTGACGATACATGTCCCCTTGCAGTATTCTCAGAGTACTTCAGGACCTGCAGCGACAAAGATGGGGTGCGAGGCAGGGTACGTGGTGGCGACCTGCATGCCGTGGTCTGAGTTCGCGGCGGGGGACTTGTCGTGGTCCTAGTTCATGGCAGGTGGCTTTCAGCGGCGATTTCGCACAGCATGTCGTCTTTCGCGGTGGTTTTGTGCGGTATGAATACTATTTTTATCATTTTATTCGCACGAATGCTAGTTTTTCTATTTCATTTCAAAAAGATGCTAAATGAGCCAAAAACTCATATATTTGTGTACCCCTTAATTAGGCGTGTACAAGAGTGAGCATGCATGTATGAAGTTTAGCTACACCACAAGTATATGTAGTATAAATTAAGTAGGCTTGCACGTACATGCATCTACAGTTATTCCAATCAGATTACACATTGGGACCAACCGTCACCGAGCTAGCTCCAAATAACTACCGCTGGATCGATCGACGCGGCTAATTAATTATTTTCAGTAGTGACGTCTTGGCCCTTGAGAGCCTCGAGCTGCGCCTTGCCCTTGGGGCCGTTCTTCCTTACGTACACCCTGTACTCGTCGAAGGTCATCGGAGGGTAGAGGGACGGCCGGTCCGGCGTCACCAGCTCCGGCGCCGGCGCTATCTGAACGTCGCCTCTCGGGTTGTAGAACAGCGCGAGGGAGACGCGCTCCTCCATGGCGTTCACGATCACCCGGTGCTCCACGCTCTTGTACACATAGTTGCTTAGTATCTGTTTAATTACGAGGACAAATTAATTAAGTCAAGATTTATCAACAGATATATCGTCGAGGAATTAAATTAAGTGTATACATGTGAAAAATATTACCACTAGAGACTTGTGTGTAGCCATGTATGGCTAGATTGCATTCATGCACATGGAATATTGGTATGGATGAATTGGCCGTGCGTGTGCGTGCGTACGTGCATGCATGTGCGGTTGGGTGGCTCTCGTACGTGGTATGATTCGCCGTAACATGAGTGTCCGAGGTAGCTTCAAACCGACACACATAAAATTGCTACGTTTTTGGAGCAATCACAATCCACTTATACTTGGTCTCAAAAGAAAATACACGCATATATACTTAGGCTCTCTGTCCACGCATGCGTGCTCTCATGGCGTGCGAGCTGCGCGAAAGATCGTCGCAAAGAGTACAAGTCAACTCCGGAACTAGCTTCCTTGCTGACCGTAGATAATTAAGATCTATCCGGTCATTTCACCCTTAATTTAACTAGTCATCCGTTAGTTATCCAAATAGGCAGCAATTCTTAATTTCATAGATGCCAGCTGTACCTGTACGTACCGACAAGAACAATACGTATATATGTACAGTCGTGGTTTGAAATTTTGGCCAATTATAACTGAAAATCGTTTCTACTAGACCCAGTAAATTTCAAACCGGTCCCAAAAAAATTGTTTTCCATGAATTTTGTGAAATATAGAAGAAATTTGAGCTAAAATTTCTTTTCAAAAACTTCAGGTGATTTTTTGACCCATTTTTTTATTCAAATTTTGATTAGAAAATTTAGCCAAATTCATTTAAAAAAATCGATTTTCGGTCAAACAGGCCCTACACCAGACCTGGTAAAATTTTGATACCGGATATCTTAACCCTTTGTACAGTTAGGTATACGTAACTCGTACTTAGTCATGGTCACGACCAAATTCACGATACAGTAGTGCCAGTAGTACTATTTTGCTTATAGAGGCCAGTATCGCACATGCACGCGCGCGCGCACGGTAATTAATTGACTAGTTAGTTACCTGAATCTGGTCGCCGACGTTGACGACGAAGGCGTCGCGGAGGGGCTGCACGGTGACCCACTCGCCGTCCCTGCGGCGGACCTGCAGACCTCGGACGTGCTCGTCGGCGAGGAGGACGGTGAGGACGCCCGGGTCGGAGTGCGCCGACAGGCCCAGCGTCAGGTCCGGCTGCGGGCACCGCGGGTAGTAGTTCGCCCGGAGGCACGCGCCGCACTCCGCCCCGCCAAACGCCTCATGGAAGCGCGCCTCGTCCAGCCCCAAGCTCACGGAGAGAACCGTCATCAGCAGCTCGCAGAGCCTGATCACCTCGCGCCCGTACTCCTCCGACACCTCCCTGCGCATACATTTACATAAGCTATCAGTACGTAACCGTTTTAGCGTCTGTACGGTTTTTCTAGCTATTGAGTGTAGAAATATCATTCTGTTTTTTTACTCTCATTAGGTCAATCAAGTGGACAGTGACTATATATACAAGTTTTAGGGTCGACTAAGTATGAGTCAGCTGGGTATCTTAGGAGGAGGACAGTTTAGTATTCTTTGCTACTTTCTCTTATTCCAAATATAACTCATTTCGGATATTGACACGGCCTCTGAGGTGACATTTTAACCATCAATTTATATGAAAATATGTTGTTTTAAATATAAAAAAACACCTGTACATTTATGAAAGTATATTTCATGATGGATATAGCAATACTAATTTTATATTGTCAATCTTGGTAATTATTTGTATATTGATGGTAAAAACTAAAAATATTTGATATGTACATATTCTAAAACAACTTGCATGCATTTAGAACACGAGGTAGTAGCTTGGAACAGTCATCACTCTCGAGCCTTTTGCATGAAAGCACCCTCTACCAACTTTTCTTTACATGCACGTGTTGGATTTCATGCTGTGAAAGTTGCACGATCGAAATAAACCTTCTTTTCTACAACCTATTTTTATAGGTTTTAGACTGGCCGAGTATGGTTATTACGTCTATATATGCATGTGTAGCAATTAAGGCATCTAGCAATGACTACTATACCCCTAGAATAGTAGGGGAATTTCCTACACAAAAGGTACTAGGCAAAAAAAAAAAGGAAAACGAAAATAAACAGTAATGGCTGGAATAGTACACCATGGCCAGTGACAGTTACGTTAATTTATATATAGTTCATGACAATCAGCACACTGTTCTTAGGTAAAAACTGACCGAACTTGGATATACATATATTTTTATGAATGGTAAATTAAATATATTTGGATAAGTTTCGGAGTATGTCATTCGAAATATACTCAAATTTTGTGGCGGAATATTTTTTTTACATGACATGCATGCTTATAATTAAATACGTAGTGTTAAACAAAGTATTGAACTCTAAGTAACTAACAACAGCTAAAACCATACATAGAATATGTGGAACACAATGAAAATGTTTTAAAAATAATTTAATTATGCTAGATGGTTTAACTTAACCAACATGCATTTTTGGGGATTCAATTTAAATAAATCAACATTAAACAATATCAACAATGAAAACATTTAATCCAAAAGTGCGTCAAATGATGCACAACTCGATCACACCCACTCTTTCTAAAAAGAAATTCGATGTAGTACTAGAAAGACATATCTACCACAAGAACCTCAGCTACATGCACATAGGCTAGCTAGCTAGCTAGAATGTGAAAAATCAAAAGGCCGGGATTACATACTTGCAGATGCCGGGATTGACCGGCCAGTACTTGGCCGGGCTCTTGGCGGCCTCCGGGCAGAGGTGGAGGAAGTAGTAGTCTCCCCAGTCGAGGATGGCACCCTTCTCGATGCCGAGCCGGCTGCCGTATCCCTCGTACGTCCGCGGCGAGTTGGCGTACTGCTGCTTCTCCGGGAGCGGCAGGCGGAAGAAGCCGCGCCACGCCTCCCGCGCCGCGCGCATCAGCTCCGGCCGCACCCCGTGGCCCACCACCTGGAAGAACCCCCACTCCCGGCACGCGGCCGCGACGGCCTCGGTGAGGTTGCCGAGGCGGCCCTCATCGGCGGCCGCCGCGCCGCCGCCCTCCGCGAGCAGCTCGCCGATGTCGATGACGGGAATGCTGATGTCCGAGGGCTCCTGGACGTCGCCCGCCAGCTGCACCGCGGGGCGGTCGCACGGCGGCTTGACGTAGCAGCGCGGGATGGCGCCCAGGCCGCTCTCGGCGAGCGCCTGCACGCGGACGACGGGCTCCGGCCACTCTTGCATGCAGTCCGCCATCGCTATATATGCCGCCTATGCAACAGTAAAAAAAAGTAATTAAAAATCGTGAAACAATAAAAAGAGCAACTCGTCTAACGAAACTACAGTGGTATACTGGTAGCTACCACCTACATCAGTTACAAATGCGCGCGAGTCGTATATACACTACATATATGCACGACGCCCTGGATCGATCTCGTGCCTCAACGAATAAAAACACAAGACAATTCAAGCAGAAAAACACGACGGGAGCACAGCTATACGAATCACGAGGAGTATTGCTAGTGGCCGCGACTCGTGCATGCATGGATGGCGAGAGGCAGCTGGTATATATATGGACACTAGCTAGCCGTGACTCATACGATCAACACGAATAACACAAGATCGAGCCAGCTAGAACACACCGAATTAAGAATAATGAGGGAATTGACGCACGTACTGGGGCAATTAAACCGCGAGTACTTCTCGAGTGAGCTACCTGAGCTGTGCCTGGGTGTCTCAGCTCCTTCGCTTAACGAGTGCTCAACGAGGGGGTATATGTAACCAAAGCGAGGAGACAGAAGAGAGAGAGAGAGAGAGACGAAAAAGGAGGGAGGGGGTGTCGACGTGTCGTTTTGCTTTGTTTACTTTTTCTTTTCGGTGGACAATTCACCCACGTGTTTTTAGTGAGGGAATTGGGGATTCGTTGCGGTCATGCATGATGACCGGAGCGACTACTACTGCTACTACAAGTCGATCGATCTCGCTCTCGGCTCGAAAATTCCACGGATCGGATGTCGCGAGCACGTACTGATCAATTGGAAAGGTCCGCGCGAGCGTAGCGCTCGATCAGTTGTTCATGTACACCAGAGATGATGAGGACACGTACGGCGTTTGATTTGATACATGCTCGGATGCTCCTATCATCCGAATTTTATTCAACCCAAAGCACATTTCTGCCGCAATGTTTAAGAAGGGAAGTCAAAGAGAAAGGTAATTGTTTTTATATTGAGTGCTGCACGTACTGATTATATGTGTAATTAGTTTGAAGAATTGTGTTTTGTAGATACTCGTCATATAAAAAAAAAACTCCACGTTCGCTAACTGCTGTGGCCTGTAGTGGGAATAATTATATATAGTACCTTTTTCAAAACCAAACAGGTCAAGGTCCAGTTTGTGGTCGCAGTGATGTGTTGTGTTATATACGGTGTCTAGAATTGTTGTGGAAAAGTAGTTGTAAAAAATATAGTAGTATTATGCGTGGAAAATAATATTAAAGTTCACAAACTGCCCTTTTATATGGTATAGGTAACTACTCTAGCTTGTCCTTTTCTGTTATTTAGGGGGGAAATATTTTCATTTGCGATGTGGTTTTAAAAAGTAGGCAACCAAATAGAAAAGCACATGATAACATTTCCACCAAACGAGGTGATCGAAACCCCCGTAATGTCAAATGGAACAAAGACACGCCATGTTAAGATAAGTTCAGCTCTGCAGTTCTTTGTTCATATTATAATTGTGATAAGAGCATACAAAGACTTTTTTAATAGTCAAAACAGAGTCAGAACCCTAAAAAAAATAGAGTGAAAAAAATGGCGGATCCGATTAGGCATATGATCGCCCATATCTAGGGGTGTCAATCGAATTCATTTTATCTGGCATCCGAATTCGGTTGGTAGCGAATATGGTTTAGTGTTTTTTCCAATTAACAATTTCTCCCTATTCGTATTCTTATTCGCATAAAAAAAAATATGAATATGAATATAGTATGGATTTTTGCCACCCGAAATGTTATTTTATCCGCACTATTCGTAATCATATTCGACAAAACAATATACATATTTTATTGAGGTATGGCTAATTAGTTGGATGAGTATTTTTAGTTTAGTATGAATGCATGTTTTTAGGTGAAACAGATTAATTTGAATGATTAGGTGTGCTATGTATGAGGATAAAATATCATAAATATCTTGCAATTACGTAAGTTATTCGGATATCCGAATCCGATCGAATTGAGTAGGTTTTCGATTCGTTACAATATTCGTTTCGTATTTGTATTTGACAATATTCGAATTTGCATTTGTGCTCGTTTAGAAAATACAAATACAAATACAAATACAAATACGGGAAGACCACTATTTGATTTGTATTCGATTCGTTAACACCCCTACACACACCCCAGTTTTGAGAATTTTTTTTCGAAGACAGTAACACGATCCAACAATTAATTTGTGAGGGCACATAAATATTAAAACTTGAGAAAAATAAATTTTGTCTAGCGTCTGCTTTAAATGTCTAGCAAGAAGCCTTTTTTAGCTTCTAAGAAGAAAAAAAAAACACTTTTTATATAAGCACAGGGCTTAATAGTTGAGCTATTTCCGAAAACCACTACAAAATGTATAATTAGAAATGCCATTGCAAAAACAAGAAACATAACAGGAATACTCCTACTGTTGCAAAGAAGTGTCTTTTCTAGGCTTTGACACCATCTCGCATGCCCAAAACATAACTTTGACTACCGATTTCCATTGTACGTAGTATATTCATAAAACCTAACAAAATAAACTTATTCATATCGTTTTCATATAGTGATCATAATATTCATCAAGATATTATTTGTTAAAAGATAAATTAGTTTGATTGCATGTATTCTATGACAACATTTTTTAACAAAAGGAAGTAACAAGGTCAGACAGTGTGAAGCATGCAGTGCAAAAATTCACTTATCCCACCACTTGATTATTTACTCTAAGTTGGAGTAATAGTCCAATCTAATTTAGGTTTCATTCTTACTCAACCCTAGTTTTTTTTTCCTCGGGTCGATGGTGAATGGGCAGTGGACTAGAGGTTGCTAGCTAGCTAGCTCCGTAGAGGTGAGTGACGAACCGACGATCAACAGTAACGGCAGTGACGAAGACGGGTATAGTAGGAATGCGAAAGAGATCGAGGCTGAAATGAAGAATGGCAGGGGATCAAGTGCCGACTTAATGGCGGATGCAAGCAATGGCCGGCTAGCCGCAATTTGGTGTGGGCTCACTGCTCAGTGTGAGCGATGAGAATTGAGAAGAACAAAAAGTTTGGGGTAAAGCAGAAGACAGAAAGCAGCGGCAGTGGCCAGTGGGAGGTAGGAGTTATCCCTGTGGGTGTGGCAGTGGATGTGACTTTTAGGTTGTCGTGGATCATGCTAGTGTGCGCGCGCTACGGTTGGGTTGTCTGCTCTAGCTCCCATCGCATATATTTCGGCTATGTTTTTCCTCTTATAATTATAATCCGGCAAATTATTTGTAGTAAGATCGTATTTGTTAATTCGGGACTGTTTACCATTTGAAATTCTAATGTTGTACAAAACATGCAGAGAAGTCCTAGACCTATTAGGATCGGAAACGAATGTAATGCCTTGTGTCTCCAATTAAGAAGAAAAGTCCCGCCCATCCCGACCCATCACGTAAACACAACTGGATAGACACGACGGGAGGGGCAAAAGATCAGCCTGGCACATGCGCTCGAGTCGGACTCGTTCTTAATTTGTCGGCATGCCGAGGGGGCAGCGCCGGTTAATCCCAGCCATAGCCGTCCCCATCAGCATGCGCCTCGTTTATTACGTCACCCTCGCACAGCCGCGAGCAGACAGGGACGATCCCGTCACGATCCCGCGCGTGGCTTGGCTTCACGGGGAAGCAGAAGCAGAAGCAGCGCCAGGCTGCTGGTGCTGGTGCGGTGCACGCTACACTCCAGGCAGCGCCGCAAACGCGCGCGCCGCAGCCGCGGCCGTGGGAACGGAATGCGCACGAGCGCGCTGCCGACTTGGGTGCGCGACGCGCGCACGTCGTCCACTGCATCTTTTTTTTTTTTTTTTTTGTCGGCGCGCCGGACGCACGCACAGTCTCGTTTCGGCTCCGGCACCATCCGTTTGGGCCACGTGGGCGCGGGCGCGCACGTGGCGGGCTCCCGCTTTTCCGCTGATTTGACATCGGCCGACACGGCGTGGGGGCACCGCCGCACATTGCGCTTACGGCGGTTGGCGCGAGTGACTGTGATAGTTTTTTTTTTTGCACGTTAATCGCTACTGTGATAGTGGTGGCGACTTCAACGTGATTGAACATTAACATGGTTAACTCAGGCAACAGTAGCACCGCACGGCAGGTCCGGTTGATTTGGGGGGGAAGCGAAAACCAAGATATATTATGCCGTGGCGGAAAGCAGGGCCGCGCGCGCGGGGATTATTCCGACGGAGGGAGGTCACAGGAGAATTGGGATCGATGCATTTGTTGCTATATTTGACCCCGGGCCGAGATGCTTATTAAATAGAGCCGTGTGCTTCCCGGCTTAATCTTGTTCCCGGAATTCGACTGCATTAGGCTTATCTTAATTATGCTCCACGGTTGATGCGGCCGGTGGTGCTCTCCAGCGTGATGCAGCTCTGATGATGCTGCATTACTCTCGGGAATTTTGGCGCGTGGTTGAATTCCTGCAGCATCAGTCTCAGACTTATCGATTACGAAAGCATCAGGTAAGAACAATTTGGGTGCAAATAGAACAGCATCCGATATTATTTGTACCTGGTGTACTAGGTGCATATTGTTTTATAACTTTTCCTTTGTTAGCGTGCTATTGGGTAGGGTCCAAATCACACCGGATACCGTTTATTAGGTACATTCGACATTTGCAAGTGTACAATGAATTTTGCGACAGGCTAGAATGCCAAATCAACAAATTGCATTTGGACACGGCAAAACGTTGTACAACACTTAGCATCAGGTACCAAACTCGGGGGGAAGCAGGCGCACAGCTTTGGTACATCATTCAGTGCGTGCGCGCTTGTCAGCTACACCGCGAGAACTAATTACACAGGTAAACCAATCAGGGGGTGTTCCACCTATCTAAATTTCCACGCAAAATAATCATGAGAGAAAGGAAAAATAGTTTCTGCTTAGTGGGCCCAAAGGCCTAACTACATGCACAGTTTAACACCGATGGCCGCAGCTTCACTCATTGCCCAATTTTAAGGACCCATCCTTCATTAGCTTCATGCTAAGGCTGTTGAATCTTCCTCTAGAATAATGCCGTGATGCCTTTCTCCAATCTGTGCCGGTCTTCATCATTGCTACAAACTCGTCATAGCTAATCTTGCCATCCTGCAGATGTAAAGAAAGTAGATATTTACTTAGACAGAGTGTGAATAATGGATGTACTAGATGTAAGAGAATCGTCACCTTATCAGTGTCGACTTCTTGCAATATGTCATTCACCACTTCCATGCTATCAGCTGCTCCATCGTCCACTAGAGCCTCTCGAAGCTCCTCAGGCTCAATGTAACCATTGCCATCCTTGTCGAAAAATAGGAAGGCCCGCCGAAGGTGCTCATCATTTGCCATCCTTTGCAAATGAAGAGAGACAGCCAAAAATTCGCCATAATCTAGTGCTCCCTTACCATTTGTATCCACCTGTTTGCAAACCACAGATGATCAATGAAAAATGTACAGAGTATGCTATACATGCTAATCAGATCAAAGCTGAGCCATAGTTGCAAATTCAGTAATCTATCCCTCTTGTATCACACTACCGTCCTCCCTGTGTCACATATTAATACAACCATCAACTCAATACAAGACATGACCCCTCACATGATGCCATGGACAATCTGGATCGATCTTCAATCTTAGTCCACCAAAGAAAAATAAAAACTTAAGTGATGGCATCACTCAAGGAGGTCTTAAGTTAGACCCCAAAATAAGAATGGTCCAATGATAGGATAGGAAATATTGATGAAGGTAAGGCAAACCAAGGTGAACATCATAGAGAGATGCAATGACTACTTTTAAACTGGACAATAAGTGAGTAGACCGCACTGTCAATTATTTGGCTTTCCTTTATGTTACTTTACAAGGCCACTACATTTCAGTACTCAAATGGTACAAAGCAAAACTATTTCGATTGATGGAAAGAGAATGCAAAGTCGCTTGTCGCCTAGTTCTGCAGTCTGCAGTCTACTATTGCTCCAGTCTACTAGTGTTCAATACCCTAAACTCCTATACCCAGGCAATAATATTACTATATTGCTGGTTTATGGAACAGAGAACATACTAGAGTACAATGTAGAAAAATTCATGCACCTCAATGCTTTCCTCCCTAGCTTTTGTCAGCAAGAAGGAAACGAGTGACATGAAACTAGACCAAGTGATGAGCTCGAATAAATATCCATTGGGGATTTTCAATGTTATTCCAAAAAGGAATGTCAAACACATCAACATGTGTAGTGAGTCTAAAATGCACCAGGAAACTAATGAACTAAGTCAAGTAATTGCACCAAATCTTTATCAGGTACAGTGTTTTACACATTAAACAATAGGTTAGCATCTAAACACGAGTTTGAGCCCCATCTCCTACCTTATTTTAAAAATGTGTAGCTCCTCCTACGTGTCCCTTATTTTTTGAAACCGCTGATCTGATTGAATGAACTGGGCCATATTAGGCCTCACTAAGGTCTATTTGTGTTGGATGGATATTGACACTACAATGGAACGTGAGAGGGGGATATATCGTGGCCTACTGAAGGATGCAAGATGACTAACAGCTGTCCTAGAAACATCTGAGCCATCATCGCAGGAGCTTGGAACATTTGGTAGCTGTGGGACGATGTAGTATTCAATATTGAAATTTTATGAGGTGGCGAATGGCAATGAAAGATATGCATTTGATTTGGAGGGCAACTGCTCCTGAGGCACTAGGAGAAGGATATGATGGTTGGTTCAATACGTCTTAGGTGATATTGCCTTCATCAATGTTGTTCTTTGCTGTATCATATCTTTTGACTTTTCCCAACAGGTGCTTTGTTAACCACCTATGGAACTTCTAAAAAACATTGAACTCTTGTCTTAGTTGTTTTTTGAATAAAAACAGGGATTGAAGGTTAATTCTTTGAAATACTTACAGCTTCAATAAGCATCTGCACTTCTGATTCCGCAAGATGAGAGCCGAATTTTGCTATTCCGCTCTTCAGTTCTTCATAAGAGACAATGCCATCATTATCAGTATCCATTGCCTTGAACATCTCCTTTATGTCCTCAACTTCCTCAGCAGACAAATGATCAGCGATGACCTAGTAAAAAATCATACACCAGTTATTTTCAATCAACTGTAAATTGCCATGGCAGATACTTCAGAAGAAAGTGAGCATCAGGCCAGGATGAAAAGGTTAAACGAGCAAGGTACATACCCTTAGAGCTCTTCTTTTGAATCTATTCATCCTAGAAAATTGTTTGAGCCTTGACTTCACAATATCTCCAAGAGGAACATTTGGAGCTTTCTTAGCATTTTGAAGCCAAGGATGCTCTGTGATTAAAAAAAAAATTGATGTCAAGATCCCTTAGAGAAAATGAACAAAAAAAAAATAAAGAAGTTACTCATACTGTATTACCAAAACTAAGGGAAAAGCAGATTAGTAAGAAATCAGAAATACTGGCCAAAAAAAACAAGATTGATGCTTAAGAAGACCTTGCCACACTCAAAAATAATATGAGCCCTCAGGTAACATCAAGCTACAAAGTGGACCACCATTTTGACACAAACATTTCTTGACAGAGTTATAGCACAAACATTCTATAAAAAGCCCAAGCAATAATAATGCACGTCGTGATGATTGAATTTGGTCTCTGTCTGACACGTTCACATCAGTGATGAAGTGTCTGATAAACAGCTAAAGACTCTGAAGAAAACGGGGCTGGTTCAAAGCATAAGCATTAAATGGAGAATCTCAACCTACCCTATCTGACCAACTTTAAATAAGAATTTGCCATGCTTAGATTCCGCAATGCACAAAACTAATATCAGACAAAGAGATGTGTAAGATATCTATGTCTAACATGCTTCAGATTTCCAGATGACCAGATTAGAACAACAAACATCATGTCAGTATATCTTTAGCTATTTTTAGTGCTCGCACATGACTAGAATAACTCAGTGTAAACAGCTGTACTAACCGTGAGGCCTACATCGTAAACAAGTCCGTACTTGGGGAATAATAAGGAATACTTCAGATTGGATGAATATTCAACAATAACATATTTTTCAATTGTATTTGCAAGAGGCAATAGCTACTATTAAGAGTTGTACTCTCTCTCTCTCTCTCTGCCCATGTGGCACATGTAGCCCGTGAGGCCTATCCGCCTATGTAACCCATTTCTATATATACTCTCTGCCCATGTGGCACATGAAGCCCGTGAGGCCTATCCGCCTATGTAACCCATTTCTATATATACTCTCTCGATAACGAATAAGATGTATAGTTCTAAATAGCAAAATTATCTCTCCCAAAATCTAACATTGTATCAGATCCACTCCACATAAACCCTAACCCTACCATCGTTCAGCCGCCGTCTCCCTCTTGCTTGTAGCGAGACCATCCCCGACCTCCTCGCCTTCCTGACCTCCAGATCTAGCAAAGTGACGACCTCCCCGACTTCCCCAGCAAGCAACGACCTCAACCTCCAGATTCGGTGAAGCGACAACCTCCCCGACGACCCTAGCTCACTCACGACCCCAACTTCCTCCAGATCCGGCGACACTGCGACCGAACTTCCCTAGCTCGCGCGCGACTGATCTCCCCGACGACACCAACCTATCCGCCTGGATCCGACGACCTCCTCGCCGCCACGTTGCCCACCGTCGCCGTTGCCTGGTTCCAACGGAGACCTCCTCTAGATCCGGCGTCGGTCGCCTTCGTCGCCGGTCCTCTGCTACCGCAGTCGGGCGACGAGCTGCTGGTCGTGCTCCTTGAGCACCTCCTGCGCTAGCTCCGAGGTCAACACCACCACCGTCAGCGGGGACCTCCTCTGGATCCGGCGTCGGTCGCCTTCGTCGCCGGTCCTCTCAATGAGCAGCTCGGATTCGGCATCCTCTACTCCCGCGGCCGGTCAGCGAGCTGCTGGTCGTGCTCCTTGAGCACCTCCTACGCCAGCTCCGGCGTAGACACCACCACTGTCAGCGACGACCTCCTCAAAGCTAGTGCTCAATACTACTTTACTCTTGCTCTGATATTGCTCTACTACTACTTGTTGGAGATGTTAGTGCTGTTTTTGCTAGTGCTCTGCCACTGTTAGTGCTACTGCTAGTGCTCTGCCATTGTTAGTACTCTGCTACTACTGGTGTTCAGTGCTTTGCTTTGTCATGGCGTTTGAAGGTATTCTTGGTCCTTGTCCTATCCGGCATCAGCCTATCTGTTCTCATTGCAAGAGATATGGCCATCTAGAAGATCGGTGTTTCAAGTTACATCACGAGCTAAGATTGTCATTGTGTGTCCTATCCGGCATCAGCCTATCTGTTCTCATTGAAAGAGATATGGCCATCTAGAAGATCGGTGTTTCAAGTTACATCATGAGCTGAGATTGCCATTGTGTGTTTGTCTCATCAAGATGCTGCCGGTATTGTTCCTTTTGTTCATGTTAGTGCTTTGGAGTCTTGTGCAACTCAGTTTGGTCGGATTCAGGCTCTGATGAGCAACTCTCATGCTCAGTTGTGTCAGTTGCAGTCATCTTCTAGTGGATCCACTGGACATTCTGGTCCAATGTTATATCCTGTGTCGGCTACTGCTCTCCCTAGGGTGTTGGACTCAGGGGTCTCTTTCCATGTGACATCTGACGCATCTCAGCTCACATTATGTCGTCCTGCTGCAAAAGGTATCAAGATTCAGACAACTGAAGGCACACCTTGCACGGTCGCTCATCAGGGAACTCTTTCTGTCTCTCACTTTGTAGTTTTGGATATCTCACTTGTCCCTACGCTCTCCATAAATCTCATCTACGTCGGCCAGCTCACAAATATGAACTGTTTTGTTGGGTTTAATGATAGCTTCTGCTTTGTGCAAGATCGTCAAACAAGAGTTGTCATTGGTATAAGCCATCGTAAGAAAGGTTCTGTAGGGCTCTATGTTCTTGATCGTCCGAGTCTCCATTTCTCCACTTCTGGTATTGCTCCTGCCATTTCATCTTTTGCTAGTGATTCATCTACTTTATGCCCAGCATCTACTTCTGTTTGCAAGTCTTTTCCTCAATGGCATCATCACTTGGGGTACTTGTGTGGCTCACGCCTTTCTATCTTGATTCATTAAGGTGTTCTTGATCCTGTTTCTGTTGACACCAATTTTCAGTGCAAGGGTTGTAGACTTGGCAAGCAAGTACAACTTCCATATCTTTCCAGCTTTTCTAGATCTGATTGTCCCTTTGATTTGGTCCATTCGGATGTTTGGGGTCCTCCATTTGCTTCGAAGGGTGGTCACAATTACTATATCATCTTCATTGATGACCACACTCGATATCTACTTCACGAAACATCGTTCGCAGTTGATTTCTATCTATCTGTCTTTTGCTCAGATGGTTCATACTCAGTTATCTTCTGTCATTCATGCTTTTCGTTCAGGCTCTGGAGGAGTATCGTTCATCAACCTTTCGTGAGTTTCTTTCTTCTGAGGGTACTCTTCCTCAGCTCTCGTGTTCTGGTACTCATACTCAGAATGGTGTTGCTAAACGCACGCACCGTCACATCATTAAGACTACTCGTACTCTTCTCATTTCTTTTCTTTGTTCCGTCACTTCTGGAGGGAAGCGGTCTCTACGGTGGTCTATCTCATCAACCGTCAACTCTCTTCCAAGTTTCAGGGTAAGTGTCCTGGTGAGGTCCTGTACAGAACACCTGCTCGCTATGCTCATCTTTGTGTCTTTGGTTGTGTCTGTTATGTCCTTCTAGCACCTCGTGAGCGCACAAAGCTGAGCCCTCAGTCGGTTGAGTGTGTCTTTCTGGGTTATAGTCCTGAGCATAAGGACTATTGTTGCTATGATCCTTCAGCACGTCGCATTTGCATCTCGTGATGTGACCTTTGATGAGGATCGACCCTTATTTTATCATCTTCTTCTACAGATTCCACCTCTTTTTTGTGTCTACTTCTCATTCCTTCACCAAACTTGCCTTCTCGGATACACACTTTCTCCACCAGTATCTCCTCCCGCGGCTCCACCGGTTTCTGACATTTCTATTTCTCCTTCTGATCCTCATATTTGCATTCCTCTTGAACCTTCTGATCCTCAGTCCTCTTCTCCTTTACTTAACCATCCAGCCAGTACCACGGACTCTGACGATCATTCTACTACATCATTATATGCCCTACATGAACGTTCCTCTCTTCTAGCACCAGAGAGATAGGGTTTTCCTTGTGCTTGTGTAGTATCTGAGCCGAGTACCTATCAGGAGACAACTAGTATACATGAGTGACAGTTGACTATGACTGAGGAGCTTACAAGATTAGAGTCTACAGGCACTTGGGATCTTGTTCCGCTTCCATCTGTAGCTCTTCTTATAACTTGCAAATGGGTGTACAAAGTAAAGACCAAGTCAGATGATTCAGTGAAGCGATACAAGACTTGTCTTGTTGCAAGAGGTCTTCAGCAGACTTATGATCGAGATTATGATCAGACTTCTGCTCCAATTGCTCATGTGACTACAGTTCTTACTCTCATTGTTGTTGCAGCGGTACGCTCATGGACTATATCTCAAATGGATATCAAGAATGCTTTGCTTCATGGTGATCTACATGAGACCTATATGCAGCCACCTCTCGGTGTTGAGGCTCCTACAGGCTATGTTTGTCGTTTTAAGTGTGCTCTATATAGTCTCAAGCAGGCTCCTCGCATACAGTAGCTACGCCGGGGCTCAGCTTGAAGTCATTCAGGCATAACGGCCCAACATCAGCTGTAGGTAAAGCCCCGAGAGCAATGGTAGCAGCATGCCCACCGGACGCCCAAGATGGCGGACCGTCACGGCATCGCCATTGCCGAAGCCATTCTTCGACCCGCCAAAGACCCAAGAAGACACACCGATGAGTTCCGCCACAAGCGGCTATAAAAAAAATACATAATTGGCATCAAGCTAGCAACCGAACGAAAAGAGTTCAAACCAAACGTACTCGCGGTGGCAGCGGGCTCCTCAACGAGTGTATCGGTGGAGCACCGCCCGTACACATGTGAAAGTGTCCCAACCGACGACTCCTCAAGGGCTAAGCGCCACAACCTTAAAGGAGCTGGTGGCCCTCGCCGGGGCTCCGGAGGTCACAACGGGGCGCAACGTTGTTATCACCCGAGGTCCCGAGGAAGACTCCGTTGAGCACACTTGCTCAATCCGCTCCACGGGTCGACGGGCTGCCTTCGGGCCTCGGAACGACGAGCCCACCCTTGCGCATCCTGACCTGCCGGGAACTGATGGTCCGCCACATTGCAAAGGCACCTCGTCGATGGGTCCGACAACATCCAGCTCCTCTGGCACACGACTTTTCTTCCGTTTCCCATCATCAGGATCGGGGCGTTCCGCCAAACGGGAGGCTTGATCTGAACACGCCCGGTTAAGACGAGGCTCGCGAACCACGAGTCCTTGTTTCGAGTGCTCCTCCCCGGTGTAGGGCCCCAAAAGTTGCTCCGCAGCTCGTGCCGCCTCATCGATAGGTAGCACCGCCCATCGCCCTAAGTATAAGTTCAGTAAATTGAGGCCACGTTGAGGTTTCAAATACGAAATAAATACATACCATCCTCCCCGCAAGGCAAATCAAACGAAGGAACGCCACCCCTCGCGATTTCGAGCTTCACGTCCCATCCACGCGCAAGCGGCCATAGCTGAAGCGCGCAAAACTCCTCCACAAGATCCCGAGTGGAGAGCCTTCACGTCACGCTTAGCAAAAGCTGCAGCAGCGCTTCCTCACGGGAGATCAACTCAATCTCCGGCGGGGAGACAAGTTGAATAGGACCACCGGAAGATTGAAGGCCGTCAGCCGACGAAGACTTATGGTAGAACCACCTTCGAGTCCAGTCCGTCTCCCATCTATTGCGGGACACAGGAATGGGCAGGTACCGAAGGCAGCGCGTCTTCGGCTGAAAGTTTACGCTCCCGAAGTTGAGCGTCTCTCCCGTATCCTTCTTTTTCTTCGGCTGGCAGCACCCATCGTGCAGATACACGAACAAACGACCTTCTCCAGTGGCTCCGGCCGATCGCATAACCCACTCGAAGACGCCCAACTTCACAATGGAATTTGGCGTCAGCTGCGCAAACTCCACCCGGTACAGACGAAGCGCGCAGGCCACCAGCTCAACGCAAGGGAACCGGAGGCCCGCGTCCAAGAAGGCAACAAAAATGACTGCCTCGTCCTCCCGAGGCTCCGGCACCATGTTCGAACCAGGCGCTCGTACCAGGGACAAGTCGGCAATCTTGCCTTCATCCAGAAGCGACTGCAGAATCGCTGGAGTAACAAGCGACCAGCCAAGCTCATTCGTTAGAACCGAAGAGCCCGCCATCTCAGGAACGCTTCGTCATCACACCAACCACGACGAGAGAAGTGAAGAAAATACAGGGAATTTGAAAGCAATCAAATGCGGCGTAGCGAAAGGGGGCCGGCACATCCTTCTTATTTATAGCCAACCGGGCACAAAAAACCAAAGGACACGCAAAACGAAGAGACGGGATCCAATCGCAAACCTACACGTGCACTGCACTCAACTGGACACGAAACACGAACAGCCGCAACCCTAAAGGCTACACCGATAACACCGTTTTCCATAAAAGGTGACCGCGCGCCGCGACGAGCAACAACGCTTCGCCAAGCCGAAGGGGACGGTGTGCTTGGACCCTTCGGGAAGAGCGGCGCTGTTTCAGCCTTAGCGAAGCACGACCTCGACCACGAGGGGCTTGTCGTAGGGGCGGCCCCATCAGCCCCAACGGCCAGGCAAAGCCACCTCCGGAGGAGACCCGAAGCACCCCCGGAGGGTCCTCGGCGCCTCACAAAGCCCGGAGCAGTAGGCCCTCTGGGCCACCTCCGGAGGAGACCCGAAGCACCCCCGGAGGATCCTCGGCGCCTCGCGAAGCCCGAAGCAGCAGGCCCTCCGGGCCACCTCCGGAGAAGACCCGAAGCACCCCAGGAGGGTCCTCGGCACCTCGCGAAGCCCGGAGCAACATGCCCTCCGGGCCACCTCCGGAGAAGACTCGGAGCACCCCGTGCAACGGAGCACTCCGGGAGCTGGTGGACCAGGTGCACCAGCCAGGTGGACCGAGCGCAGGAAGACCTACCGTGGCCAAGACCTACGTGTAGGGGGGGAAAGTCCCTGCAGCCCCTACGCGTACAGTATTCCCGTAGGGGTATAATAGTAATGTAAACATAGGGCTATAAATAGGGAAGCACCCCCATGTAAAAGGAAGAGATTTTTCAGTTGTTGAAAAGCAATCAATCAGTACCTATCCACCAACTGCTGATCCCCTTTCCGAGGATCCTTCGGCTCCCCTGAGAGTGGCGGGGGTCCCCTTTTCTTTTACTGTTTAGTCTTTGTTTGCTACGACAATGTGTTCAACCAGTTTGTCAGTGCTCCCATGTCAGTCCACTATGGTCATGTTCTTCGTGTACTGAGATACTTGAGGGGGACTGCATCCAGACGTTTGTTCTACGTCAGTTCGAGTCAGCTCCAGCTCCTCGCAGACGAACATACAGGTTACCTTTAACTAAATGGCCTCACTACGAATACCATATTACCAAATTAGTTTAGGATTCCAATGATTATCATAACAGGCAATGTCACTCAAATATATCGAAGTTCATACAATAACGTGATAGAAATGGTGCATTACGAGGTTAGAGGAGCACAGGGAAGGCAAGAAATGCACAGAAGATTGCATGTATCAAAATCCTGAGAACACATATTAGATTTACACAGCAAACTAACATTTCTTGGTCTTTGAACATAATACGCGTGTTCCTGAGTTTACTGGAACACAACATGTAGAACATGAAAACCTTGAAATTGAATTACTTCAGATACATAAATATTTCATGCATAGCCAAGTCGAGTCACCATAAATATTTACCTTTAAAATAACAACCTAAATACACAAATACACAACATCAACAACCATGGAGAGAAACAAAACAAGGGATAAAGGGCAGAGGCACAACACAGTGAAAACCAAACAACAAAACAACCAAGAATATTACCTCAAATACAAAAGTATAGCTTAGCATGTCACTGAATTATAACAGTTCTTTCTTTTAGGGGAGAAGTGAAAATTGGCTAACCAGGACTAGCTTAAGTGCTTAACATGTCATTAAATTAGAATAGTTCTATCTCAGAGTAAATATTTCAAAATGGATCCTGCTAAACAATTAATCCAACTACTGGCCATCTAAACAGATCAAATTCCACCCAATGTACAACCTAAATACCATTTAGACAAAAAGAGAGAGAGAGAGAGAGAGAGAAAAGGTCAGACTCCATCTCAATGCTATATTGATGGAAGGAACAGGAAAGAAAACGAGTGGAGTTTTATGCAACGGTAATTAATGACTGGCTAACTGCTGAACTGGACAATTTTTGGAGGGAAGTAGTCAAGTAGCATATCAGTGTGCCTGCTTTTTTAGCACATGTAACATACCGAGAACCTGCTTTGCAGTTAACCTTAGCTTTGGATCAGGTTCCAACATGCGTTGAACTAAATCTTTAGCATTTTCCGAAACATTAGGCCAGGGTTCACGCTTAAAATCGATATTTCCACGAAGAATAGCTTGTGCTACCCCTTGTTCAGTCTCTGCAATTTTTCCAAGTAAGGTTTCGTGAAGGTTAGGGTAAAGCTAATGACAAAGAAGGTATCGATAAAAAAAATACCAGCCCAAAATGGAGGAACTCCACATAATAAAATATACAAGATAACCCCCGCACTCCATATGTCTATTTCCGGTCCATAGTTTCTCTTCAATACTTCCGGAGCCATGTAATAAGGGCTTCCAACAATTTCTGAAAACTTCTCACCTAAAAAAATAGAACAATTGCATAAGGACTGGATGAAACTAGAGTTTTGTTTGCATAATAGGCATGCCTGCCCTACAAGCACTGCAAATAAAAAACATTGTAATGGGCAAATGGCAGCATTTACAACGCTTGACTGCAGTCCATTTTTCTTCTTTTAAAAGAGAAAAGGGAAACACTTTCTCTTGATGCTAAGGTAGTTTTTTTAAGGATAAAACCCTGCATTATATTAAAATTCAGAAAACACAACCACCCCTTGGGTTACATCATCGGCCCCATAAAAGAAAGATGTTACATAAATGCCATTAGACCAAGGTGACCCTTGTACACGTGTGTAGTTGGAGGCTTTGCTGCAGAACATGCGCCTCATGACGTGTCCTTCCAAACTCACTGACCACCAGATAAGTCGACAAGCTTCAGAGTTTGCATCAATGCAAGTACCGGCGGGATTGAGGGTGAGGGACAACGGAATCCTTATTTGACATTCTGGCGGTTGGAGTCGCTGCACTACCAGGTGAGCCGCAAGACATCCTCCTTTCACCAGAAGCAGGTGGCATTGCTCACTGCCACAAGCCACTGGCTCACTGCCACTGGATAATGGAAGGTGGTGTTGCCTACCAGAAAGTAAAGCTGCCTGACTACCACCACTTCTTGGAGCCTCCATAAACTCCGAACTAATCGGGTTTGGATGTTGAAGTGAAGCAAGGAGGCGAGGATTTGGATGGACTACTCTACTTTGCCATGTCTATTGAGTAATTGGCCTTTAAGTCGGACAGATTTTGGTTGATTGATAAGGGGATGGGGGGGATCTAGATCACAGAGTTTACTAAAGAGGGAAGGAGTAGGAAGTAGCTCAACAGAAAGGCTCTGAAGAAACGCCAAGATCCACTCCAGGCAAGCTTTCAACAGGAAACTATATAGGTGGTAAGATCACTGGAGGTCGCCGAAGAACCAGATGGCTGGGGAAAAAACAGTGAGAAACCAACGGCGGGATGGAGGAGAAAAATAAGAAATGCACAGGGGCTAATATATACAAAGGAGATACCTGAATGGGTCCCCCACCGCACTCGACTCCGGCTGGGATGCCGGTAAGGAGGAGGTGAGGGGCCTGCGAGGGCCCAACAGAGGAGGAAGTTGGAGCCAAGTTTCTGAGGAAGAGCAGAGAATGAGAGGGAGCGTCAGATATATTTTCGTAGATGCTAAGGTAATGCTGAGGCACTGATATCCATAAGCAATGGTGGAGTGTTAATATTTCTCAATTTTCATGAAATGTACTAATCAATTTCAATGTAACTCCACAATTTACAAGAGTTCCACAAACAAAAAGAAAAAAACATTCCTGGAATTTCTGGGCAGCCTCTTTTGAGTGGAGTGTGGACATGCTGCTACCTGGTAACATCGTCTACAGAAACAACAGAATATTCAGTTGTCCGTATGGAAAACATTGAACAGCCTCAAGATGAGAAGAACCTAAACAGGCACTCGATCTAATCAAGCTCCTCAGTGAAGGGGAATTCACCCACAACATAATTGTGGTAGAGGCATGGTTTTATCTTACTTATCTACATCCCAAATCCCAACCAGTAAACTCACTTGACAAGTTGGGATGTAAGTAAAGTAACATAGTCACCACTGCAGTAGTAAGCAACTGCATTTAAATTAGATACTGACATACTGTTAACTGTGTTGTGAACAATTATTCCCAGAGCGTATACATCCAGCAGGCGGTCCTAATACTTGCAATTTCAGTGCTATATCCTTTCCGCTAAAGTACAGCCCACTGAACTCACATCACATATTGATGAAATGAATGGGCTGATAACAATGTATTTGATGCAAATAACTAAATTTAGCAACAACTAGTGCACCACCACTTGTTTCTTCCAAATCCTAAAATAGAAGGTCCACATTACAATCCTAGATCCTAGGCCTAAAGTACCAATCACTAAACCCACAGCACGATCTTCAGCAAACCAAACTATCGAGGCTGATGCAATTGCAGAAAGGGCCGACATTGAACTCCTGTTCTGTGAATGGTTAGCAATTCCATCTAGGCACCATGTCAAGGGAGCAGAAAGGGCCACGGTTGAACTACTGTTCTGTGAAAGACCATTAATTCCATCCAAATACCATAGTAAAGGCCATGGCATATACAGTATCCACTTGACTTGACCACTCCCAAATCCTTCCTTCGAAAATTGAAGAACCAAGACTACTGTGTAGCTACAGTTGCATTCACTATACTACCCAAATTCTTTCCGAGAATCCTAAGTTCCTAATGGAAGAACCACCAAATTCTTTTCAGATACCACAGCAAGCAACTGCATTTAGCTACAGCGATGTCCACTACCCAGCATTCCAGCCAGAACAGCACATTGAACCCACAGATCCCGCAAGAGCGCACGAAAATTTAAAAGTACCCGTGGGCAATTCTCCCAAATTGGGAGCGGATCTCGATTCCGGGGGACTCACCGGGCTTGAAGAAGATGGAGAGGCCGAAATCGATGGCCTTGAGCGGCGAGTTCTCCTTCTTGTTGGCGAAGAGGAAGTTCTCCGGCTTGAGATCGCGGTGGATGACGCCGTGGCGGTGGCAGAGCTGCACGACCTCGACGATGGTGCGAGTGACGTTGGCGGCGGCGCGCTCCGTGTAGTGCCCCCGCGCGACGATGCGATCGAAGAGCTCGCCGCCCTCGCAGAGCTCCATGACAAGGTGCACGGCGCCCTCGTCCTCGCACGCCTCCCGCAGCGACACGATGCTGGGGCTCTTGGGCAGGTGGCGCATGATGGCGACCTCCCGGCGCACGTCCTCCACGTCAACCGCCGTCCGCAGCTTCCGCTTGGAGATGGACTTGCACGCGAGCAGCTCCTTGGTGTCCCGATCCATGCACAGGTACGTCACCCCGAACTCCCCGCGCCCGAGCTCCCGGTCCAGCACGTACTTGTCGTCGATCCCGCCAATGAGCTCGCACCCCTCCTCGCCCAGCACGGCCAGCCGCTTCTGCCCGCCGCCGCCCCCCGCGGCGCCGTTCCGCGGCTGGTGCGGCTTCTTCTTCGCGGCGGATGCGGGGAAGTGCGAGGACTTGACGTCCTCCCGCGCGACGGCGGCCGGCGAGCGGCAGCAGTTACCCATGGCCGCGCGAGATCGGAGGCGGGAGGCTAGGGTTTGTGCGGCATTGGGCGCTGGACTGGTGGGGGAGAAGGAATCGAAGGAGACCACAGCCTACACGCAGACACACAGCAAGAGGCGAGGGACAGAGGGAGATAACTGTGTCGGGTAACGGTATGGACGGCGCGCTGGGGACGGGGCGCTGGGGACGCGTAGCCGGCGGCGCGTAGGCGGCAGCTTTTAGCAGAGACCGACGGGGACGAAGTGAGAAGGGGAGGGGAACATTCCCACGTGGCGTCGTGGCGTGTGCGTGACCGGTCACTGGATGGTGGGACCTATGCGGTTTTGGGTGGGTTTTTTGGTGTGGTTTGGGTTGTGGGGAGTTTGTGAGCCCCATGACAGGGTGGTGGGGAGTTTGACTGCGCAGCGCTCCGGGGCTCGGACGGCGTGGCGAGAGAAAAGAGGGAAATGGCGTGTCGCTCTCTCCCTTTTGAATCGGAAAAGCTGGATTAATTTAAGGACGCGACTGGTGCGAGCACTAATATCGTATGACATATTGTGCTATCTGATTTCATGTGATGTTGCCGCTCATCTCGTACGCTCCGCACAGTAGCAACCCCCACTTTGCCCGATCTCGCTCATCGTTCAAACCTTCGACACCAACAAAATTCTCTATACAACATCGATGAATACTGTATACAATATTTGTAATCACCATATGCAATAAAATACACAAACAGAAACTGATGAAAAAACATCTCCTCTCTAAAAATGGATTCAATCATGAGTATAGAACTTAGCTAGATTTTAAAAAATAATTCAAAAATCACAAACAAAGAAATTTACAATATCGTAATGCTACAACATTTGAAAAGAACAGTTGTAAAATTTTATGGTTACTCATGCCACAATCGAATACATTGTTTGCAACAAAATTAAAATACCACATTTGAAAAATAAAATGTGCAACAATTGGCAATCCTACTACATTTTTGGGAAGGCACATCACAACATAACAAAATGCTTCTTGCAACAATGAAGAAAATGTGCCACGACAAATTACAAATCATATATAACAAGTCGGAGAGGAAGGAGGTAACAGGTAAGCAGCAACAATTGCAATGAGAAAAAAATCCACCTCAAGAATATGCTACTACAACATCCAAAAGATATAGTACCAACATTTCAAATCACCTATTGCAACAAAAATATCTGGTGCTACAACAAACATATAACACAAACCGCCCTTTAGCCTTAGATGTCAGATGTGGCATGCTCAGGCAATGTCGGTTGGCGTCAAGGCAGTCGACGCACGAAAGCCGGGCGCAGCAGCTGGTGATGGCTTGACACGGCCGAGAGCGGCACCGAGTCGGCGTCGGCTTGCGGCAGCGACATGCCCGGCGAGCCCAAGGGCGGCGCGGATCCAACAAGGCCGAGGGTGCGTCGGGCGATGTAACATCCCAAGTTTTTCAAGACCTTTTTAAAATATTTAAAATTAAAATAACTATTTGTTTTGTTGAATTGATAAAAGCTTAACTTTGAGATTTTTAAATTAAAAGCACTTTAATATGAATTAATCAAACTTCAACTAATTCAAAACTTGGTATATTTTAAGTTTATTGGAGTTCTCTGGTATTTAAAACTCCATTTCTCTGTTCATTCCGAATTCCCATCGGCCCGTTCCTTTCCCCCACGCGCCGACCCACTCCATCTTTCTCGGTTTCTATTACCCTTCCGGTTTCGACCACCCTTCCGGTTTCGACCATCCTCTTGGTTTCGACCACCTTTTCACTTTTGACAATCCTATTTGTTTCGACCACCCTTTCGCTTTCGACCATCCTTTTGGTTTCGATCACCCTTTCGGTTTCAACTATCCTCTTGGTTTCGACAACCCTCTCGGTGTCGACCATCCTCTCGTTGTCGACCACCCTCTCGGTGTCAACCATCCTCTCGTTGTCGACCACCCTCTCGTTGTCGACCATTCTCTCGGTTTCGACCAGCCCTGCTTGTCTCCTCCCCACCTGCTCCAGTAACTGTGTTGGGTAACGCTATGGAGGGTGCGCTGGGGACAGGGCGCTGGGGACGCGTAGCCGGCGGCGCGTAGGTGGCAGCTTTTAGCAGAGACCGGCGAGGAGGAAGTGAGGAGGGGAGGGGAACATTCCCACGTGGCGTGTGCATGATGGGTCACTAGATGGTGGGACCTATGCGGTTTTGGGTGGGTTTCTTGGTGTGGTTTGAGTTTTGCGGTGGGGAGTTTGTGAGCCCCATGACAGGGTGGTGGGGAGTTTGACTGTGCAGCACTCCGGGGCTCGAACGGCGTGGCGAGAGAAAAGAGGGAAATGGTGTGTCGCTCTCTCCCTTTTGAATTGGAAAAACTGTATTAATTTAAGGACGCGACTGGTGCGAGCACTAGTGTTGTATGTCATACTGTGCCATCTGATTTCATATGATGTTGTTCAGTCGTTCATCTCGTACGCTCCAGACAATAGCAACCCCCACTTTGCCCGATTTCGCTCATCGTTTAAGCCTCCGACATCAACAAAATCATCCATACAACATCGGTGAACACTGTATGCAACATTTGTAATCACCATATGCAATAAAATACATAAATAGAAAACTGATGAAAAAAAACATCTCCTCTCTAGAAATGGATTCAATCATGAGTATAGAACTTAGCTAGATTTTTAAAAATAGTTCAGAAATCACAAACAAAGAAATTTACAATATTGTAATACTGCAACATTTGAAAAGAACAGTTGCAACATTTTATGGTTACTCGTGCCACAATCGAATACATTGTTTGCAACAAAATTAAAATGCCACATTTGAAAAAGAAAATGTGCAACAATTGGCAATCCTACTACATTTTTGGGAAGGCACATCACAGCCTAACAAAATGCTTCTTTCAACAATGAAGAAAATGTGACATGGCAAATTACAAATCATATACAACAAGTCGGAGAGGAAGGAGGTAACAGGTAAGTAGCAACAATTGCAATGAGAAAAAAATCCACCTCAAGAATATGCTACTACAACATCAAAAAGATATAGTACCAACATTTCAAATCACCTATTGCAACAAAAATCTCTGGTGCTACAACAAACACATAACACAAACCGCCCTTTTGCCTCAGATGTCAGCAGTGGCACGCTCGGGCGATGTCAGTTGGCGTCAAGGCAATCAAGGCACAGAAGCCGAGCGCAGCAGCTGGTGATAGCTTGACGCGGCCGAGAGCGGCACCGAGTCGGCGTCGGCTTACGGCAGCAGCATGCCCGGCGAGCCCAAGGGTGGCACAGAGCCAACAAGGTCGAGGGTGCGTCGGGCGATGTAACATCCCAAGTCTTTCAGGCCTTTTGGAATATTTTCAAAATTAAAATAACTATTTGGCTTAACTTGGATATTTTTAAATTAAAAGTAATTTAATATGAATTAATCAAACTTCAACTAATTCAAAACTTGGTTTATTTTAGGTTTATTAGAGTTCTCTGGTAATTAAAGTTCCATTTCTCAATTCATTCTGAATTCCCATCGGCCCGTTCCTTTCCCCCATGCGCCGACCCGCTCCACCTTTCTCGGTTTCGATCACCCTTCCGGTTTCGACCATCCTCTTAGTTTCGACCACCCTTCCAGTTTTGACCATCCTTTTGGTTTCGACCACTCTTTCGCTTTTGACAATCCTCTTTGTTTCGACTACCCTTTTGCTTTCGATCATCCTGTGAGACCCCGGTTTATCCGGCTTGTAATGCTTAACCATCCATTCGGTCCTAGCATCACAAAACAGATAATCCGAGACTCGAGACATGTATACTTCCCAGAATGCAGTATACACACCTCTTTACAAAGCTCATGCATCAATTCCATTCATCCACATAGAACCGAAACACAGAACAGAACGGAATTATTAATAATATTAAACCGAATCATTACAAAAGAGAGGCCAACCGGCCAACAATAAAAGAGACAACAATAATTAAACAGCGGAAGCAAAAGTGCCATAAGATGGCTACAACAAAAGAGCCAATCAGTGTGCCTTTAACCCACAAGGCAACCGACCGGACCGCCAAGCTAGTCGTCAAACCCGAAGCACATCTCACAAAAGTGAGGCCCTTGGGGCTCACCTTCTTCCCTCAGAACAAAAGCGTAGGCAAAAGCCGGTGAGTACTTTGAATGTACTGCAAGACTTACATGTGGAATAACAAACTGTACATATACTACATGCAAGCTTAATCAACGAGAGGTCAGAGGTTTCATTTTAGCATAAAGTAAGTTTTCATTTGCAATAATATAATAGATTGAAAGCAATTTAACAAATCTGTTTTTAATGTTCAAATAAGCGCAAAAGACAACAATATAACAGTAGATAGGAAACAACAACAATCCTGGAAGTGACTAAACCATTAGTCACCACAACAATAGCATGAATTACCCATTCATGCCAACCATGTCAAATTTTAATTTAAAAGGTTGAAGTCTAACTCTTGCAAAACCTAACCAAGCGTGTCCATAACCTAGGACGAGGCTATTCGGATAGTTTTATCCCTGCAGGGTGTACCAACTTACCCACATGTCAGACTGTCTTTTTGCCAAGCTATTAAGCACACTTCCTTAGGTATCTTAAGACGGCTAAGTCCTACGAGACTTTTCCAATATTATGTATTACCTTCGAGTCGCCCGTATGGATAGAAACCCATACGTTGTGTCGGGGTCGTGGCCCAGCCTCGGACAACTACCCGTCACGGGTAAAGCCTTGGACAACTGCGACGCCCCTCGAGGTGGAGAACCTTCCCGGCAATCCCCACCACCGCACACCCAACACAAACACAAGAACACAATTCCTTTTTCACACAACACACACAACGCTCCTCCTGCGACTCGGAGATAACACACTCCAAAGTACTAGGTCAAGAGGGGTCCCATATAACCCTCATGTGGTTAGTACGCAAAAATGCTTGGAGAGTGTGACACAAGATGTTCGGTCCTTGTTGACTTAGGCAAGACATCCACAAACCCAATAACCCACCATCGAACCACTTGCCCAAGTCCAAATCAATTTTTCCATTTTCAGATTTTTGACTTTACAAAATAACAAAGCACAAGGGCTAGACATAATGGAGTAATAATTAGATATGTGATCAAGATCATCGACTAAAATCGATGATCGCCCATTACTACCGAAACTAAGCATTTCTAAGCAATTTCAAATCGTAATCTACTAAGTGACAAGAGCTCATCCATCGAACTCAAATCACAGCAAATAACCTAAGCTCATGGTAGTAGAGGATAAACAATTCCTACAGATTATGCAACTATAGGATACTAACCATAATTTTAACAACAACATAGCGATGCATACATACAAGTTGAAATCAATATATTAGATTTAAAAAATAATGGGATTAACATGATCAAACTGCTTGCCTGCTTTTTGTGGGGCAAGATGTTGCTGGGGATCACTCTCGGTATCAATGTGCTCTTCGGATCCTATCGAAAGAACCAAAAAGAACCAATAAGGCAAAAGAAACCGAAAAGATTCAACAGTTAACTTCAACAAAAAGCTCTCAAATTTTTACAGTAGAAAGAGCATGATTGTTATGAACTAATGCAACAAGAACCAATTGATTTGGATCCTTAATGCAAAAGATATGGCCAAAACAATTTTGCTCAGCTTTCATAAATCAAAAATGCTACTATTCATTAGCAAAATTTTCTGGAGCTATACTGAGTTTGGAAACATTTTTAGATTAAAGTTTAGCTAAAAATATAACTAACAAAATTTGAATCAACCGAAAAGGAATTAAAATGAAATAGTTATGCATTTTACAAGTTACTACATTTTTCAGTTGACAAATAAATCCTTTCGGGAAAAACCAGAAATTAAATCGACGTGGACGAACATGGATCGTTGATCTTGGATCCAACGGTCTAAGTCCACGGAGCAATGCGCGCACGCGCGATTCACAAACCCTAAACGCTTACCGTTGGATCTGGATCCAACGGTTTACGTGGATCAGGACGTTCGGGCGGTCCGAACGTTCACACGCATAGGAGCCGTTGATCTTGGATCCAACGGTCCACACGGATCGAACCTTTCGGACTGTCCGAACGTTCCCTCGAATCGGGACCGTTGATCTTGGATCCAACGGTCCAAACTCCGGCGCTGACGCGCGCGCGCGCACGAAACCCTAAACGTTAACCGTTGGATCTGGATCCAACGGTTCACGTTGATTCGAGCGCGCGGGCTGATTCATCCAACGGTTCACGTTGATTCGAGCGCGCGGGCTGATTCGAACGCGCCCACGCACGTGAACCGTCGATCGGAGATCTAACGGCCACGATCGATCGACAACGAACGATCGAGAAAAACAACAGTACGCGCCCGACAACAAAACAAAGGAGGTCACCGGCGGCTTGCCGGCGAATCGAGCTACGGCAGAGCAATCAAAGACTACCAAAAGATGCACAATAACGATGCGCACACTCTGGCACCAACCATAGCTCGGATGGCGGACCAGAGCGGCGGCGCAACAGTGAGGGGCGACGGCGCAACTACTGAAAGTGACGACAACGCAGAGAAGAGCTACCGAAGGGAAAATAGAGGTTGCTAGAGTATCTACGACTCGCTATGAAGCTCTTGAAGCGATGAATTGGCAAATGGAGGACTTACCCAGCCGAGACGAAATTGAAAGTTTTCGGCGAATTGGGGAAAGCCGAAATTGATCTCGCTCTCTGCAAGCAAACAAAAATTGAGTGAGGGCTATTGCTCACAGAGAGGAGAGGAAGCTAAGGCAGCAAGGAATTTGAGTGAGAAATACCGGAGCACCACTTTCACTGCAAACTTTGAAGCTCGGCAATGGCGGCAATGGCGGTCGAAGGTGAAAACTCGAAATTAAGCTCACTCCGTGCGCTAGAAGTGAAGCTGTAGCTCGAGGGTGTTCAAAGAAGGATAAGGAAGCCACTGGAGGAATCTTATAGGCCGAGAAGCAAGGAAGAAGCAACGGGAGGGAAAATGGTGGGGCTCTGTGTTGAGGTCGACTGAGGGCGATGGGAGCAAGTGCACTCGAGGAGGACGAAGACTTCGGAGGCGGCGGGACGGAAGCATTAAATGCGGAAGAGCTGTTGGCCGAAAGGAGAAGTGACCCGACGCTGCCACGCTCTGAAATTTTCACCCACTACTGTTGACCACGGCGAGCGCGAGCGGGAGGAAGACGATAGCCGCCAACCGTTGGATTGAAATCGAACGGCTGAAAAAGAACGGGTCGATAATAACGATTCAAACGCTCACTCAATCCTGGACCGTTGATTTGGATCCTACGGTTCACGTTGCGCAAGGCGTTCGGATGGTCCGAACGTTCACGCGATCGTGAGCCGTTGATTTAGAATCCAACGGTTCAAATGGATCAGCGCGCTCGGATGGTCCGAACGTTACCTCAGAGCGCAGACCGCATGATCGAGATCTAACGGTCGATATTGAAAGCGCCGAGGCTACCGAGTCGGTCTGATTAGTTGATCCGACTGAGTCCGATGGCTCGAACCCGAGTGTGACTTGAGTCCAAGGAATAGTAAAAACTGATTTTGAGTTATTTGCTGAGCTAACTTGGGATAATTAATTGAGATAGCAAACAAGCTCCAAAAATTATGAAATTTTAACTGGAGGTTGCTTACTGGATGATGAACCTTATATAAAATTTTCAGAGACTTTTATGCACTGCAGTTTTTCTCTAAAAATTCCAGAAGGTGAGAATTAGGGTTTGACCAAGGTTTGACTGGCCCCAAAAATTATCAAATAATTTCTAAAAATTATGAAATAATTCTGAGGTGCTAAACATCACCCTAGACCCAAGAAAAGTATTTCCAAAGGTTGGGCACAAGATTTTCATGAAGGAGATTTGTGTTGGTGTCCAAATGGCAATTTGATTTTTGATTTCACATAATTCCTTTACAAAAATTATGGAACTGATTACAAAAATCAAGATCAGAGAAAAAGTTTTAATTTCTCCTCAATTTTATTACATTTGAAACACAAACCAATTTTGGGATGTTACACATCCTTTTGGTTTCAACCAACCTTTCGGTTTCAACTATCCTCTTGGTTTCGACCACCCTCTTTATTTCGACCATCCTCTCGGTGTCGACCAACCTCTCGGTGTCGACCATCCTCTCGTTGTCGATCATTCTCTCGGTTTCGACCAGCCCTGCTTCTCTCCTCCCCGCCTGCTCCCGTCTTTCCCCCGTCACGTCACAGCCGACCATTCCCTCCCTTACCGACTGGTTATGCGCCCAAGCCACGCCGCTGCGAATCCTGTTGCTCCGTATTTGTAACAGCCCAAAAATTTCAATTTTAGTTGAAAATAAGACTTTAATTATTTTTGTGGATTTTCTGGAAATTTTAAAAGCTTTTCCCTAATTATTTTAAAGCTAAAATAATTTATGTGCAAAACCTATTACCAACTAAAAGTTGGAATTATTTTATTTAAGTCCAGAATGCTCTTGAGAATTTCTGTGAATTTTCTTAAAATTTTTGGACTTTATTTGATATTTTCTAAAGCTTATTTGAATTTCTAGGATTAAATAAATTGGAAAAGAATTTAAATCCTAAAAAAGATCTTGGGGAAGCCCAAGACCTGTCTGCTGTCGCGACCAATTCTCCTCACAAGACGATTGATGCGGGCCGTCCGACGAATCGGACTACCGACATCAATCCACCCTCTTCTTCTCTCTCTCTCTGTCTCGCCGACAGTGGGCCTCGACTTGTGCTTCTTCCTCCCGCTTTCTTCCGCGCGCCGTCAGACTCGCCGCCATTGCCGCTCGCCTCGAGCTCGCCACTCCGCGATTCCTCCTCTCTTCACTCGCCATCACGCGTTAACTCCCCTTACTCCGCCGCATTCACCCCCGGCATTACCACCCCCTTCTTAACGCCGGTAACACCCCCGCGCCTCTCGTCTCCGCCATTACCGTCGCACCAAATCTCTTGCTCCCGCCTCCTCGCCTATAAAGCACCCCACCGCCTCTCCTCCCTCATTCTATTCCCCCACCTCCTGTCCCCTCGATCGCTCTCAGTCGCCCGCATTTCGCAATTCCCCGCCGACGGCCGAAGCTCGTTCTTCTCCGATTCCGGCGCCACCAGGCTTCCCCCGACCACCTCGACCGCACACCGGCATCGGCCCTCGGCGATCCTCTGGCGCACCTCGGCTTCGCCTGAAGACCCCCGGAGCTCCTTCGCCGCCAACAACCGAACCACACCACCGCCTCTCTCCGCCGCCGACGACCTTTCGGCCACTCTCCGCCGCCGCCAGGTAGCGCATTCGCCTCAATGTCTCCCCCTGAACCTTTGCACACCTCGCCGGAGTTCGCCAAGGCTGTTCACGGTGCCCTCGGCTCCGTGCTCCTCCCTCCCGGCGGCCGGCGTGGCTCGCCACCTCGGCGCCACACGAGGCCACTCACCCTGCCGCGTGCGTGGCGGTCAGCGTGGACGCCAAGATAAAGACGCCGCGCCCAAGACACAGCCTCCTCAGATCAGCAGTTGCACCAAGTCCACCGTGGACTTGTGCCTCGCTGTGGACTCAGTCCATACTGTGCGGACCCACTTGTCAGTCTCTGTGAACAGTGCTGCTGATGCAAGCTTGCGCAATAAATGGAATTTCCTTTAGAAATTTAATTCGGGAAATTCGGAAATTCTGATTTTTAGGATTTAATTTAGGTTTTAAACTTCCAGGAGCTCGTATTTCTTCATACAAACTCCGATTTAGGTGATTCAAATTTCTAAATTTGTATAAAATCAAGATCTAGCTAACTAAACCAAAATTATTTAATTTGGAGTTAATTTGTATTTTCATTTGAATTTATTTGAGTTCTTTTGAATTCTGTATGAATTTGGATTATTCTCGCGTATAGATTTTGACGACTCCGGAGAGCTTGACCCTATTGAAGAAGTAGAATACCAAGATTTTGAACAAGGCAAGTTACACCACTGACCATTTTGCCCCCAATATTTAAAATTATTTAATTTATGTTTTAAATTATTATTGCATGCATAATTGTATTTAATTATTTTTAAATTCCTATTTTAAATACTTAATTATTCCAATTCCTTTGTACAACCACATTTGAATGTTGTGTTACCAATTCCTTGTCACATTAGACAAATGAATTTAAAAATAAATATATGCTTAGCAAATGCTTAGACCATGAAATATTTGATTTTGGGAGAATTTAGCCAAAACTTCAAAATTTGATAAAAAGCCTATGACATTGTTATGTCATGATGGACTTTTACAAATGTCTTTGAAAATTATAAAAATAAAAGAAAATGGTTTGTACTTGGGCAAAAATGGACCGTTGGTGGGTGCAGGTTTATGCACTGCTCGTCAGTTAGGATTGATACCTGTGGTTTTTATTGAAAGTTGCCCAAGTAGGTTAAGGACCGGTCTTTGAGCCGCATCTTGCAAAGCTCCACCGTACTACCACATGTTCTGTATGGGCAGAACTAGGCTTATTAATCTGTCTTACCTCATTATTGTTTATGCCATTTTTGTTGTGTGGGTGTCGGTTAGACTTTATTCCCACTTGGCGCAAGAGGGGGCTTCTGGTAGGTGGTTAGCCTAATGGAAGTGAAACCTTAGCGGGCATATTGATAGTGAGGTAGTGCATTGGAAACGCCTTGTGATAATTGCCTAGTCACACGCCTAAGGAAGCGTGCATTGGCCGACATAACGTGCAAATTATCTCGTGTGGGTAAAGTTGTACCCCTCTGCAAAGTGTAAATCTATTCGAATAGCCGTGTCCACGGTTATGGACATGCTGAGCAAAGCCACTCTAAGTTAGATTTGTTTTTGGTTTTAAAATAACTTTGGACATGATTTGAGGATGGTTAATCCTTGTGGTAAAATTGGGCGAGTAGCCTTGTGATAGGAGGGTATCCTTCACCATGTTTCATATGGAGGTTATTCACTATAAAATGATCAATTTTAAATCTGATTTTTAGCTATGGAATAAAAATGTGCCTTGAAACTTAGTATAACTATTTAAACCCAAAAATGCTGAATTACGCAAGTAAACCCTACAACCTTCCTTTGAACAATTTATGCATGCATTCTAAATTCTATATTGGGTGTAATTTGCGAGCACAGTTGTAGTGCTCACTCTTGCTGAATATTATTATTCAGGAGAAGACTTCTATCCGGAAGGTGAGGAGCAGGACGTTTAGGCAGCGACCTCCAGACGATTGCCTGTGGCGTATCGTGTGGCCTACCATTATATTTTGCTTCCGCTTAATGTTTTATTTGGCCTCCGGCCCAAATTGTAATAAACTCTATGCTTATTAATAAACACGCTGGATATGTTTGTGATAACATTTTTGTGACTGTGTACACTGAAAATCCTGGACTAGTGTAAGAACATAGAGAATTTGGGATCCTTCGTTCCTGGGTTCGACAGTATTGCCGCCTGGTCCTCCTCCTTCCTCTATAAATGGAGCACTAGGGGCCCCTTTACCTACTCATGTTTTCCCCTCAACTCTCTTTCTCTCTCTCTCTCTCTCTCTCTCTCGCCCTCGTTTCGCCGTGCTTCGAGCTTCGCCACCGCCAGTTGGAGCTCATGTCATCGCCTCATCACCACCGAAGATACCACCGGAGCGCCCATGCTGTCTTCAACCATCTCGCCGCCGCTCCCTTCATCGTCGTCCTTCTCACCTTCGACCGTGAGTTTCCCACCGCCGTTCGTTGTCCATCGACCTCCCCTAACCCCTCTCTCTCTCTCTCAGTCTTGGTAAGATCTCTGTGCCTTGTTCTCTCTCTCTCTCTTGTTCTTTCGACCGCACCGAGCAGTCGAATCCTTCTTTCGACCATGTCATGTTGTCGAACCTCCTTCGACCAGGTAGTCACCTGTAGTCGAACCTTTCTTTTCGAGAGCTCGTTCTCCTTCATTCGAGCTCCGATTCGAGTTATTCAAATTTTTAATTTCATCTTAATTCAGTATATTTCTTTTGGCTCTAGTTTGGTTCTTTTTGGATTTTTATTTGGATTTTGATGAGGATCTAATAATCCTCACTTTATCTATTATCTATAATTCTTATTATGGGTAAATATGATGTCACATAGTCTCCAGAAGTACCCCTTATTTTTATAAGGGAGAGGCCCACCAAGTGATTGTAAGATTTTCTACAATCACCCCCCATAGTCGTAAGTCTTACTACGACTACTGCCTAGTCGTAAGTCTTACTACGACTACTTCCTAGTCGTAAGTCTTTCTACGACCATTTCATGGTCGTAAGTCTTTCTACGATCACTACATAGTCGTAAGACCTTTTACGATCACTACCTGGTCGTAAGTTCTCCTACGACCAGGTAGACCACGACCACCTTATAATCAAACCTACGGGCAAGTGGGTCCAATTGATTAAAGAATCCGAACGGTCTGCACGCACTACTATCCCGCGTAGTAATAGTGCTTAAATACCCCATTATCTTTGAATGATAATTGCCAGACGGCGTGGAGAAGCCAATGCGCGGTAATTATCGCCATCATCGCCCATTATCGCTCAATTAAGGCGCCTCTTCCGTAGGGCAAAACAGCTACTCCTTCACGACTATATAAGGGCATCAAGGGCGAGTAGAAAAGGACAAGTTCTATTCTCTGTAATAGTCTTAGCTTCTTACTCGATCATTAAGAATACCACACCACACAGGATTAGGGTTATTATTCTCTCCGGAGAAGGCCTGAACCTGTCTAAACATCCCGTGTCAACCACTCTGCGTGATTTCATCTCTTGGAGACCCCGAATCAAATAATCTTTACGTAAGATCGGTTCTAATATAAGCGGTTGGCGCCGACCGTGGGGATCTTAGGTAATCTCTTGTCAACATACTCTCTTTTTCCAATCTCATGCAATCATGGCGGGAGAATGGAACGAGGAGAACTGGTTTGACTTGGCGACACGCACACGTCGACATGGATGCGGTTTCGACTACGAACCGAGTGATGCATCCGCCGATGGTGATGTTGCCTCCGGAGATTATTCTCCAGAAACCATCCCATTAATGGAGTTGAGGAGGATCCTTATCCCCACAACAATACGCCCAACAGAGGAGCCAATTCCCTCAAAGGACACGGGTCAATCCGACCAGACCGCTCCCGGGAGGACTCACAACACGACGAGAGTTTTTCTCCAAGTGTTCAAGTCCCTTAAGGCGGTCCGACTTGGTAAGTCAAGTTCGGGAGCCACCATTCCAGACTCCACCAAAGATCTAGTGATCCTTTCTCTCGTGGTAACTCCGGAGAGGGTGGGATCAAGCATGCTTTTCTGCAAATTCGACCGCCTCCCGCAGATCTCATTTGCGAACGGAGACGATTATAACCCTGAGTTCCCTACGGAGGGGATTACTCCAAGTCGCCAGATGGTGTCTCTCGAGCACTCCTCAAGCGGGAGGCCTCGGCGCAAGTGAGAATCATCAAGCGGAGGTCTTCGCCCTTCCCCAAATCGTGGTCACCTCATGGAGGCCGAGATAAGAACACTCAAGATCACACACCGCGCCCCTCGTGGTAATGGCAAGGGCACCACCGTTGGCGAGAGAACCAACACTGATGAACGCGAGGAAATCCTCGACATTCTCGCACTCCACTAAGAAGGCCTCAAAGACGATGAGGAGGATTTTGATGTCGTCGAAGAAAGAAAATTGCGATCGTAAGAACACGCTCAAGATTCAACATCGGAGGAGGTACAAGAACTCCGGGACATCAACGACTTGCTCGAGAATCCCGACCAAGAGCTTGCTCGAACGCTGTGGTACGATCTCTTTCAAGAGATTACGCAAAGACTTCGAACTCGTGATGACAAGATCGGAGGTACCTCATCGACAATATTCGGTAGTCGCGAGAATACGACTTCCTCGGCTACGATCAATCGAATATTTCTCACGTAGGAATCGACACGGCCATAAGTCGAATCGATCCCCTATTCGGAGAAATACATTTCGATCAGCTGAAGATCAAGAAGCCCCTCGGAGAGGTGATCATTCACCACTTCGACAAAGAAATTCACAACGAGTGGAGTACGAAGAGTATTCCCTCGAGAAGCTCGAGACCTACTACGAGCAGTCACCACACGGTATCGTCGTATACGATCACCTGGTGACATTAACCCTTCTTTCCTACAAAGAAGGCGTCAAGAAGTGATTACCGGATCTGGGCATTTTCGCCGACCTTGAGCGATTCATTGCCACCTCATTTTCGGCCAGTGAACATGGAGAAATTTGATGGATCTCAAAATCCCATCGAATTTCTTCAGATCTATACAACAGCTGTCCGAGCAGCAGCAGGAGGAGAGCATGTAATGGCGAATTACCTTCCGACTGTGCTCGAAGGATCCGCTCGATCGTGGTTATTAAACCAACCACTCGAGTCGATCTACTCTTGGCAACACCTCTGCGATCTTCTACAGGCGAATTTCCAAGGCACATACAACCACCCGAAAAGAAGACGACTTGCACCGGATAAAACAGAACAACAACGAGACTTTGCGTCAATTCATCAAACGCTTTAGTCAGGTTCGTAACTCAATTCCGGAAATTTCTGATTCCTCTGTGATCAGGGCTTTTAAGCAAGGAGTCCGTAGTAGAAGGATAACGGAGGACATTGCTTTGAATCCTCCCAACACTGTTGCCGAACTCTTCGAGATGGCCGATCGATATGCAACTGCTTCTGAGGCAGTCGAGTGGAACAACACTATCGATCGAGAAACATATACTCCTTGAGAGCCAGGTGAAGTTGGTAAGGATAAAAAAGCAAAAAAATCCAAGAAGAAAATAAAAGTCAAAACCACAAACCGGTGGTTCCAAGGAGGTTCGCCGTGAAAGATGGAGAGCCCCAAACCACCAAGTCGCACTCGATCAAGGCAAAGGTAAGCTATACGATCGAGGAACGACAAACCAAGGTGGTGTCCTTTTCATAAAAGGAAGGACATGACCTCCAGAATCGCCGAAGTTTTCCAAAGAAAGCTCGAGGACTACTACAACAACAAGCACCACTCCCTACTCTCGAGCAGGTAGGACATACGAGTGGCCAAAAGTCGTCGGATGATGAGGAGATGCCGTTCCAAGATCCGCAACATACCGTTGAGCACATCTACGGAGGATCATCGGCATACGACTCCAAACGACAACTTAAAGCTGCCGGACGAGAGGTAAATTCCATACATACTCCTCTCGTCAATAAATTACCGAAGTGGTCGGAAGTTACCATCTCTTTTGAGAAGGATGACTGCCCAATCACTACGAGTCGATCAGGTCGATATCCGATTGTGGTCGAACCCACCATCAACAACTGTCGGGTCAATCGAGTGTTGGTTGATGGTGGCAGTTCTTTGAACATATTATTTACTAATGCCCTGGACGAGATGCAAGTACCAGGACAAAGGTAAGGCCGGTACGATACTCCTTTCATGGAATCGTACCGGGGTCTTCACCAAACCTATTGGCCAAGTTTCTCTTCCTTTAACATTTGGCTCACCAAGTAATTTTAGGACAGAGAAAGTCTCCTTTGATGTGGTCGATTTCGATACGGCATATAACGCCATACTCGGACGACCAACTTTGGCAAAATTCTTAATGGCTACTCATTACGGGTATCAAAGTCTTAAGATGCCAGGTCCCAAAGGAGTGATCACCATTCGATGTGACAAAAGATGGCGATAGCTGCGACCGTCGATCCTCGAGATGGTTGGTCAAATACCAACTCGAGATGAAAGTCGACCGACTAGCAAGTCGAAGCCTCAAAGTCGCACCAAAGCCGAACGACCAAGTCAAAGAGGTTCCTCTGGACGCAGAAGAGCCCTAGAAGACTGTTCGCATCGGGGAGACTTCCGACCCCAAATAGGAAGACGCCCTCATTACCTTCCTCCGAGCTAACGCAGATGTCTTTGCGTGGCAAACATCCGACATGCCCGAGTCCCTGTGGAGGTGATCGAGCATAGGCTAGCTTTACTACCGATAAAGTACTGTAAAACAAAAATTACGGAGATTTGCCCGATCGACGAGATGCTATTAAATCGAGTTGGATAAGCTACTTAAAGCGGGCTTTATAAGAGAAGTCAACCACCCAGTGGTTGGCTAACCTGTAATGGTCAAAAAGTCAAGCGGCAAATGGCGATGTGCGTGGACTTCTACCGATCTTAATAAAGCTTGTCCAAAAGATGATTTCCCTTTACCTCGATCGATCGGTGGTTGATTCTCTGCAGTTGTGAGATATTAAGTTTTTAGATGCATATTCGGATACCACGGATCAATATTTGTTTAAACGATGAAGAAAAGACCGCATTCATTACTCCATTTGGTACCTTTTGCTATGTCAAAATGCCATTTGGTCTAAAGAATGCGGTGCTTCTTTTCAACGCCTAATGCAATCGACTTTTTCATCTCAATTAGGCCGAATTTGGAAGCCTATGTTGATGATCTAGTCGTAAAAAGCATTAAGAGACTTAATCATATCAGCGACCTACAAGAAACATTCGACAACCTCGTAAAGCACCGCTTAAAACTCAATCGAGAGAAGTGTGTGTTTGGAATTTCTTCAAGAAAATTACTTGGATTTCTAGTATCCGAACGAGGAATCAAGCAAATCTCGAAAAATAAAGGCCATCCTCCGGATCGTCCTCCAAACACAAAAAGGAAGTCCGAAACTCTTTGGGTGCATGGCGGCTTTAAGTCGTTTCATCGCACGACTAGGAGAAAAGGACTACCTTTCTTTAAACTTCTCACGAGACATGAAGGTTTTGAGTGGTCGAACGAGGCAAACGCCTTTGAGGATGTCAAGAGGTATCTTTCGAGTGCTCTGCTACGGTTTCTCCAAAGCCGAAGAGACGCTCTTAATTTACCTAGCCGCCACGCCACGAGCGCAAAGAAGCGCGAGACTAGTCGTAGAAGCGTGAAAACGCATAACGACCGGTTTACTACGTTAGCGAAGTTTTACGGGCCTAAGGGCGTTACCCTCGTGTCCAAAACTTCTATATGCCCTCCTCATGTCTTCGAGGAAATTGCGGCATTATTTTCAGCGCACAAAATAGTCAGGCTGCCCGAGTTTCCTTTGGGAGCAATCCTCCATAATAAGGAAGCAATGGACGATAGCAAAATGGTCATCGAACTTGGGAGTTCGACCTCCATTTCATGTCCCGAACGGCCATAAAATCCCGGATCTTGGCGGACTTTGTCGCCGAATGGACAAATCTGAACATTCAGATCCCGATCTGATTCCCACGACCGATGGATAATGTACTTTGACGGGTCACTTACTTTAAGTGGCTCGGGTCGGGTGGTCTGGTATCTCCTACCGGAGAAACCTTAAAGTATGCCGTACAATTAAACTTTCGTGCCACTAATAATGTGGCGAGTACGAAGGTTTGCTAGGCGGCATACGAGCCGCGAAAGCACTCTCAATTAAATCGACTACTCGTGAGAGGAGACTCTCAACTAGTCGTGAATCAAGTCGGGAAAGAGTACGGTGCTCTAGCTCGACAATGTCTCAATACTTATCGGAAGTTCGCAAGCTAGAAAAGCATTTTTAGGTTTCGAGGTACAATTCATCCTCGAAGGATAATTTCCTCATGAGACCAACTTGCTCGGATGGCTTCTTCCCGATCTACTGACTAAAAGGAGTTTTCTTGGAGCAACTCCAAAAGCCGCCTCTCAGTCGAAGAACCGAGACACCTCCTATTGAGATGGCCTCATTAGACTACGAGGATACCTGGATGACTCCCATCTACGAGTATCTTCGCAAGGGTTCCGTACCCGAAGATGATCTTGAGGCAGATCGTTTATCCCGAAAAGCCAAAATGTATACTTTGGTCGATGGAGTCCTCTACAAACGAGGAACCCAAGGGATACTCATGCGATGCATTCCACAAAACGAAGGAATAACACTCCTTCACGATATACACAGTGGTATCTGTGGGACACATGCTTCCTACAGAACATTGGTTGGTAAAGCCTTTCGACAAGGTTTTTACTGGCCTACAGCCCTGTATAATGCTAAGGAGGTGGTTAAAAAGTGTGTCCAATGCCAATTCTATGGTAGACAAATATACCAACCAGCTCAAGCATTACAGACAATACCTCTTTCTTGGCCTTTTGCGACCTGGGGTCTCGATATCCTAGGACCATTTCCCAAAGCTCCAGGAGGTTTCGAATTCCTTTTTGTGGCTATTGACACGTTCACAAAATGGATTGAAGTGAACTCAGAATCTGGGATAACATCTAAGCGACAAAAGGTTCATGATGAGATGCGTAATTAGCCGATTTGGAGTTCCAAGTCGGATAATTACAGACAATGGTAAACAATTCGCAAGTGCAAAATTTCAGGAATTTTGCGACGAGTTGGGTACCAAATTATGCTATGCTTCTGTTGCACATCCCCAAAGCAACGGGCGGTCGAGCGTGCAAACGGCCAAATAATGCGAGGAATTAAAACCCGAGTCTTCGACCCGACTTGTTAAGCGCTCGGGGCTTGGGTACAAGAATTACCCTACGTGTTATGGGCGGTTAAATGCGACCACCATCGAGCAACGGGAGAAACACCATTTTTCTCGTGTTGAGTCGAAGCCATGCTTCCTCCGAGCTAAAATTACGGTCGACACGACTTGAAACTTTCAACAACTCGGATCAGAACAACTTCGAGGCGACATTAACCTATTCAAGAAAGGAGAAACCTAGCCTTAATCCGTTCGGCGGTCTACCAACAAGCCTGCGCAGATACTATGATCGTAAGGTCCAACCTCGCGACCTTTTTGTAGGTGACTTGGTATTGAGGCTCGCCAATCCAAGTCTAATCGGAATAAACTTTCCCCAAATGGGAAGGTCCTTACGATGGTCGAAGTAACCCGGCGTGGTCGAGACGACTAGCGATGGAAGATGGACGAGTTCTCTCAAACTCTTGGAACATCGACCAGTTACGCAAATTCTATGTGTGACCAATATCTCAGGCAATAAAAGTCCAGGTTCTTTCTACTTCTCTTGCCTTATTTTTTGAGTAGTGCTTTTTAATCTTTCGACTATGATATAAAAACACCCAGTTTTCTTTACACTGGTCGAAAAACAAGTAACATCATCTAGTCGAAACTTCTCCTATCTGCATGTGGTTCTGCCCACTAGAAGGAATTTCCTAACATCGACTCGTTACTCATCTTTCAGCCAATACAAAGAGCTCGGGTTCTATCAAGTCGAAATGTTCTCAGAGCCAACTCTCTCAATCTTAGTTTATTTTTTCAGTGATTTCCAAAAAATATTCTAAGTAGAGTGCACTTGATACATTTATTCGACCACCTTTGATGTACTCGTTTCGTTTTAACTGGTCGAAGGAAGAGACACACCTAGTCGAAGTTTTTCCTCTCTGCATGTGGTCCTGCCCACTAGAAGGAATTTCCTAGCGCTGCTCAATCTCCTACTTTTTGCTACTGGAAAAGACTTATAGAGTCCATCAGAAAAGGGCGAACGAATTATTAAAGTCCTCTAGACGTTTGCTTAACTCAAGTTGTTGTTCTTGGTTTGATTAAACTAGTCGGAGATAGTAACATCACCTAGTCGAAGTCTTTCCTCTCTGCATGTGGTCTTGCCCATTAGAAGGAACTTCCTAGTGTCGAGTCGTTTCTACTTTTTCGACCAAGTGCTTGACAACCATAACAAAAAACTATAAGTTAAACAAACCTCTCTTTGTTTTCAGAAACCCCATTTCAAACACTATTTACTTAGATTGTCTAAACAATCTAAGCAAATAGTCGGGGGCTAGGATAAAGTTATTAATTTGACTTCAATTCTTAGTCTTTCATTCGTTTATTATCTTTTGAGTTACTAACTTCTCGACAAGATAATTTTCAGAAAATAAGATGGATCATATATCACTCATCAACAGATATTGCCTGCCTTACAAGGTAGTTACAAGATTACTCTGAAGGGGGAGAGCCTAGCTGCATTTCCTCCGCCACCTTTTTGCCAACCAATTGCATTTCCTCAATCGA
This sequence comes from Hsuehochloa calcarea, assembly GCA_036346395.1. Lineage (NCBI taxonomy): Eukaryota > Viridiplantae > Streptophyta > Magnoliopsida > Poales > Poaceae > Hsuehochloa > Hsuehochloa calcarea. Next base: position 72,216,810 of record CM070594.1, on the reverse strand, counting down.
CGATTTGCCTCGATTGAACAATCGAACTCGGCTTCAATTGGTTGCACATTAAAGCGGGGATCTTGAGCTTTAAGTTTCGCCAAAGCGTAACTTACTCGGCTTCGATTGCCTCCCTTATTGATTGAAATTTTGATTAGCCTTGAGTGGTCACCATTTCTTGCAATTTTCGACTTGTTCCCAATGGTACTTGTGTGAGCGACTATGGTATCTTCTCGAGGAGTTTTTCCTCGTAATGCACTCACTAAGCACATTGTTCAGAGAGTGATGTTGCCTTGAAGACTAGTCTTCATCGACTCCATCTCTGTTGGGTACAAGTCGAAGCCTCACGAAGTTTCTTGTTTTCGACCACTTGTTACAAAAGAATAAAATCGGTCAAACAAAAATAAACTTCTGGAGGAAGATAACACAAAGATAATTATAGGTAAAAGCATTTCTTACCTACTAATTGAGAATCCAGTTTCTTAACCTCTTCTCGATGGGAAGCAATACTTTCAGCGTGCTTTTTCTCCTATGCTCTGATGTCCTCTGCATTCATCTTAGCGATGCGGATGGACTCATTGTAGATCAAGGTTTTCTCTTGGATTTCAGCCTCGAGGCTTCTCAATTGGACACCAATTTCTGAATAAAAAATTGGCATTAGAAAAGGAAAATACTCAAAAGGATAGCGGTAAAGAATTACTTACATTAATTGAGTTCTAAGACCCTCAAGTTCTTGATCCTTATTCGAGGTAATACGGGAAAACTCCTGAATGACCAAAGCTTTTTCTTGAACTTCGGTCTGGAGATTCCGCATCTCTTTTTCTTTATCTGGAGAAGAAATGAGAGTCGGGTAAAGGTTAAAGATCAAAAGCAGTCTTAAGTTCAGAACTTACTGTTTATTTTTTCCTGCAATCTTTTAGATGCAGAGACAGTCTCTCGAAGTCTATCCGAGAGGACTAATACTTCGTTCCTTAGCCTCCTCGACTCTTCTTTTTCATAGTCGAGTGAGTCAGCTAAGGTCTTCGTATCACTGTTTAACCTACAGGAACGAAGATAAAAATCAGCCGAATGGTTGTAAGTACTTCTACAACCACTGACCTGGTCGTAAGTTTTTCTACGACTACGACATGGTTGTAAGTCTTTCTACGACCACTTCCTGGTCGTAAGTAGTCGTAAGCTTTTTACGACTAGTACTTTGTCATGAGTTTCTTCCATGACTATTCTCGTAAAACATTATACGAGTATTTAAGTCAAAAACAATTATGAATGATAAGTGACTTACCATCTCTCTGCCTCTGCACAGAGTAGTTCTTTTTCCTGTCTTAGCTCTAAAAGTTGTCGATGGTACTCACCGACAACGACAATTTGCTCGAGCTTTCGCAAAAAGAAAGCAAGTGAGAAGAGAAGGAAAGTCACATATGTAAGTATTTTGAAGATACTTACATTCATAGTCGCCCTAGCAAACATCGAATATACAAGGTCCGGTTCTGCAGACTTATCTATCCTCGCGACTTTGTCCCACCACACCTTCTCGAGGCGCTCGTTATCAAAAGTATTCTCCGTATTGGGAATATCTTTGGGATGGGGACTCGATCCACGAGATCTGAAGCGTAAGACCCCACGACGGAGGCAGCCCAAAGAAGTCACCACGAAGTTGAAATTTTCTCCTTCGGTTCTCAACTTCTCTTTGGGTAGGAGAAGGAACGCCTCCTACAATTTCCTTCCCAGAGCGGTGCACAAGTGGTCACCGCCTTGACCAGAGGCTTCCACAGTGCCCTGTTGTTTCTCGACCTCAAGAATCGTGGCGGCCACCTCAACGAAGAATACCGCTACTTCAAGGATCGTAGCTACGACTTGGCAGATGTGGAGTCACTCGAGTCTCGACTTCATCGGCCACCGGGCCAAGGGTGATGCTTCGACCACCTCCATTGCTACCTCCTCGAGTGAAGGGATGGCAATGGACTTCTCGTGGAAGCATTCCCGGGTCAAGAAGTCGATCAAATAAAGAAAAGCAAATCAGTTGTGAAAAGAAAAGGTAAATGTCGTTCTTACACTTTAGTAAATTTCACATACCGCACTCGGTCTTAACCAGAATTTTGGAGCAATCCTCCCAACGGAGGACCTCTTCTTCTCCACGACCACGCCCGGTCGAGGTTCAACAATCGGCTCGGCACGACCACGTGCAGTCGTAGAGTTTGGACAGAACCGAGCTCGGTTTCTCGATTCTCTGGATGGCCGAGATCGGCCTCGACCATTCCAAAAGCAAGATCGCCTCGATTCATGAGTTGTCTTGATGCAAAGATCGTCCTTCATAAAAGACACAAAATATTTCCAATTCTCCTTTCCGGTTGCCTAACAAAACTAGGAGTGGCGTAAAGCTGCGAAAGATTCTTTATCATAACGAAGGTACCTTAGCCTTGCGAGGTTTGCGCTTAAGAGATTGGTGCCTCAACCTCCTCGGCCGATGGTCATGCGGCCTCGGCTTGAATCTGACTAGCGATTACGCAGCCTTGTAGAGGGTGCGGTCGAAAGACCAGAGCTTGAGCTTGCTCCCCCTTTGTCGGCAGATTTTACAAGTCGACGTCTCTTGGAGGGAGGAGCCGAGCCTTTGTCTTTCGACAACCCAGCGCCAATAGTCATCAGTACGACTTCTTCGTCGTCCTGACGATTTTCCATGCCTACTTTACGTAAAGCAAAGCAGTAAAAGAAGAATGACTAATTAGTCGTAAGTTTTCTCGACAAGTGCCAAGTCGTAAGTTTTTCTACGACTCTTTCCTGATCGTAAGATATTCTACGATCACCTTTAGTCGTAAGTATCTTCTACGACTATAAAGTCCTAAAGAAAGAATCAACTTTTTGATTACCTTTAGGCGCTCTATCCTTTCATCCGTGGACAAAGCCGCAATGACTTGAGGAACCGCCTCTGAGTGGCGGAGACTTCTCGCAGATGAGTCGACTCTAGAGTCAACCTCGGCTGTGAAAGATCGTGTAAGCAGATAAGAATATTAGACAAGGTTGAGAAAGATCAAACCGAGAGCTAAGTCGACAAATTACTTACCCTCCTCATAGTCTCTCGGTTGGGTCTCCTCTTCCGAGTATCTCCACATAGGAGATGCTCGTTTCTTCAGAGGACTAATTGGCGTGTGATGAAATCCTTCACCACATGCCATCCGGTCGACCCTTCTTCCTTCAAGTCCTTAATGGCTTTAATATAAGGGCTAATCCGGCAGATATCTTCAGGGGTCGAATCCCATGAAGATTTCTTTTCAGCGACCTTCCCGCAAAGAAAGGTTGTCTTCAGAGGTGACCTTCAAGAGAATCACCTCTTTCTCCGGCCGACCACGAAGACCGGTGAAACTCTGAATATACTCCTTCGACTTGAGTCGTGGAGTTTGCATCACGACTTCCAATGATTCGGTTTGTCGAGCCATCCCATAATAATATTGGAGCAGCTCGAGATCCATGGAATCCCAGTGCACGCCTCGCACAGATACACGAACACACTCAACATGGTAATGGAATTGGGACCTAAGTTCACCAATTCCACCCCAAAGTGTTCGAGTACTAACGGTAAGAAAGGGATGGGCGGACAATGAAGGCCGCACTCACAATACGCTTGGAAGACGGGGATTTGCCCATTTTCCCCCGATGGCCAGTGCTGCCCGATAGCCGGAATCCACTTTACCAGAGCCTTCTCTGGAATCTTCCCGGCATCAACCAAGATCTTGATCTTAGCCGCATCCATCTCCGATTCTTCCTATTCAGAAACTCTCTTGGCCATTTCGCTCAGAAGCAAGAAGTCTTTTGATTGGGTTGGCGGCGGAGAAGATGAAACCTAGTCGAGGACGGAGAAAGCAAGAGCTCGAAGAACAACGGAGTCATTTGAGGAAAAGGTAAAAATCCAAGTCTACCTCCTGGTAAGTTTTTATAACCGCATGATCTCCGCCGCTTCGGAAACCGTCTCGGCTATAGGTCTATGGGAGTTGGTTGTACCGCTTCGGGAACCGCTTCATCGGACAAGTCTGTGAGAGCCGGTTGCAATTCCCCAGATGGTCCGTTCGAGAAAAATTAGGTGCGTATTGTCACCCCCAAGCAAAATTACTTTCTTGACCAAAGTCTTTCTGGTCGAAGGAAGTATCAATCGGAAGGGTTTTTTTCTCCGATTCCCCTACTACGACCACCAGACGGTCGTAGGGGTTTTTACGACTTTCTAATAGTCGTAAGCAATCTTCACGATTGCAATCGCTTCGGGAACCGTTTTATCAACAGATCTGTGGAATTCGTTTGCAATTCCCCAGACGGTCTGTTCAGGAAAGTTAGGTTAGTTTTGTCACCTCCAAGCAAAATCACTTTCTTGACCAAGTCTTTCTGGTCGAAGGAAGTATCGATCGGAAGGGTTTTTTCTCCGATCACCTTACTACGACCACTACACAATTGTTGAGGTTTTTTATGACTTTCTGATACTCGTAAGCAACCTTTCTGACCAAGCAAACTCCTGGTCAAAGTAATACTCAAATGTCGAAGAGTTTTTCCTTCGACTATGGTTCTACGATATTTTTTATAGTCGCAAGTCCATTTGCGAATCCTTCCCCAAGTAAGTTACTTTCACTTGAAGCTGGGGGGCTAGATGACGAGGATCTAATAATCCTCATTTTATCTATTATCTATATTTCTTATTATGGGTAAATATGATGTCACATAGTCTCCAGAAGTACCCCTTATTTTTATAAGGGAGAGGCCCACCAAGTGATTGTAAGATTTTCTACAATCACCCCCCATAGTCGTAAGTCTTACTACGACTACTGCCTAGTCGTAAGTCTTACTACGACTACTTCCTAGTCGTAAGTCTTTCTACGACCATTTCATGGTCGTAAGTCTTTCTACGATCACTACATAGTCGTAAGACCTTTTACGATCACTACCTGGTCGTAAGTTCTCCTACGACGTGCAGACCACGACCACCTTATAATCAAACCTACGGGCAAGTGGGTCCAATTGATTAAAGAATCGAGCAGTGCCGCACGCACTACTATCCCGCGTAGTAATAGTGCTTAAATACCCCATTATCTTTGAATGATAATTGCGGACGGCGTGAGAAGCCAATGCGCCGGTAATTACTGCCATCATGCGCCCATTACTGGCTCAATTAAGGCGCCTCTTCCGTAGGGCAAAACAGCTACTCCTTCACGACTATATAAGGGCATCAAGGGCGAGTAGAAAAGGACAAGTTCTATTCTCTGTAATAGTCTTAGCTTCTTACTCGATCATTAAGAATACCACACCACACAGGATTAGGGTTATTATTCTCTCCGGAGAAGGCCTGAACCTGTCTAAACATCCCGTGTCAACCACTCTGCGTGATTTCATCTCTTGGAGACCCCCCGAATCAAATAATCTTTACGTAAGATCGGTTCTAATACACCGACAGAATTGTTTTTATTTGGCTCTTTTCGCACGCATAGATTTCAGTATTTTCGAAGAGTTCTTGGACCCAGCGACCTAGACCGAAGCATCCCAACTCTTCGCCTTTTATCATGTCGTGCCCATTTTATAAAATTATATTGTTTTATATCAGCATGTATTGCTATTTTTATATCAATTATTTCTAGGATTAGTTAAATGCCTACTTGGCAATATGACTCCTTGAATAATTATGATTGACATGTTGACATGTACCCTTGAGCACCATAGGTTGGGTAATATTAGTTGGACATTATTGTAATACCAACATGGGTGTGTATTATACTTAGTCATGCTTTAGCTATGCGATGGTCTCTTGATGACATGATTCAATGATAATGAATTTGACTTAATGATATATGAAATTATGGCGAAACCACTATAGATAAAATTTGTTGTGCCATGGCAAGGGTTGCCATTTGGTCGGGGTTGAACCAAAAATGATTTCATACTCGGACGAATGAGCGTGTAGTAAAGGGGGTGCGTGAGGCACATCGGGATGAGGATGTTTCGCATGAGTAGCCACTAAGAACTTAACTTTGTGCGCCATTGATCTGGGTCTTACCGTTCAACCACAAGTCCATTTATGGGATAGACCTGGCCAACTAATTAGCAATGCTTTGAGTCGGTTCTGTTTGAGTTGATAAGTGGTGCCAGAGAGGGGCCAGATTGAGGTGAAACATTAGCGAGCAGAACCGAGTCAAAGCGGAGCTTTGTAAAAGCCTTGTGATAATCACTTAGTCGCTCCCTCGAAAGTGTGTGAGCAGACAGTATAAGATGGTTATCTCTTGTGGGTCAAGCTGTACAACCTCTGTAGAGTGTAAAACTATTCGAATAGTCATGTCCTCAGTTATGGACAATGCTTGATGATTTCACACGAGGGGTAGATTTTCTCAAAAATATTATCGTGGATGGTTCTGAGTTGTTGCAGTGGTCGTTGGTTGGGAAGTGAATATGGTGTTCATGAGTTATTTCAAAGAAACTTGATTACTTATGTATTAATCTTTCAAATGGTGCTTTACAATTTACTTACTATATTTACTGTCAATATTGTCTTACGTAAAATAACCATAAAACAATCCTTGTCAAGCCTTGCATGAATACTATTTGCATACATTTCTCTACGACTTGCTGAGTACTCTAAGTACTCATGGCTTTACGTTATTTATTGATTAGTCGCTGAAGAAGACCTGGGGAGCACCGAGTTCTACGAGGAAGACTACTTCGAAGACCATACGAGCTAGGCTGCGTCCTCTACTGGATTGCCTATGGGCATGTCGTATAGCTTCCACGAGTAGTTTTTTTTCGCTGCAAGTTTACTTTGTTGTCGTTAAGCCCTGCGTGGTAAACTCTGTAAAGTTTGACCATAAGGTTCTTTTGTTACTAAGAAATATTCATTTGTCTGCTTCCTTGCTACCTTATTGTATGGATATGATTTCATCGATGTTGCAAACTGTGTGGACTAGCTACTGATCATAGGACTAGTTCGGAATATACAGAGGGTCTCGGAGTTGCATATTCAGGGTCCCAATAGAGGTGGTATCAGAGCCATATCAACTGTAGGGCGTAACCATAGTTAGCATGGCCGTATAGTCAAAAACTTCCAAATTTATTTTATAAATCGAACCAATCGAATAACATGAGTAGTTATTCTTCTCTCATCTTATTCTAATCTTTCCCCATAACACCCCTAAATTTTTATATCTTACCCCTTCTAAAACTTTGTTTCTAAATTCAAATTGATCCTTCTCACCTCATTAATCTATATAGGATCGAGCCTTGCTTCAAGTAGACTGTCCATATAGGTTAGTTTGGGAGTGCTTTAGTAAAGTTGCCATTCTTAGCTTTAGCATCGTGTAGTCCAAGTAATAGGACATTCATCTTGAGTTTTTGTTGCCTCTTAATAGCTTTCCAGCAATTCGTTATTTAGGTTAAACCGACTTTCCCCAGTTAGATTGCTTTGTCTTTCTCCCTTATTATCTCTCGTCTTTTGTGATGTTCCCTCTCATCTATCGTTCTTTCTTCTTCTCGTCTATTAAATCTGGAAAGATTGGTGTAGATGGTTCAGACCCGCAACTCGGCAAGCCAAGATGAACCCGTGGATCCCTTTACGCCACCACCCCCACCTCCTCTTGTCGCAACAACAGATCAGGGTTTGGGTCACTTCATGGCCGCCCAGACGCAGTTGATGAACGCGTTGCTGCAGAATATGAACCAGATGATGACTCAACAGAACTAGACTGCTACCGCCCTAGTTGCAATGTTGAATCTGAGCAATCAAGCTGCTGACATGCCACCTCCAACAACTTTTCCTCAGTCAAGGCTGGTAGAGTTCATGAGGACACATCCACCTACGTTCTCCAGCTTCTTTGAGCCATTAGACACAGATGATTGGCTGCGCTCTACTGAAAAGAAGCTCGTCATCACCCGGTGTGACGACCATGTGAAGGTTCTGTATGCCATGCGCCAGCTTAAAGGCACTACCACAGAATGGTAGAAAAACTACTGCGCCACCCATGAAAACCACTAGAACATCACTTGGACCAAATTATCTGAAGCTTCATGCCACTCTCATATTTCTGATGGGAAGGTGGAAATGAAGAAGAATGAGTTCCGGAAGCTGCGGCAAGGAAACATGTTACTGAGCGAATACCTCAAAAAGTTCACTCAACTCTCTCGTTATGCTCAAGAGTACGTTTCCACAGATGATGCACTTTAAAAGCATTTCAAGTGGGGACTTAACCCTAGTTTGAGGGTTCAAGTCGTCGGCAACGACTATGTAGATTTCCAGCGTCTAGTAAACAAGACTATGCTCACAGAAGATTCTCATCGTGAGCTTGAAGAATCTCGTAAGAGGAAGATGATGCAGCATGGTGCTGATTAAAGCCATCTGCAGAGGGCCAGAATGATTGTGCAGCACCCTCCCTGTTTTGCTCCTCCTATTGCCTTTAGGACCCCTGCGATAGCACCTCGCCTAGTTGCTGCAGTATTTTGCAGCTTCCACAGCAACACCAACAACCAGCAGCGAAGAAATAATAATCATGTCGCGGGAATCACCTGTTTCAACTGTCATCAATTGGGACACTTCGCCAGCAACTGCCCGTAGAAGCAAGGTCAAGCGCCTATCAGATTCAACTTAGGAACTACTTCGACAAGAACACTCATGCTAGGAACAGGTCGTGGAGCACCACATACCCCAGTTGCACCAACCAAGACCCCTCCGCCTTTTGGGAGATGTCGTGTGAACCATGTCACGGTGGAGGAAGCCCAGACAGTCACAGACGTCGTGCTGGGTAAGTTCCTAGTAAATTCAACAACTGCTACTATTTTATTTGATTATAGAGTTTCACATTCGTTTGTTTCTTAGAGTTTTATTGCAAGGTATTAGCTTAAGGTTTTGACTCTTAAAAATATTTTATTGGTTCAATCCCCTGGTTCGGAGTTGAGTACAAACCAAGGGTGCTCAAAAGTTAACGTGACCATAGTAGGGGTAGAATTTCTAGCCAACCTCATAATCATCGACACCAAGTCCCTAGATGTGGTTTTTGGTATGGATTGGCTTGCTAATCACCAAGTCATATTGGATTGTGGCGGTAGAAGCATCACCTTGGTCAGTCCAGATGGAACCAAACTAAAGTTTGAAGCCCCCACGGAAAAGCATGATGGGGCTTTAGTCTGTAGTGCCGATGTTGTATCGTTGGAAGATGTGCCAGTGGTCGGAGATTTCTGAGATGTCTTTCCGAATGAATTACCTAGAATGCCACCAGACAAAGACCTAGAGTTTGTCATCAACCTAGTTCCAGGAATCGTACCCATTTCCAAGAGACCCTACCATTTGCCGGTTGACAATCTAGTCGAGCTGAAGAAGCAGATCGAGGAGATGTAAGATAAAGGTTTTGTCCGACCAAGTTCTTCAACCCAGGGAGCCCCAGTAATCTTTGTTGTAAAAAAGGATGGTACTCAGCGGATGTGTTTGAATTATCGCTCACTCAATGAAGTCACCATCAAGAACAAGTACCCCCTGCCCAAGATCGATGATTTGTTCGACCAGTTGAAGGGAGTTGGAGTGTTCTCCAAGATAGATTTGAGGTCGGATACCATCAGTTGAAGATTCGTCAGAAGGACATCCCCAAGACGGCTTTCTCAACCCGTTATGGACTGTTCGAGTTCACAGTCGTGTCTTTTGGATTAACCAATGCTCCTGCTTACTTTATGGACTTGATGAATAAAGTATTCATAGAGTATTTGGATAAGTTCATCATTATCTTTGTTGACGATATTCTAGTATACTCCAAGAGTGAAGAAGAACATGAAGAGCACATTCGCTTGGTCCTGAATAAGCTTAGATATCATTAGCTCTATGCCAAGTTCATCAAGTGCGAGTTTTGAATGAAGAAAGTTAACTTCCTGAGACACGTCATGTCTGCAAAAGGAGTCGCCGTCAACCCTAGCAAGGTCGAGGATGTGCTCAACTGGGAGTCACTCATGTTTGTGCCCCAAGTTAGAAGTTTCCTTGGTATGGCAGGTTAATACTGCCGGTTTGTAAAAGCATTTTTCAGAATAGCAAGACCTCTCACCCAGTTGCTGAAAAAGGAGTAGAAGTTTGCAAGAATTGAAAAAGCGTTTCCAAGAATGTGACCTGGGAAATGGGAAGAAATTGGCATTGACTTTATCATCGGTCTGCCGAGAACCAGAACTGGCTATGATTCTATCTGGGTAATTGTAGATCACCTAACAAAAGTTGCTCACTTCATTCCATTCAAGACCACCTACTCATGAGATAGACTTGCAGAATTGTACATGGCAAAGATAGTATGTCAGCATGGTGTGCCGAAGAAGATTGTGTCGGATCGAGGATCCTAGTTCACCTTAAGATTCTGGTAGAAGCTGCATAGCGTTTTGGGTGTGGACCTGAATTTCAGTATAGCTTACCATCCGCAGACAGATGGCCAAACAGAGAGAGTAAATCAAATCCTAGAGGATGTGTTGAGAGCCTACGCTCTAGCAAACCAAATTAATTGGGACAAAAATCTGTCCTATGCAGAGTTTTTGTACAACAACAATTATCAATCAAGTCTGCAGATGTCCCCGTTTGAAGCTCTTTACGGAAGGAAATGCATAACTCCCTTGTATTGGACCGAAACAGGCGAAGGACAAGTACTTGGATCAGATATCTTGAAGAAAGCCGAATATCAAGTTCGGTCGATTAGAGAAAAGCTGAGGACCGCTTAGACCAGGTAAAAGAGTTATGTTGATAACCGTTGTCGAGACTTAGTTTTTTCACTTGGAGATCACGTGTACCTCAAGGTTTCACCTCTCAAAAGAATTTGTCGTTCCAGGGTAAGCGAGAAGTTTGCACCAAGATACACCGGACCCTTTCCAATTCTAGTCAGAAGAGGAGAAGTTGCTTACAAATTGGAGCTCCCATCTCAGCTATTAGATGTGCATGATGTCTTTCATGTGTCTCAATTAAAGAAGTGTCTATGTGTGCCGAAAGAGCAGATGCCATTGGGGACAGTTGACCTGCAGGAAGATATCACCGACAAGGAGCAACCCGTCAAGATTTTAGAAGTGGCAGAGCAAGTGACGAGAAGTAAGATCACCCGTTTCTGCAAGGTTCAGTGGAGCAATCGTACTAAATAGGAAGCCACCTAGGAGTGTGAAGAGGACCTGAAGGCTGAGTTTCCAAACCTAATCTTTAGTCAGGCCGAATCTTGGGGTTGAGATTCCGTTTAAGTGGAGTAGGTTTGTAACATCCCAAGTTTTTTTAGGCCATCGCCTCCCCGCTGCCGAAGAGACCACCGGAGTGCCTGTGCCGTCTTCGACCATCTCGTCGCCGCTCTCTTCATTGCCGCCATTCTTCGCCTTCGACTGCGAGCTTCCCCGGCCTCTCGCTCTAGGTCTTGGTAAGCTCCTCGTGCCCTGTTCTCTCTCTCTCTCTCTCTTGTTCTTTCGACCGCACCGAGAAATCGAATCCTTCTTTCATCCACGTCGTGTTGTTGAACCTCTTTCGACTAGGTAGTCGAACCTCCTTTGACCAGGTAGTTGAACCTTCTTCCGACCACCTGTAGTCAAACCTCCTTCCGAGAGCTCGTTCTCATTCATTCGAGCTCCGATTCGAGTTATTCAAATTTCAAATTTCATTTTAATTAAGTACCTTTCTTTTAGTTCTAGTTTGGTTCTTTTTGGATTTTATTTGGAATTATTTTATTTATTTGGTTCTTTTCACACGTATAGATTTTGACGTTTCCGAAGAGTTCTTGGACCCAGCGACTTCGATCGAAGCATCTCAACTCTTCAACGAAAGCAAGTCATAGGACTTTGATCATATCGTACCTATTTTATAAAATTATATTATTTTATATCAGCATGCATTGCTATTTTTCTACCAATTGTTTTCGGGATTAGTTAAATGCCTACTTGACAGCATGACTCATTGAATAATTATGATTGACATGTTGACATGCACCCTTGGGCACCATAGGTTGGGTAATCTTAGTTGGATATTAATGTAATATCAATATGGGTGCGTATTATGCTTAGTCATGCTTTAGTTATGCAATGGTCTCTCGATCACATGATTCAATGATGATGAATTTGACTTAATGATACATGGAATTGTGGCGGAGCCACTGTTGATAAATTTTGTTGTGCTATGGCAATGGTTGAACCAAAAAATAATTTCATACTCGGGCGAATGAGCGTGTAGTAAAGGGGGTGCAGGAGGCACATTGGGATGAGGATGTTTCGTTTGAGTAGCCACTAAGGACTTAACTTTGTGCGTCATTGATCTGGGCCATACCGTGCAATCACAAGTCCGTTTATGTAGTGGACCTGACCAACTAATTAGCAATGCTTTTGTGTCGGTTCTATTTGGGTTGATTAGTGGCACTAGAGGGGGCTGAATCGAGGCGAAACCTTAGCGAGAAGAACCGAGTCAAAGTGGAGCTTTGTAAAAGCCTTGTGATAACCTCTTAGCCGCACACCTCGAAAGTGTTAGAAACCCATCTAGGGACCAATAGAAACCCGTCGCCAACCAATTGGTTTGATTACCATCTCCGACTTGATCATAACAAAGCACCACAAAAGGGTTTTAACACCTTTCTTCAGAAAAAAGATGCATTAAACTTCAACAAGCGGAATGATCCAAAGAATTACATGGAGCCAATGCTTTCTCGTCTTAACGAACTTGCAACAGGAACTCTCATTATACAAACTATCAAACGAGTAAATGAGTCGCTCTTTTCCAATGAGAAGGAACAACCATAGCAATATCAATGTTGCCAATTGACGAGGATCACTTGTAGTAATAGCAATTCAACAGTCGAAAAAAAGCATTAATAGTTTTAAAAAACCATTAAAGATCCATTGAATCTCATCAACTACCAGGAACCATGAACACAAGAGAAATTCATCAACCACCACCGGACAAGAATTCACCAAATTCAGAAATCAAGGAAGAGAACAACTTTTTAAAGTAACCCCAAAAGAAATATGCAAGGTCAATGCACACTTAATAAAGAACTTGCAAAAGAAATCTCCCAATGCCCAAAATTCCAAGCGAGCAAATGAGTTAAATTTTTCCAATAGGGGTAAAACAGAACTTCCGTGAAAAGATAAATCTTGCACTTTAACTACGCTCACGTGGAGCAGAAATATCATAATAATTGAAAGAACACCATTTGTTTCAAAGAACGATCAGAGACCTACTGGAGCTTGCCCACTTCATTATAACCCCCTATTTCAAAAGGAATTCATGAACTGCAAGAAATTACAACCAGAAAACCAGATACAAGCTCGAGAAAGGCAACAAATTCATCAACGAGCTCATGCTCAACACAGAACTTATGGAACAGGGGTAAGAACTTCTCTACTTTCATATCACAAACAGTGGTGTAGCCTGGCAAAACCCAGGGCAACAACCACGAATTCAACTGCTCAACGCTCGCTACCGATACGCATAACTACTGAAATCAATTATGAATATATAGGATCATCTTATGACAATCATAGAATGATTCATAGACATAGGATACCACCTCATATCACAGATTAACAACAAGAGAGATAGTACAGAAGCAATTCTACACAGTACAACATAATGGACCAAATCACTAGAAATGCGGATGCAATATATTTCCCAAACCCCACCTACTGTGCAGAGTGTGTCATTTTAATACTTAACTTACCACGGACCTAAAGCCCGCTCTGATACCAACTGTAACACCCTGGCTATTCGGAAGCCAAGATGCTACCTAAAGATACAACATACCATCAAATTGCGGAATAAGGTTCAATATGCCTCTAATCAGACAACAATACCATGGTAACGAGGTGAAAATAACCAATTCATCAATGGTGAATAATCAAGGAACTAATCATAGAACGACATGACATGAAGTCTAAACATTACTTATTACAGTTCATCTCTCATCAAAGATTAACATAGTTGAATCCATTAATGAAAATATAATGTAATGAACTGTGTGGAATGTGCTTGTCTACTCCCTCCCATTAACATTATCATCAACAAGGTTCACGTAAATAAACACAGAAAAACAAGGGTGAGTCAAAACTCAGCAAGTACAATAAACAATTGAACATACCAGGTTATGAACAAGTCAGCCACATTACAAATTAAGAATTAATATCTGAAAACTTATGTATCTGAATGGAATGAATGGATGCATTGAAAGGAATGGACTAACACATGCTCATACCGGTATAGCGAGTGAGACACCCGTCGGTGTTCACTTAAGCCCGTACTTAACAAAGTCCGGGGACTAAATTATCGTATGAAGAACGTTTCATACGGGAGTTCGAAACTGCCCACATTGGAATTGTGGGTCTTACATGCCTATACTGGAGTTGATGGGTCTTTACAAATCCACTCCCGTAGAATGCATATGAACAACACATGAATTGAATGAACATATGCAATGAATCTTATCACTTTCTTCCTCATGGATTATCAAATAGGAACGGAATGTACATCATGGAATATGAACATGGATCATCAACTCATCAGCACAACAACCAACAGCGAGCGTTCCACAGAAATCAATATATCTTAACACATTGGAATTGCATGTAATGGAATATGAATATTGATTAACATTTTTGATTGAAAACATGGATCATAGAAATATTAGCATGAACACAAACACACATCATTCATCAATGTAAAGAATTTCAATGTACTTGCCTTTCGCGTCGCGACGCGTTAGCAAGCAACGAAGGTGTTCCCACACGCGATGCCTCGCCACCTACACAAGTACATATTTAGACATCTGACTCCCACACTAGGAGACAAGATTTCCTAATTATGCCAGTACATAAGGCTAATCTGCAATTGAAAGTGCCTGACAGACATCTGACCAGACTACAGAACAGCAACAAAGAAAAATACACTAACTTTCATTCTACAGATCCAATGGAGGTGATCTTTATCAAGTTGGAAAGATTATTTAAAGGGATACAATAACTTAGTTGGGCAAATCCCCTGAATCGGCCTTCTATTAACCCTAAGATTCAGGTGAAGTTCTCTGTCCCATTAATCTAACAGTCAGAACACAGCGATGGTAAAAATTCCATAATTTTTTATTGTCAACTCTAAAAATTATGTTATTTATCAACTTGGAAAGCTTACGGAATTCTCTACAACACTCATTTTGGGTGGCATTTCTGATTCGGCTTCTAAATAATTCATAATGGCCCGAAAAGACAATCTGCCAAATCACGTCAGCTCTCCTGGACAGTTGTGGTAAAACTACCATATCTCCTAAACCGTAACTCCAAATCAGATGATCTCGGTTCCTAAAGAAATCTAAGACCAAGGGCTACAACTTTCTAAGAGGTGGACAGATCAGAAAATGTACGAAACTTACCCAAATTTGACGAACCAATCTGGCGCAGGGGGAAGGAGAAAGTGGCGCACGACAGGGAGGAGGGTGGCGGCTCCAAGTGGGGGAAAGGGGGAAGGGGGAAGGGGGGTTTAGGGTTTTTGGGGGAAGGTCATCCCCCCTTTGGTCGGCCCCCTCTTGGGCCACATGGGCCGTGGCCCAAGGCCCAGGTTGTCGGGAATTCGCGGAAACCCCCTTGTGATCACTGAAAATTGTAATCCCTGTTTAATTCTTTCTCCCGAATACTCTCCTATTCGTCCGTATAAATTTCAGGGTATTACAGCTATTCTTGTAAAGCCTTGCACGAATACTATTCGTATACATTTCTCTACGACATGCTGATTACTATAAGTACTCACGGCTTTGAGCTATTTGTTGATCAGTCGCCAAAGAAGACCCGAAGAGCACCGAGTTCTATGAGGAAGACTACTTCGAAGACCACACGAACTAGACCACGTCCTCCACTCGATTGCCTGTGGGCATATCGTATGGCTTCCACGATTGGTTCCTTTCCGCTACAAGTTTACTCTGTTGTCGGTAAGACCTGCGTGGAAAACTCTGTAAAGCTTGACTATAAGGTTCTTTTGCTACTAAGAAATATTGATTTGTCTGCTTCCAGCTACCTTGTTGTATGGATATGATTTTATCGATGTTGCAAACTGTGTGGACTAGCTACTGATCATGAGACTAGTTCGGAATACACAGAGGGTCTCAGAGTTGCATAGCTGGGGTCCCGATAGGCGAGCTTGAGCGTGGCAACGTAGAGACACGCCAGTGTCTCTAGGCGACACAACAACCAGGCGCGGTGCTGTGGCGGCATCGGCGCGGTCGGCAGAGGTTGGCTCGGCGGGAGGGGAGAAGAGGGAGCAGAGGGGATTGAGAAGAAGAGAGTTTCTGGAGGAAGAAGAGAAGAAGGAAAGAAATGAGGAAGAAGAGAGAGAGAGAGAGAGAGAGAGAGAGAGAAAAGAGGAAGTTGTCTGCCGAAAGGAAAAGAAAAGAAAGACAGCTTCTTGCGGATGATGGGCTTTAATACCATCAGACGTATGGTTACTAGTGATATCCTTAATGTACCCTTCGTATACAGAGACTTCTAATGCTCCATCTGTATCTAAGGCTGTCTCAGACGTGTATAGCCACAGATGATCTTAAAGTAGGGTTGATGTGCCAGGTGAAAATTGCTACAATATATAATGACCAGAGGAGGTCTGAAGGTGGGGGTCACATTATAATAAAGCAAAATTGACCACAAGACATTACAATGTAATGTTTTTGGTTATAGGACACCTAAATTTTTTGTCTTTGCCAAAAAACACTATAAAAATTTATCTGTTTGCTCAGAGACACTGAGGCCAATAAAATATGATTGTCGGTTGTTTCGGAGAGAGAGATTTTAGGAAACAACTTTCTAGTGCCCCTGTCACTTATTGGTTTAGTCGAACCGAGTAAGTGCAATTGGCAGCCACGTAGGGGACTTATCCCTTCATTCCTCAACATACAGCGTGAGGGAGACAGAGCAGACAACCATGGAAGCTCTGACCAAGCTCGGCACCAGTGAGGAAGGTGACTATGGCGGCAGTGAGCACCAAAACAGAACCCCACAGCCATGGCGACCCCATGGATAGTGACGGTGCGGTGGTAGGCAGCTTGTGGCGTCCAGGCAGCAACGCGCGACGTCGTCGGCTCCGATGACTCCCTTCATTTTTGCCACTCCGGTGAGCTCTCAAAAGTTTTGTTCGTGTCAAAATGTGTTCCACGTCCCAATCTATCTTTTACCTTAAACAAATTCTCCGTTCCTGCAATGGTTCGTTGGAATCGAAGTTGTCTTCCCCATCGTCGTCCGAGCACTACCATCGTCGATTGCCCCATCGTTAGTGAGCTCCTGCCATCATCAACCTCATCTTCATCCTTGCGTCACAGTTTACACCATGGTCACCTCGCCCTCGCAAAGAACTTTGCTGGAACTTCGCCGTCTCCATCTGCCTACGACCGACTCCGCCCATCACCGGCGTCACCTTTAGCGGGGCACTATACAAAGCCACAAGGGGTGGTCATAGAGAATACAAAGCCACAAGCCAACTCATCCAAAGCAAGAGGTGTACGAGATGATTAGATGTTAGGTTATTCTTTAGCACTAGATTCTTGTATAGGGTAAGAATTCGAGGTTCCTAAACTATTTGAGAGGGTTGTGGGAGAGCGATAATCCCTTTTACTCTTTTGAGGTTATGATTAAAGAATTTGCAATTGACTTCACTAAATATTTTTCTCTCACCGTGATTGTTTCGATGTCGTTATTTCTGTTCTCTCTACGGGATTCATCTACTTCGTTTCTTAGTACTGTGCACGCTCGTACCGTATATAACAACTCTATTTCGATCTGGGGGTTGTTGTGCATAAGAAGTGGGTATCAGAGTATAACAAGTGGCATCGAAGCTAATGCCAGATTAATCGGATTTGCGAAAATGTCGGCAATGCGTCAGGTGACACAAAAGCCAAGATCGATGTCTACAATGTGAAATGAATTGGAGAAAATTTACAGTTGATGAAATTTTAGCTTGTGCCAATGTATGGTGAAGGATGTTCTTGTCTAACAAGGGTTAATCGATACTCTTGAAGGGGATAAACCCAAAAAAAAAAACATCCAATGAAGACTGGAAGATGATAGAGCAGAATGTTGTTAGTATAATCCGTCTATGTCTTTCTGATAAGGTAAAATACTCGGTGATTAAGGAGTATTCGCCAAAGAAATTATGGTTCATGAAGGTTATGTGGGAGCGACAAATCACTTACTCTATTGAGGTCATGCTTAGGGAATTTTCATTCGGCTTCGCCAAACCTTTCTCTTTCATTGTGATTGTTTCGGCGTCGTTATTTCAGTTATCTCTACGGGATAGCTCCTTGATAAATTTCAACGGTCTCATGCCAAACTTCAGTACAGTTAGGTTCAGCATGAAACACAAAATAGCAGCGACCACGACGATGCTCAACGTCATCGTGAGATCAAAGCCAAAGTCTCTCCTACGCAACTGTCACGTAGTCTTGTTACGAATGCTTCCAATAGGGAAGAAACGAATGATGTGCACGGTACATATAATCACCTTCCCTCCTCCCTTATTTTTTTCGACGAATAAGAGCCTCGCGATAATAATACACTTCGGCAGAACATACACAGGGGCAAAAGCAAAGCAACCATGCTTCCGACTAGGGGTGAAAACGGATCAGATACAGACGGATAATGGCTCTGTCATATTTGTTTTCATAATTTTTCTCGGATTTGGATACGAATACGAATACTCCGGATACGAATACGGAGCGAATACGAATTGAAACGAATATGGTCACATATATTTTTCAGAACATGAAAACCCCTTAAATTGTATGCCAGAAATCAACAAAAACATATAACTAGTTTATTTGATGCAAACATTCATGAATTGTTCATATTTTCAGCAACTGCACATAACATTGGCACTAGCAAGCTGCATTAACTAGTTTATCACAAACATAACACTTAGTTTACCATATTTAGCTCATAAGTTATAACTCACAAAGTTAGAAGTCATCACACATTCATACTTAGTTCATCACATACATAAAACTTAGTTCACACTAAAATTGATCAGGCTGGATGGTTAATCTATACACAAATGACTGTAACATCCTAAAGTGTGTTACAAAAAATAAAATTAATAAAATTTTATTTTATTGGATTTTCTGAGATTTAAAAGAGTTTTCTTGGTTAAAAAGGAAAAAATAAAATAAAATCAATTAGTTAATTTCCTAGTTTTCAATGTCAAAAATTAAATTTATTGAGATTTTGGGATTTTATTGGATTTAAAGTTAAAATGGAAAAAGTAATTAATTTCTTGAATTTTATGGATTTTAAAAAGGTTTTTCCTTTTTTTAGAAATTAAAAATAGTTTATGTGCAAAAATAAAAACCAAATTTAACTTGGAATTAATTTTATTAAGTTCAAAATAATTCAAAGATTTTTTTTTGATTTTTTAACTCTATTTGCTATTTTATAAAAGGCTATTTGATTTGTTGTATTTTCTAAAATTTAAAAATTAATTAAAATCTCATTCTCTTTTGGGACGAAATCCACTTCTTTTGGGCTGAAATTCGGATATCCGGACTTGGTCTTATCCAGATAATCTGTATTTGTATCTATATCCGTATCCGCCGAATAGCATGCCTAGCGTATTCGTTTCCGTTTCTGACAAAAAAAAAATTCAAATTCGTTTTCGATCCGAAAATTATCAGAGAAAAATCCAATCCGAGATAATTCGAATCCATTTCCGTCCGAATCGATCGAAAACTATCTAATCCATTTTTATCCCTACCTCTGACAACAAGGTGCGATAACAACCGCTCGATGAAAAGAAGCTGGCCGCGCTTCGGTATTAGCCATGGAATACGGCCCATGATCCGTGAAACTTCCCGGTAAAGAAACTAGTACACGTAAACCAGTAACAAAACCGTGTGGCCATGTTGCCCGCGGCACATGGGAAATCCTGAAGAGTGAAAAGCAGTAGCGAAAGATCGCCGTCGTTCCCATGGGTAAATTCAAAAGCAGGATCGGCAGCAGCTAGATTCTGCATGACAAGGCCATTCGGGGGCAGTGAAGAGTAGTATGAACAGAACGAAGCAGAAGTCACATCTCCAGTGGGAAAAAGCCAAGCCTGCACTGCAGTGTGTACCCGTGCTCCCAGCAGGTGACAGCCAACTAGCCAGTGACGTTGCTACGGAAAATGGACCTTGGTGAGAGCAAAGCCCCCTCTAGTCTGAACCAAACCTCTCCTTAAAAGCAGCAGCAAGCAAGCTCTGGCTGGGGCTCCACTTTGTGCACCTTTTTTCTCTGGACGCCATCATGTATTCCTGCCCTGCTCTGCTCTGGCCAGTTCCCCTATTTCCCTTGTCAACAACCAAGGGCTCCCCTCCCTAATGATTGGCTCTGGTCAGGCTCAGCCGCTCAGGCACAGCCCCCCCTTGTTGGTGAAACACTGAAACGTGGCCGCGGCTTAAACCGGCGCCATTTGAACGGTTCAAAGAGGCAAGCGCTGTCTGATCGGCGTACTAGTTAGATGTAAGATTCATCACACATGACTAGTACATGTGCCGTTGTATCTCACCGAGAAACGGTGAGAGTTGTAGGTGGGTAGGACACTAGGACGCACATCAAATACTACACCCTCTCGGCAAGAGTCTAAGCTTCGTGTTAAAAAGGACTCGGTTTGGTGGCACTCGGTTTGTCCGGCAGAACGAGCCGGTCATGTGCGTAATAAAAAGGGTCACTGTTCCTGCCCCGGCAGAGCGCGCATGCGATAGCGTTTTTGCATTCACACAAATCCATCAATGTCATGCAATTGGCAGCCGGATTGAATTCGGGTGCAGCGCGCATGCAGGCCACCACCACCACCGGCGCAGGGCTAGGGTGGGTCGTGGCCATTTAAACGGGCTCAAATGATTGGAGTCGAGTCGCTGCAGCCTAGACTACCATTCTCCCCCATCACAAGCCGCTGGATGCACAGATCGCGTAGCAGCAGTAGTGCAAACTTGCGGTTGTTCGCTGCACCGGTACAATGTGAATCATGCAGAGCAATAGAGCAAGTACCGTCGTGCTGCTGCACCGATCGGCCGTGACAGGGCCAGAGCCAGCCAACCAGCTGTTTTTTTTTCTTTGACTAAATTTGAATATTTGATGATTTTTTAATTTTTTTTATAGGTTTTAACATTGATAAGATAGCCTACCTAGTCGAGACCTGGAGATAGCGAGTTTGCAGTAGCCTGTGTGAACCTGCGATTCCTTCATGCTGTTTCAATGTTTGATTTTGTTGTGGTCTGTGCTCTAAGAATTCGTTCGATCTATCGCCATATTCTCAGCTCTCTCGATCTGTATACTGTAACATTACACGCATGCTTGAAGAACATAATTGGGAGTTTGGTTGTGTTTGTCTCGTTAGGCCGGGCCAGCCGGCCATGTGACCCTAATAGCTGGGTCACGAAGCCCTAGCTAGACACGTCGGGCCGCAGAGCGTATCATCTGTGGACCAATATCGATGGCCTGCCCGTGCCGGACTCTCACCGGGCACCGGTTCCACCGCCCGATTGGAGCCCGGCCCGGCGCGTCACACAAAATAGAGCCCTCCTGCGGCCGTCGTCGCTTCTTTTTTCTTCTTCTTCTCCGCCTACTTTCCTCCATCTAAGGCCGAGCCGAGCAAGCGGCTAACCCAGAGCAGCGCAGCCGCCATGGACCGCGTGCAGCTCGTGCTCCTGGGCCTCCCCATCCTCCTGTTCTGCTCCGACCTCGTTACCCTCTTCGCGCCGCAGCCGCTGACGACCCCCAAGCCCGACCACCACCACCACCAGCCGGCCTCCGACGCCTTCCAGCCAGACGACCCCTCCGCCGACGCCGCCGCTTCTGCGCAGGTGGCTGTAAGTCCAACCATCTCTTCGCTCCAGTGCCAATTCGATCTAGTTTAAGCAAGGCGAGTCATGTGCTCCCCCTCTCGCTATCTCTGGCGTAGGAGCTGCAGGTGGATGGACCTGGCTTCGGCACCACCGTCGAGTTGAAGTTCTGCGCGTCCTGCTCGTATAGGTAAATCCATGTATATCCTTGCTTCGGTAGAGTGGTTTAGTTGATTTGGAGGAATCGATACTGTTGGTAACAGTCAGTGCATCGGAGATCAAATCCAAGAGATTTTGTTAGATTTCTTTACCCGAACTGATGTTTGAGGTACATATCTGTGGTTAAGGTCGTTGACCATACTGAAATCTAGCGTTTCCGCACCAGTGTCCAGAGTTATTGTGAGGCCCCAAAGTAAGCTCCTGTCTGTAATTTGATTAGTGCAGAACACTCAGTGCCCACCACATGATAACCAAGCTTGTCAAACCTCAAATGCGTCATCAACAATTATCATGCCTAAGCTATGTGTAAAACGTCTTGAGAAGTAGGCGATCAAAGAGAGCTGTAAGTATGCCACAAGTTTTAATCTTGTCTTACACTCTTACTGTTGGCTGCCTTCTGCAGTGACTGACTGTTGTCTTCTAACATTCCTATGCAGTACACACTTTCATTATTTCATATATGATCTGCTTCCTATTAAGCATTCGTCGCAGTTACCGGCCACTGATCTTGCCGTTTGGCAAAGGGCATTGCCGAAAATCTTGATGCATAAGTGAATACCACAGAGCATTCACTCATTTTCCCATCAGGAGCTAACTGAAAGAAAAGGAGAAGTTAAAATGAGAAGGATCTTTCGTTTGAATTCAGAAAATCGAGGGGACGTTCATAAGATTTGTGATGGGCGTTAATGAATACATGGAATTAACTAAATAAATTAGAGGTTCTGGTCAGAAATTATTCTTTCTTGTGTCTTCAACCGACAACTGGAGTGGAGAAGTTTCCTATATGACTTTTCCAAACCCTGCTCACCTGGCTGTTGCAGTTAAATTTGGCTAAAGGAAGATATTTTAGAAATCATCTCTATGTGATGTTTCAAGACAAGGCATGGGGCCTTGAGCCGAATGCCTTCATATGTTTTGTATGTGTTTCTAAGAGAAAATCTAGTGATGAGAGAGAGAATACCACCCATGTAGATTAACAAACTAGTTCTCTTATTTTTATTATGTGTTCCCAGTTTTCCACACATACACCATTTGACTATTGAGTCAGAATGCAGATTTTTAACCCACATTCCTTCATATTCTTAGCTTGTTGTGAACATCTTATATGTAAGAAATGTCTTTGAGAGTCCGTACAGCATGGGCTATCCACATGGGAATGCGTCTGACGCTCCTTCCTGGCCTTATTTGCGCCCACTTATGCTGTTGGATTGTTATACACTGTGGAAGGCAGGTAAAACAGTAAATCAAATGCACAACTATTTGTTCCAGGAGAAGAAAAAGATGAAATAAGAACTGTATTTCTTTGTGGACTTTAGTTCTAGTTTTTGTACCTTTGTGGTGCCTACTGGTCATGTTAGGAAAGGTGAAATGCGAGAAAGAAGAAGCGCATACCGTTCTTTGTCATGGCCCAATTGCACTCTGTCTGTAACTAAGTGGAAATCCAATGAAGATTAATAATACCTATGCTGAATATATCTTCTCTTGACTGTACAAATGAAGTTAAACCAACATTTGTTTCCACGTATGTTGGAGCAAAACCTTCTTATCCACATGCTTTAATGAAAATTCTGTAGAATAAAGCATTTTATAGTTTCTGTAATTCTGTAACTATCACACTATGTTTGTGAACTTAATGTACTAAATATTATTACCATTGCATTGTTAGCCCTGCTATTTAATGTGTAAGTTAGACCAATAATTTCAAGTCAAATTCTGCAGGGGGACTGCAATGAGCATGAAGCAAATGCTGGAAACCTCGTTTCCTGGTATTCATGTCGTCTTGGAAAATTACCCTCCACCCTTCCCAAAACGTGCACTCAGCAAAGTTGTACCTTTTCTTCAAGTTGGAGCAATGGCAACATTAATGGCTGGTGATCAAATTTTCCCTAGATTTGGAATGGTTCCACCTCCATGGTACTACTCACTGCGTGCTAATAGATTTGGAACCATGGCAACAATCTGGCTGTTTGGCAATTTTGCTCAGTCATTTCTACAAAGTTCTGGTGCTTTTGAAGTTTACTGCAATGGACAGCTGGTATGTTTCCTATGAATGATAAACCCATTTTGCTGTTTATGGCCCAGTCATTATCAAATTGTGCAATTTGTTGTGCTTTACTGTGTGTAGTGATGGAATCAAGTAATCATATTAGGGTTGCTACTGCAAAGATAATGAACCAAGAAGTAGTGAGATCTGGTCAGTAATAATCAAGAGGTCGCCCTTAAAATGAACATGTAATCTTTCTCAGGATTACTTGACACTCATGCCTATTGTGTTTAAAGCTTTCCCGATTTTTCTTATCCAAAGCTGATTTTCTTGTGCAGTCCATCTGGAATTATTAACTAATGCTAGTGAACTTCGTTCCTCTTTTCAGGTTTTCTCAAAATTATCCGAGCAGAGGTTTCCTGGCGAGTTTGAGCTACGGGAGCTCATTGGCAACAGGTTATCAGATTCTCAATTTGGGAAAAATTTGGAAAAGATCTGGTCTTAGATGATGATGTCAAGAGACCCTACTTCCGTTTATCTGCTACTAAATAGACATAACTGTTTGAAAGTTTCACGTCTTATTGTCAATCACATATTTGTCTTAGAATTTTGTGGAGACATGATCCCTCTCTCTCTCTGTAAATAATGTTTTACCCTCGCAAAAAAAGGTTTTACCATGAAATGACTAACAAAGCTGAAGCTGTGCGAATTTCCCACTTTGTCAGAACTGTCACAGATTTGTCGTAGCTCCAGGATTCGCTTAAAGTGGATAACAACTTCGACTCCACTACAGAAACTTCAGAATTTATTTTACCCGAATGCATGCATTTGAACTTGAAGGGAAATTTTATGGCATATTTTACCGGTAATATATAGTATCAAATTTGACCATTGATTTGTAAGTACATAATACACTTTTCTTTGTATTTCTAATTTTTTTCGTGAGGGTATTATGAATTTTTCTAATTAGGGTTGAAAATGCTACGTGATCTCACATGGTCAATTATAATAATACACTTTTAGGATTCTACTAGTATAATTAAATTCTAAATAATCTGAACTATTAGATAAAAAATAATGAGCGATTTGTATTAAATTAAGTGTAGCTATTCTTTTTACCACTGTAACATGTTACATATACAAGGTATGTTTGCTTGGTTAGTGCAACAAGGTTCCTAGTACCATTGAGGACACGGGGCACCTATGGCTATAGGAACCAATACAAACTATCGCACAAAGCTATGAATCGCATGTCTCCATCCAATCCATCGGAGCATTACGTCAATGCAACTGGTAGCATATGTTACAACCATTCATTTCGAATCCTCAACTGCATACGAAAGTGGAAAACAAGAAAATGCCCCTTGTCAACCATCTTTGCTTCTTTGTCGTCTCCTTCCTCTTTTTTTTTTTTTCAGCTTCTTCCTCATCCCCTTCTTGTTGTCGCCATTGACTACTGTGGTAGTAGCTTAGTTGCTAACTTTGATGTCTTCATCCATCGTTCAGATGGTGGAGACGATGCAGAGTGTACCGGCGATGTGGAAGATATTGAGCAATATGTACTCCGGGGCATGAAATATGATGATGATGATGGTGGAGGTCCAGGGCAAGGTGAAGGCCTTGAAACAGGAGGACCATCAAGGAGTATGCTAATGAATTGCAGTAGCTGTGGGCATATTTAGATCACTATGATCCACTGTAGTTAACATGTGCTGGTGATATTGATGCTGACAGGGTGTGGCTGCAATGCAGATGAGTTACACACTTTCTGAAGGGATTGAACCCAAAGTTTGAAAGTAGAAGGACTACTATGTTTCACATGATAAACTTGCAAACTATGGAGGAGTCTATTTTGACTTGGTGTAGAAGGAGGTTCAACTACGAGTAATGAGGAAAACAACCCGATTAGATCCGCATACGCCATACCAGATGATAGGGAGTGCTACAACTGTGAGATGAGAGGACATCTGAGTTGTGCTTGTCTTTCTCCATGGTATGGAGGTCGAGGTGGAGGTCGTGGTGGTCATGGAGGCTGAGTTGGAGATTATCGAGGCCAAGGTGGAGAACACGGTGGTCGTGGAGATGGAGGCTGAGGAAGGGGTCGAGTTGGCCCTAGGGCTAATATGGCCCTGACAGAGGAGATCACATCTGTTATTTTGATAGACGAGCAAGCTATGTAGTGGAAGAAGTGGTAGTAGGAAAAGGCATTGGAGACTTCTCATGATTCCACCTCCTTTGGTAACTTTACCAACTACGCCCACGTGGGCGAAGGTACCCAGACACACGCACTTGCATCCACATATAAGCACTCTCATATTGATTGGATCATAGATTTAGGGGCATCCAAGCATGTCACGAGTTCACTTAGTGCATTTGCATCTTACACCCCATATACTCATTTTGAAATTGTCTAAACAGCTGATGGAACCTCCCAGTTTATTCAGGGTGTAGGATCTGTAGAGTGCAAACCATCCATTGTTTTATCCTCCATTTTGCATGTTTCCACCTTTTCAATCAACCTTCTTTCAGTTAGTTCTATCATTGACTAATTCAAATGCAGTGTCACATTTGATGACGATTCGTATTTGTTCCAGGAGAAGAGAACCGGGAAGAAGATTGGGACTGGAATAAGATGTAATGGGCTGTGATACATTGATCAGGTTGATGCAGCATTGGCTGTGGTTACATGAGGAATTGAGGGAGAAATTTTGTTACATCATCGTTGCTTGGGACATCTATCATTTGAGAGTTTAAGCCAGTTATACTCTGATTTGTTCAAATAGGTAGACAAGAGTAAACTTGTATGTGATGCTTGTGAGTTTGGAAAGCATACACGGTCTACATATAGTAGCATTAGTCTTTAGAGTTATAAACCTTTTATATTAATACATTCTTATGCTTAGGGTCCGTGCTCAGTTACTTCTGTGAGTGGTTTTAAGTGGTTTGTCATATTTATTGATTGCTATACTCGTATGACTTGGATTTATATGATGAAGCACAAGAACGAGGTACTTTGGTGTTTTCAGGACTTTCATTGGATGATTGCTACTCAGTTTGATGTAAAGGTTCGAATTCTTTGAACAGACAATGGAACGGAGTATGTTAACAAAGAGTTTGCAGCATATCAACATTTGTTGGAGGTAGCACGTTCACTCATGTTTCGGATAATTGTGTCAAAGGGATTGTGGAGCGAAGCAGTGATGACAGCATCGTATCTCATCAATCGCATGCCGTCTCGAATACATGAGATGAGGTCTCTAGGTTAACTTCTTTTGGATCAGTGGGAGTTCAAGGTGCCTCCCAAGGTATTTGGTTGTGTGTGTTTTGTACAGAATCATCGACCAGCGGTTGGCAAGTTGGATCCGCAGAAATTGAAAAATGTACCTTTATAGGCTATTCATCAGGTCAGAAGGGCTATAGATGTTGAAACATAGTTGAACGAAGATTGTTCGTGAGTGTGGATGTGCCATTCTGGGAGTTTCAGCCTTACTGCACGAGTGGAGGTACTCTTGGTCAGTTTTTGAAGTTCTCTCCTATCACTAAGGGTGATAGTCGAGAGGGAGAGAATAAGGAGAGTGATAGTCAACGAGAAGAAGTCATTGTGGGGACAATTTTTTGCCCGAGCCTAACGGAATACGCGAGAGGTGATAACCCCAAAAGAATTAAAGGTTTATTAACAAAGGCGCTTTGGGAAACAGGGGGTCAAGTAGTCAGCACCTGAGCTACCAGCAAAGCTGGCTGAGGTGCAACCAGAACAGCTACAGCATGAACAGCCGACCTTGCCAGTTGATCCAGTCCCAAATCCCTCCTTGGATCTTTCTTCATCAAGTTCCTTGCCTCCCCTTGAGGCGAGTGGTAATATATCTTTTAATCACTCCCAACTAGAGTTACCACTTGCACAACGTAAGAAAACTAGAGCTAATGCCAGAAAACCACCAGTCCGGTATGGCTTTGAGCATGACATTACAAATTTCATGTCATATTCTCATATCTCACCTGCACACAAAGCATTCATTGTATCTCTTCATACAGTGCATATTCCAAAGGAGAGGCGAGCTGCTAAGCAGAATTCTAAGTGGAAGGATATCATGAAGGAGGAGCTTAGTACACTTTAGAAGAACAAGACATGAGATCTTGTTACACTTTCATCAGAAAAAGGGCAGTAGGATGCAAATGAGTGTTTGCGATTAAGAAAACTCCTGAAGGCAAGATAGAGAGATACAAGGTACGGTTGTTTGTAAAAGGTTATAGTCAAACATATGGGATATACTATGATGAGACCTTTGCATCAGTGGTGAAGATGAGCATGGTAAGAACTTTGATCTCCTGTGCAACTAACTTCGGATGGCCCCTACATTAGTTGGATGTGAAGAACGCTTTTCTACATGGTAATTTACAGAAGAGGGTATACATGGATATTCCTCTAGGCTTTGAGAATAGACAGACTGATAGGAAGGTGTGTAAATTCAAGAAATCTTTATACGGTCTGAAGTAGTCTCCCAGGACGTGGTTTGATATATTCAGACGTGTAGTCTATAGTAGGGACTATTCTTAGTGCAATGAAGATCATACTATGTTTTATAGGCATAGAGGATCACATATCACCATATTGGCAGTTTATGTTGATGGTATTGTGATTACTAAGGATAATGCCGAGGAAATAAATCACTTGAAGAAAAGACTCAGAGATGTATTTGAGGTGAAAGATCTTAGATCTCTTCGATACTTTCTTGGGGATTAAGATTGCCCGCTCTTTGAATGATATAGTTCTCTCCCAAAGGAAGTATGTACTTGATCTGTTGGCAGAAACAGGTATACTTGGGTGTCACCATATTGCTTCACCTATTGATAGGAATCACAAGCTATGCGCTGAGTCGGTAGATCCAGTTGACAAGGAAGCTTATCAAAAGCTTGTTGGGCGTCTCATCTATTTGTGTCATACAAGACCTGATATTTCATATGCAGTGAGTGTGGTTAGTTGATATATGCATTATTCTAGAACATGATACATGGATGTTGTCTATCGAATTCTGTGGTATTTGAAGAGTAGCCCTGAGAAATGCCTTTGGTTCAGAAAGAATCAACATCTGAATGTGGAAGGGTATTGCGATGTTGATTGGACGAGTAGTGTGGATGACAGAGGGCCTACCTCTGTATATTGCATCTTTGTGGAAGGTAACCTTGTGTCATAGAGAAGCAAGAAGAAGAAGGTTGTGGTTAGGTCTACTACAGAGGTAGAGCACAGAGCACAGAGCAATGACATTGAGTGTGAGTGAAATAATATAGATGAAGGGTTTATTGTCTGAGTTTCGAGTATGGAGGAATAATCTCTTAGTGTTGCATTGTAACAATAAATCTGCAATCAACACTACTAACAATCCAGTACAACATGATTGTACCAAGTACGTTGAGATTGATAGGTTCTTCATCAAGGAGAAGCTCGATAGTAGGATGTTGAAGTTGGAGTATGTTACGTCTTATAAACAGTTGGCTGACTGTTTCACTAAAGGATTAGATCCTAACGAGTGTTCTACAATATGTAATAAGATGTGTATGATTGATATCTTTGGCCCATCTTAAGAGGGAGTGTTGGTGAGTTAGTATTAGGATCTAGTAGAAGCCGTGTTAGAGTCGGATTCAATATTTATACTATAAATAAATGGTGTGATGATTCTACTGGAGACCCACGCAATTATTCTCGATTTCTACAGCACGCTTGTGTTGCGGCTACGTAGCCAGATCGTGGACTTCACTTGACTAGGCCAGCCTTTTACTTGAGATATAGGAGTATATATACTTCTGTATAGGACTATACAAACATAAAATGTTCGACGGTTGGTAGGGGTTTTATCCTGTATGGTGGAATTCAATCAGAAAGTGCAAGCTAAAGCTGGACGGTATACCAAGCACCAGTTTTAGGGTTCCATTTATACCTGACCGGTGTACCTAAAGTTTCTGTTGATTCACAATCTGGAGCCTGTTGTAAACATGTTTCGCAGATCACTTATGCCGACAGACTTTGGCTTTGACTCTGAAATGACTTGAGCTTCACAGTTCAGTACAACCTTTTGTATCCACATCTGTGTTTGTCACAACGCTTACAAATCTCAAAGCTATTATCAGCTTTGACACTGTACTCTATATATAACAGTGTGGTATAATTAAGCCAGAATTAATCATCGAACTGCAGGATGTTAGTTCGCAAGAAGTGGTCAGCGACAGCTTTGTAGGTGGCTTGCGTCGGATGAACAGAGTCCCAGAACATGAACTGGGATGGCATCGGGCAAGTCGGGACCAGGTCGGTGCATAAAGGCCCCATCTCCAACAGTCCAGTCCCACAGCAGCCCTTGCTGGTTTCAGCAAAACCTGGTACACGAAGTATCGAAAGGAACAACAAATGTTGTCAAAATGTCACAGCCCGTAAAGATCATAAGTTTCTTTGCAATAACAAATGACTTGTTTCTGTGTTCCTACGCCATTGCAACGTTGAACATCGCTGTCATAAAGATCTCAGGCAATTTTTGCATAGGTGTGGCAATCTGAATCTGTACAAACAATGCAGTTATGCAATCGGATGGGTTTGCAACTTGTCCTTACCGTACTTCTGCGGCTGATCGACCATGTCCATCAGAGGGCTGTAGATGTCAACGTACACAGCTTTCGTGCCGGCCGAACCGGACTGAAAGTTGGTGAGCATTCGCTGGAGTTTGGCATTGTAGCTCTCCGCGGCCGCGTTCTGCTCCACTATGCAGCCCTGGGGCCTCGGCGGCAGCCGCAGCGCCGCAAGCGTCATCTGCAACGGGAGGCACCCAACCGGCGGCAAGCCGGCCACCAGGATTCTCCGGGCGCCCAGATTGTGCAGACTCTGCATCAGTTGGTAAAGCAGATAGTAGCTGTTCAGGTTTGATGATCAGTAGTACACAGAAGACACCAGGATAAGGGGCAAAACATAAGACATGCTTATCAGGTGGTTGAAACTTGAATGAGCAAGCATGCAAGTAAATTTAGGTTTTACGGTTAGACTAGTAGGGTATCTTTGTATTGCAACAGAGTCCTAAAAGATAGTGAGATGTACCAGTAGACAGAGTCTTAAACTGTGCAGTAAATATCAATTTTCGACGAGAGTGTCGATGGCAACGGTGGTGGCCGACGGAAGATATGAAGCGGAAGAGAGGTCGGAACTCGAGCCACTACCGATGCTGGCCGACGTGACGAACCTCCGCCTCCCGTCCCCCTCCCCCTCCTTCGTTGCCACCCTCTCCATTCCTGTCCCTAGCCTCCCTCCCCCCTCTCCTCTAGACCCGCCGCCGCCACCTCCATCTCCCTTCCCTACTGGCGCTTCCGCGCGTCGATGGCGATTGTGATGTCCGACCGAAGATGTGGAGCGAAAGTGAGGTTAGGGGGTGGCGGCTGGAAGGGGAGAGGAGTGGTTGGGGTGGGCGAGGAACTCACGGGCAGTTCAGGTTCGTTGATTTTTTTTATATCAGGGGATGGGACGATCGTCCCGCTGCACGAGGATAAATACCTTCTTTTATTACGGTAAGATCAGCGAACTCAACATGTTTTCATGTTGCAATGGTTTATGCATCCACTGTAGGGATGAATAGGATTCTTGCTTGTTGAAACAGAGTGCCTAACTGCAAGTGCTTCATGCGTGATACGGTTTCTTTTAGTTAAGTACTGCACTTTCTTTCAGAGAAAGAGAGAAGCAGCGGCACTTGCGCATGTTCGCTCTCCTAAAATGTAAGTGCAGATTTGCAATCACTATCTGAACATTCCAGAATAAACACAACCACACAAGTGCAAAAAGATATAGTTTGTTGTTGTAACCTGCGCGAGAACTTTTGTGGGGACAAAAAAGAGGAACACGCACTTGTCTTCCTATTGCACATCCTGCATGTTGACGTGACAACTGTCGTTAACAACTAACTAATCTCCTGATCTAGAAAGTTGTAACATCCCATTTTCGAAAATGATAAATAGTAATTACCATTTATTTTCATTTTTCAAACCTTAATTCAAATTAGCATATTTTTGCAAATCTTTTAGCTTCTAGCTAAGCTCGGGTTTGTGTTTCAAACCTCTTCTCAAATTCCTGAATTCAAAATTCAATTTGAATTTATCTTTTCGATTTGGGCCCCTTCTCTTTTTGCCCTCGTCTTTTCTTGGGCTCAGCCAGCACCTCTCCCTTGGGCCCCTGGCCCATTTTCCTCCTCCCGACCTTCTTGGCCCAGCCCTCTCCCCATCCCCTTTGGCCCATCCGTTCGCAAACCCCTGCCCTTTCTTCCCCACCCGACTGGGTCACCACCAAGCCGCCTGCGCCACCTATGCAGCCACAGCGCCCTCTCCTCGCCTTGTTCCATCAACCTCGCCACGTCGTGATGCCACGCCCGTCCTCGCCGCTCCAAAGCGCCCGGTCCAAGCCGTTCACTGTGCCTCCGTCAGCGCCCGGCCAGCACGCCATGGTCGCCGCCCACCTGCTCGCCTCGCCATCGTGTCTTGTCGCCGAGCCACTCCCTTGCAACCCCTAGTTGCCCTTGACTCCAGCACGTCACTACTGCATCAGCGCCGCGCTCCCACTTGCCCGTTCAACACGTTGCGCCACGCGCGCGTTTGCACCCACACCTACTCGCTCGTGTCACCACGCCTGCAGCCACCTGCTCCTCTTGTGCCCCGCCACCTGCCCTGGCCTCTAGAGTCGCCGCCATGATGTTCGCCTCCGCCTCGTCCCATCGCCCAGGCCGCGCAAGCCGTCGCCCCGTCGCCCTAATGCCGACGCCCATCCCGCGCACTCGCCGCTCCCGCTGGCACTCCATCCCCTCCCCGCGCCCCATCAAGCCGCAACAGCTCTTTCCCCTCCCCCTCCAGCTGTAAGAGGAGCTTCCCTACACCTCCCTTCTCCCCCTCCCCACCATTCTTCTTCACCGAGCATAAAGCCAGAGCCCAAGCCCCGTATTCGGCCGCGTCGCCTCGCTGCCGTTCAGTCGCTGCCCCAGCTGACCGCGTCATGAGGTTGCCCTAAGGCCCCTGGAAGCATTTCCCCACCTCCCCTCTTCTTCCCCCCCGCCGCCACCCCTCCTTCTCCGTTGCCGGTCGCCGCCGCCCTACCACCACGGTCGCCCCCAAGCTGCCTCGACCCCACCTCCGGCTTCCCCACCTCCAGGCACCGCCCATGCGCACGCCGCCCTCCACTCCAGGCCGCCTCACTGCCGGTGCCACAGTGCACCTCCAAGCCGCGGAGCCCGCTGTCGCCTTTGGCCTCGCCACCGCCACGCTCGTCCCTCTCTGGTACCGCAGCCGTCGTCCGGGGGACCACCACCCTCGTGGGGCCCCGTTTCGCCCGCTAGCTGGCCGCCGCTCGCCTCCGCTAGCGACGCTCCCGAGCGCCCTCCCTTGCCTCCCTGTTTCCCCTGAGTGCTCCCTCTTTGTCTTCCTCTCACTCATATGACAGGTGGGCCCCTGTGTACAGTATGAACTCGGTGCACAGTGCATGTTGGACCGGTGGACAGTGCACGTTGACCTACCGGTCCATGCATTGTGCACATGGACCGAGCAGTATTCATGGGTCCCACATGTTAGTGGGTGAGTTTCTCTCTCCTCTCTCTTAATTTTTCGATTTAGTTCCAATTCAAACTTTGGAAGCTCCATTCTTCTCTGTTATAACTATAAAAATTATGAAATTTATTTCTAAAATTTTGTAAATTCAAGATCTTACTAATGGCATGGGTCTTGTTTAACTTTGAGTTCATTTATCATTCCTTTTGTATTTATTTGCCCTCTTTGATTGTTTGTGTCTTTTTCCAGCACGTTCGTCCGGTTAGGGTTCGAAGAAGCGGGAGATCTCCAACTTGATCAAGCACAAGAATATCAAGACTCTCTTACCTTTACTCTAGGAGAGTCGATACTTTGATCATTTTGAGCCTCTATTTTATGTAAATTATATTTGTTTAAATTACCAAAATTGTATGCTTTAATTCTTTAATCAAGTATGTTAAAGATTAAGATAGTTAAATACTCATTTGATGATTAATTAATTATTATGCCATCCCTTGACAATTGAATCCATTATTCCATGTCACCCTACTAACTATATGGTAAATACTAGTTATATGTTGTACTTAATCGACATGCTAGTCTTGCTTAAGTATCGAGATATTAAATGTCATAATCATCATCCTTTAAACATGAAAGTGGTTTTGGGTAGTCACTGTGGGTAAATGACTGAGATGGTTGAGTTAATGTATTTTGCTCCTCAAAAACCCTAATAACTTGCTGTTACTATCTGTGCGGATGGTACGATGGATGGTATGATAGTGGGTGCTAATGTAGCCCAAGGAATGTTGGTTGTGGATGGTAT
The DNA here is from genome assembly GCA_036346395.1 of Hsuehochloa calcarea. Lineage (NCBI taxonomy): Eukaryota > Viridiplantae > Streptophyta > Magnoliopsida > Poales > Poaceae > Hsuehochloa > Hsuehochloa calcarea. The sequence goes on along the minus strand of CM070594.1, from coordinate 72,182,504 downwards.
GGAATGAACCGTCTAGGTAACCCCTAAAGACTTAATTTTGTCATGACCTCCCGCGTAAAACAAGTGCAACCACAAGTCTGCAAATTACAACTTGGCTTAGTAAATTTATTGGACCCTGGAAATCATCTCATCGGTGGCCGAGTAAGGTGGTGCAAGTAGTGGATACGATCCAGCTTGAATGGGACACTAAGGAAGGGTGAAGTTGCCAGCTACGCAAGTCGTACTAATAAACATCCCGCACAACGTATGAGACCCATCGCAAATGGGGGCAGCCCATATGGGTGATATGACGGAAGAGACGAGATACTTTGAAAGGTTAATGTGACGATCGCTCAACTACATGACCACAGAATCATATAGGGTAACGAGTATGATTATCTCTTGTGGGTACAGTGTGGAACATCTACATTGTCTAAACTGTTTAAACAGTCACGCCTACGAGCAAAGGTGGACATGATAACTTAACTAGAGTTAGTTCTATTTAAAAAACCGTTGTGGTAGGATGAAAAATGTGGTGAGCTCAACTAGCCCTAAGATTAGATTTTTCTGGGTTTTCGAACTCAGTGATGGTAATAAATGGGGATAGCTCTAGTAAAAAATAAGCATAAAGGTGGAGGTAACATCTGCTGATATAAATATTGCACAATTACTATCTTTAATAAAATACAATTTGGTTAAAATGCTAAGTGATAGGAATTTGTAATTATGATATTTGAAAATATTACATTGGCAAATAAAAGAACCAGAGCCATCCTTGCTAAGCCTTGCATATATTATTATTGTATCTTGTGTGTTGGCTCGCGAGCACAGAAATTATGCTTTTTTTTCTTTCAAAAAACCCTCAGAAGTAGGAAATCCCGAATATTACGACTACTACGAGGAACCAGAAGTTGGAGGCTCAGGAGATGATGATGAGTACTTTAGTTCTTTTAGTCTAGATCTCGTCTAAGTCCAGCTGACTCCGTTGGTGCTTGCGTGCATCCTATATTATCTGGGTTTTCGGATAATATCAGACGCACACAAGTTTCCCAAGTCACTTGCCTATGGAGAGATGTGCTATACCTCTTTTGCTTCTGTTGTCGCTTCCACTACTTTTGTAATGTAATCAGTTTGGAATGTTCGGTATTTATTGTAAAACTTTATCCGATGTGATCTATGTAAACTCTAATGTGTTAAATTAATGAATGATTTAGTTCACGTCATATATAAAATAATTCAGCAATATACATGTGAGTAGTATCTACTGATAAAAAAATAGCATAATAATTTTATGTAGAATTCGGGATTAAAAAATCCGAATCCGACAAAAGTATAACGCGCGCATGCAGCTATCACCGGAACTCGAAATAAACTGAATTAACCTGAAGAAACGAATGGATTTTGCGAAGAAACCTGTATGTAAGATCGAAGCTTTCCGATGAGGAGGTCATGGTACTGATCGAGCGTATACTTGCTCCTCGACGGCAGCAGATAGTAGTTCATGATCATGTCGTTAGTCCCGGCCGACACAAGAAACGCAGACTTATTCACCACCTCGTCGGCCTTCCGGGCGCCCATCCTCGCGGCGAGCTCCCGGAAGTCCACGAGCTGCGAGGCGAGCGTCGCGACGCCGGCGTTCGTCGCCGTCATGTCGTCGAGGCCGGAGCCGCCGGACGCGAAGCTAACGCCCGTGGCGGCGTCGGCGTCCGTGAGGCCGCCGGAGTGGTAGGCCGGGAGGAGGCCCTTGATGCCAAGCGCCGCCACGAGGAAGTCGGTCAGGAGCTTGCCGTCCGAGAACCGGCCCGTGGGCGCGCCCCCGGGGAAGTCGCGGCCGTAGGGCGGGTGGTCGGCGCGGACGGCCGTCAGGAGGCGGTTGTTGTTGCCTGCGTCGAGCGTGGAGTCGCCGAAGGCGTACACGGCCGGGATGTCGTGCGCTCTGCCGCTTAGCAGCGTGGTGTCGGCGGCCGCGATGACGCTGAGTTGGACAGCGGTGAGGAAGAAGAGGAGTGTGGCGAGGAGGGATGCCGCGGCGGCGGCGAGCGTTGGCTTAGGTGCCATTTTAGCAACGTGCATATATTGTAGTTAGTGTGGCGTGCACAGTGCACTTGGGCGCTCATGCAGGTTGATGTTGGTAATCCATATTCCGGAGCCTTATATGGTGTGTGACCAGCTTGTGCTAGTGTGCTACCGAGTTTTGCCATTCTAGTTTAATTACCTGTCATGGCGCAAAACGGCAGCGTGGTTAGTTTTAAATGACCACGTACGCACAGTACGAGTTCATACGTTTAACCTCGTTATCATATCTTCGAAACGAATTAACTGAGAAAGGTACTCAGCTATGGGAAGTAAAAGAGATCCAGGGAAGAAATGTTTTCTTTTTTGCGAGGAAAGAAATGTAATTTCTAGCTACGTGGCCTGAAACCTTTGTGGATAGAAGGGGAAATTGAACCATGGTTCATCGATCCGTGCATGTCAGCATGGCACATCCGACTACATAAGAACTAATGTACTCAATTAGTAACCTTAGAATCTCGAATAAAATTTGGTACTGCCAACTAAAGTACTGTATCAAAACGACCCATCAGCTATAAATGGGCACATGGCCTTCTTATTCCGCGCTTTTATTAGCTTCGTTACCCCCCTTTCTTTCAATTACCAACACAGCGTACTACTAGTATGTTTATAAGCTGAGAATTCAAAATTCTGTTAAGTTTAAAATCTAGGCTAGGAACTGTGTGAGGAGTAATTTCCCAAATTTCTCGTATAAAATTTGGTACTTGACGAGGATATAATAATCCTCGATTAATTACTTATTTATAATTCTTATCATAGTGACAACATCTTTATATTACCCACAAGTATACTTTTTAACTGGGCGATTTAAGTCTTTCTACGACTACCTCTGGTTGTAAGTTTTTCTACGACCACCTTGTGGTTGTAAGACTTTTCTACGACCACCTTGTGGTCGTAAGTTTTTCTGGGATCAGATCAGTTACGACTACCCTGTAATTGATAAGGTATGTAGACATGTAGACCCAATCGATTAGGGAATCTAATAAGCGGTGTTCAAATACACAGGGCAGTTAGTGTGCGCTGTTATTCTCTGGAATAACTGCATGAATAATGCTTCTGTCTCTGACGATAACTGTTAGGTGACTGGGGTATTATCTCTCTGACAATAACCTCCATCAACGTGCGTGTTACACCAAATGTCGAGGCGTCTCTTGGCTTGGAGAAACTGCCACCTCTTTATGCGCTATAAAAAGACTACAATCAGTAGACAGAGAGGAGGACCAAGGATAGGAGACATTAGGCTTAGTCTTCTTCTTGATTGTAATCAGTATACTCAACACAGCAACACATGAGCAGTGTTGTTATTCTAAATCCCCATGTCATTCTCTACGTTGTTATAATTCTAGGAGATACCTGAATATTTATTCGTAAGATCGATACTAAACCATCGATAGTTGGCGCCGACCGTGGGGATCTTCTGGTGATTCCTTTTTAGCAAGTTCTCTTATTTTGTTTTTAATTTTGATGCTTCCATGGCAAGAGAATGGAATGAGGAGAACTGGTTCGATCTAGCTGACTACGTAGAACTCAACGTGGATGCATGCTACGAATACGAGCAAAGCTTATTTCATCCGATGGCAATGCAGCCTCTAGGGATCTTTCACCAAATCCAGAAAACCATACCACAGACAAGATGGATGGGGATCTTTCTCCCCCCACAACATTACATCCAGATGAGGAATCAGATTCCTCAGAGGGCAAGGGTCAATCCAACCATCATCAGGACTGCATCAAGACAAGTACAGAACATAGTGAGGGTTCTCCCTCCAAATGTTCGAGTTCGTTTGAGGCCGTCCGATCTAGTACGACAAGTCTTGGAATCTATCATTCCTGGACTCCACTAACATCTGGTAATCGTCACCCTTCAGTTACCCCCACGAGGTGTGTGGTCGAACCTGCTCTTCCTGCGGATTCGACCATACCATCGCAGAGCTCACCTTCGGATGGACACGGTTATAACACAGAATTCCCCTTCTTAGGAGGGATTGCTCCAGGTCACGAGGCGTTGTCATTTGACTACTCCTCAAGCCAGGAGGAGTTAGACACAAGTGGAAATCATATCCAGGAGGTCTTTGTCCTCTCATTAGATCCTAATATCTATCTGAGAGACAGGACTAGGGATGCTTCCCATCGCTCACTCACTTTGAGATCTCGTAGAGATGGTAAGGACGTCTCTGGCGATAAACAAGATCAACACCTTTGTAATGTCTTGTTTTCGGATGGCAAATAGTATTTATCATTTGGGTTCCTATTTTCAAACCGTTAGTCAATTTGTCATTAATTTTTAAAAACTCCTAGCTTCCTTTAAAGCTTAGGTTTGTGTTTCAAACCTCGTCGCAAATCTCAAATTCAAATTTCAAATTTAATTTGGTGTTTCCAGATTTTGGATTTCCCCCGGCCACTCATTCTTCCGGCCTGTTTTTCTTTCCCCCTGGCCCGGCCCATACCCTCCCCCCAGCCCGCTCCCCCGGCCTATTTCCCCAGGCCCGTCTCCCCGCCGGCCCACCTTATTTTCCCCTCTCCTTGGCCTTCGACCCAGCCGACCCAGCCGCACTCGCCACCCCTCTTTCTTTCTTTCCCCTTTCCCCTCCTCTCCCAGCTCCCCCCTTCTTCCCTTTCTTCCTCCCGCAACCGCCCCCCCGCTCGTCCTCTCCGCCCCGACCGGACCCGCTTCGCCCGGACCCGGCGCCGCCTGCTCTACGCCTCCCCGTGCCGTCCACCTACTCCGCGCCTCCCTGTACCACCCGCGCTGTCCACCCGATCTCCTCCCCCATCTCCGCCGTTCCCGCCATTCCCGCCGCCTCCAAGGCTTTCCCCCTATCTCGCCCGGCTATAAAAGTCGAGAGCCCCCCGGTCTTCCACTCGCGGTTCCCGTCGTCGACCTGCTCCGCCGCTCCCCCGCCGCCGCCGTCAGCTCGGTGAGCTTCTCCGCGCCGTCCTGGTGCCATGTTTGCCTCTCCCTCCCCTCTCCTCCCTCCGGTCGCCGCCGCCTCCTCTCCAGTGCCGCCCCGGCGCCGCCGCCACCTCCCTCGACTTCCTCCCCTCCCCGGCATTCCATTTTGCCCACCTCTAGCGCCCCTCTAGCAGCTGCTCGCCACTGAAAGCCGCCGCCGAACGCCTCCCCTGGCCCCTCAGCCCCTGTGCTGCTCTCTCTCTCTCTATTTGTCTCTGGCTGGTGGCCCCATCTATGCAGTGCAGTGGAGATGTAGAGCAGCAACAGTAGCCCAAGTAGAGGAGTTGGCAATCAGCAAAGGATTTGTGTTGTGAACTTGCAAATATTTTGTTAACTCGCTGTCAATTGTTAACCTCCCAATTGTTAGAGTTAACTAAATTACTTAGTCGATAAATAATTGAGAGTTGTCGATTAAGCACTGATTTTGCAAAATCTATGGGATTGAAGTTATGCGAATAACTTTCAAAACCGTTTCATCATCTTTCTGCAATCATGTCAAATATTTGTTAAAACTAATTTATTCAACTTTTCCGCTTTTGTGTAAAAGGCATCGTGGTTTAAGAAATTAATTTGTAATTTTTCTAAAAATAGTTTGGAAAGCTATTCAGGATTAACTTGTTGATCTCAATATCTCGCTTTGAAAACTTGTATACTAATCTTGTAATCCTATCAAGTGTTCCTTGGTCCAAATATTATTTTAGCACATCCTTTTTATCCCCGATCAAAACTCATCAAAGATAAAATGTTTTAATGTCTTTTTAAGCCCGACAAAAATACCATGTATCCTTTTCTTACCAGATCAATATCAGTGCTTTTATCCTTCTCTCTGGTTTTTAAACCACTGGTGGTATTTAATAATAATTAATATTATCACCATTTACGGGCAACTGCATGAGAGAACTATGGTAATTCTTGGACTCCCTTTGTGATTGTCAATTTTAATATTACCTTTCACTTGTTAAACTCGCACCCAAATCTCTTTTGGTTAACCCTAAGCAAATATTATCTATTATTTGAAAGAAGATCTTGTTTTAAAATTAGGTCAAGCTGTGTTGTTACCTTTCCATCTTCCAAATCCGAAGTGGAGTATCCCTACGAAAGTTCCTTCGACTTTGATTCCACCTTGTTTTCTCCTGGCAGAGTTTCCCCGCCATTGCCTCTTTTACTCGGTTGGTCGTTTGACTTTGCCAAACATCCCCACCTCGTTGAATCTTTTCTCTTAAGCTTGTTCATCACAAAACTTATTTAAAGCGCTTTGAATGTATTTGGTTTTTTGAAGTTCTTTGGATTTATTTGATTTTCTCGCTTGTTATCGCGTAATTAGGAGTCGGAGTCCAGAAGAAGCAACGACTCGAGCAGGTTCAGGATTCGGATAAAGACGCATACCAAGAATTGAAGACCCCTCACAGAGAAGGCCCTGAGGAATATCAAGGCCGCGATAACCTGACCCAGGCGAGTCAATACTTTGATCATTTTGAGCCTACATTTTATGCAAAGTATATTTATTTAAAATATCAAAATTGCATGCTTTAATTTTGTAATCAAATGTATGTTAAAGTTTAAGGTAGTTAAACACTCATTTGATGATTAATTAATTATTATCCATCCTTTGATAAATTGAATCCCTCATTCCATATCATCCTGGTAAATATGTGGTAAATAGTAGCATAGGTTGTACTTAAGCGACATGCTAGTCTTGCTTAAGTACCAGGATAATAAATATCCTGATCATCATCTTTTATTCATGAAAATAGTTTTGGGCAGTCATTGTGGGTAAATGACTAGCGTGTTGTGTTAAGTGGTTTTTTCTTCCCAAAACCCTAAACAACCTGCTAGTACCACATCTGGGCGGATGGAAAGAGTGATGGGTGCCGTCGTGCACGAGAGTGACTGGTATGTGGTATGAACCGCCTGAATGGATTAATAACTTAATCCTGTGATGACTTCCTAATGTAAAACAATACAACTACAAGTCTATAATGCTGTCGACCTGGTTAAATAATTTGTATCCACCAATGCGAGTTGCACCACTGGAGAGACCCGCGAGTCGTGTCGCTGGCTTAAGCCATCGTGGACACGGGTCGTGTTGCTGGTTTAAGCCGCCGTGTGGTGCAAGAGGGGGTTTGGGGGTATGGTTGACGTGGGTGTGTGAGCCTAACCACCTCCAGATGAAACCTTAGCGGGTGCAACTAACATTGAGAGATACATGGTAAAGGCCTTGTGATAATCTCCCTTGATTCACTCGTTCAAGGAAACGTGTGTATATACCAAGACAATTATCTCTTGTGGGTAAAGTGTACAGTCTCTGCAGAGAAATAAACTGATTAAACAGTCGTGCCCACGGTCACAGGCGGACATGAGAACTTACTCAAGTTAGTTCTATTTCAAAAACCTTTATGGGTGGAAATGAAAACCAGGTCGGCTCATCTAGCCCGAGGTTTGATTTTTCGCTGGATTGTCGTTTCCAGTGTTGTTAATGTATGGAGGTAACTCTAATCAAATGAAGCATTTGTAAAGTTCCGATGGAGGGAGCCTCTACTATTATCTAATATTGCAATTACTCTCTTTAATAAAATACAATTTGTTAAAAATACTAAGTCTTAGGAATTTGTATTATGATAACTGAAAAAGTTACGGCGATAGAAGGAACACTTGGTGGGTTCTCTGCAGGAAGCAGCCTAGTGGTCTGAGGCGAAGCAGTTGAAGCACTTGCCCTTGCACCTCTTTAAGAACCCTGTCTTGGCCTTGGAGTAAGGAGTGGTGGCGGTAGGTCGACACTGGAGTGAATGCTATCGTGTGCACCACCAGTAACGAGGTTTGACACTGCTTCATCCCATCGAATCTTGATGCGAATCCGCCTCGCGCCCCACCCCACGCGCGAAAGAACTATGATTCAAAGCTGTTGGGGGGTGGCCGTACGGTGGGGAGTTGTGTCGATTTAAGGCAGGGCTTGGGGAGGTGGATTTTGTAGCCGGAAGCTGATGCAACTAAGGAGTTGGAGCAGACGGTAGTTGGGGAATTGAAGACGAAGCTAACACGTTTTGAAGTGGTATTGTGGTGGTTCTGGGATGAGAGGGGGGAGCTATGCTGGTGGGCCTGAGGGGTGTCTCTAGAACCTCCTCTAGGCCTGGATCTGGACTCGGGGGCCTGGGCAAAGGTGGCGGCAGTGGAGTGGAGTTGATGAAGTAGATCTAGGCGCAGGGGGTCAGGGAGCCTAGCTCCAAGAGTGTGGAGCGACAGGCCAGGGAGAGTGGCTGGGAAGAATGTAGAGGGCGCGATGGGGCAGAGGCTAGTGGTGAGGCGAGGGCCGCAGCTGGGAGGGAGGCAGTAGGCGTGGTCTCGGGGCAACGAGACGCGGTGGGGAGGGAGGGCCTAGCATCATACTAAACCTTTGAGATCAAAATACAAATAATAACCTTATAATCATTATTAAAGTATGCTCAAATAGATATATACACACTATAGTAATTTACTATAGAGAATTTCTATTAAATAAAGGTATTACTGTTGGAATAAATTGTTATTTGATTTGATACATTATGATGGCCAATAGAGGGTTTGAACTAAAGGTGTAGAATAGTTATTCTAAGGAGTGGTCTAGGATAGTGCTACTTGTATTTCCTAGTCTAGTGTCTTGTTGTTTAATTAGTGTTCACTAAGAGCATCTTTAGTGTATTAAACCGTTGTCGATTCAAAGTTATGACACGTAAGTATTTTAGGAACTGAGTTTATTTTTCTCAAATTTATTGAACCGGTTCATACTAATAACTGAGAACCACGTTACATTAAAAAACCACAAAATAATAATATCATTTCTCAACCGCACTCTCTTCTACGTAGTTATTTAATACACATATGAGTTGTTTAATGCTTTGAGTCGACTTCTAAGTAGAGTTCGGTTCTATGTATTTTTTTTGTTGGAATCGACCTCTCCAATATATTGAATCGATTCAATACATAACATTAGAGATGGTTTAATTCGTACTGCCTCGGTTGACTTCAGCAGCTCATCTGTACAGCATTTGACACAGAAGTAGCTCAAAATGATCTCAAGAAATGAATGGAGACGGACAAAAAAAAAGGAAGAAGACTAGAATGATCCACCATATACCATGGGCCATAGTTGCCCGGGTTGACCCGGAAACCGGCTACGGCTCCCCACATTTGTCGGTTCAGGCGCTCGTCACAATTCACGAGCTCGCCTCTAAGCTCTGGCCTAAACATAATTAAACTCAACCTGCACTACATTAACCCATTCATCAGTGCATCAACATCTTAGCCACGGCTATTAAACGCCCACCACCATCACCAGGTAGCTAGCCACTTCACGCTCCATCGCTCGCTCGCTCGAAGCCTCCTCAAGCAAGAGCCAATGCATGTAACGTCCACCCGAATGGCGTCGCCCCCGGAGCCCGGGCCGTACATGCCCGATCTCCCGGCGTTGCCGGTGTGGCTGAACAAGGGCGACAACGCGTGGCAGCTGGTGGCGGCCACGTTCGTCGGCCTCCAGTCGATGCCGGGGCTCGTGGTGCTCTACGGCAGCATCGTCAAGAAGAAGTGGGCCGTCAACTCCGCCTTCATGGCGCTCTACGCCTACGCGTCCACGCTCATCGTCTGGGTGCTCGTGGGCTTCCGCATGGCGTTCGGTGACCGCCTGCTGCCGTTCTGGGCCAAGGCCGGCCCCGTGCTGACGCAGGACTTCCTGGTGCGCCGCGCGGTGTTCCCCGCCACGGCGCGCTACGGCCGGGGCGGCGTGCTCGAGACGCCGCGCACCGAGCCGTACTACGCGGAGGCGTCGCTGGTGCTGTTCGAGTTCGAGTTCGCGGCCATCACGCTCGTGCTGCTCGCCGGGTCGCTCCTCGGGCGGATGAACATCAAGGCGTGGATGGCGTTCACGCCGCTGTGGCAGCTCTTCTCGTACACCGTCGGCGCGTTCAGCCTCTGGGGCGGCGGCTTCCTCTACCAATGGGGCGTCATTGACTACTCCGGCGGATACGTCATCCACCTTTCCTCCGGCATTGCTGGATTCACTGCCGCTTACTGGGTACTTAAGTACGTGCAAGTGCAACCATGCTTACATAACTCTCTGACCTGCGGAAATTAAGAATTTGTCCCGTTAATAAGTTCATAAGTCTTAGGTGCACAGTACCTGTGGACCCCGGATTTCTTCATCCGAATTCCTCTATGAAATTACAGTGCTATTCTCTGGATCAATAAATAGCACTTCACAGGTACATTATTGAATTAAACCACACATGGCTCAAAATTATTTCATTCATTAATTTACACATCAGAGTTTACATAGACCGTTTCGGGTCAATTCTTACAATAAAGGCCGAACAGGCCAAAAGAATACATTACAAAAGATAGCGAAAGCGACAACAGAAGCAAAAGGGGTGAGGGCACATCTTACCGCAGGTAAGTGACTGGGGAACCTGAAAGCATCTAGGCCCCTAAAAATGGTTTTGGTAATTAATGATAATATGTGAATATGGGATTAACAAGTTTACTAAGAATGTGCAAGGTTAATTCCATTTGATGAACATGATGAAGCAAGGATGCATGCTAAAGGAAAATGTGAAGATCAACAAGGCTTAAAGTCAAGGTACAAATAGTCTAGGATCCTTTTCTATTTTACCGGTCTAAGGAGAATTGGTTGGTAGACCGGATTATAGGATAAATGCCGTACTATTAAGGGGGATCACGACTAGTAGCTTGATAGCTTATTCTTGTGCCATTTGGATCAACTTAGGATCATGCATGCATTTAAAATTGGACTTGAATTTAAGTTAGAATGAATTGATGCTTTAATTCGAATCGGATGAACAGAAGGCTTAGCAATGGTTGTACGAAGCGCGGTTGTTCGACGATATTTCAATGATTGCAAAATAACGACGAGTGTAATCTCCTTTAAAACCGCTTTTGAGAATCGGTCGCATCAGCGTATAATCGGATGAACCGCATCCCGGTTGTTCCGATGATATTACGACGGTTGGAAAATAACAGTACGAGTGTAATCTCCTTTGAAAACCTCTTTTGAGAATCGGCTGTACCGCACGTATAATCGGATGAACCGCAATACGGATGTTCCGAAATATATTTGGCGGTTGTAAAATTCGAAACAGATGCAAAATCTCGGTTTAGAAAACTCAAATCGGACGATCCGGGTGTTTGCCTGCTGATGAACCGCAACTAAATTCAACGGCTATATCAGTGCATTTAATGCGTGTAACATAGCCGTTACTGTGCATTGAGTATAGCGCGGTAGTACCGATGCTAACACGCCGGTTGTTCCGATATGTGCTGAAATTTCGGGAACTTCTTCCCAACGGCTAGAATTGGTTGGTGGAGGCTATAAATACCTCCCCAACTGCACAAGGGACAAGTTACACAGTGCATTGAAGATATCTCAACCCTTGTGAGCATTGTGCATTCAATTCCACTCCCAATTTACTCTTGCATTCATTAAGAGGGAGATCAAGTGCATTCATCTTTAGTTGATTCATTGGCACTTGAGTAAAGTCAAGCGAGGATCGTTGATCTATTCTCTTGGGGTGTTGCCGCACTCCTAGACGGCTTGGCGGTGAAGCACGGTGATCTTCTCAAGTGAAGCTTGTGAGAAGACCGAGCAAGATTGTGAGTGGTTGGTGTTCACCATCTCGGAGCGGAGGAAGAACAACCCAAGTGATTGAGGAAGGCTTAATTCGTGGAGCCGGCTTGAGTGGTCAAGCTTCCTCAACGTGGACTAGTGAAGACCAAGCAAGTCTTCGATACCACGGAAAAACTTCATTGTGTCTTGTGGTTATTTCTTGTCTTTACAATTCCGCACTTATACTTCTAGCTTGCTTATTGTAATTAAATTGCCTAGCTAGGAGCATAACTTGTTTAGACTAAGTCATTGAATTGGAAAAATTGTTAATTTGTTAAAACTTTAAAACCTCCTATTCACCCCCCTCTAGTCGGTTATCCTTGATCCTACAAGTGGTATCAGAGCTTGGTCTCTCCGTTGTTGGACTTAACCGTCTAGGAGAGCAAGGATGGCTAGTGAGGGAATGGCTTTAGGAAGGGCTCCACTCTTTGATGGCACAAATTATGCTTATTGGAAAATTAGAATGTCAATCTTTTTAAAGGCCATGAGTCCAAGCATTTGGAAAATCGTAAATGATGGTTACACTATGCCTCTTAATCCACTTGAACCCACGGATCAAGACACGCGTAATTCTCATTTAGATGCCCAAGCTATGAATGCTCTCTTTGGCGCTTTGAACGCGGATGAGTTCAATAGAGTGAGCAATTTGGAAACCGCTCATGCTATTTGGACAACTCTCTCGAAATCCATGAGGGTACATCCACGGTCAAAGAAGCCAAATTGCATAGGCTTCGGATTAAATATGAGACATTCATAATGTTGCCTCATGAAAACATCAATGAGATGTATTCAAGACTCAACAACATTGTGAATGAGCTCAAGGGCCTTGGGACTAACCTTTCCGATGTTGATATTGTGCGCAAGATGCTTAGGGCTCTTCCTGACAAATATGAAACTTTGGTGACGCTCTTCATCAACTCTCCCGAATTGCCAAGGATGACACCAACGGGCCTTTTGGGCAATCTCATCACAAATGAGTTGTTCAAGAAGGACAAAGAAGAGCTCGTGGAGACATCCTCCTCAAAGAAGAAAATTACCGCTTTCAAGGCCAAAGCGGAATCAAGTGATGATGAGGATGAAGGAGAAGATTCCGATGAGGAGTATGCACTCCTTGTAAGAAAAATGAAGAAGTTCATGAAGAGACGCCCCAATAGAAGCTACAACTTTGACAAATACAAGAAGGGACAATATTCAAGTGACAAGAAGAGTTATAGCAACATTCGATGCTATAATTGTGATGAAAAGGACACATCTCATCTCGTTGCCCGCAAAGAAGGATGACAAGGACAAGTCATTCAAGAAGAAAGAATATAATGGCAAGAAGAAGCTTTTCAAGAAGCTTCACAAGGATGGCAAGAATGAAGCTCACATTGGAGAGTGGGATTCAAATGATGAATCAAGCGACTCAGACTCAGATGAGGATGAGTCTTCCAAGAAGAAGGGACTAGTTGGCATTGCTATCAAAGAAACTCCTTCACTATTCTCCACTCCTACATGCCTCATGGCAAAAGGAGATAAGGTAAAATCCATTGATAGTGATGAACCAACTTATGAAGAATTATTGGATATGCTTGATGAATTAAATGAATTTAATGGAAAAGAGAAATCAAAATTTAAAGTCTTGAAGAAAGAATATCTCTCTAAAAGACTCTTTTGAGGAGCTAAAGAAAGCTCATGATTCTCTCATCTTAAAGAATATTGAAAAATCTCATTCACATATTGGAATTACTTGTGATTTAATGAATGAGATGTCTAAAGTAGATATTGCTTTAAATGAAAAATCCATGTCTAGCATTTCTACTTCATGTGATGATTTACTTGCCATGCCATGTTGCTCTAGTGATGATTCAATTGCTAGTTTAGCAAATACTTGTGATCCTTTACTTATTGTTGAGAACCATGAATTAAAAGAACAAGTCAATAAACTAAGCAAAAGCTTGGAAAGATGCTTTAAGGGTAAGGCCACCTTAGACAAGCTTTTGAGTGAGCAAAGGTGCTCATTCAACAAGGAAGGTCTCGGGTATGTGCCTAAGAAAGGTAAGAAGCCGGCAAATAAACCCACAAGGTATGTGAGGGAAAATGGTAAGTATTGCTATAAGTCTTGGAAATAGGACATGTGCAACAAAATTGTCCTAAAGGTAAAATTGCATCTTTTGGTATATATGATTCATGCTATATGCTTAGAAAGACTAAGGATGGTAAAATACTTGCTCATTTTATTGGCACTTCAATTTTAGGCGCTAAAAGAATGCTATTTGGGTGCCTAAAACCTTGGTCACTAACCTCCAAGGACCCAAACAAATTTGGGTACCTAAAAGAACTTGATTCTTGTTTTGTAGGTGAACTACAAGACCGGTGGAAAACATTGGGTGCTTGATAGTGGTTGCACTCAACACATGACCGGTGATAGAAAAATGTTCACCACATTCGAGAATGGGAAAGGAATGGACAAAATCACATTTGGTGACAATAGCAAAGGAAAGGTAATTGGATTGGGTAAAATTGCTATCTCAAATGACCTTTCCATTTCAAATGTATCTTTAGTAGAATCACTAAACTTTAACTTGTTATCCGTAGCTCAAATATGTGATCTAGGACTAATTTGTTCCTTTTCTAAAGAAGGTGTTACAATTTCAAATGAAAATGATAACTCTTTAATTTTTAAAGGATTTAGATTTGGAAACCTTTATTTGGTAGATTTCACTTCAAATGATTCATGCTTAAAAACTTGTTTGATGGCAAAACCTCCTTGGGTTGGCTTTGGCATAGAAGGCTAGCTCATGTAGGAATGATTCAACTCAAAAGCTTTTCAAACATGATTTAGTTGTTGGCTTGAAAGATGTGAAGTTTGAGAAAAACCGACTTTGTAGTGCATGTCAAGCGGTAAACAAGTCGCTAATTCTCACCCTTCCAAAAGTATCATGTCAACTTCTAGACCATTGGAACTCTTACATATGGATTTGTTTGGGCCAACAACCTATAAGAGTATCGGGAAATAGCTATTGTTTGGTTATTGTGGATGATTACTCTAGATATACATGGGTATTCTTCCTAGATGATAAAAGTGAAACCTCCTAATTTTCAAAACTTTACAAAAGGGCCCAAAATGAATTTGATTTCAAAATAAAGAAAATCCGTAGTGATAATGGTTCCGAGTTCAAAAATACTAAAGTTGAAGACTTTTGTGATGAACTTGAATAAAGCACGAACTTTCCACAACCTACACCGGAACAAAATGGAGTTGTAGAAAGGAAAATCGTACATTAATTGAAATGGCTAGGACAATGCTTGATGAATATAATACTTAGATAGTTTTTGGCGGAAGCAATTAACACCGCTTGTCATGCCATAAATCGTCTTTATTTACATCGTCTTTTGAAAAAGACTTCCTATGAGCTTCTTGTAGGAAGAAAACCGAACATCTCCTATTTTCGTGTCTTTGGTTGTAAATGCTATATTTTAAAGAAGGGTGTTCGGTTATCAAAATTTGAAAGTAGATGTGATGTTGGTTTCTTACTAGGTTATTCATCAAATAGTAAAGCTTATCGTGTCTTCAACAAAACTCCGGTTTAGTTGAAGAAAAACATGATGTTCAATTCGATGAAACTAATGGCTCTCAAGAAGAGCATGAGAATTTGGATGATGTAGGCAATGAAGCCTTGAGAAGGGCAATGGAGCATATGCAAATTGGTGACATAAAGCCCGAAGATGATTCATCATCCTCCACACAAGTTGAACCACCAACATCTTCTACAAACCAAGTTCAATTTGACAATAAGGAAGATGATCAACCATCTAACTTACCACCAAGAATCCACAATGCAATTGCTAAGGATCATCCAAT
This sequence comes from Hsuehochloa calcarea, assembly GCA_036346395.1. Classification (NCBI taxonomy): domain Eukaryota; kingdom Viridiplantae; phylum Streptophyta; class Magnoliopsida; order Poales; family Poaceae; genus Hsuehochloa; species Hsuehochloa calcarea. The sequence continues at coordinate 72,167,006 of CM070594.1, read as the reverse complement.
AGACCAAATATTGGGTGATGTAAGTAAGGGTGTTCAAACTCGATCTCGTGTTGCTTCTTTTTGTGAATATTACTCTTTTGTCTCTTGTATTGAGCCAAAGCATGTAGAAGAAGCACTTGAAGATCCGGATTGGGTGAATGCTATGCATGAAGAACTCAACAACTTCACCGGAATGAAGTTTGGACATTGGTGGATCGACCCAAGGAACACAACGTCATTGGTACAAAATGGGTCTTTAGGAACAAGCAAGATGAAAATGGTTTGGTTGTTCGAAACAAAGCAAGATTGGTAGCTCAAGGTTATTCACAAGTTGAAGGTTTGGATTTTGGTGAAACTTTTGCTCCCGTAGCTAGATTAGAATCAATTCGGATATTACTTGCTTTTGCATCATGCTTTGATATTAAATTATTTCAAATGGATGTTAAAAGTGCTTTCTTAAATGGTAAAATTTCGAACTTGTATTTGTTGAACAACCTCCGGTTTTGAAGATCCTAAAATCCTAATAATGTCTATAAACTCTCTAAAGCGCTCTATGGCCTTAAACAAGCTCCTAGAGCATGGTATGAACGACTTAGAGATTTTCTAGTCTCAAAAGGATTCAAAATTGGGAAGATTGATTCAACCTTATTTACTAAAGTTATAGATGATGATTTCTTTGTATGTCAAATTTATGTTGATGATATTATTTTGGGTCTACTAATCAAGATTTTTGCAAAGAATTTGGTGATATGATGTCTAGGGAATTTGAAATGTCGATGATTGGAGAATTAAGCTACTTCCTTGGATTCCAAATCAAGCAACTCAAAGATGGGACCTTCGTGAGCCAAACCAAGTATGCAAAAGAATTGATCAAGAAGTTTGGTATGGAGGATGCAAAACCCATCAAGACTCCCATGGCAACAAATGGTCATCTTGACTTAAATGAGGGAGGTAAATCGGTAGATTTAAAGCTTTATAGATCTATGATTGGTAGTTTGCTTTATCTTACCGCATCTAGGCACGATATCATGTTTAGTGTTTGTATGTGTGCTCGCTTTCAAGCAAATCCAAAAGAATGTCATTTAATGGTGTTAAAAGAATTCTAAGATATTTAAAGCATTCCTCTAGCATTGGCCTTTGGTTCCGAAAGGTGCTAAATTTGACTTAATTGGATATTCGGACTCGATTATGCGGGATGCAAAGTGGATAGAAAAAGCACCTCGGGTAGTTGTCAATTTTAGGAAGATCTTTAGTATCATGGTCATCCAAGAAACAAAATTCGTAGCCCTATCCACCGCCGGAAGCGAATATGTTTCAGCGGGAAGTTGTTGTGCTCAATTGCTATGGATGAGGCAAACATTGATGGATTATGGAATTAAAGCGATAAAATGCCTCTTTTGTGTGATAATGATAGTCTTTGTGAAAATAGCTAATAATCTGTTCAACACTCAAGAACCAAGCATATAGATATTCGCCACCATTTCTTGAGAGATCATGTGATCAAGGAGACATTGATATTAGCCACATAAGAACCAAGACCAATTAGCGGATATTTTCACCAAGCCATTAGATGAAGGCCGCTTTTGCAAATTGAGGAATGAATTAAATGTCATAGATTATTCAAACATTGTTTAAATTTTTGTTATTACAGTGCTTTTTATTTGGTGTTATTTAAGTATTTTGTAAAAGAATTTCTCAAATCTCGTATTAAATTCACTATAATTATAAAAACTATGTTTATATATAATCTTGAGATATTATATGCATAATGATCCCTAAATGATGTTTTATTGAGTGTAAATCTAAGGATCATTTGCAATTATTCAAAATTCCAAAGAAATCGAGCCTTATCAAAATCTCGGGACAATCCAGACATCCGGAGTGATGCGAGCCATGCGTCATGCAGCGGATCATCCGGCGTTATAATAGCGAACGTCCGTTTTCCTTTTGACCTTATCACTCCAGCGGCTCGTCCGTTTTCCTTTTCTTCTCAGTCCGCTCGAGTTCTTCTCTCTCCAGCCGAGCGCCTCTCAAAACCCCTCTCTCAAATCGAGTGATTCTCTCGGTGGATCTCCAAGTCCTCGCTGATTCTTGCATTTCGGTGCTCTCCTTCCTCAAATCTCAAGGTAAAACATCTCTTGATTCGAGTTTTACCGCATTTTGAGCACTCGGAGTAGTTTTAGGGTTTTCGATAATGCGGTTGATTTCTAGCAATCTAATTGGGCAAAAGTGCTTCTTTGGTATCCTATGACCCTTGCGCATCCGGTTCTAGCACTCACTCTCTTAGATTCCATCAAAATCTCGGAGATTCTTCAACCCTAGTTTTGGTCAGACAATCGGACGTTCGGTTCTTGAGGGCGAACGACCGCGATTCGGACGTTCGGCCACATAACGGCGGATGATCCGATTATCCTGACAGAACCAGAAATTGTCATTTCATTCAATTCAATTCAAATCTGTTCCTTGACATCTTAATCACTCCAATCTCTATATAGATGCCTAGAATGCGAGGAACATCCAAGAAGTCTCAGGGATCGTCAAGACAAGTGCCTTCGGCACCTCAACCTCCACTGCGAATTGGAAGAGTCCAACCCGACATTCCTGTTCGACGGCCAGAGACCGCAGGAAAAGGAAAGGGAAAGAGACCAGCTCCAGAAACTGAATCAGAAAATAGCTCAGGAAGTGAATCAATTGAGGAAACTGAATCAGAAGAAGAAGATGAAGTAGAGGAAGTTCCTCCAAGGACGCAGAAGATGATGATTTGGTTGATCCTCCGAGGACTCCTCTCGACTGCATCTTCGTCGCCAGATGACTATGCCATCAAGCGCCATGTCAATCAATATCTTGTGAAGAATGACACATTGAATCCAAAATTCCACACAATCTTTCAAGAGCAAGTGTATGAGCAAATATATAATAGGCACAAGAAGTTTGCCGATCATAAATGGATTAACTGGCATAATATTAATACCTTGGACAAATTCGGTGGAGTCTATCGACTTTTCTACAATGTGGGTCTTCATGATCTTGTGGGCATAAAGCAATTATGATGACAAGATCATTCGACGCTTTATGCCACATCGCATATGTCTCACGACTTGAAGACTTTTAGATGGTGATGGTGTCGAAATGTGGAAAGCACCAAAGAGGAATTTATAGAGTATTAAGAATTGATCCGCTCTTGGGACAAAATCTTTGAGAGTTCAACCCTACTTGTTCTGCTTGTGCTGCATTATGACTCTTGACTAAATGCAAGTTAGGGACAATTCTTGGATTGAAGCAGTGAGCATGATTAACGGGATAATTAATCATACTTTCTACCCTAAGAGTGGGAATTTCGATGCGATGACGGGGCATGTTTGGAACATGATAGATCATATTGTGGAGGGAGTTAAATTTGATGTAGTGGATGTTATTCTTCAAGGCATAGCCTCCTCCAAGAATGACAGAGTTAAAAGGATTTATTATGCTCCTTACATCATGGCATTGATTGTTAGAAAGATCGAGTACCGTGGTGGTTTGGGATCTACTCACAAGCCATATAAACCACGAGATGCCATTCCTCCTCAACAAGTCTCGAGAATGCCCTGCGAGGTGATGCTCCTCCTGCCGCCGCTATGCACGATGCAAGTGCTCTAGCGCAAGTACTTCAAAATCGCAGATCTATTATCAAGACTTTACAGAAATGAAGGTGAACAAGTCGCTTTCAGATGAGACTCGTCATAGGCTTTCTACGATGGCGACTATCCAAAATGACTTCTTTGATGAGACTCATAACAGACTATCGGCTTTGTCCGAGGGTCTAAATGACTTAGAACACTTTCTCAAGACCCTCGGCGTTATGTTCGCCGACCTCCTCGACGCCCAAGGGTCCTTCTTCTAGGACAGTGCACCTACTCCAGCTCCTCAGTGACACCTCGAGTTTGTGCTCCAGCTCCTTCCACTCTCTCAAGATCTCAGATCCGCGCCATCCGTGTCGACTTCTCCGGATCTCGCACTGGGCCAGCTCACGCCGCTTCTCCTGCTCTGCTCCACTCAGACCCGACTTCTTCCTCTCGGGACCCCCGCTTGATGCTTTTGGTACTTTGATGCCAAAGGGGAGAAATTATGAAGATGTGAAGACTTAGTTTTAGGGGAGCTATGGGCTTATGTGATTTATATGTGTTTTGTAAAACTGGTTGATTGTTGATCTATTTTGTGCTGTAATAGTTGGTAACTTTTGTTGAACTTGTGGAATGTGGTTATGTCTTATTATCTTTTATGCAATGCAATCAATTATTTGACATATCTTATAATTGTATTGCTTCCTCAAGTTCATAAATGCAAAAGAAACTCCGCTAAAATTTTCAATTCTTTACATATGCTTGCAAATTATTCACTATCCATATGCATTCGTTTAGGGAGTCTTCTTTTAATTGGATTTGACAAGAAAAATAATTCTCAAAATTTACTTATGCTCATTGCAAAGATTATTTTACTGTCAAAGACTTCAAAAGAATATACACTCTTAGTATATTCAAAACAACTTTTCTCACATATTAAGTGTGTTGTCATCAATTACCAAAAAGGGGGAGATTGAAAGCATCTAGGCCCCTAAAAATGGTTTTGGTAATTAATGATAATATGTGAATATGGGATTAACAAGTTTACTAAGAATGTGCAAGGTTAATTCCATTTGATGAACATGATGAAGCAAGGATGCATGCTAAAGGAAAATGTGAAGATCAACAAGGCTTAAAGTCAAGGTACAAATAGTCTAGGATCCTTTTCTATTTTACCGGTCTAAGGAGAATTGGTTGGTAGACCGGATTATAGGATAAATGCCGTACTATTAAGGGGGATCACGACTAGTAGCTTGATAGCTTATTCTTGTGCCATTTGGATCAACTTAGGATCATGCATGCATTTAAAATTGGACTTGAATTTAAGTTAGAATGAATTCAGTGCTTTAATTCTGGAATCGGATGAACCGAAGGCTTAGCAGCGGTTGTACCGAAGCGCGGTTGTTCCGACGATATTTCAGCGGTTGCAAAATAACGAGACGAGTGTAATCTCCTTTAAAACCGCTTTTGAGAATCGGTCGCAGCAGCGTATAATCGGATGAACCGCATCCGGTTGTTCCGATGATATTACGACGGTTGGAAAATAACGAGACGAGTGTAATCTCCTTTGAAAACCTCTTTTGAGAATCGGTGTATCAAGACGTATAATCGGATGAACCGCAATACGGATGTTCAAATATATTTGGCGGTTGTAAAATTCGAAACGATGCAAAATCTCGGTTTAGAAAACCTGAAATCGGACGATCCGGGTGTTTGCCTGCGGATGAACCGCAACTAAATTCAACGGCTATATCAGTGCATTTAATGCGTGTAACATAGCCGTTACTGTGCATTGAGTATAGCGCGGTAGTACCGATGCTAACACGCCGTTGTTCCGATATGTCTTTGAAATTTGGGAACTTCTTCCCAACGGCTAGAATTGGTTGGTGGAGGCTATAAATACCTCCCCAACTGCACAAGGGACAAGTTACACAGTGCATTGAAGATATCTCAACCCTTGTGAGCATTGTGCATTCAATTCCACTCCCAATTTACTCTTGCATTCATTAAGAGGGAGATCAAGTGCATTCATCTTTAGTTGATTCATTGGCACTTGAGTAAAGTCAAGCGAGGATCGTTGATCTATTCTCTTGGGGTGTTGCCGCACTCCTAGACGGCTTGGCGGTGAAGCACGGTGATCTTCTCAAGTGAAGCTTGTGAGAAGACCCGAGCAAGATTGTGAGTGGTTGGTGTTCACCATCTCCGGAGCGGAGGAAGAACAACCCAAGTGATTGAGGGAAGGCTTAATTCGTGGAGCCGGCTTGAGTGGTCAAGCTTCCTCAACGTGGACTAGTGAAGACCGGCAAGTCTTCGATACCACGGGAAAAACTTCATTGTGTCTTGTGGTTATTTCTTGTCTTTACAATTCCGCACTTATACTTCTAGCTTGCTTATTGTAATTAAATTGCCTAGCTAGGAGCATAACTTGTTTAGACTAAGTCATTGAATTGGAAAAATTGTTAATTTGTTAAAAACTTTAAAAACCTCCTATTCACCCCCCTCTAGTCGGTTATCCTTGATCCTACAGAACCCGTGTACACCCGATATTATCCGAAAACCCCGGACAATATAGGAGGTACACAAGAACCGACGGAGTCAGCTAGACTGGGGTGAGACTAGAACAGCTAAGGACTAAACTACGCTTCAACAATTCCTGGGTCTTCGGACTTCTGGATCCTCGTTGCAGTTGAAAGCTCCAGGGTTCCTGTTCTGAGGGTTTGGGGAAAGAGCGAGAATGAGCACAACTACCGTGCTCACGAGCCAACACAACAGATGCAATATTATACATGCAAGGTGTAACAAGGATGGCTCGGGTTCTTTTATTTGCGTAAAGCAGCATTGATAAATACAGATATTAGAAAATCCTATCACTTAGCATTTTAACCAAATTACATTTTTAAAGAGATTAACTATGCAATAATTAATAAAAGTAGAGGCTACCTCCACCTTCATGCTTATATTTTTGTTGGTGGTCATACCCACCTATTACCAACGCTGGGTAAGAATACCCAGGGAAAATCCAAATCAAGGGCTAGGTGAGCCCCGCACATTTTTATCACATCTACAAAAGTTTTGAAATAGAACTATATCTTGTAAGTTCCTATGCCCACCCTTGACCGTGGGCACGGCTGTTCGAACAGTTTTTATTATCTGCAGATATTGCACATCTTTACCCACAAGAGATAATTATCTTGATATGTACACACGTTTCCTTGGACATGTGAATCAAGGGGGATTATCACAAGACCTTTACAAGGCACCCTCGATATTTGCCACACCCGCTAAGGTTTCACCTAAGCGGGGTTTCATTCCCGTGGGACTCGACAACCACTACGCCCTGACCTCCTCTTGCGCCATACGACTTACGCCTAGGTTCCGCAAGTCGCATACCCCAACCCGTAGCCTCGTGAGCTCACGGTGAAGGGATGCCCTTCCAATGGTATAGCTCGTACCGAAGGTCACCAATTAATTAGCCAGGTCGACACCCATTATAGAACTTGTGGCTGTACTATTTTGCAATAGGAGGTCATCACATGATTAAGTCCTTAAGATCATCTAGGCGGTTTTTACCACAGACCCACCACAAAAATATCATGGCCTACATTAGCACTCTACCATTTACCCTCTAGCTTACCATCCGCCCAGATGGGTATTAGCAAATTTTAGAGTTTTGAAGAGGTATAAAATAAATTATCCAACCAATTCAATCATTATCCCCAATGACTGCCCAAAATAATTGATGATGATTTGGGGGTAGAATTACCCCGGTACTTAAACAAGTCTAGCATGGCGTTTAAGTATGACATATAACTAGTAGGTTACCAGATATTTACTAGGGTGACAAGGATATTGAGAGTTCAATTTTCAAGGGAACGGTATAATAATTATTTAATCATCAAATAGGCACTTAACTACCTTAGAGTGTTTGACATACATCTGCATAGAAATTAAAGCACGCAATTTGATATTTTAAAATAATATAATTTGCGTTAAATGTAGGATCAATATGATTAAAATGTTGATTCGCCTGGGCTATTTTTACCGTGGCCTTGATCTTACTCAAAACCTGATTAAACAGATGTTCGAAGTCTTGGTCGGCGTCTTTGCTTGAATCTTGGATCTGCTTGAGTCGTCGTTCCTTATGGACTTCAATTTCTAATTACGCAATAACGATTGAAAAACCAAATAAATCCAAAGAATCCAAGAGACCAAATAAAACACAAGAGCCTCAGAAAGATTGCGGAGGACGGGCTTTAGAGAAGGGTTTGAGCGACACTGGAATGTTTGACAGAGTCAAACGACCAGTTGGGCGAAAGGAGGAAGGACAGAGAATTTCTGCCCGGAGGGAGGATACAAAGCGGGTAAGGTTGAAGGAGCTTTTGCCGGAATGTTCTACTGCGGATTTGGGAGACTGCAAGACTATCCTTCGACGGGTGACAAAGCAACTTAACTACTGGTTCTATACCAATCTAGAATAGTCGATCGACACATAATCCAATGGCAATTCTATACCAAACTCAGCTGCCAAATAATACTCAACGATTCAATTGCTAGCTACTCAACCTACTACTACAACCTACTACCAACTATACCATTTCCAGATTACCAATCATTGCCAGACCATACGGATTGATAAAACAATCAAATCAATACTTCCAGTTTTCACCAAATACCATTACTTTCAACAATCAATGACCTACTGACGAAACACTAACCAACAACTAACAATCGATTAACAAATCCAATAGACAATACTTCTACTGAAGATCAAGCTATCCCTAATAATCAGGATCACAAGCAACAATTCAATTTACTTGCCAAAACACTTATACTGATGGTCAGTAATCACAGACAATTAATCAATAATCAATTTACTACTAGCAAAACATCCTATTATCCTATTGTAACATTTCTTAATCGTTGGATTGATTGCAACCTCAATGCTACCGCTATGATCTGGGAAAATAACTACGAATCAACTATTGACAATTGAAACCGATGAATAACAATTAATCGCAACTTCTACGACACAACAACTTGATTGACAGATTAACACAAACTCAACTATCGATTGATCACAGACTTTCCAATTGCAAGCCATACTAACTATTAACCTAATGAACCAATTCACAATTGCACGATTACTAAACGGGGGTTCAAAAGACATAACAAAATCTTCAATTGTCAGAGCAACTAGTAACAGAGTTCAATCAGTCACCGGATTACACACAGATTAATCACAATGCTACTCGCAAAATACTACACTTACTGCCAAACTGATGCTCAATAATCACATACAACAATCACAACAAAAAAAATCACTGTTAAAAATTTCGTCATTGCCACTGATACATCAAATTGCCAGATTAGCACAGACTTCAATTGCCAAATATTAAACACACATTGCTGACTACAATCAATAACTGAAGAGCATAGTCTACAGACCACAATCACAAACTAAGTCTCTGCTAACAATATTGATATGGGAAGCAATAATTACAACAATCATCAATCCAACTCACTCAATGTCAACAACATTGTCACCGATGATTACTTGACCAAAAACCACAGGGAGCAGTCGGCAGAGAGGGGCAGAGCAAGGGGGAGGCTCGGCCAAGTGAGGGAGCTGGGAGCAGGGAGAAGGGGGTGCACTACTACAAAACATGCAATAGAAGACGCCTCATCACAAACGATTCTTTTTGAACCATCTGTGATAAAATTATCACAGACGGTTCTTTGTTAACCGTATGTGATGTGGACGTATCACAGACGGTTCTTTATACGAACCGTCTGTGATAAAATTATCACAGATGGTTCTTTATTAACCGTCTGTGATGTGGACGTATCACAGACGGTTCTTTATACGAACCGTCTGTGATAGGTATGTATCACAGACGGTTCTTGTAAAGAACCGTATGTGATATACTACCACTATAAATAGATGCTCCCGACAGACCCCCTGCCCATTCCATTTGAGGCGCCGCCACCCTGCTGCTGCTGCAGCCTCCTCCCCATTGGCCACCCTGCTGCTGCTGCCTCCTCCCCCGTTGCGCCACCCTGCTGCTGCTACCTCCTCCCCCGTTACGCCACCTTGCTGCTGCTGCCTCCTTCCATGCACATTGCTGCCCATTCCGTTTTGAGCTGTCACCCCTGCTTCCTCCTCCCCCATTCCGGCACCTCTGTTGTCTCCTCCCACATTGCGCCGCCTCGCCGCGACAACCAGGGGGGAGAAGTAGGTGAGATGGCAGGGGCGCGCGCGTGCACTGCGCGTAGAGCACGGATCGGGCGCAGAGGCGTTGGCGTGGGGATTACGAAGCGGAGGTAGGTGCGGAGCAGGCGGGAGCGTGGGGTGGCAGGCGACTTGGACTTGTGGAATGTGACCCCAGATTACACACGCAAGAACAAAACTCAGAAATTAGAGAGATACTTTGGGGCAGTTTTTTTCTGTATTCATTCAGAAAGTGAAGACGCGAACATTACAACTTACTGGCTACAGTTCTTAACTGAACGACAAAATAGGACAAGTTTAAACTGTCTAATAGACTCAGCTAAAAAATAGGAAACTTGCAGCTTCACGATCTCTGATCCATGATCCGAAATAAGTGGGCATAATGTACATTAGGCTGATGCGCATTATGCCATAAGACTCGGGCCAAACATCTCTCAAGTCCGGATTATTTCCAACATCACCCCCTAATACTGACTTGCACGCTTGGTATTACTGACGCCCAGCAATTCTCTCATTTCAGCTAATTTGATTCTTCCGAGTGCTTTGGTTAGAGTGTCAGCACGCTGTCTTTCAGTACTGACATGCTCAACAATAATCATCCCCTTTTCAACACATTCACGGATGAAATGAAACCTTGTGTCTATATGTTTGCTTCTACCATGGAAAACTGGATTTTTCATCAAAGAGATTTGTTATCCACAAAGAGTTTGAATGGTTCTGGCCTAGAACCTGTGAATTCACAAAGTAGGCTTTTTAATCATATACCTTGACAAGCAGCTGCAGTGGCGGCCATGAATTCTGCCTCACAGGAAGAAAGTGCCACACTTCTCTGCTTTTGTGAACACCAAGTCACAGCATTTTCACAGAGGTAAAACACCACCCCACTAGTACTTTTTCTATCATCCAGATCACCAGCGAGGTTGCTATCACTATAGCCAGTTAGCTTCTCTTCTCCTCCTTGCTTATATATCAAGCCAAAACTGAGTGTACCTTTTATATATATATCAGTATCTGCTTTACTGCCTGGAAATGAGATATTTTTTGTTTTTCCATGTATCTACTCACAATGCCAACTGCATATGAAAGGTCAGGACGTGTGTGGAGTAAATACCTCAGACTGCCTACCACACTCCTGAACTCTGTAGAATTCACCTCTACACCTTTCTCATCTTTGTCTAGCTTCAATTTGGGCTGCATTGGATACTTGGCAGCATTACAGTCGGCCATACCAGTTTGTTGGAGTATCTTCTTAGCATAAGCACTTTGCTTCAACACAATCACATCTTTCTTTTGCTCAACTTCAATGCCAAGGTAGTAAGAGAGTAACCCGAGATCACTCATTTCAAACTCCTTCATCATTTGGTGTTTGAAACTTGAAATCTCACTTGCACTGGTACCTGTGAGTAAATCATCAACATATACACCAACAACTAATATCTCACCTCCTGCTGTCCTTTTGTATACAGCTTGCTCTTGAGGACACTTGTTGAGACCGAGCTATCTCAAGCATTGATCTAGACAATGTTCCATGCTCTAGGCGCCTGCCGAAGTCCACACAAGGCCTTGGACAATTTGTACACCAAATGCTCACGTCCACTTCTCACAAAACCTTCAGGCTGGCAGACATACACTTCTTCTTCCAAGTTCCCATTCAAGAAAGCTGACTTAACATCAAGGTGATGAACTTGCCAACTTCTTTGGGCAGCAAGAGCAAGCAACAATCTCACTGTTTCTAGCCTTGTGACAGGTGCAAATACTTCATCATAGTCGATGCCCTTTTGCTGAACATAACCCTTTGCCACGAGCCTAGCTTTGTGCTTGATGACCATGCCCTCTGGATCTTTCTTTAACTTATAAACCCACTTAACCCCAATGGGCTTATAACCAGGTGGTAATTCTATCAAGTACCAAGTCTTGTTCTTCTCTATGGCTTGAATCTCTTGATGCATTGCATCTTCCCAATCTCTGTTTCCAGCTGCTTCACGGTAACTAGCAGGTTCATCAGCAGCTAGGAGGTACAATTCCTCTGGATTTAAATGTACCTCCTCCGTCTCTGCATATATATCAGGCAAAGACCGTAGCTTCCTTGGTATCTCCTCAGAAGATGACATAATGCCTCCACTTGGTGATGATGCTCCTGTACCAGTGCAGAATGCACCAGGCGAACTGGAGTTGGTGGTCGAAGGAATTGTTGAGGTGGGCGTTGAAGGTGAGATAGATATTGTTGAAGTGGCCGGTGTAGCTGTGTGTGAATCATGTGCATGCTCTGGCGATGAGGTGTGTGCAGGTGAGGATGGAACATGCTCCTGTTCTTCCCCTCCTTCCTGCTCCTACCGATTGACATATTCACCTGTAACAACATCAACTGTGAAAGTATACCATGTTTGCTCATTATGGTTCACAACCTCATCCCACTGCCACCTCCTTTGTTCTTCGAAATGCACATCTCTACTAACATATATTTTCCCAGTACTAGGATCATACATGCAGTAGGCTTTGCATCCTTCCTCCACTCCCAAGTGAATCATCAGCTTGCTTCTGTCATCTAGTTTATTTGTGTGAGCATTTGGCGCCTTGACATGCCCAACACAACCGAACACTCTCAGGTGCTGCAGTCTTTGTTTCCTCCCTGTCCAAGCTTCAAATGGTGTCATTCCATCCAAGGCTTTGGTCGGCACTCTGTTCAGAATATACACAGCGTGCCTGACTGCTTCTCCCCATAACCTCCCTGGTAGTAGCATAGATTTAAGAAGACTTCGTTCCATCTCCATTACAGTTCGATTCCTTCTTTCCACGACACCGTTTTGCTGAGGACTATACGGTGCCGTGAGATGCCGTGCAACTCCTTCTTCATCACATAGAGCTACAAATGCATGAGATAAGAATTCACCACCCCTGTCAGTTCTTAATACCTTGAGCTTGTGATCAATCTGTTTTTCAACCAAAGTTTTGAACTTCTTGAATGTCTCCAATGAATCACTCTTGGACCTGATCACATAAATCCACATCATCCTACTGAAATCATCAACCAATAGGAGGAAATACCTATTGCCAGCACTTGTCTGTGGTGTGATCGGCCCGCAAAGATCCGCGTGCACCAATTCTAGGTGCTGAACTGCACGATACATCGCCTGGCTAGGGAATGGAAGTCTTGCTTGTTTGGCAACCATGCAACCGTCACACAACTGCGTTGGGTGCACAATCTCTGGTAGTCCAAATGCCATCTCCTTCTCTGCCATGAGCTTTAGAGCTTGGAAATTGAGATGGCCGAGCCGTGCATGCCACAACTAGGCTGGATCTGTAAGGCTCACTGCCAAACATATGGGCTTGCAAATCTGAAGAGAGATTTTGTATAGGCGATTGCATGAGCACTCAGTCTTGATCAGTAGTTTATTGCTTCGGTCATACACCCATAAGACTGTGCCATGCATAATAATTCTGCTTCCTTCCTCAGCTAACTAGCCAAGGCTTACAATGTTACTGCGTAAACTCAGAATGAAATATACCTCTGAGAGCACACGTTGATCGCCATTCTTGCACTTCAACAGTACGTTCCCCTTGCCTCTAATTTGGACAGAAGAGCCATCTCCAAATCGTACTTGTCCAGTGATGCTTTCATCATGTTCGTTGAACTTGTTCTTCTCACCAGTCATGTGGTTACTCGCCCCATTGTCGAGGTACCACACACTGTATTCGGAGTTATTAGTGACCACTTATGGTACAACATCTTCATTCAACAGGGCCAATTTATGCGGCTCCTCCACACAAATGGCCATTAGTAATGCTGGCTCATCCTCCTGTGCACTTGTGAGGTTTGCATCCTCACGATTGCGGCGGGGCTTGCGGCACTCGGAGGCATAATGGTTGTAAGTGTCACAGTTGTAACATTTAACTTTGCTTTTATCGCGTCCACCAGAGGAGCCACGACTTCCCTCACCCTCCTGGTGAGATGCATTGCCACTGCGGCCTCCCTTGTTGTTTCCGCGCCCACGACCACGTCCTCGGCCACGTCCACGACCAGAGCAGCCGAAACTGTTGTGTGTCTTGGCGTCCGAGAAGGATTCACTTCCTCCTTTCTTCATCTTCGCCGTCCACTCCTCCTGAGTGAGCAGAAGATGTGAACCGCCAGTCTCGCTCAGAATGTTGATGCGTTCTTCATGGGCCTTGAGACGCCCAAGTGCTTCCTCCAGAGACATATTATCAATGTCGCCGAACTGTTCGATCGTAGAGATGACCTGCAAGAACTTCCCTAGCATAGCCCGGAGTAGTTTTCGCACAGCATACTCTTCTTCCATCTTATCACCAAGAGACCGGATCTTGTTAAGAATGGAAGTTAGCTTCATACCGAAATCATCGATGTTTTCGTTGTCTTTCATTCGAAGAGCATCAAACTCAGTTTTCAGAGTTTGCACTCGTGCTTTCTTCACTCGATCTGCCCCAAGATGCATGGTTCTTAGAGTGTCCCATGCCTCCTTCGCCGTCCTCTTCTCTGCAATCAACAAAAGCGCATCTTCAGAAATTCCCTGATAAATGGCTGCTAATGCCATTTTATCCCTCCTGAATTCCACAGCCACACCGGCCGCGGGTTCGACAGCGTCCCAGACGCCCTGCACCTCTATGTAGACCCTCATCTTAATGGCCCATGCAGCGTAATTGTTGCGAGAGAGCATAGGATACTGTAGAGAGACGGAGCCCTCCCTGGCCGCCGTCCTCTCCAGGGTCGGCAATGCGACTTGCAGTTCCTTGCCGCCGGAACCACTCGCACCATCTTCCTTCTGCATGTTCTTGTGCGTGAGGCTCTGATACCACGTGTGGAATGTGACCCCAGATTACACACGCAAGAACAAAACTCAGAAATTAGAGAGATACTTTGGGGCAGTTTTTCTCTGTATTCATTCAGAAAGTGAAGACGCGAACATTACAACTTACTGGCTACAGTTCTTAACTGAACGACAAAACAGGAAAAGTTTAAACTGTCTAACAGACTCAGCTAAAAAATAGGAAACTTGCAGCTTCACGATCTCTGATCCATGATCCAAAATAAGTGGGCATAATGTACATTAGGCTGATGCGCATTATGCCATAAGACTCAAGTCCGGATTATTTCCAACAGGACTGGCTCGGCCAGGTGAGGAAGAAGGGTAGGGTGGTGGCTTGGGCCAAGGTGGGCCAGGAGGGAGGAGGGGAGTGGGCTGGGGCCAAGGGAGGTCATGGGCTGAGTCCAAGAAAAGGGGAGGGGCAAAAATGGAAAGGGCCCAAATTTGAAAGGGGGAATTCAAATCCGAATTTTGAATTCGAGAATTGTAAGGAGGTTCGAAACTCAAACTTGAACTTAGTTAGAGCTAGAGGATTTTGATAATATATGCTAATTTGAAATATAGTTTGAAAACCGAAAACCAAATGGCTATTTACGTCCGAATACGGACAATTACACTACGGCAGCATCGTCAGGAAGAAGTGGGCCGTGAACTCTGCCTTCATGGCGCTCTACGCCTACGCGTCCACCCCCATCGTGTGGGTGCTCGTCGGCTTCTTCATGGCGTTTGGCAACCGCCTGCTGCCGTTCTGGGAGGAGGCCGGCCCGGCGCTGACGGAGGACTTCCTCGTGGGCCGCGCGTCCTTCCCCGCCACGGCGCACTACGGCCGAGCCCTACTATCCGGAGGCGTCGCTGGTGCTGTTCCAGTTCGAGCTCGCAGCCATCGCGCTGGTGCTGCTCGCCGGGTCGCTCCTTGGGCGCATGAACATCAAGGCGTGGGGCGTTCACGCCTCTGTGGCTGCTCCCTCTCCTACACCGTCTGCGCCTTCAGCCTCTGGGGTGGCGGCTTCCTCTACCACTGGGGCGTCATCGACTACTCCGGCAGATAAGTCACCCACCTCTCCTCTGGCGTCGCCGGCTTCACCGCCGTCTACTGGGTACGTATGCGCAATTATTTGTACCGTACGGGTGTGCCGAACCGCGGGTTGTCTGTTCAATGGATTGCTTTCGTTAGATCTTGTGGTGGTTCGATCGATCCTGAGCCGCCGGGTTTACTTTTCCGGCCGGTGCTCACGCACGAGTCGGTAGGTACGCCCGTACATGAGACGTGTGTACTTGTGGTGAGTGAACCGTGAACGGTTCGTCGGTGGCGCGTGGGGTCAGCGCTAGGCTGTCGCGCATGCGTACACTGAGCAAGAAATGAGCATGCATTATGTTGTCTTGGTAGGACATGTTAAGACTCGCTGGTTTGACACGTACAATACTATTTACTCTAGAAACGACATTAAAGTATTACACACGTACTCGAAGAAAGCACTGTTACTAGTAGGGGTGGATTCTCACTAAATTTTAGGTAGGACGGAGTCGCAAGTATGGATTAAAAACCCTTTGTTACCTTGTCTCACCAGCTCATCGCGTGTCGTGTGCCTGACGGCCTGAACCCTTGCCGGCCTGAACTGCACGCTCGAGCCCGCGCCTCGCCCCCTGGCCGCCACGCGCTCATCGTCTATTGTTGCTTGGTTAGAGTTAGAGGAGAGGACTGAGGAGGTGTGAGTGGGTGAGGAGCTGAGGAGGCCGTGAGCCTCTGAGAAAAACATGGTGTGGTTCTGGGCTATGAACAACGCCTTCTAATAGGTCGTGTGGCTGGCTAGGCCAGGTTCAGTTAAACAAAGTCCACGAGGCCACGACCACAAAGCAGCCTCCTCTTCAACCTCTGCCCGGCACTCGGTATTTCGGTGGCCTCCTCCTCGCCGATGCGTACTTCCTGTGCCTTGGATAATAGGGGATGAGGTATAGCCATGTGTGTGGGGTGGGGGGGGGGGGGTTTGGTTACTAGGCTTTGTGCTTTTTGGAATGTGATGCAATTTCGTCGTCAGCTAGTTGAAATGTCATTTCGCTGTAGCTATCTATTATTCTATACGCAAGCCAATTTGTTGGACATGTATGAGCTACTCAAAGAAGTCGTTTTGGATGCGGTCTTCAAAATTATAAAATCTACTAAAACTATAATATTATTATTAAAAAAACACATGCCAATTTCATGTATTAATTCTAAATATTTAAAATAGATATTGATAGACAAATTTTATAAAGTTATACCGTACTCTCGTTACCCAAGCCGCTTTGCTCGTAAGAGGACGTGCAAAACTACATCGACGAGCTGCTATATAAAAAACGCACCTATATGCAGTGCATTGTTTACATGGACCAAATCTCAGTGCATTGTGAACCACGTGATGCGATTCATTTCTGGCAGGTGGGCCCGAGGCTGAAGTGCGACAGAGAGAGGTTCTCGCCGAACAACATCCTGCTCATGAGTCATGATCGCCGGCGAAGGGCTGCTGTGGCTAGGCTGGGCCGGGTTCAACGGCGGCGCGCCGTACGCTCCAAACGTCACCGCGTCCGCCGCCGTGCTCAACACCAATGTCAGCGCCGCGGCGAACCTCCTCACCTGGACCTGCCTGGATGTCATCTTCTTCGGCAAGCCCTCCGTGATCGGCGCGGTGCAGGGCATGGTGACTGGTCTGGTTTGCATCACCACCGGTGCAGGTATCAAATTATCGCTTCAATTGTAGAATTTTAGTACAAAACTGACTTACCTGATTAAAACAAGTGTGATTTGGTTATATAACATTGGTTGGAACCACCGAGAGGTATATCAATGTTGCAAACAAATCCAACTGGATTACACGTTAAGTAGTGCAAGCTAGCTGATTAATTTCATGCATGGGATAGTTGAATTGGGGATTGTTAGTTTTTTTAATTGAATAAGAAGATCTAGAATGAAATAGCATACTAATTATTCAAGGATACCTGGCTCGAATAGTATGCGCAAGAACTCATTCGCCTGACGAGCCTACCACTTCTGGCTATTCACGACAGCATGAGCCCAATAATTGGCTGAAGACTGAAGTACTTCAGTTTTGTTAGTGGTTGTAGAAGCATTTGTTGCAGCGCTGCTGCTAAACTGGATAGAACTTGCAAGGTAACAATTGTAACAGAAGTACTCAGTTTTTTTTTTTCTAAAGGAAATCGAGTTTTTAATAGATACTTGGAACATTGATGCAGGATTATGTCGTGCTCTGGGAGTGCCAACACTCCCAACAGAAGAAAAAACAACTTTGGACATGGTACTTAAGCTCTGATTAAATTTAGGATAGAAAATCAGCTTGCTGTTGTTTCTTGAATCTTGTTGCTGGCATTGGCAGGCAAGTGAACTGACCTGAGCATGGCTAAAATTTGAAAGCCTAACAGATCTGCGAAGCAATTCACCTGTAGCATCACAGGCAGTGGAATAGCAAAAGGGATCAAACTTCGTGCATATACACAACTTCAAGCCTACGGAAGAAATGTAGATGCCAATCTCACAAGTTACACAGTACATTAAGAAAGCATGATCTGAGGCTAGTCGAATTGCTCCCAGTCAGTGTTGATTTGTGTGGAAGAAACCCGAGGTGGGGGTGCATTCAAGCTGCCCATGCCATTGTCGAACGTCTCCCACTGTGTCGTCACTGAAACAGCCTTGTGATCACTGAAGGGGTTCGCATTTCTTGCCTTCAGCTTGTCCAAGGTCTCCACAAGAGACTGCACTCGACATACCTTAGATGTTCAACACAAACGGTATAAGAGCTATCAGTTTTGTGAGGTTGGTGCGCACATAACAAAGGATCTTGCCCATAGGGACCAACCGCATAGTCAGATTAGCATAACGGCGAAGTTCATAAAATTACATCACGGTCAAGCAACCAAACCAACTATGTTTACATAAGACACCAAAAAATACCCTAGACAAAATCAGGATTCTGTGAGGCTGAAGAACTAACGTTATGTTTTGACCTGGTATTACCGTTCATCTCACAACACACCTCAATATGTATATTCCTGACAATGAAATCTTGGCTCAATTGCCTTTTCGAAGCATCCTACATTTATTGACTTTTTCACCAGTCTTATTCTTTTAAATTAAGTTAATGCAACAAAAGAAAAATAACAAACCAAACAGCACAAAAGCTACATGTAGTTTTCAATTTTTTCACCCTTGGCCAACTATAATCCTAATATACCAACATCTTTTTTAACCTTGATAATTTAAAACAACACCAAGGAATTATATAGCATAAGGATATATCCAACAGCACATCAATCATTTGTTCGGCCTCAGCTTCAGCTAGTTTGGGCTTACAAACTGAAGTTCGGACCATACAGAAAAATTAATTTAGGGCTTGCTTAGTATGTGCCCCTCTTCCATGTGAAGCCATCAACTAAGCTCAAACAAGTAGCAATTCGGTTTTACGATGCCACAACAAAGTCTTATATGTGGAGCTGGCCAAGCCAAGCAAACCCCTTGTCCATTGCCGATAACCCGGACAGTAATCCTCACAATAAGAGGGAAGGTTCAGTCAAACTAAAAATCTAGAAATACTCCTAAATGAAGAGTCAGACGTATTTTGTCGAGATGACAATAAAAATTGATTCAACGTAGCAGGGAAGCTACCGAATGGCAAGCTTCAAATGGTAGACATAGCACATGTATCTTTTCATGGCTTTTAAACCAAGGTCCTAAAAGTGTTGCTGACAAATTTTATCATTACAGGATGCTAGGTTACCTGGTATGAGAAATCCCCCTTCTCAGGATAGATATGTTTTAACCGTCTGTACCATCGGGAGCTAACTAGTACTGGACTATTATATAACTATCACAAACGATGAAATTGCGCTTTTATTTTAGCCAAAAAATGGTAGAAACGTTTTGAGAAAGAACATGTCATGGCTAGTATATCAACAGAAAATAATCTATCTTCATCAAAGTCTTGCATCACAAATATTTCAACCCTTGTTAAGTGTTCTAATTGAACATGTAGAATTTGCGATAACTCATGACTATTCAGGTTCCAAAAATAACAGCAATGATTGTTCAATAACCATTGTACCTCCGCCTTCCTCTGTGCCCTTGCTTCTCCCTCTGCCTCTATGCCATCAAGATTGAGCAGCTGCATCATAAGCAGCTCTGTCAAGACAACAAATTCCTTATCATCAACCTTTCTCCCGGCAAGCACGCTCTTCTCCAAATCACACACCTAATGATAGAACAAAAAATAAAAGTACTGCATCAACACCATGGTACAAGAAGCGTCAAAGTCTTACAAGGCGGGAAAAGTATTGTTCCTTCACCTTAGCAGAAAGCTTGTCAACTTCAGTTCTGACACGCGCAACAGCCTCACAAGCCTTCATCATAATCTCATCCATCATCACTGGTTCAACCTTCTGCTCCACGTTGGAAGGGGCAGGCTTCTCAAGCAGAAGCAGTTTTGCTCCATCCTTGACCCCTGCTGTGTGTAAGAACTCGTTGTCACTCTTCTCCTTCCCACGGAAGAAGAGCCTCTGCCTCTCAGGCTCCAAGCCAGTAGCCTGGGCAAGGACCCTCTTCAATTCACCTTCATACAAAATACAAATTATTTTTAATCACCGATTAGGTTTTTGGAATTCAGCTCCTTCAAGCAACCAAGTTTTTTTGCAAATCAATGTCTAGTTTTTGCAAGTTACTCCAAAAACTCTATAAAATAAAGCTTCTTTGTACAACTAATCTCTGTACAGATGTACCATCGAAGTTCAGTTTCTCCAGGTTGGTAAAGAGCAAAAGTTCAGTAACTAACACAACTACCTTTGGTGGGCCAGTATGGGCTCCTATTGATCGTCATAACTTAACAAAAGCTTATCAGCACAAAGGTACAATGTTGATTAATTGTTGGCTTTACGGTGATCGAATGGGACTAATCACTCCGTAAGAAGCAGTCACACAAGACAGGTCGCTAAACGGACACTTGAAATTTGATCTTTTGTCGCCATGTACCGATGTACGTCTGCTTGCCACAATCCAACAAGGTAAAGTTACCAGAGCAGGCCCATGAAACATCGGCCAGCAGCCTGCCACACAACCACATATGCAGGCATTTTTGTTCTTAATCTAGATTTGTTTAGTTATCCGATTTGATTCATGGAAAACTAGAGGATGTGATTTCATAAACGAGGATGTGATTTCATAAACTACTACTTGACGAAAATTGCCGGTTGACAGGTCAAGATCCAAGCTCAACTGCAATTATGCTAATCGAGTATGGTCAGCTCTGGTACTGGGAGCAGCTATTCGTCGCAGACTTGCCGGGCAAAACACGGCATGACTACATCTCAAAATCGAACTGATCAGGAAACCTCATCCCCATCACCGTCACTGTGAATTGACTACCATGCGCCAGGACTAGTATGCGCCATGAACAAAGTACACGGAGTCCCTAGATCAAACAAGAGTTTCCAAAAACGAAGGGGCGGGGATCAAAGAAGTGACGTACCGAAGGTGGCCTGCGCCGGCACGGTGAGGTCGCGGAAGGCGGCGCCGTGGGATACCCTGAGCCGGACGGCAGGCCCTGCGTCGCCGTCCCTCTGCTGCACCAGCATCCCGCCCGGCCGCACCTCCCACTCGCCCTCGCCGTCCCTCGCGCCCGATCTGCCGCCGCCCATCGTCGCCGACCCAGCGCTTTTATGCCCTCCTCCCCCGGCCTCCCCGGCCCACCGATTCGGTTGGGTTAGAAAGGCGAAAGCGACGGGCGGAGGGAAAGGTTGGTGTCGCGTGGCATTTGCGGAGGGTGGGAGGCCGGCTTCCCGAGTTCCTTCCCTCCCGGAGAAGCAACAAGCAAGGGAACGAGGGTGATGGTGGACGCGAGTAGTAGTCGGAGCAGGAGTCCTCTTTCGAGTTCTGGGTGCTGTCCAAGTACAACTTTGGATTCTCGGGAGGTGCAGGACGCGGGGCTGGCTGCCTCCGGCAGGGGTGGATGTCTCGTGCTGCCTCTGCCTGCTTCTGCGGATAAGACGAGACAGTCCGCGACCGCGAGAGGTCTGTGGGGTTGGTCGCTCGCGGTGAGCTGGGGCACTTCACTCTGTTGGGTGGATCTAGCACCGTGTCGAATTCTCTAAAATATCACTGTCCTTTTTGCGTCTAGAAATCATGACTTTTTCGTATTTCCCAGCGAATTTCTTTCACTCGGGCGACAACACGTGCCTTTTCGGCATTCAGCGCTCGGCTCCCCCTCGAGGCCCTACGAGCTGTCGGCCCGCTCGTATCGTGCTGTCTTCGTCAGCCCACAGCCCTAGTCGAATTACCCTTGTGCGGTGTCTCTTCTTTTCGCTCACACCACACCCACCGCCTGTCTCCTTACCCGCGCTGCCCTTTCCTCCTCTTCGTCTACACCACCCTTGCAGCTCCCGTCCTCCCATTTTCTCGTGCCATCCCCGCTACTCTCTCCTCCCCTTCGCCCCTTCGCCCCATGCTCCCCTTCCACCCGCGCCGCCATTGTTGCTCCCTTCCTTCCATTTGGCCGCACCGGCTTTGCCACCTACATTGGAGGTGTTAGAAAAATAGGCACAAAAGGAGACACGAATTTTTATGTTGAAAACCCTTGCAGAAAAAACTACGGGCGTCAACCCGCGATGATCACTACATGATGAGTGTTTACAAATCGTAGGGGGATTACAATGATGCGCCACCTCTCCCTGTGCGGCTTACAAGAGGTATATAAAGGGGTAACATGACTTGGAGTTCAAGTAAGAAAACTAATTCGCTAATATAGCAAGTTTGAATTTGACCATATTAGAAATTCGGATCACATATCTCAACAATCTCTACCTTAAGACGAATTTCCTCTTGTAGCAAAATGAAGAATCATCAATCACCAACTAACCCCACAATAAGATAAAAATCACCTTGTGCCAATTAGTCTCTAGGACTAAACTATAACACCAACTAAGTTTGAGCAAAGCTAGTAATATGAACTTGTTTTGTCATCATATCAGCTGGATTATCATGAGTACTTATCTAACACACCTTGATATCACCTTGAGCAATAACACACTACTACAAAACAGGCAATAGAAGACGCCTCATTACAGACGGTTCCTTGGAAACCGTTTGTGATAAAATTATCACAAACGGTTCTTCGTTAACCGTCTGTGATGTGGACGTGTCACAGACGGTTCGTATAAAGAACCGTCTGTGATACTTATTTAGATGCTCCCGACAGGCCCCCTGCCCATTCCATTTGAGGCGCCGCCACCCTGCTGCTGCTGCCTCTTTCCCATTGGCCACCCTGCTGCTGCTGCCTCCTCCCCCGTTGCTCCACCCTGCTGCTGCTGCCTCCTTCCATGCACATTTCTGCTCATTCCGTTTTGAGCTGTCACCCCTGCTGCCTCCTCCCCCATTGTGGCACCTCTGTTGCCTCCTCCCACATTGCGCCACCTTGGAGAGAAGGGTAACGATCTGTAACCCTTTATTTTTGCTCTAGACTAATCACTAATGTGTAACGATCTGTAACCCTTTATATTTGCTCTAGAATAATCACTAATGTGTTTGGTCATTATGAAGGGTACTTGCGGTTTATTAATATAATTTAACACTAATTAATTTGTTACGTGCATATACGTGTAGATGGACCGAAACTGGATGTACATTGAGAACCGTGTGAGTGAAGAGTATATTAATGGCGTGTTTGCTTTTAGAAGAGCCGAAGCGGGATATGTTGAAGAAGGGGATAAAATTTATGTACTGTCCATGCATTGATTGCGGTAATATGAAAATGTTTAACAACCCGGCGCAGATCGAAGCTCACTTAATACGAAGGGGTTTCAAAAAAGGATATAGATGTTTGAGCGGTCACGGTGAAGAGCAGATTATACCGGAAGTCAGTAATGACGACATCGCCGAGGAAATCAACGATATGCAGGGTATGGAATGTGCTTTTGATGAGGATAGGTCGCATCATGATAATCTGGATCAGATGCTACGCGATGCAGAAGGGAACTACGGTGAGAGAGAGTTTTGTAAATTCGAGGGCTTAATGGAGGACTCGGGGAAACCTTTGTTCCCTGGCTGCGAGCCGGAATACAC
Organism: Hsuehochloa calcarea; assembly: GCA_036346395.1. Lineage (NCBI taxonomy): Eukaryota > Viridiplantae > Streptophyta > Magnoliopsida > Poales > Poaceae > Hsuehochloa > Hsuehochloa calcarea. The sequence goes on along the minus strand of CM070594.1, from coordinate 72,143,285 downwards.
AAGGTTGTCAACCGTGCTTGAACTACTGAAATTGAAGGCAATCAATGGTTGGTCCGACAAGAATTTTACAGCGTTGTTAGATCTCTTAGCTGACATCCTTCCGGAGGGAAACGTGTTGCCCAGCACGACCTACCAAGCTAAGAAGGTTCTTTGTCCATTGGGAATGGAAGTAGAAAGAATACATGCATGTCCGAACGATTGTATCCTCTACCGTAAAGAGTATACAGACATGCATGTATGTCCCGTGTGCAAAGCATCCCGATACAAGCGTAAGAATACTGCTAAGGCGAAGTAAGGACCTCCTGCTAAGATGTTGTGGTATCTGCCTGTGATCCCACGTTTGAAGCGTTTAATTGCGAACCGAAAGGAGGCAAGATTGATGTGTTGGCACTCGGAGGAGCGTAAGAAAGATGGGAAGCTCAAACACCCTGCTGATTCTGCCCAGTGGAGAAACTTCGATCGGAGCTTCGAAGAGTTCGGTGTGGAACCGAGGAATATAAGGTTAGGGTTGAGTACGGACGAAATGAATCCTTTCGGTAACATGAGCAGCCGACATAGCACCTGGCCCGTGAATCTATGTATGTACAACCTTCCTCCTTGGCTATGTATGAAGCGGAAATACATTTTGATGTCACTAATTATTCAAGGGCCGAAGTAACCTGGGAACGATATTGATGTGTACCTAGCACCATTGCTGGACGATCTTGTGACACTTTGGAACGAAGGGGTACAAGTATGGGATGCGTACAAATGAGATAACTTCACTTTACGCGCCATGTTATTATGTATCATCAATGGTTTTCCTGCCCTTGGTAACCCGTCGGGGTTCAGTACAAAAGGAGCCAAAGCCTGTCCGCACTGCTTAAATGGTACCGAGAGTGTATGGTTGAACAACTCGCGCAAAACTGCGTATATGCGTCACCGTAGGTTCCTTCCATGGATTAACCCATACCGCAAGATGAAGAAACAATTCGACGAAAATAAGGAGGATGGTTCAGCTCTAAGGGTTTTTAGAGGAAAAGAGGTCTATGATATGGTTAAGGATATCGATGTTGTGCTTGGAAAGAGGCGTAAATTAAGGACCCCTCAGAAAAACATCTGGAAGAAGTGGTCAATTTTTTGAGACTTGCCTTATTGGGAGCACTTAGAAGTTCGCCACTGCATCGACGTCATGCACGTGGAGAAGAATGTATGTGATAGCTTGATTGGTCTCTTACTGAACATTAGTGGCAAAACGAAAGACGGTGTTAACGCACTGCGTGACTTGGTTGATATGAATATAAGAACCGAGTTAGCACCGAAAGAGACCGATAAAGGACGAACATACCTTCCCCCAGCTTGCTACACTTTGTCCAAGGCCGAGAGAAATGAACTGTGTCAAAGCTTGCATGGTGTGAAAGTTCCGTCCGGTTACTCCGCCAATATTAAGAAACTTGTTTCCATGAAATATTTGAAATTAATTGGTATGAAGTTTCATGGTTGTCATGTGCTGATGACACAAATGCTTCCTGTTGCAATTAGGAGCATCTTGCCGAACAAGGTCCGAGTGGCAATCTTTAGGCTGTGTTATTTCTTTAACTCAATTGCTCAGAAGGTCATCGATCCCGAAGGACTCGACGCTCTGCAGGCCGAGGTAGTACTTTCAAGGGAACGGGTCCCCATCACCACCCCAACTTGAAAGTCTCTGACGGATGTACAGAGAGACCAGTTGTGGACTGAACTTTCTGTCTCGTTCACTTTCCCTAAAGCAGACTAGGCACGTGTGCGATGGCACGCACTGCTCGTGATGTGCCACGCGTGGAGGAGCTTCAAGAACCTGCTTGTCACGCAGTACATGAACACGGGTCGGACGCCCTTCACGACATATCATTTCTTGTCGCGGGATGCATGTGACGCCTTCGTGCAGATGAAGACGACGGCCGAATTTCAGGAGCAAAGTGCGGCGCACAGAGCTCTCCAGGCACAAAACACTCACCCCCCAGACTCGACACCGCTAGGTACGCGAGTAAAGCCACGCAGCGAGCGGCGGAGGACGAGATCGCTGCCCGACCGTTTGCTGAGATCTCAGACGAGCGCGCTCGAGCCTGGTTAAGAGCGAGGGCATCAGCCACGTCTTCGGGCAGCATCTCTTTCACAAACCCGGCAGACGAGGCAGTGTCTCAACGCCTGGTAAATTTGTCGAACCACTTAATTGTTAATAAGTCCATAACTTCATGGTGTTAGACTGGAGGAAGAACCCAGTGAGGAAGCTAGCTATATGCGCGTCGATCATCGTGAAGGACTATATTTCAATTAAGCATGTATTCCATTGTAATTTGATGTTAACATGGAAACGCGTCACGTGTTATGTGATGTCAATGTGGAATTGTCATGTGTTATGGACTTGTCATCTCTAATGTTGATGTTCATGCGGACTTGTTAGAGTTATCAACTTGTTGAGAATATCATCTTTGAAACCTTGTTGGAAATGCACACAAATGGGAAAATGTGTTTTGTCATTTGAGCAAAGTTAAAAGTGCATTGCTTCTGTGGCCTGGCGGTCTGACCGGTGCTAAATCAGTCAGACTGCCATGTGTTGGTGGTCAGACCGGCCACCCTTGGCGGTGTGACCGATTTGGCGGCAGTCAGACCAGCAATTAGTTGGTGGTCCATTTGTGCACATCACAAACGGTTCTTTAATGGAACCGTCTGTGATTACTCACATCACATACGGTTCTTTAAGTAACCGTCTGTGATGTTACGGTTATCACAGACAGTTATTTAATGTAACCGTCTGTGATAACTACATCACAGACGGTTCTTTAATGGAACCGTCTGTGATGGTAGAGTTATCATAGACGGTTATTTAATAGAACCGTCCGCTCGAATCGTTGTGCACTTGCTCTAGTTCTTAACACTTGCCCTAGTTCTTCTCAGAATCGCCGATCTGACGCCACCCAACGCCGCCTCCCTCGATCCGGCCCCACCCAACGCTGCCTTCCCTGTTCCAGCGCCACCCAACGCTACCTCCCTCGATCCGGCCCCACCCAACGCCGCCTCCCCCATTCTGGCGCCACCCAACGCCGCCTCCCTCGATCCGGCGCCACCCTAATGTTCTTCTCTCCTTGCAATGTGTTGGTACTTTAGACTCTTCCTTTGAAGCAGCAGAAACAGCAGGAGACCTAACCTTGGGTTGTATAGGTAGGGCTGATTCCATGTCTACACAAGATACTAGCATCAGTATCTAACTGTGATAGAGGCGAATTATCAGATATAACTGATAAATATATGCACATACCCTGTACTTGCACCATGCTTCCCACATTTTCTGTGCTGCTAGTTAGTGCTGCCTCTAATATGCGGTTGATGGTTTCTCTAAGAGTTTTATTGGGGAGAAGGTCATCTGCCAATATGCTTGTGGCACCACAGACACACATTGACTTCTTAATTATGTAGTCCCTAATGCCTGCGAGCAAAACACAATAGTATGTCAGCCCATTGAAAAGCATGCTTGTTATTACAAGACCAACTTACATTTATCACAGAAACTCCTAAAGCAGCATTTACTGGTTAGAACAGCGTCCTTCATTACTTCTTTACACAATGGGCAATGTAACTCTGGTGGAAGATCACCAACAGAGCGGGTGGTGGGTAGGCCCTCTATCTCCTTCTCGAAAGCAGCTCTATCACAAAACAAAAGGAAGATAATTGGTCGTTGCCTCCAAGTAGATGCAGCATTAGTTATTACAAAAGTAATGCGGTAAATTTTTTACTCACTCATTTGGCTTCAAAACAGCACCCGCCCCATTTGGCAGTGCATACGAGCCATCCGGAGTTGCCATTAACATGTATTTTGGAATGCCAGTTGGGGGTTTCATCCTTTTCATGTATCACCATTTGTTGGGCAATGTTGAATGAAATGACCTCAAAAATAAGATTTGTCAGAGCTCAAAGTTTCACAGTGCTCTCACAAGATTTTCCATCTCTGTCATCCCCTGCAAGTTTTTCTTAACCTTTGGATTGCCACGTGTGACATTGGAGTTCGTTGGCGTTACTAAATTGTTTGTTGATATTACCAAATATTGGTAGCAAACCAAACGATAGCTTAATCAGTGTTTGTATTTGTTTTCGTGTCAGATTATCCCATCTGTCTTTGTAGTTTCAGAGTAGTATCTCTTTAAGCTATTAGACGGACGTGTCTTTACCTGGGTTTTACCCCATCGTAAAAAGGTATACGAGTTTAGACACCGGCTGCTCTTATCGCTTTATCTTTGTGCACTGCATTCGTCAGAATCGAACTCTTGTCCCTATAAGTTTTGGGGCTCGCCCTCGGGCCGTCTTTGTCTTAGTTACATCCTGTATGTGTGTTTGTTTGTTTGCAATATTTTCCTCTCCTTTGCAGTTTTTTTGTGCAATTTCATATATTTTATTTACTACGTATCATATATTTAGGTTCAATGGGTAACTTCTATTTGATTATGTAATCATTGTGTACGTAACTTATATAGATAGCAAGTAAGCGAGATGGCAGAGGCACCGTCTTTGCCGCCGTCAGCGACGTCGCCAAATGCGTCTGGATCTCCGATCAAGGTGCTACGCATGCGAGATGGCAGAGGAATCTCCAAATTGCCCTCGAGCCGCATGACGATCACGGAGGTCAGTGACGTCGGGATCGCGCTGAGTCCCAAGAAAGCAGCTGCGAGATTCTGGACCGTTTGCGGGGTCTTTGCAAGGGAACGAGTCCCCATCACCACCCCAACCTGGAGGTCTCTGATGGATGTACAGAGAGACCAGTTGTGGACTGAACTTTCTGCCTCATTCACTTTCCCTGAAGCAGACCAGGCACGTGTGCGATGGCACACGCTGCTCGCGATGTGCCACGCGTGGAGGAGCTTCAAGAACCTTCTTGTCACGCAATACGTGAACACGGGTCGGACGCCCTTCACGGCATATCATTTCTTATCGCGGGATATATGGGACGCCTTCGTGCAGATGAAGACGACGGCCGAATTTCAGGAGCAAAGTGCGGCGCACAGAGCTCTCCAGGCACAAAACACTCACCCCCCAGACTCGACACCACTAGGTACACGGGTAAAGCCACGCAGCGAGCGGCGGAGGACGAGATCGCTACCCGACCGTTTGCTGAGATCTCAGACGAGCGCGCTCGAGCCTGGTTAAGAGCGAGGGCATCAGCCACGTCTTCGGGCAGCATCTCTTTCACAAACCCGGCAGACGAGGCAGTGTCTGAACGCCTGATAAATTTGTCGAACCACTTAATTGTTAATAAGTCCATAACTTCATGTCCTCTTGCAAGAAGCATTGACTTCCGCATCATCCCAAGGTTCATTCGAAGTAGACAGGGAGAAGGATGTACTATCTACGGCCCTGGTAAACAAGGAGCACTCGGGTCGCACGCGTGGCGTTGGGGTTTACGTACCTTGGAGGGATGGATTCCCACACAACTCCGACACATATAGGAGTAGGAAGAGATCCAAGGACCAGCACAACGCTCGGTTGGAACATATGATTATTGAAAAATTTCAAGAACAAATAACAAACTTGCAGAACCAAGTAAATCAACTCATGCAGGCGCAAGCCGCCCATGTTAATTTGGGAGCAAATCCTCGGCATCGGAGTAGCGTCGCGTCCACACAAAATTATGGACATGACGACGTGCAATTACCGATCGACGACATCGAGGTAATGTACATCTCTGGAATGCTCCAAAGATAGACCTATAGGACGCCTTAGCTAATTGTGTACCATTTTGTAGGAGCCGACGCCCTGCAAGCTCCAAGTGAGGATGGTTGGGTCGATTCCTATTGAGGCTGGGCGGGGTATGGTGTATCCATACTAGGAAGCAAGCGGTCGACGGCGGTGCACCGGTGGCGCGAGGTTACGCTTAAGTGCAGTGGACAAGGTACATGACAATTTCATGGCCATCCCGCTGGAGATTCCTCCGAACGAAGAAATCAGAACACTAGGGGATGCCACGCACACTTTTATCCAGTGGCCCAAGAAGGACATCGCACTGGACCCTTCAGTGACGCGATATCAACAGGACCCTGCCTCTTCAATAGGACCCTCGATGAGTCCGCCTCAACCAAAGCTTCAGAAGGCCGCCACATCGCTTCCCGTCGAGAAGACGGCGAAGGGACAAGAAAAGTGTGTCACCATATCGGTCCCTGAGGCGTCTCACAGGAAGACGTCCTTCAGCCGCCTCGTTAAGGAGAAATCGAAATCGAAGATCATTAAGGCACCTCCCAAACCCATGAAATACTCCCTCAGAAGTCCGTTGGTCTCTGGCGCAGAAATAAAGAGCTTAGGAGTAGATTGTCAAGCTTTGCATGATTGGTACTTGCGCAAGACCCGAGAGGAGGGGGCCATACTGGAATCACCGTCAGATATGGGAGGGAGCATTTTCTACACGACCCTGGCCACTTCGTCGTGGGCTTCGAAGACTTATTTGACCTATACAACCTAACTGCCCTTGACGCCTCACTTCTACGATGTTGGACACTGTAAGTGTGTACAATCAATTTCTACACTCACGTGATACCGATAAATATCATAACTCATTGCTTATGTACAAATACATTATGAAATATGACCGTCGAATCAAAGAACCGGTGGGTTCCTCGACCCACACGTGGTCTCTGAGCAAACAATCAACCAAGACGCATCCTACGTCGAGAATTACATAAAAATGAGATTGCTTGCTCTGGACGACAAGGACTTCATAATGGTGCCCTACAACCAGAAGTAAGTACTTCAATATTTGCTATACAAATTTCGTTTCAACATAGGTTTATGACTATAGCAACATACACGAATAGGTTCCACTGGATTCTTCTGATTCTTGTGCCAAAGAGGAACATGGTATTGTGCCTTGATTTTCTACTCAACAAAAATCACGACTTCACCCTTCTTAAATGAATACTCGACATGTATGTTCATTTCCTCCGCACATAATTCTATTGTAGTCTTCCTTCGTTTGAAATGGACAAGGATAACTTTTTTGAATCATGTAGGGCGTTCATCGGCTATGTAGCCGAGGGAGGTTTATACAAGGGAACGAGCGCCACACTGACTCACGGGATGCGATTTTGATGCAGCGCTACAACACAATAATCATATATCATACTCCGTAATATTGCGTCTCGAACTGACTATACATATATATGTAATTCTATTTTTGCAGTGCCGTCAGCAAAAACGAGATCACCTATGCGCATTCTACGTATGCCATCATATGCAGCTATTGATTGCTTCTAGGGCCGACGATCCCGTGTTTGTCAATCTCGTAATAATTATTTCCTAATTATAAATTTAAATATATATGCTTACTACTTTACTCCTGCTAGCGACATGGCTTGAACATAGAGTTAAATGCACTCGAGATGGACCAGGTCACGCACATTCGAGGGGAGCTCTGCGGCTTCATCAAGGCAGACATAGTTAACACCACCGGAGAGTTTCACGCCGTCGACACCAATGAACGACCTCGAAACAATTGATTCAATATTGTAATTCACTTTGACTGGTTGTAATTCAATTTGTCACTCTAGCGACAATGCTTGAAACATTCTTTTCTAATTGATTTTTAGTTAAATGATCACTTTGAGTTGTCAACAATTATTTGTGATATGTTTATGCTTGTTAGTTTTCAGAGGGCATGGCTAGCAATTGCTGAGGCTAGCTGAAAATACGGCAAAAATTAGTTAGGTCGAAAGACTTATCACAGACGGTTTTTAACAAAAACCGTCTGTAAAGGGCAGATATCACAGATGGTTCACAGACGGTTCTTGGTTGGAATCGTCTATGATTTTGTAGTATCAAAGACTGTTTGTTAATACAACTGTCGAAGATATGCAGTTTATCACAGATGGTTGTATTAACAAACCGTCTGTGATACTACAGAATCACAGACGGTTCCAACCAAGAACCGTCTGTGATACTATCATGTCACAGACGGTTCTTAGTTGGAACCGTCTGTGATATCTGCCCTTCACAGACGGTTTTTTGTTAAAAACCGTGACATAAAATTTTAGACGGTTCAAAAATCGTCTGTAATGACTGTTACGAACTGTCTGCGATGAGCTTTTCTGTAGTAGTGACACCTCGAATAAAGTGATATCTCACATCAATCTGTATTGTTCCCTCATTAAACATCTGATCCTTTGTAAGATATATAGCACTCTGACTATCACAAAATATAGTAATGCAAGAAGTATCTCCACAAAGCTCAGTGTACAAACCTCTCAACCAAATAGCTTCTTTACAAGCTTTAGAAATAGCCATATATTCTGTTTCAGTGGTATATAAGGCTATTGTAGCTTGCAAACTTGCATTCCAACTAACAGCACAATCACCAATAGTGAAAACACAACCTGTGAGAGACCTCCTCTTGTCCAAATCACTAGCATAAACAGAGTCAATATAACCAACAAGTTCATCTCTAGAATTCCCAAACTGCAAACGAACATTAGAAGTGCCACACAAATATTTGAAAATCCAGGATTAGCCATGTATCTACTAACAATACTCAGTGCATGAGATAAATCAGGACGAGAACAAACCATGTCATACATAAGAGAACCAACTGCATTGGAATATGGAACTCTAGACATGTGCTCAATATCATAATCTGACTCGGGACATAAGGCTAAAGATAATCTGAAATACGAAGCTAATGGGGTATTCACTAGTTTTGTATCATGTATATTAAAACGACGAAGGACCTTCTCAATATAACCTTGTTGACTAAGGTATAACTTGCCAGATTTTCTCTCTCTAATAATCTCCATGCCAAGAATTTTCTTTGTTGCACCCGTGTCTTTCATCTCAAATTCACTACTAAATTGTGCTTTTAGTTTTGCTATTTCTGACATATCTTTTGTAGCAATCAAAATATCATCAACATAGAGAGGAAAATAAATAGCTAAACCATTAACAGTTTTTAAATAAACACAGCTATCATAATCAGACCGCTTAAAATCATGAGAGAGCATAAAAAAGTCAAATCTCTTATACCATTGCCTACGAGATTGCTTCAAACTATAAAGAGATTTTTTTTAAATCTGCAAACAAGTTGTTCTTTTCCAGGAATAACAAAACCCTCAGGTTGGTCCATATAAATATCTTCTTCCAACTCCCTATGTAGAAATGCAGTTTTAACATCTAATTACTCAAGTTCATAATCATACATAGCAACAATACTGAGTAAAGTGCGAATAGAACTATGCTTCACAACTAGAGAAAAGACATCTTCTTCCAACTCCCTATGTAAATATCTTCTTCCATATAAATATCTTCTTCCAATTTCCTATGTAGAAATGCAGTTTTAACATCTAATTGCTCAAGTTCATAATCATACATAGCAACAATACTGAGTAAAGTGCGAATAGAACTATGCTTCACAACTAGAGAAAAGACATCATTAAAACCAATACCTGAAATTTGACTATAATCTTTAGCAACCAACCTTGCTTTATACCTTGCTGGCTCAGAAGGATAAATACCTTCTTTTCTTTTGAAAATCTACTTGCAATGAACATACTTCTTCTCCTTTGGCAATTTCACTAGTTCCCAAGTGCCATTCTTTTCAAGTGACTCTATCTCATCATGCATAGCAGTTATCCACTTATTACAATCAATGGAGTAACGCGTGCTGCTTGGATGCTTGCTTCTGGAGAACAGATCTCCACGTGAACGGCAACAAGAATTGCTTTGGTAATAGAAAGAATAAAAAAATAGATCCTTAGGATCTGTGCCTGGAGTCACGCTAATTTGGTTTGCTGTCTTTGGCTGATTCGACTGATAGCGCACAGATCGAAGCTCGGACCGAGGAACTACGCATGTGGATGACGTGTGCCGCTTGCTGTTGCGGATCGAGGCATGCAACGCACTGGCTGCTGGACTTGCGACTTACAGATGAAGGCTCCTGTGGAGCGTCGATGTGAACGCAACGCTTTGGCTTGCCGTGTTGTGCTCCTGGGGACGAACGCCGCTGCGACGCTGTGGATGGCGATGCAACGAAGATGCGCCAAACGAGACGACGGCGCTGGAAATTTGATCTACTGTTTTTTCTCATATCTCTCTAAAAACTCTAATTTCTTGTGCTCTTATACCACTTGTTAGAAAAGTATGGACAAAAGGAGACACAATTTTTTTCATGGAAAACACTTACAAGAAAAAACCACAGGCGTCAACCTTCGATGATCACTATATGAGGAGCATTTGCAAATAGCAGACGGATTGTAATGAGGCGTCACCTCTCCCCGTGCGGCTTACAAGAGGTATATAAAAGGGTAACATGACTTGGAGTCCAAGTAAGAAAACATATCACATATCACAACAGGAGGGCCAAACCGGCCGCCGCCCTTTGTCAGACCGGGATCATCGTTGGCTCCTTTTCCCCCTTCGCCTCTCGTTCCCTTACTCTCCCTCCTCCATCGCCCCACTCCGCTAGCTCCGCCGCTCGCTCCCTCTTCTTCCCCCGCCGCCCCCTAGATCTCTCTCCCCAGCCCGTGCCTCCACCTCCCCTTCTTGACGCCGCCTTACCCATGATGCCACCTCTCCTTCCTCCGCGCAACTCTTCACAGCGTCGCTGCCTTCTTCGCCCCCCCGCCGATCTGAGGTGCACTTCTCCGAGGGTTCAACGTCTTCCTTCCTATGTATATATTCCTTCATCATTCCTTTTCCCCTCCTTTGTGTTTTGGATCTTGGAATGGCAGTGGTCTGACTAGAAGTGTCGATTTGCTGGTTACTGCTATTTCGTCATCTCATTTGTGTGGTTTTTGGTTTGATGTGTGCACACTTCTATAGAAAAAGTCTTCACAGACGGTTGAAAAATGTCATTACAGACAGTTTTGTGAGCCGTCTGAGTTTATGGGTCAGTAATGACATGACGTCATCACAGACAGTTTGTAGATAAAATCGTATGTGATAGCTTACTTATCACAGACGATTTGTATATAAAATCGTCTATGATAGTTTATGTATCATAGTTTTGTAGATAAAATCGTCTATGATAGCTTATGTATCACAGTCTGTTTCATTTACAAACCGTCTGTGATGATATTTCTCTATAAAGTCTCCAAGTAATGTCTGCTTGTGCTTTTAAAACCAGCTTCATATATATAGTTATAGTTATAGTTATATAGTTCGTAGTCCCTTGTTAGCTAACTTGAGGCTTGAATTCAGGTAGCTAGTTCGCTCCTTGGGCGTCCATCCTAAATGTGCAGGAGAAACCACAGCCTACTTCATCGAACCTGACACAATGGAGTGTGTGATTTTCTTCATGCCAAACCTCTAGGTGCTTTGTAGAATCCTCCTAAACCACTGCCTCAGAAGTAATAGTAGTAGAACTGAAGTTGAAGTTATTAATTACAAGCATGTCATTGTCTTTAAACCCAATAAGAACACCAAGCAACTTGAGTTCTGATTTATATGTAAGATGGTCTCGCCGTAGAACTTGACATCAAGGAATAGTTGGTTGCTGATACATGATGTCACTTCCTAATCAGAGTACTTGCGTGTCCATGCCACTTTTTGAACATAGCGACGTCCAATTACCTATCGACGACAACCAGGTAATTGGACATTGCTATGTTCAGAAAGTGGTGTGGACGCGTAGGTAATCCGATTGAGAAGTGGCTTCATGTATCAGCAACTAACCATTCCTTGATGTCAAGTTCTACGCTGAGGCCATCCCTACATATAAACCAGAACTCGAGTGGTTTGGTGTTCTTGTTGGATTTAAAGACAATTACAAGCTTGTAATTAATAACTTCAACTTCAGCTCTACTGTGATTACTTCTGAGGCCGTGATTTAGGAGGATTCTACAAGCACTTAGAGGATTGGCATGAAGCAAATCGCACACTCCAATGTGTCATGTTCGATGAAGTTGGTCGTGGTTCACCTGCATGTTTTGGATATGAACGCTCAACGAGCGAGCTAACTAGCTGAATTCGGGCCTCAAGTTAGCTAACAAGGGATTTCGAACTATATATATATATATATATATATATATATATATATATGTGTGTGTGTGTGTGTGTGTGTGTGTGTGTGTGTGTGTGTGTGAAGCCGGTTTTAAAGGCACAAGCAGCCACAGCTTGGAGATTTTATAGAGAAGAGATCGGAAATGGAATGGTAGGATGTACCTGAGACGCAAGGGAGGAGAACTTGACCGGTATGAACACAGTTACATGGACAAAGATGAAATAAATGGTGAGAGGCTAGTTGAATGGCGAGAGGCTAGTTGACTACACAGACAATGGTAAGATTAAGAAGATTGATTATTGTTCTTAGAAGGCTAGTTGCACAAGATTAAAACTTGGCCATCGCATCACTCATGCAAAATGTAATCACAAATGTACTCTTTATAGATTAGACCTTGAGCTCAAAATAAAACTTGTTAATATATTCAGGCTAGTTCAAGCAAATCATCCAAAATTAACTTTGTTGTACAAAGGAACAAAATCTATCAAGATACTATCAACTGTGATGTAGGACAGCAAGTATATCAGAATGTATAAATTACATGCTCGAAAAAATGCATAACAACGTGTAATCTAACAGCTCAAGGCACAATCTATACACAATATCGCATCCAATTGCATTTGTTGCATCAATTCATCATAGAACAATTCATGAACCTACAAAAAATACTTCACCCAATGCCAATTTTCCATCGAACCCTCATGTGAACCAACACTAAGCACAGAGAGCACCCCCAGTAGCATCACATTTCACATTGACACACTAACAGTAATATCCCCATGCTTCACCAACATCCATGGCATCATAGAGCACAGGGAGAGAGTAGTAGAGGAGAAGTATACCAGTGCAACGAGGCAACCGCGGCAGCAACCCACCTTCATCAAACCATCACAAGGTCTCCTCTGGAAGCATGTTCGGAACCACATCTACTAGCTCACCTCCATCATTTTCATGCATAGACAGCATCAACCCACATCCCAGCATCATTCACATGTTCATGCATATCAACTAACAACACATCAGAAAGAAATCAAGCTAATCTTTAAAATTGAAAACACAGTAGGGAAAGTAAAATAGCAAGCTAAAGAAAAGAAAAGGGGGAAGGGGACCGAGCCGGAACGACGACGCCATGGTGCCGGGCCGAGCGGGGCCGAGCCAAGCTGGGGAGCCGAAGGGGCCGCGCGGGTAAGAGGGAATCACCGCGGCTACTGTGGATACCACGCAGGAGGCTGGCGAGCTAGGAGCCAGGGGTGCATGGGCGGGCAAGCCAAGCAGGCCACGTGCACGAGAGGGCCGAAGGCGTAGAGGAGAGGTGGCGTCGAGGACGTACGGTGGCGACGGGCTCACTGGAGGAGGAACTTAATCGTTTGAGTGGGGGCGCGTGCAAACCCTAGAGTCCGAATATATATAAATAGGGTTGAACATCGCAGACGGTTCTAAAGTAGAATCGTATGTGATATTACCTTTTCACATACGGTTTTAAACAGGAATCGTCTATGATAAATATACATCATAGACGGTTCCAATAAGTAATCGTTTGTGATAATATACATTCTCGTATACATAAATACAAATTCACACATATGACATATTCTCATATACATATATGCAAATTCAGAACATATGGCACGTAAACATGTATTACTTGTTTTCCACCGGTCAGTAATATCATCATGTCGTTATACCAAGACCGTTTACATATATAGAAGACAGTAAATACAAATTCAACTAGTTTTTTTATTTATATATGGCCGAACAGAGTGGCCAGTCACTTCTTGCAAAGATTTTTTAAAAAAGTAGAAACCTAATTATTCAAAGATTTTCTAGTGGCGGAGGTAGCATGCTATCTCCTTCTTCAAAACTTCGTAGGCATCGGTATCGGACGGTTCGGGATCATCAAAGAAGCCCGAAATGCGTCCACCCACTGACACGCTCGTTTGAGTGTCTCCCGAAGACCCTCCGACTGTTGAATCAAGAAGAATTGAGCCCATAGGCTCTCTTCCCTTGCTTGAGGGGTCTCGGCAAGGTCGAATCGATCGCCTGCCACCTCGATTAAGCAGTCCAAGCGATGGCAAGCCTCCTGGTGATGTGCAACGTCGATGTGGAGGACCACGTCGATGACAAGGTTAACTCACCGGAAGTGGGAGATCACCCAGAAGACGCAGCGGGGGAGGATGTAAAGACAACAGAAGGTGGTTATTACCTGCTCTGGCAAATGTTCGAATAGAGGAGTGAGGATGGAGGACTACATCAATGACGAGGTTAACTCGCCGGAAGTGGGAGATCACCCGGAAGACGCGGCGAAGGAGGATGTCAAGACAGCAGAAGGTGGTCGTCGCCTACTCCAGCAAATCCTCGAATGGAGGAGTGAGGACACTATATATTGACACAGTGTCCTTCCACAGCATCCGCCAGCGTACGGCCGTAGAGGTGCTCGTACAATACGGCTAGGTAAACCATCAATGCTGGCGACAAGGAAGCAGAAGAGGGAGATATTTCTGCTTTTAGAGTACATATAGAGTGATGTCTGGATGATCACCTTCGATGGCATATTATATTTTTTATAAAATGGTGTGTATGTGAATCTAGGTGGGATAGGGATTGAGAGTTTGAGGGTCCAATTTCCACCATTTGAAAGCCAGAGCGAGGGTGGGATTAGGGATGGAATTGTTAAGCAATAGGTCTCGTCACTTTATCATAACTTAAATTAAAACATCTAAGAAGTTATAAAGAAATCTCTCGTAATGTCCCATTTCTCTTGCCAACACAGAAGATTAGGACTAAAATCAAACTCCCACGTCTGATCCCACTACAAACCCACTCTTCTAAACTATCATTACCATTCCCAATTGTTGCCAAACAGAAGCAGTGGACAAGTCTAAGAATTTGCAGTCTGAGATGGATACTTCTTTGATTAATATCATACTGATATGTTAGGAAGATGAAAATTTATGCTCCCATAATTTGTGGATGTGTGTAGTTTGAGAGTGTGAATGAGTTCTAGAGGATTTGTTGTGTTTTGTACTATCTCTGAAACTTCTACTTCGGATTAAGCTCTTAATGACGGAAGGCTTGCGTTTACAAAGCCTGTAACCTCCAATCGTTGAGATCGATGGATGTCTTTGTTGTCCCATGCATGGTGAGAAAATAGAAAGATCCATGTGCCGGCAGTGACATGTTGGAAAGGCCAAATGCATAGTAACAACGGATTAATGGGATAGATGGCACATAGTGTGACAAAGGGAGCTAACTTACTCACTATGCTGACTACCATGCATCCCGATCATCACAAGTGAATACCACATTTGTCGATTTTTCTTCTATAGTGTATGCAAGTTTCTTAGGGCATGTACAACACTCTACCGTGGCTGCGTGCCTCGCGGATCCACATTGCAGCCGAGCCACGGTGGAGGACGGAGGGAGGAAAGTTGGTGGCTTGCAGTGTCACTATCGGAGACGGCTTCTTTACTGAGTGTCCTAGACTTTGCTGAGTTTCTTTTATCGGGCACTCGGCAAAGAGACTATTTGCCGAGTGCCATATATAAAGCACTCGGCAAACATTTGGCACTCGGCAAATAGATGGTTTGCCGAGTGCCGAGCACTCGGCAAAAATTACACTCGACAAAGATCGGGTTTGCCGAGTGTCGGGCACTCGGCAAAACAGAACACTCGGCAAAGGGCACCGCCGTTAACGGCCGGCAGCCGCCGTTAACCCTTTGCCGAGTGTCTTATCCTGACACTCGGCAAATAGGATCCTTTGCCGAGTGTCATTTTTTGACACTCGGCAAACCTTTTTTTTTTTCACTTTTGACCTCCAAACTTTTTCTGCAGTCCTCATACAATACTTGGTACTCCATGTTCCAATGTGGCACATTTCTCAGACTTGTTCTATATTTCTTTAATTTATTTCAATTAAATGAATTTTCTTGGATAATTCAAATTATAACTGCTAGTCATTCGAATAATGAAAAAAAATGAATGGAAAAATGATATTCATGTTATTTAGTATAATGTGAGGTCAGAATCAGAATGACCACCAATTTCGAACATCTTGTTCACGAAACATGACCACGAACTTGAGGTCGAGTTGTTTTTAAATTGTATAAAAAGCAAACGAAGTCCGAAAATCATGAAACTTGGGAAGATGTCATGATATCATATGTGGAGGCTGTGATAAAAATTTGAGAAGGTTTCGCGCAAATTGTCACGTACGATGCTTGCAAACCTTAGAAAAACAGAAGAATACGTGACAACTTCTTCGGAGATTCTATGTAAGGCGGCGTGGGGCGGCGTCGATCCGGGTGGAGGCGGGAGCTGCGGGGCGGCGGGGACGGCTGCGGAGCGCACGAGGCGAGCGAGAGAGGCGAGGGGAGAGAGACGCGAGTGGCGGCGCACTCGGGCGGAGGGGAAGAAAAGGGGAGGGTTAAATCCCCCCTTTGCCGAGTGCCCCCGATCTGGCACTCGGCAAAGAGGGGTTTTTTAATTGTTTCGCGCAAGTTGTCACGTACGTGATCATCTCTAAACCATGACAAAGAGGGGTTAAACCATGTGATCATCTCCACATGTGGAGATCTCCTGGTTTGTGAGCATCGTACGTGACAGCGTGCTCGAAACTTTTTTAAATTTTTTTCACGTCATACGCATACGATACGGCGACAACTCGACAAGTTTCATGATTTTCGGAATTCGTTCGCATTTTATACAATTAAAAAACCACTCCCACGCAAGTTGGCGGCGTTGCCCCGTGAGCACGTTGATCGAAATTTCGAGACAGTTCCTGGATTTAGCCTAAATTTACACTAAAAAACAAGGATAACATTTTTTGAACGAATGTAATCCATTATTCGATGCACCTGCAGTTCAAACTTACATTTTCTGGAAAAATTCAACAAAACAAAATAAAATATAGAAATATGCCAAAAGGCAATGAAAATATCCCAAATTTAAACATGTTGTTTGTGGTAGTGTAGTAAAGCTTCCAAAAAAAATTGGTGGCAAAAAACCAAAAAAAAAAATTAGTTTGCCGAGTGCCTAGGGTTGGCACTCGGCAAAAGAAATTCCTTGCCGAGTGCCAAACAGGGGGCACTCGGCAAAGAGGACGTCTTTTGCCGAGTTCGGCGCTCGGCAAAGAAGATCTTTGCCGAGTGTCCGAAATTTGGCACTCGGCAAATATTTTTGCACTCGGCAAATCACGTGTTTCCCGTAGTATACGGTCCCACCCGACGGCGCCTCTCTCGTCTCCCTCTCCATCTCCGGTCTCCGCTCGCCACCCGCACACTGCGCCGCCATCTCCTCCTCTCCCGCGCCTCCTCCTCCCACGCCTGCTCCTCCCGACCTCTTCCTCGCTTCCCACCACCACGCAGCGCGCCGCCTCCTCTCCCGCGCCTCCTCCTCCCACGCCTGCCTCCCGACCTCTTCCTCGCTTCCCCACCACCCGCCGCCGCCGCCTCCTCTCCCGCCTCCTCCTTCGCTTCCCTAACTGCTGCCGCTAAGATCCTTCGCGCCGCCAGATCCGGTCACCTCGCCAGATCCGATCGCCATCGAGCCACCCGTGGCCCCCTTGCTACTCGCGCCGACGGCTCGGCTTCCCGCCGCTTCTACCACCGCCCGCGGCGCCTCCCCAACGTCGCCTCCGCCCCGACGCGGCCGCCCAAAGACTCCCGCCCGCCGACCTCTCGGTGAGCATCCCCGCACCGTCCCCGTGCCCTTGCAGATACCAGCAAAAGCTTCTCTCAACCATTGATAATTTTGGCAGCATGCACTAATTGATGCCCCCAAACAGTATACGCCCTTTTGCTATCAAATATATATCATTTTAGAATACCACAGTCAAACATTTGAAACGTTGATTTATTTTGAAGCATCCTTGGCTAATATTCTTTTTGGCCATGACGATTCTGGCGCTATAATTAGGTCAGGGTTTGGGTAGGTGCAAGTGAATGGCTCGGTTGGCTTATACCAAGTGATGGCTAGCCTTGTCGGGGCAATTTATAGAGTGAAAAATGGAATGTGTTTTCATGTAGAATGCAAGGGAATTAACTACAATGGTGTAGAATGCAAGGGAATTGGCTACAATGGTATCATTAGATTTAGAATATTAAGAGCTTAATACATGACAGAAGATCAAGAACTCAAGACCAGGATTGTACCAAGGAGTATGTATGTGAGTTATGTCAAAATAATGGAAAACAGTGCTGCCAAATATCAGCAAGGCAAGACCGCCAAACAGAGTTAGATCTATCTTAATCTTCTGACTTTGGAAATACATCCATAAGCAATCAAATTGCAAATTCTAAAAATCCCAGGAGTAATGGTAAGGTCTGTTTAAGTTTACTTTTGCACTATCCTGACTATAGGCTATTTTGATCTCATCAAGTTTGACCATGTTGTAATCCTTTACTATTGACATATATGTGCATATATAAAGCCTAGATTCAGTACTATGAGGTCAAAATTAACTCTGTTCAATATATCCAGAACCGGGATTTTTGGTTCTACATAATTCAGAACCGGCTAAAAAAATCGATTTCTGATTTCGGATGATGTTTGTCCAATATAAAAGGAATTTGTAACCATATCTAAACATGTGTGTACATGTGGGGCTGGTGGTAATGTATGTACTCTAGAAGAAGGTAGGTTTCGGGTTCAAACCTGAAAACCACACTATTGAAGCTTTTTCCATTTTAACTTTCAAAAATTCAAATTTTAATTTAAAAATTTCGACCAAACCGGCCCTACTGGTGACCTCCTGTAAAATTTTCAAACCGGTTACCAAAACCCTGCTCAAGACATGCTTGCGCGTTGGAGAGGATGGCTGGGTGTTCCGGTACAACCGTACAAATAATAAGTATACATACTACTCCTAATACTTACTACCAGTACTCGGTGTTTTTCAAAAAATAATTGGGGCCGCCTCGGCCCCTGACCATGGCGGCTTTCATAGCTTCTACTATATTTGTTTCTACTTCTATTTGTTCCTTAATCCGGGGAGGCTGGATCTAAGTTGATAACATAGTGCAACATTAATACCTGTGTTAACTTCTTAGGAAACTACTAGTACTTGGTTCTTTATTCTGTCTCCTGGAGAATCTTTCTGATGTTTGAAGCATCCTCCATTTACTGGTTAGCATTATTGTTTTGGGCCTTCAGCCTTTACTTCTCATTTCTGCATATCAGCTTTCCCGGACGAGTGGTCCGTGGCACTCTGAGCGTGTAGCTTTGGCGTACCCAGGAGCGAAATCCTGGGCGTACTCAGGAATGAACCCTGAGCAGTCTCAAATATGTGATTTGGGTGGACTCGAGCCAGATCTCGAGCGTGCCTGGGTACGTGGATCCAGGATAGATGTAGGTTCGCACTCAGAGGCAAGCTCTGAGCAGTCCCAAACCTGTGGATTTGGGCGGTCTCGAGAACGGGATCTCGAGCGTGACTGAGCACGATAGACTCAGGTAGTATAGGATTTGGATCTTTTTGCATCTCTTTGTTTCTTGGTGTTATTTGCTTACTGTGTATGGCATAACAACTCACCCTCGGGTTAGTCTCTGTTAGATAAATATGATACACTCTTGGTTGGAGATGCTACTTAAGAATGCAAATGAGTATTAATAATGAATAGTATTGTCCCTTCATATGTGTTTTTGATGTCTCTCTTTTGAACATTTCTTGAAATAATAGTGACATTGTATAATTTTTCAGCATTGTATGACCCAATTTTTGCAAATAGTTTATTCATAGTAATGTTCATTAGAATGTTTTCCTAACCAAGTTATGTTTGGTGCTAGAATGCGAAGGTGAAAGAAACATTCCCTTAATGCAACTTGTGCTTATATTTCTTATATTTATAAAAGATTACTTCATTGTTAGAACCTTGTTATATATTAAGGGGGGATGAGTGCTTATTATTTGATAGAGTTCCACATGTGCATGTCGGCCATCGTGCCGTTGGTTTTCTTGCAGGTTTTGGAAATCTCACCGTGTGGGAGGTCTTCACGAAATTTTGTATTGACAGTTTTATGTTTCTTTTTTTGCAGAGAAGAGCCAGTCGGAGCGGCGCCGGAGTACCTCGGCGACCCGATCGCCTTCCTCGCTGGCTGGTCTCGCACTCGCACGCGTCGCCCGCCATCGCACCGACCCGCCATATCTGATTGGTATATCACTTTGTTATTGCTATATCACTTTGTTGAATGTCATTCTCTGATTGGTCGGCCCAGTTTATTCTCTGGTTAGGCGTAACCTAGTTAGGCGTCTCCCGTTCGAAAGAGATACGGTTGGAAATATGCGATCTTTGCATATCTATAACCGTATCATTTCAATTGTCCACGATTTTTGATTAGCTGAGGATGCGTAGATGGGGTTAGTTTCGTGGTCTACTCCGATCCGCGATGAGTTTGGCAAAGATCTCCTGTTGTTCTCCTGATACACAATCTCCCCGCCAGACGTGTATTTGGAGAACAATGGGAGGTCTTGTCAAATTGTCTTGGATAGGAGTAGAGCATGGAAACTAACCTCATCTACGCATCCTCGGGTGGGATTAGGACCTATCTTCACCTATTAGATAGGAGAAAGATCGTGTAGATGCATTTGATTCTTATATTACTCCCTGATATGTTAGAGGATGGATGACCGTGAGTGGATGTACACGGGCCGCTCAAGTCAGGGTTCGTTGTCCGATGAATGGATTGAGAAGACCGATGCTTTCTTGGAACTAGCATTTGCCAAGGTTAAAGGAGCGCGTGCCACTTGGTGTCCCTGCAGCAGATGTGCAAACACGCGTCGACAAACAAAGGAGGTCATGGGTAAACATCTTTGCAAGTTTGGATTCTGGCAGACTATACCCGGTGGATCTACCACGGTGAATCCGATCGTATGAGAGAGGAGGTCGTGAGACCACGCGTCGAGGATTATGATGTCGATGGCGGGTAGGAGACATGTTAAATGACTATCATGAAGCACACTTTTTGAAGGACGAGGGAGGAGGAGCGAGGCAACCGCAAAGGCGATTACGACATGTTGTCTGCGCGTACGTAAACCCCTTCACGGCCGCACGAAGGTTTCTCAACCGGATGGCATTGGACGCGTAATGGCCTTGAAGTCCCGGTTTAGCTTGAGTCGAGACGCTTCGATGCTATGTTGATAGCTTTTGGCAAAGATGCTTCCGAGGGTCACATCTCGCCAAAGAGCATGTACGAGTCAAAGAAACTCCTTCGTGCACTTAAGATGCCATATGAGCGGATACATGCTTGTCAGAAGGGTGCATCCTATTTAGGAAAGAACACGCGGAAGCAAAGCATCGTGCAAAGTGTGGATCCTCTAGGTTCCCGGAGGTAGACTCGTGATGGTCGAAGAGGCGACTTGCGATCCCCGTGAAAATCCTACGGTACCTTCCGCTCATACCGAGGATCCAACGGCTATACATGACCGAGGAAACCGCGAAATGATGACATGGCACAAAAATGGACGCCGATACAATCTCGAGAAGCCGGTACATCCATCCGATGGTGAAGCATGGACCCACTTTGATGTGATTCATCGTGAGAAAGTCAGAGGCTCAGAATGTACGTGTTATACCGGGCAATGATGGGTTCAATCCTTATGGAATGATGGCGCCCCATACACTTGTTGGCCCGTGTTCGTTATCCCCTCAATCTCCCCGGCGTCCTCTTCCAACTACAGAACATATTCTTGTCGTTGATAATTCCTGAACACCCGAGGAATAATATGGGTGTGTTCATGGAGCCTGTGATTGATGAATTGGTCCGTGCTTGGGAGGAACGGGTATGGACATACGACCGAGCTACAAAGAGAAACTTCAAAATGCATGTTTGGTACCACTACTCCTGCATGACTTCCGCGATGGGATATTCTCGGTTGGTGTGTTCACGGAAGTTCCCATGCCCAAGATGCAAGGCACCAAGTTCATTTGGTTGCTGAAGGGTGGCAAGTATTCTTCGTTCGACAAACATCGACAATTCCTCCCTCTTGACCATGCATTCAGACGAGACATCAAGAACTTTACGAAAGGTGTCGTGGTTATAGACCCTGCACCGCAGATGATGACCGGTGCCGCGGTTCGTGCTCAGATAGATGCTCTCGAGGTCAATCAAGAAGGTGGTTTTGTGGGATATGGTGAGCAACATGCATGGACTCATAAGTCGGGCTTGTGAGGCTCCCCTATTTTGATGACCTTCTTCTTCCACATAACATTGATGTAATGCACACTGAAAAGAATGTCGCCGAGGCACTTTGGGCAACAATCATGGACATTCCTGATAAGACAAAGGACAACATTAAGGCTAGAGTGGATCTGGCAACGTTATGCGATAGACCAAAGCAAGAAATGAAGCCTCCTAGAGGCGGCAGGACATGGAGAAAGCCTAAGGCCGAATTCGTCTTGACCAGGCCCCAAAGGAGGGAAGTACTAGAATGGTTTCAAACGTTAATGTTCCCTGATGGGTATGCAGCGAATCTGAGGAGGGGAGTGAACTTATCTACTATGCGAATCAATGGGCTCAAGAGTCATGACTACCACATATGGCTTGAGCGGCTTCTTAGGTGATGGTTCGAGGCTATGTCCCCGAGCATGTCCGCTAGTCTTTGGCAGAGTTGAGCAATTTCTTCCGCCAGCTTTGTGCCAAGGAGTTATCTCGGACCGTGATTGCATACTTGGAAAGAATGGCACCTGTGTTGCTCTGTAAGTTGGAGAAGATCTTTCCACCCGGCTTCTTCAATCCGATGCAGCATTTGATTTTGCACCTCCCGTATGAGGCACGAATGGGGGGGCCCGTGCAGGGCCGTTGGTGCTATCCAATTGAGAGATGTCTAAAGGTTCATCAAACTAAATGTAAAAATAAATGCAAAATTGAGGCTTCCGTTGCAGAGGCATACATTTTGGAGGAGGTGTCAAACTTCACAACAACGTACTATGGTGAAAACCTTCCTAGCGTGCACAATCCACCCCCTCGTTACAATGCTGGCGAAAATGAATCGAACCTCAGCATTTTCCGAGGGCAACTCGGAAGTGCAAGTGATGCGACCCCCAAGACCTTGCAACATGAAGAGTTGCGCACTATCTTGCTATATGTGTTGAACAACCTTTCCGAAGTGGAGCCGTACATGCGGTAAGTTGTCAACAAACTTGTTCTCGAGTAGTCACTATTCTGCATCCAACCCCCTTGTTTCTCGTTGGTGCAGGGAATTTCATCATCAATTCTGGCGTGAATCAAGGGAACCTACCCCGCAGAAGTCGAGACCCTTCTTAGACAGGTGCGGAAATGGAATGTCCGATTTCATTTCTTGGTTCAAGCAGAAGGTCTTGTCCAATTTAGCTCGTACTTAGTTTGACATTACAAGTTGCTCGACGGCGAATAATATAACGAACTATCTCGCTTGAGCTTGCGTGGCCAAACCGATGCGCCTATGAGTACCGAGTTGAGACAGTTGCCGATGGTCGTGTTTATAGGGTAAGCTCATTTACCCGTTATGACGTGAATGGATATCGCCACACAACAAGACATGAGCGAGTCGCCCAATCAAGAACCACAAATACCGGAGTTTTTACGCTGGCCTTGACGGGTCGAGTATTATGGAAGAATTGAAGAAATATACGAACTCACGCTTCATGGTTGCAAACCTCTTAATCTCGTCATATTCAAATGCCATTGGTTTGATCCTCAAGTAACGAGACGGACCCTAATCTTGGGCTAGTCGAAATTGGATACCATCCGTCTTACCAGAGACGATGTGTATATTGTGGCTCAACAGCCACACAAGTTTATTATCTCTCATACCGTGCAAAAAGACGACCGCCTTAAGGCTTGGGATGTTGTGTACAAGGTATCGCCACACGGTAAACTATCTCGTCCCAAACAATGAAGATTACAACTTTGACCCAAACACATATGACGGAGAGTTCTTTCAAGAAGAGGGGCTAGAAGGAGTTTTGAGATAGACTTAAAAAGCAATCGGAATGGAAGTAGACAATGAAAGGGTTGTTGACGAGGACGCTGGAGATGAGGTTCAAAATGTGAAGGACTTAGAATTACTTCAGCGATTACATTTACGCAATGACAGTGATGACAACATTGCTCCTTCGAATAGTGTTGATTATATGGACATGGCTGATAGTGATGATGAGATTTATGATCCAGCTAATCCCGATCATTCTGATTATTTCTAATACATGTAATACTTTGTTATTTTTTAATTATGTTTTGTTTATTTTGCATCTCTTTCTAAGTACGTCTTGTTTAGCTGTGCTTATTGGTTTACTCTTTTTAATTGCAGGTGATTGAACAAAGATGGTGGGCGGTATGAGGAACGTAAGGTCGCTTTACCAAAGACGGCCCGATGCAGCTGAGCAGTCGGGGAGCAGGAGTAGGAGGAGCGGGAGGAGCAGCAGGAGGAGCAGGAGCAGGAGCACTCTTGAGGGGGAGCGGGAGGAGGAGCGGGAGCGGGAGGAGGAGGAGGAGCGGGAGCAGGAGGAGGAGGAGGAGGAGGAGGAGGAGGAGGAGGCGGCAGGGGGTTCCGCTTCCTCTGGTTCGTCGGGTGTCTGGTTGCGAGGTCCCTCGACCCTCCCGAGGCGACCGATACCTCGTGAGAGACGCCCGCTGATTCAACCCACTGGGGCTAGGTAAGTAACTTTAGATGTTATCACTACTTTTTCATTTGATATGTTGAAAATCACAATAGAAACTAATAATTTATCTTAATCACTTGGGCAGGGGTTGGACGCTTGTGGCTGCAGGTGATCACAAACGCCATGTCAATGGCATCCCGGTCTTTGTGCAGCTACACTTCCTGGCCCGGTTGAGTTTGGCGAGGCGTGAGCCGCCTACACGTGGGACCACTACGCCGCCTTCCCGATTTACCGGATCGGATGGCGGTGGTATTCGCCAACAAGGCGGCGCGGTGACGGCCGAGTGTGGTAAGTCTTCCTCGCACTACATTGCTCAATACATCGCATTCATTGGACATTCTTGAAATAATGACCGGATACATCGCGCCTATATGCGGATTTCTTCGATGCCGGAGGGATATGAGGCCAAGGCGGCTAGTGTGGCTCACAAAGCCCGTTATAAACTCGTGAAGGACATGCATTACGAGGCACGCGCCCGTGCCATCGTAACATACAAAGCTACCTACCTTGGTTCAAGATCAACAAAACTCAAGCAAGAAACATGAGGTCAACCGGAAGAATACATACAGTAAATATAAAACATTAATACTGATTTTTCCGAGATTAAGTACGCTTAATTTGATCTTCTTATATGTCATATACTTGATGACGGTAGGTGCCTCCGTGGTGGTGCGCCAAAGATCTCCAAAGGCCGGGCACAGATGGTGGACAAGTGGTGCGCCACGAGTGGGAGGAGACGACAACGCTTGTCGGAGCGGCGTTTGATGATGCCAGTGCACCACACCATCAAGGCAATCAGAGCCTCGATTTAATTCGAGGCTACATGGGTACGTAATTCATTTCTTTATTATAACGCTCAATTCGCATAATTTCTAATCATCTTCTTGTTTTTTCGCATCGTCGTCACATGGTGGCCACCTTGCTCCAGCTCAAGGCATGGGCTTTGGCCCACAAGGGCAAGGCGACGTCCGACGCTGACTACAACCCGGAGGACCCGCCCTCGGTGTCAAAGAATGCGACCGTCCACACCGCCTCGGTGAGTACACATCGATGGCAAGGGCGGTCCATGGGCGAGTACGATCCGAGCACCTGTGATCTTGATGGAGAAGTCGCCATGAGGGTGGGAGGAGGCAAGAAGCATGGGCGGATCGATTGGCGACAACACACTCGACACGGCCACTACTCCCACTCTCTCCCAGATTCGATCAAGGAGCACGAGCTCAAGCCCGACCATACGCCTACCACGGACACTTGACGATCCGGATGGAGGCACCTGTGTTATTTCGCTTTATTCGCTGCTCATTAATTTTTTACATACCTTTGCTTTGCATTGTAACATTGGGGTGGAATATTGTAGGCCCATTGAAGAAGAGAAGAGTCTACGGGAGGAGATGGCGGCGAGGATGGAGGCCGATCAGCAGAGGAATGAGGCCGAGCGGCAGAGGATGGAGCAGATGTTTCAGTGGATGCAAAGTCTTGGCGAGAGGATGGGTCAACCTCGCCACCGAGCTATTCCTCCTCCACCTCCTCCCGCAACTACTCCCGTGAGTTTGCCTCTCTACCTTGAGCTCTTTACTTACCATGTTTATTGCTTTCGCTTGTGCTTTGCTTTACCTTAAATCTTGTCTCACACATGCAATGTCTTCTCCTTTGTGCAGAATCAATCGGCGGCTTCGAATGATGTGCCTCGTGACTCATCACATCAGTCGGGGTGGCCAACTTGGTGAATGATGGACTATATGTGATATATTGTGACTTGTGATATGTGATATATTGTGACGTGTGGTGATATATGTGATATATTGTGACTTGTGGTGATATATGTGATATATTGTGACTTGTGGTGATATATGTGATACATTGTGGACTATATGTGATTACTTGTTGATATATCTGTGATATTGTGACTTGTTTGAGTGGGGTGCAATAAACAATTAAAATAGTCAGTTTTTGGCCACTTTGCCGTGTGTTACACTCGGCAAAGGGAGGTTTTGCCGAGTGTCATGGTAAAAACACTCGGCAAAGTAACGTTTCTGAGCATTCTGGGAACATAGGTTGCCGAGTGTTTAATCTTTGCCGAGTGTCATGGTAAAAACACTCGGCAAAGGGGGGTACTTTGCCGAGTGTCATGGTAACGAGTGTCATGGTAAAAACACTCGGCAAAGGGGGGTACTTTGCCGAGTGTTTTTACCATGACACTCGGCAAAGATTAAGATTTTGCCGAGTGTCGTGATAATGACACTCGGCAAAGATTAATATTTTGCCGAGTGTCGTGATAATGACACTCGGCAAAATCTTAATCTTTGCCGAGTGTCATGATAATGCACTCGGCAAAATGAAGGCTTTGCCGAGTGCCATTCCGTCCTGGCACTCGGCAAACGACGCCGTCACCGTGTTCTCACCGTCCACCACCTTTTTTTTTTGCCGAGTGTCGGTTCGGCACTCGGCAAATCATTTGCCGAGTGCTCGATGAAAAGCACTCGGCAAAGAGCTTTTTGCCGTCAGAAACTATGCCGTGTGAGATATGTCGTGGGTGGCACTCGGCAAAGCCTTTGCCGAGTGTTTCTCGTGCTTTGCCGAGTGCCACCGGCACTCGGCAAAGCTGCTGAGCCCGGTAGTGTGTGTCAGAGAGACTGCAGAAGCTACGGTGACTCGGGGAAGAGAAAAGGTGATCCTGGGCAGAGGGTGGTCCATAGGAGAATCAGCAGGCCGTCGTCGCCTTTCATGGACACGCAACGCCGCCATTTCCACGTGCAGCGTCGCCAACAACCAAATCCAATCGGACCTGGACATCTGTCGTACGTCTAGATTCGAAGACCTCTCTGGGCAAAGAATGGAGGCGGGAGTTGCACGGGTCGGCAACGATGAAGAGAAAGCAAGGGCAAGGCCACGAGGGTGAGGGCAACGGCGAAGACGCCAATGGCCAGCGATGGCGGAGGGTGGAAAGCGCTAGTGATGGGATAGGCTTGAGAGCGCGTGGCGGCGTGTTGGGTGAGGAGATGTGAGGTCGGGGTGATGAGAGGAGAGGTGTTGGTGAGGGAGAGGTGGGCTTAGACATTGTATAGACCGATAGGGATGGGCAAGGGTGTATATATAATAATTTTTTTGCTTCTAGGGATTCTTTTGTAAAATTTTGGACTAAAGTAATAAAGATAAAGAAACAGGGGTTGAAAGGGAAAAATCTAAATATCTGAAATGCAAATTTGTTTGTGGGCCCTTTAAAACTACCATGCATTAGATGGTTCGAGGCTTGAATAGTGCTTTTTGAGTGACTTATGCTTAGATGGATGAGGCTCCTATGCATTGTATACGCCTTTAGTATCGAAGGGAAGCAAGCTTTCTATAAAAAAAAACACGTAACTCAACGTGTCCTAAATATAAAAAAGACTATTCACTTAATTTAAGAATTGGGAGTATAATAGAAACTATTTATGGTGTTTGGTGCTCCTAAGACTTTGCCTTCAATCGACCAAGGCCCACGAACCGTGATTACTCACTCAATGACAGCATAACTCATGTGGTACGGCTACCATGGTTCGCGCCGATGCCTGATGGTAGTACAATAGTTAGATTTACAGTTGACAGGTGGGGCCAACGAAATTATTAGGCCCACAAGGCAGTGTGGTATGCTCGCTGTTGGTGAGCACACGGTGGGGGCTCTTAACTTATGTCCAGACGCTTTTGTTCACTGAGAATGTTACCCACAGAGGTCTAGAGTGTGACGGGGATTCATGTCCCTCAGGAAGTCACGTGTTTAGTGGTTGGGCAGTCGGCAAGACAGCAAGGCCGGTGGCAGGTCAGTGGAGGACAAAGTTCGCGAGTTACGACGCGAACAACATCGCAGAGAAATCCCAATGCCTAGTACGATCTAGCTGTATGAGTTTGACCGCACGATCCAAGCCCCAACTACGCTACGGTGTACTTCTACAAAACAAATAGTACGTACGTTACGTATTCTACATAGGAGTGAAAACAGATCGAATACGGATGGATAATAGCTCTGCTATATTTGTTTTCATATTTTTTTTAGATCCGGATACGAATACGAAAACTCCAGATACGAATAATATCGAATACGAATACAGAGCGAATACGAATTGAAACGAATACGGCCACACATATTTTTCGGAACATAAAAACCCCTTAAATTGTATACCAAAAATTAACGAAAACATATAATTAGTTTATTTGATGCAAACATTCATGAATTGTTCATATTTTCAGCAACCATACATAACATTGGCACTAGTAAGCTGCATTAACTAGTTCATCACAAACATAACACTTAATTTACCATATTTAGTTCATAAGTCATAACTCACAAAGTCACAAGTCATCACACATTCACACTTAGTTCATCACATATATAAAACTTTGTTCACACTAACTTTGATCAGGCTGGATGGTTAATCTATACACAAATGACTGTAACATCCCAAAGTATGTTACCAAAAATAAAATAAAATAAATTATTTTATTGGATTTTCTGAGATTTAAAAGAGTTTTCTTGGTTAAAAAGAAAAAATAATAAAATAAATTCAATTATTCAATTTCCTAGTTTTCAATGTCAAAAATAAAATTTATTGAGATTTCTGGGATTTTATTTGATTTAACGTGAAAATAAAAAAAAAATCTTGAATTTTCTGGATTTTAAAAAGTTTTTCCTATATTTCAGAAATTTAAAATAATTTATGTGCAAAAATAAAAAACAACTTTAACTTGGAATTAATTTTATTAAGTTCAAAATAATTCAATGAATTTTTGTGATTTTTTTCTAGAATTTTTTTTTTAACTCTATTTGCTATTTTCTAAAAGGCTATTTGATTTGTTGCATTTTCTGAAATTCAGAAATCAATTAAAATCTCATTTTCTCTTTTGGGCTAAAATCCTCTTCTTTTGAGCCGAAATCCGGATATCCGAACTTGGTCTTATCCGGATAATCCGTATTCGTATCCGTATCTGCCGAATAGCACGACTACCGTATTTGTTTCCGTTTTCGACAAAAAAATCCGAATTCGTTTCCAATCCGAAAATTATTCGAGAAAAATCAGATCCGAGACAATCCGAATCCGTTTTCGTCCAGATCGGTCGGAAACTATCCGGTCCGTTTTCATCTCTAATTCTACGATGTCTCACAAGGATATAGAAGTAATCCACAACCCTGTTCTATTCCAATTGGAGTTAGATTTGGATCTTCTGTTACGTTTTTATGTTCTGCTTTAATTATTTTTATGAATTAGCCAAATTTGCTGCGCAATTATGCGGCTAGATACTACATTATGTGTGTTTATATCAACACACAGAGTTATGCTTATTATACAACTCTAATGCTAATGATGAAAATATAGCTATATTCCTTATTCAATTGTAACAACTCTTGTACATGTGTGATTAATTTGTACCGTTACAATATGGATCAACTAAAATTGATAGTGTAGATATTTCTCATACTTTCCTCCAGTTAGCATGGGAATTTCTAGTCGGGAGCGAACGTGACAACTTTTTTTTTACTTTGTTTTAATAATATACTCCCTTTAGTTACAAAAATGTGACATCGTAGAATGTGTACAATCAAACCTTATTAATTTTGATCAAAGATGTTGTTTAAACCATACGGGTATTCACTTTTACAACTTATTTCAAATATATAATAAAATAATTTAGTTGTTAAAGTAGTATTTTTTTTTACTTTGCAAAGTAGAAAAGGTCACTCTTTTTTGTGACTAGAGGGAGTAACACATAGATTCCATGTCTTGCTCAAAAAGAAGTTAAGACTCTTGCTTGCGTGATGCCCTACTATTCATCGGAGTTTTGAAAGGTGCTATCAAAATTTTACCGTGGGGGTCTGGTAGGATCGGTTTGGCCAAAAAAAGGAAATTTTCGTCTAAAATTTCAAATCAAATTTTGAATTAAAAAATCAGCTTAAAATCACTGCAAATCTAATTTTCGTCTCAATTCTTTTTCTATAGTTGAAAAAATTTATGCAAACCAAAATTTTTGGAACCGGCCGGTTTGAGTTTCTACCGGACAGAAACGATTAACCCTGGTATTGATCGATGATCGTGAACAGGATTTGATCACGCGCAACCAGAGATACGTACAGATGCCAAGCGGCTTTGGACGCGCGCGCGTGTAGTTGTTGCATACACATGGCATATGACGTACGCAAGCAGTGATCCCATACTCGTCTACTACGGGGGTCGAACGCCTGCAAGGGGAGATGCACGGTTGATGCGGCGAATGCAGGGCGTACGTACGTACGCTCACCGTGCGCGGCGCATAGGGCGTCCATGGGCTCTGCCTGAGTTCAGAGCGGTACGACTGGATGAGCAGTCGAGCTAGCGCGCCATTTTTTTTTTTCTGCCAAATCACAGGAAGCTTTATTAACTTAAAGTAGGGTTGAGCCGGGCGCCCATGACTATTTCACCACGCGGGTCGGACGATGAACGTTCTGCGCCGGACGCGGAGGGGTGTGATTCTGGGTTGTGGGTTGGGTAGGTGATTCCACTCTCATTCATTCATATATATATATATTCTACTTCTAGGTGTTGTTACTCCCACCTCTAATATACCACCTAAAAAAATTTAACATATTTCTTTATCACTTTGAGTATACTCATATACTAATTATAAGATGCGAACAACACGAAAAAATTACAAAATAATCTATAGTATTAGCATATTTTGTAAATACCTTCGTATTCACACACAAAAATAAGTATATCAAAAAAATTATGTATACTACCTCTAAAATTGTGTAAATACTATCTAAGTGGTCGTATAAACTCGTATACAACACATACATACTATCGATTGCGCAAGATACTTCTTACGTTGTGAGATACAAAATAGGAAATAATTACTCCCTGAAGTAGAAAAGGAGTTATATATATATATATATATATATATATATATATATATAGGAAAATGGTATAGTACTCCTGGGAGTACGTACTCCCGCTTCTCATATACTACTTAAACCGTATGATGATACCTCTTTATCTATTTGATCATACCCTAAAGTGAGTTCTATGAAAAAAAATCATTAAAGTCCACCTTTTATAGCTAAATTTGTGTATATACTTCTTTTATATATGAAAAAGGGTATATAGCAAAAAATAAAGGACTCCGATGAAATTTTTTCAATCAAGTCGCATTGGAGTATCTTATAATTGGTATTTAAGTATACTGAAAATGATAAAGAAGTATAATATATTTATTTAAGTGGTATATTCGAAGTGGGAGTATGTACTCTGAGTACTAAACAAGGCCCTATATATATATATATATATATATATATATATATATATATATATATATATATATATATATGAAAATGATATAGTACTCCTGGGAGTACATACTCCCGCTTCTCATATACTACTTTAATCGTATGATGATACCTCTTTATCTATTTGAGCATAATCCAATAATGATTATAAAATACCCCAAAGTGACTTCTATGAAAAAAAAACATTAAAGTCCACCTTTTATAGCTAAATTTGTGTATATACTTCTTTTATATATGAAAAAGGGTATATAGCAAAAATAAAGGACTTCAATGAAATTTTTTCAATCAAGTCGCATTGGAGTATCTTATAATTGGTATTTAAGTATACTGGAAATGATAAAGAAGTATAATATATTTATTTAAGTGGTATATTCGAAGCGGGAGTATGTACTCTGAGTACTAAACATATATATATATATATATATATATATATATATATATATATATATATATATATATATATATATATATATATATATATATATATATAGGACGCTTGTTTATACTCAGGAGTATATACTCCCGCTTCAAATATAACACTTAAATAAATATATTATACTTCTTTATCATTTTCAGTATACTTAAATATTAATTATAAGATACTCCAATGCGACTTGATTGAAAATTTTTCATTAGGGTCCTTTATTTTTTGCTATATACCTTTTTTCATATATGAAAGAAGTATATACACAAATTTAGCTATAAAAGATGGACTTTAATGATTTTTTTCATAGAACTCACTTTGGGGTATCTTATAATCATTATTGGAGTATACTCAAATAGATAAAGAGGTATTATCATACGATTTAAGTGGTATATGAGAGATGGGAGTACATACTCCCAGGAGTACCAAACCATTTTCCTATATATATAACTTAAAAAAAGGAATTGGTAGCGGTTTGTCCTCACTCATGCGATGTGAGTCGTTAGATTTATCTTTCTTTGTGAGATATGAGCCGTTAGATCTCGTTCTTTCTCGGTTCTTCCACCCCAATTGCTCAAGCTGGTGCGCAAGAAGCCCAAAGATTTCATCGATCTTTCCAAGAACGAGTTACCGGCGGATCACTTGTATTATAGACTAAGCACGACGACAGTTGACGAGATATTATTTTAATCCGTAGCCAAGCACGAACGAGATATAGATATATATATATATATATATAGACACACACTGGGGGAAAAAGCGCGAGCGATCAACCGACCGACAGGCAGCCGCACGCACGCGACAGTCGGCGGCACGGCACGAGGCGGAGCCGAGTGCTAGACACGAGACGGCGGGGAGTGGTGTGGCGACGCGAAAGACGAGACCGGCACGTACGCGGATGGCCCAGCGCCACTCTTGCCCTCCTTCCTACTCTCTCGGCTCGTTTGCGTGTACTTGCACTTTTACCAAGTACACTAACCTGTGTAATCATTTGTTTGTATATGATAGGACCAAAATATCCTTGATAACTAAATTAATATACTACAATCCATATTTATACTCCATACTTTTGACTAAGACACACTTACCTATATAATTATTTGTTTTTGTATGATATAGCAAAAATGATCTTGATAACTAAACTAATATACTATGGCCCACCAAATGTGTGGTGAAGAAGGGAGGCAGGGGAAAGTTTAAAAAGCACCGGCGGAGTCAGGATTTTCGAGATAGAGTGCGGAGTTAAGGAAATATTATTTGATAGAACAATTCAATATGCACACCAACAAAAGTTGCATAACTAAAATAACAAATTATGAGTTCAAATAATAATTAGGGGTGCAAATATGATGTATATGACCATACTATACATACTATATACTTTTGGGTTTGCTAATTTTTAGTTACTAAAAAAAATTTATCCATCAGTCACCTACAATTGCATAGTACTAAGCCTAAAATTGCAGCACTAAGTGATGTGCAATTTTAGCACAACTCTACTGTAACTTGTAGTTCTATTTGTATTTGTAGTTTTTTTTTTGTATTTGTAGATTTCACGTAGATTTATTTTTGTCTAGTTTAGATTTATTTTTGGTATTTGTAGAGTTTATGTAGATTTTTTTTGTCTAGTTTAGAATTTTTTTTATCTCAACACATAAACTTATGGTATTCATGGGATCAAAATTCTACGGCTAAAAAATATGACTGATAGATAAAAATTTTTTAATCAGCTTAAATATAGACACCCACATATACTTTTTTCAAAAAAAAAAAAAGAGGTGCAAGTGCACCCATGCACCTAACTGTCTCCGCCCCTGTTACGAGGAAAGGTAGAAAACTATGTAAAGTATCAAGTATTTACGAAGAAACAAAGTGATCAAAATTGACCAGTATTCGCGAACCGAGAGTATCACGAGCTCACGAGCGGCTGCATGCATGGCCAGATCTGAAACGGCACTGGAGGAGCAGGTAGGGGGCCAGATCGCTACTCCATGTCACTGCAGAACCGTCAGCGATTCAGCCGGCCAAGTCACATCGCTCCCCCCTCACACACTC
Organism: Hsuehochloa calcarea; assembly: GCA_036346395.1. Lineage (NCBI taxonomy): Eukaryota > Viridiplantae > Streptophyta > Magnoliopsida > Poales > Poaceae > Hsuehochloa > Hsuehochloa calcarea. The sequence continues at coordinate 72,108,897 of CM070594.1, read as the reverse complement.
TCTCTCTCTCTCTCTCACAAACCAGTCACGCAATCCTATGGAGAGCAGCGTACACACGAATGTCAGTCACATGGCAATACATGTCACCGCCTATCACGGCGCGATCCGTTCGTACGTTCTCGCTTGGGGACCGGGGCCGCGAGCACTGTCGACCGTTCACGAACTATTGATCGCCAAGTACCATGCCTGGTAGTAGTTCGGTAGGCAGTAGGTATTCGGGCAGGGGTGTTCCCAATTGGGAACTCAAAAGCTTTCCAAAACGAAATTAAGATCACACCTGAAGTGTTAACACTTGGTTGACTAATGGATTCAGCTGGCGCCGCACGACATCTCAAGCAATGTCCGGTCGCACGATCGACATCGAAACACCATCTAGCTACCGGCAAATGATTCGCTTCCGAGCTAGCTTGTCCCATCAATCTCTAATTCTCTATATATAGAAGTTTAATTAGCCACATAGTGGGGGAAATTATGTGGCATATATAAGTTTACGGAAACCACTTGAAGAAGATTAGTCATGTGCGCCCGTCTCTTTATATACGTTCTGTAGCTCCGGCCTCTCTCCCTAGCTAGCTTGCTTTTGTTTAAGCTGAGGTGGCTGCCTTACTTTCCTTTCTGCTCGCAAGGTACACGGACAAGGCACGAGAGGCTTCGGCTGTTTTGTCAAAAATAATCATAATAATTAATTTCTAGTAGTACATGCTCACACGTAATTGTAAAAATAACACTGCGAAAGTCTAAGTAAGTGACCTACCGTGATAACCACCACGCTTTCGGATTGCAACGAGACATCTACCACACTCTCAGAGCGCACCACGCGGATGGATCCACTATTCAGCACCGTACACACAGCCGATTTTTTTTCCTTACTCCGCGCTGCTGTTTTTGCAGTTGTGTGCAAGCAAAGGCTACCTTTGCTATTAGAAATAAAAAAACATCGTAAATCAGCCAAAAACTCAAGTCACGAGAGCCTCTGACTAGCTGGCGTTCATATATCTCGAGAGCCTGGAATGCCAGAGACAAAGATACGCGCGGATCGAATACCCATTGATAAGAGTAGACGGCCACTACGCGGCTCGCTACTGTTTCCAGGATAAAGAATAGAACTACGTACGTACGTACCACATGTCGCAGGGTACGTCTTCTATTTCCAAGAAACTGTACTCGCGCACGATTGGAAGTTTGGAACGTATCCGTCTTTGATTCAACAATTTCTCGAAATGCTATGACATCATTCTTGTGTGACCAGAATTGGATGTGTCTTGATGCTTGAGCACGTCAAACCCAATGATGCGTCTTATTGTAAGCTGGGTGGCAAAACGTACAAATCAATTATAGTTGAGTCGGTTAATATAATTGTATATATGATCATTAAAAAAGAGAGAGCAAAGGTTGGTGTACATACATATATAGACAAAATACGCACGAAAAACCGGTGTAAAAAAACACCATGCACGTGGTGCAGGATCATTATATCGAAAACGAACATATAGTAGCTGATAGGAAATGGTTGATGTGTGCACTCTTTTTTTTTAAGGAAAAAAAAAGCATCGGTTGCAGAGCTTCAAATTCCAGGAACCTTAGGTTAAAACAACTGGAAGATAATGGAGGTGAAGCAATAAACGAATAAGTGAGTAATATTATATGCTGTCTCTTTGCCTCCATCTCCGGGGATGTGTTGCTTACCCGGTGGTCATCTGTACAAGGTGGATGTGACACAGGTACCAATCATGTGATCATGTATTTCACCAAGGCACTTGATCAAGGATGTAAGGCTTCCAAAAACCCTAGGCCCTCTTTACAGCCAAAGCCCTGGAGGGGGTTCCGATCGATCAATGTATGCGAGGCTAGAGAGTACAGAGCTATCTATCGTTTGGTGGAGTTTTTCTTCTCACTCTCGTGAAATATTTTTGAAGTAAAATAGCAAAACTCATAACAAAAAAAATGGCACTCTGTCGCACGAAAAAGCCGCAGCAGGAGATCTACCATGCACTCAATCCGTGGTAGGTGGCATGCCACGCACTCAGATCGCAGCAGACCACCTGCCGCTAACCCAATCTACGGCAGGTCGCCTGCGTACAACACCTGCTATGCTCCGGGTCAATGGCAGGTGGTCTACCACAATCTGGGTGCGCGGCAGGACGCCTGTTGCCGAATGACACGCCGCCACGTATCTGCCGTGCACTCAGGGCGCGGTAAGCCCCCTGCCATGACATTTTTACGGTAGAAATGTTATTTTTTGTTATTTCATTTGAGAGGTTATTTTTCCTATTTCACTTAAAAACATACTAAATGAGCCAAAAACTCTTTTCCATGTACTTCTACCGTGAAGCCTGTGTTGTGATCAGTAACTGCCTACATCATCATATTTACCGAGTAAATGGACTGCCATACTACGTACGTAGTAAACTCTTTCTACCGAATATGGACCAGAAAGTAGAACAGGCCAATTGACAAAAGTTTATGTAATTGAAGAAGCTAGGAGTGTTGAGTGTTGACTTTTGGCCATTTTCTCAGGGATCGATATAGATTGCACCTTTTAGTAAAAAAAAAAAGATTCGTAAATTGCAAGCACTTGGTTTTTAATTCAAATTTCCAGTTTCAATTCAACTCAAAGCTATGACTAGAGTTGAATAATAGTGCATGTTTACTTCTTAGAAAAATTCATAGAATGACACAACATTTTTGCAGTCGTTTTAGAAATAGCAATAGAATCATAAGTGTTGTAGCTACAAAATTAGACAGTGGTTGTAGCTACAAAATTAGACCGTGGGTAGCGAATACCCGTTGTCATGACGGGGCCAAGCAATGGGGGAGCCCAAGGTATCAGAAGAGCGTGCATTAAGTACTGAATGAGAGAAAATGAGAGAGAGTCCCCTATTACATGCCCTCTTGGGCCATATATATAGGAGGGGGAAAAGTAATTTTCTTTCTTACCCTTCCCTTACAATGGTGGAGATATCTGTATTTTTGTACATTATCATAGAGTATAGATATACGTTTAGCCTATGTTCATGCTCATATTCTCTAAGACTTACTAGGTATTCCCGACGGTCCTAGGGGTGGGGTATTGCTACAAAATAAGTAAGAAAAAAAAACAACTGACCATTGGTATTTTATGCAAAACATTCAGTTTCCGTTCCCCTTATTAAATCCATCGAGCGTAATTCAAAAGAACCTCATCACAAGCACGACCTGCATATTCTGTACGACGCTCTGGATCATTTCCATTTTTGTCAGGATTTTTAAATTTGTTCCTCTATATATACTCTGTGGCTTTGCATGTCAATGCATTAGACGGAATGGCATGGAGACGAAACAAGAGCCGGCTGATGTACATATACTCGTTCTTATCTAAATTATTATGATCATAAGCCTAGGCACAACAGAGAAAGAAGTGCAAATGGACACATATATACAGGACTCAGAAAACCATCGAGAACCGGCTAGTTGTCACCAAATGCAAGACTTGACTCGAGTCAAGACGTTGGGTCTTCATTTAAGTATATATCACCCAAAATAAAGTATATATACTACTTTGCATGTGCTTATACGCTCCCATGCGATCCTACGCGCAGTATATATACAGCATACATCGCCTCCACCCCGGCCAGCAACATAGGTCTAGGGCTGAAGCCAACAACACACAGTGGTGTTACACAACAACTAGCCACGCAACCTAGCTAGCTATGGATCCATACCACTACGAAAACATGCATGACCCACGCGGCTTCCCCATCCACCCGCAGCCCTACCTCCACCATCCGGCCAGCTGCCTCGGTGAGACCAGGATGAGGGGCGGCTGGAGGCGCCGCGCCGGCGCGAAGCTCTCGACGGACCCCCAGAGCGTGGCTGCGCGGGAGCGGCGGCACCGTATCAGCGACCGCTTCCGCGTGCTCCGCAGCCTCGTGCCCGGCGGCAACAAGATGGACACGGTCTCCATGCTCGAGCAGGCCATCCACTACGTCGAGTTCCTCAAGGCGCAGGTCAGCCTGCACCAGGCCACGCTCATGGAGCACGAGGAGGGCTGCCATGAGTTCTCTGCTCCTGGCCGTGGTGCAGATGGCGAGGTCCCCATGCAGCTTCCAGGAGTTCCCTTCCAGGAGGTGGCGAGCTATCAAACTGGGGCTCATCAGGTGCAAGTGCTTGATCTAGGACCAGGGCAGATGAGTAGTGCTCACGAGCTGCCTCCTTTGCCTTCCTGCGTCTTTGACGAAGAGTCTGCAGCCGCGTGCTACTCTGTGTGTAATCTCCAAGGCGAGGAGACTGATGTACACGGATCTTATTAGCTACGTACGTACTTAGCTATCTATCTAGCTAGTAGCTGATCGATGTACACGGATCTTAACGCAGTTTCCGTACGTACGTACGTACGTAGGATGGTATGTAGCTTCTAGCTCTACTTAGCGTAGCTCAATAGTATTACCGTCCTGCCTGGGAAGGCGCGCACGCAGTTGGTTTCTCTCGATGCATGCATGCTTGGGTTCTGTTATTCTGTTGATCAATGTGATCGCAGACTATGGACTTTCTTTGCATGCATATCTTGTACACATCATTGAAGATCCAGAACTCTGATCGAACTTGTATGTTTGCTTCTTGTCTCGTTCTTCTCTATCAAATTAAATACTTACCAAATTATCACTAGCAGCTTAGCCCCCCGGCTCTCTGGGTTTTATATATATACAGCTCTATCGATACTCGACGTCCCAATGCTTGGGGGATTTTTGCATACTTGGCATAGGAAGATTTATGCATGGAGATTGGAGAAGATCATTCATGCATGGCTGCAGTTCGTTGTAGGTAGTATTTTTTTTTTCATTATAGTTTCGCTCCATGCAACTCAACGGTACAGTAGTCAGTATACGCGAGCAAGGGTTAGAACTAAGGAAGAAGTCCATATGTGCGGCCACACTTAACCATCCAGCTGCTGCTACCAGCTCGTGGCATTTCCTGCCTTGCCACTATCGCATGACCCCACGCTTCTGGAATGATCAGATCTAACTAGCTAAAAGCTAGGAAGCCGATCGAAGCTTGGGCGACACTGTGAAGGTCGCCGGCCGGGCGCGTGGGCTCCACGTACGCTGTCCATGTGTACGCCTTAGATCATGCCTGCAGGTTGCAGGAAGTGGACACTGTGCAAGAATAAAGGGTCCGATTAATGAGGACGGCGACGCTCACCCGTGTGATCAGAGGCAAAGATTTTTGGCAGGACTGGCGCTATGTTATGTACGTAGCGGCCGATGTGATGTTCTAGGGCTTTAAATTACTTATATGTAGCCATGTAGGTAAGACATAGGCTGGTATGCCTCGGTCGCCGAGACCTGCAGCCCGGCCGGCCGGCTAGCTGCCAAACTGGTTTAGGGTTCTTGAATCATTCGGATTATTTGCGTCCGTTTTACGACCATATATATATATATATATATGTCCTCTACTTAGGCCGGTTTATTGGAAAAGTGGTTATAAAGCGTTATGCCCAGACCCTCCACACATTATTCTGAAATTGGATTGTCGGGGTGCATTTTCGTGGTTGTGTTTGTCTGGTGCTTGGGATTTTGTTGGCCACTCAATCCGAACAAGTTTAAGGAATAATTCATAGGTGGTTGGCGGATCCTCGAAGCTTAATTTGTCACAAACCGTATGCTACCATCCGTTGAAGTACTGTGCATATGGTTTTTTCCTGGGAGACAGTGATGAAATGATCAGTAAACGAAGACTTGTACAGTGAGGGCGCGGGCATGCAGGTGGTGAAGAATATGTACCCTGCACAAGGTTATCGATGATTGTAATGATGATGGCAATTGCACGAAAAGCTGCTTTCCTTCTGCGGTTTGTTAGTATCGCTCCTTTACCAAGAAATTAAACATGATGTGTGTTACTTTATTCTCTCTCTGCGAAAGCTCCGTTTCGGAAGACCTTAATTACCCAACGAAAGGCCAAAACACACCGGTGAATTTTACTTTGCGAGATGTTGCATTGCGCCTAACATCATGGCCGGAGAAGGCCACCAGACGCTAGCTGTTTGAGGTAAAAACTTGCTGTGATTTCCCAAGGTAAGTGACCACGTTGAGATCGATCAGCATGTGTTTACTAGCCCTTGTGCACTGAATTTTACTAAATCTGGTCCTATACAAACTTTATAGAGCTCAATATTTAGTATACATGCATGGATGTCCTAATCTAAGTGTTGAATAATTGGTATCGGCGTCAAGGGGTTTGGAAAGTAAACCCTCAGTTTAGCAAATTGTCATTTTTTGCTGTCAAGGTAGCCGGCGGTCTGACCGGACCTGCAGGGCGGTCTGACCGGACAGGGGTGACGGTCAGGCCGACGATGAGAGTTTTTGAGGAATGGGCACCAAACATTTGTTTGATAGTGTTTAGGGATGGTTTTGCACCAGGTGACATTGAAAGTGGAGACCAGTCGCGAAACTAGATATAGTTTTGCCAAAAAGTCCAGATGTTGTTTTCTGAAAATCAGAAGCGGACTAATCAGCCATTAGTTGTCGGTCAGACCGGCCAAAGGCTGGTGGTCTAACCGGCCATGGCAGGTTTATGCATAGTGAGTGCGTTGAACTTTGATGGTTGGTCCTAGGAGCTTGGAATTAGCGCATATGTTTGCATTTTACTTTTATGGAATAATGTTGATCTAGTTGTGAAGAGCTTATACCAAAAAATAGTTGCTTATTCTATTATTGTGCAGGTGGCTTAGAGTCAACTATGATCAGCGGTGAGGAGGACCGTGACTTGGTTAGGAGAACCAAGGTTCATAATAGTCATGGATGTTGGGTGAGATGGTTGGACTCAAGCAATGCGCAAGATGGACAAGAATCATGGAATGAAAAGTTTAAGCAACGACCTTTTGAGTTAAAGTGATGCTTGCGGGAGTGAAGTTTTGAAGGTATATGTTCTTGATTCATCAATTGTGTCACTTAAGGATTTTGTGTGTCGAGCGGTGCTACGCGACAGTTTGGATGTCATGATGGCGGTAGGACTCCATAGCTACGTCATGCTATGGCGTTTGGGATTGGGACTAAGCTAGGAGAGTTGAGGTCCAAAATGATCAAGGTGCCTCGGAAGATGATCAGGGCTACCGGGGTGGTTACATGCAGAGAAGACAAGGAGCCGGAGCAGCGGAGCTACCGGTAATGCACATGATGGGCAACAGCAAATTGGACCAGAACTAACCTCAAGGAGGAGCTGATGTCTAAGAACAACCAAGGGAGCCGGGTGCGGTCATGGTGCATGGTAAGGCATGTGGTGCGTCAAGTGACTGAAGGGATACGGGTAGGCTACACTAGCCGACAATTGAAAAACTCCACCACGTAAACCAGGATGTCATGCAAGCAAGAGATCACATATCATTACCACCAGACAAGCAGTGCAGCGGAAGAAGAGTTGGAGCATCCTGGTCCAACAAAGAGCGCGTTGATGTAGTGATCGTAGTCGATCGTTCACTGTAGTCGATCGCCCAACGTAGTCGATCGTCCACCGTAGTCGATGAACCAACGTAGTCGATCATCCTCGGAGCCAATCAAACTCTCCAGCAACCAATCGAGTTCCTCGCCAAGATCGTAGGTCATCCTTAAGCGCAACAGCAACCGCAGTAGCGCCTCCATTGTATCCACATGTCCGGAGAAGGAACACCGTACGTCGTTGTGTTAGCACTAAGTTGCATGGGGAGACTCTCTCAAGAAGATAGCGGCTAGGGCTTGGAGCAACACACGTCAACTTTATCATGTGTCGCGTCTATCCCCACACCCCATCAGCCTCAAGCATCTCCTTATATAGTGCCCGTGACGGATCTTATCCGAACACGTTTGACGAATCGTCACTACTATAAAACAGGCCATAGAAGACGCCTCATTTGAAACCGTCTGTGATAAAATAATCACAGACGGTTCCAAGATGAACCGTCTGTGATATGGACTTATCACAGACGGTTCCCTTAGAACCGTCTATGATATGAAGCTATCACAGACGGTTTATAAAAACAACTGTATGTGAAGTATCACAGACGGTTCTGACCATGAACCGCTTATGATGACTTAGAGTATCACAGACGGTTCTTGTGCAGAATCGTCTGTGATACTTCACAGACGGTTTTGACCACGAACCGTCTGTGATGACTTAGAGTATCATAGACGGTTCTTGCTTAGAACCGTCTGTGATACTTCACAGACGGTTCTGACTACGAACCGTCTGTGATGACTTAGAGTATCACAGACGATTCATGATCAGAACCGTCTAACCGTCTGTGATAGCTACATACCACACACAGTTTATAATAAGAACTGTCTGTGATATGCTACAATTATATATATACTTGGTCCTGACAGAACCATATCTGAATCATTTGAGCTGCCACCCTGCTGCCTCCTCCCCCATTGCTCCACTGTTGCCTCCTCCAGTGTACCAACTTGGAGAGGAGAAGCAAGGGAAGAAAGGAGGCAGAGAGGAAAAGGAAGGGAGAAGATCGCGTTGGATATTCGTCGTGAGCTCTCAGGGTAAAGATATGTATATAACCCTTTATATTTGCTCTTGGTTAATCACTAATAAATTTTAGTATGTTTGGTTAATAGTTAGAGTACATGCGGTTTATTAATATAATTTAATACTAATTTGTTATGTGCATTATAGATGGACCGAAATTGGATGTACGTTGAGAACCGTGTGAGTGAAGAGTACATTTAATGGCATATTTGCTTTTAGAAGAGCCGCCGAGCAGGATATGTTGAAGAATGGGATAAAATCTATGTATTGTTAATGCATTGATTGCGGTAATCTGAAAATATTTGACAACCCGGTGCACAACGAAACTCACTTGATTCGAAGGGGTTTAAAAAAAGGGTATACATGTTGGACCAGTCACGGTGAAGAGCAAATCATACAGGAAGCTAATAATGACGACATCACCGAGGAAGTCAATGATATGCCGGATGTGGACTGTGCTTTTGATGAGGATAGATCGCATGATGACAATCTGGATCAGATGCTACGCGATACAGAAAGGAACTACAGTGAGAGAGAGTTTTGTAAATTCAAGGGCTTAATGGAGGACTCGGAGAAACCTTTATTCCCTGGCCGCAAGCCGGAATACACAAGGTTATAAACCATACTTGAGCTGTTGAAATTGAAGGCAAGCAATGGTTGGTCCGACAAGAGTTTCACGACGTTGTTAGGTCCCCTAGCGAACATCCTTCCGGAGGGAAACTTGTTGCCCAACACCACCTACCAAGCCAAGAAGGTTCTTTGTCCATTGGGAAAGGAAGTAGAAAGAATACATGCATGTCTGAACGATTGTATCCTCTACCATAAAGAGTATGCAGACATGCATTATTGTCCTGTGTTCAAAGAATCTCGATACAAGCGTAGGAATACTGCGAAGGTGAAGCAATGATATTCTGCTAAGATGTTGTGGTATCTGTCTATGATCCCACGTTTGAAGCATTTATATGCAAATCGAAAGGAGACAAGATTGATGTGTTGACACTCAGAGAAGCGTAAGAAGGATGGAAAGCTAAGACACCCTGCTGATTCTGCCCAATGGAGAAACTTCGACCCGAGCTTCAAAGAGTTCGGTGCAAAACCGAGGAACATAAGGTTAGGGTTGAGTACAGATGGAATGAATCCTTTCGGTAACATGAGCAGCCGACATAGCACCTGGCCCGTGAATCTATGTATTTACAACCTTCCTCCTTGGTTGTGTATGAAGCGAAAATATATTTTGATGTCACTACTTATCCAAGGGCCGAAGCAACCTGGGAACGATATTGATGTGTACCTAGCACCATTGCTGGAAGATCTTGTGGCACTGTGGAATGAAGGGGAACAAGTATGGGATGCGTACAAACGAGAGAACTTCATTTTACACGCTATGTTGTTCTGCACCATCAATGATTTTCCTGTCCTTGGTAACCTGTCGGGGTTCAATACAAAAGGAAGCAAAGCATGTCTGCACTGCTTATATGGTACCGAGAGTGTACGACTGAACAACTCGTGCAAAACTGTGTATATGCGTCACCGTAAGTTCCTTCCCAGTATTCACCCATACCACAAGATGAGGAAACAATTCAACGGAAATAAGGAAGTCGGTTCAGCTCCAAGGGCTTTTAGAGGGAAAGAGATCTATGGTATGGTTAAGGATATCGATGTTGTGCTTGGGAAGGGACGTAAATTAAGGACCCGTGACAAAAACATCTGGAAGAAGCGATCAATTTTTTTTGAGACTTGCCTTATTGGGAGCACTTAGAAGTTCGGCACTACATCGGCGTCATGCACGTGGAGAATAATGTATGTGATAGCTTGATTGGTCTCTTACTTAACATTAGTGGTAAAACAAAAGATGGTGTTAACGCACGGCGTGACTTGGTTGATATGAACATAAGGACCGAGTTAGCACTGAAAGAGACCGATAAAGGACGAACGTACCTTCCCCCAGCTTGCTACACTTTGTCCAAGGCCAAGAGAAATGAACTGTGTCAAAGCTTGCATGGTGTGAAAGTTCCGTCCGGTTACTCTACCAATATTAATAAACTTATTTCCATGGAAGATTTGAAATTATTTAGTATGAAGTCTCATGATTGTCATGTGCTGATGACATAAATGCTTCTTGTTGCAATTAGGAGTATCATGCCGAACAAGGTCTGGTTAGCCTCCTCTCTCAACTCCTTGATAGCTCGAATGAAGGGGTCTTAGCGGTTGAGGTTCTCTGGACTCGAGTCCCAATTCTTCTTTTTCTCTGCAGCCTTGCCCTTGAAGTACAGGCTGTCGTGCTTGGTCACGGTCCAGTAGAACCACTTCTTTCTCCATCCAGGACACGACGAAGTTGTGAATATGAGGATGTACTCCCTCGACATCCTGTCGTGGAGTTGGAAACTGCAGCTGGCGGCAATCGATCAGTGGTTACCCATTCAATAATAGTACCTGAAGAAATCCAAATCTGGAGCGATTCCGAGATAGGCCTCGCACAGGTACACGAATACGCTCGGCATCGTGATGGAGTTGAGAACCAAGTTCACCAAGTCCGCATCGAAGTGCTCGAGAACGATCGTTAGGAATGGATGACCAGGCAGTCGAAGACTGCATTCGTGGTATGCTTGGAAAATGGGTATCCTTTCCTCCTCTTCCAAGGGCCAATATTGACCACTAGCTTCAGACCACTTCACCAGAGCTCACCTCGGAATCTTCTCCGCGGCAACCAGGGTCGTAATCTTCGTGACATCCATCTCCGATCTCTCCCACTTTGACGCGACTCCGGCCATGTCTTCAAGGGTTTGAGTTGGATTCAAGGAGATTTGCTTTGGATTTCAAGATTTGAGGAAAGATTGCAAACTTGGTTGGCGGCGGAGAGAACAAGAGCTCAGGAGTAGTTGAAGCAAATAAGGAAAGTAAAAAACCCTAAGTTACTCCCCGGTGAATATTTATCGCCGATGGTCTGAGCAAAAGATCGTGGGATCCCAACAGTTACAAATCTCTACGGAAACCGCTCCCAACAGATAGAAATTGTAAGAGACGATTGGCATTCTTTATTGTCTGTTCGGGAACATGAGTTTTATTTTTATAACTCAAGTAAAAATATCTTTCTTGACCAAGTCAATTCCTGGTCAAAAGAAAAACCAGTCGAAGACACTTAATCTTCGACCATGATTCTACGACACTTTTTCAAGTAAGTCATTTTCTTTAATATTCATTATAGATGATAATGTTTTTATATACGACCTTCAGGGTACCCCTCAGTATCAACAATGAGGGAAATTATAAATACCTAGTGGTCGTAAGCTATTCTATTACCACCATATATGGTGGTAAGTCATCCTACTACCACTTCATGGTTTTAAGTTTTTCTAAGACCCCCTATTGATCATTAGCCCTCTACGATCACCTTATGGTCGTAAGTTTTACTACAATCAGATCATTTACGACCACCCTATAGTCGATAAGAACCACATACATATGGGTCCAATCGACTAGAGACATTTGTACGATGTGTTCAACACACACAGTAGTTAATATATGTCGTTATTCTCTGAGATAACTGCACGTATTAAACCTATGTCTCTGACATAATGCAAAATGACATGGGGGATATGTCTCTGACAATAACCGTCACTGAATGTGTACAACACATCAAACGTTAAGGCGCTTCTTGACATGGACAACTGTAACCCCTTCATGCGCTATATAAGGACTAAAGTCGGTGGACAGAGGGGGATCATATTCAAAAAGGACAACGAGAGACAAAAGTCATCATACCCTAGTTTTAGTGACTTCCTCCCTGTCGTAAACACAATCAATACATCAACACAGGAGTAAGATTATTATTCTCTCAGGAGAGAGCCTAATCCTGTATAAAAATTATTGTGTCATTTTCTGTGTAGTTTCACTCTGAGAGAGCCATAGCATTCACTTATAAGATCGATACTAAACCATCGACAGTGGCGGTAAACAAAACCTAGGCTCTTGAGATCATGATACATGATGGACATTATCTCTTCCATTTGGGCCAAAAGGCTTAATATGTACGGATTACAAGAGTAGAAAAATAAGCAAATAGCACCCTATACAAATAACTAATCACGCAGCTATACAATACTCTTGAAGTAATGACGATCAGGACGTGGAAATCCACACGCACTTGTCTCTCAGGCCCAGCTCGCCGGGGATTTCCAAATAGTTAGCGGCGGGTCTTGCTTCTTCTGGCCGAGCTGCGGAGCTACCTTTTCTTTCTTTCATTCCATCTGTCTCTGCATGCTTGGGTGAACGCCCTAAGCGGATTTATATGCCTCGGTTCCCAGGGTTAGGGTATTCTCTATGTTGAGCCTACTCAGATCAGAACAAAACTTTTTGATTCTCTTTCGCCTATCGGCCGGCTTTAAGCAACCTTCACATTGCCGGCTGAAATCCCAAGTCTCCAAGTGGGAACCTCTTGGAGACCCACGACCTTGTAACTCTTTTTCCCAGGTCCAGTCTAGGCCGATGTAACCAAGATCACGTAGCCCGCACTCATCAATCGCCTCCCGAAAACCATCCATGCGGCACTCTTCTCTTTCGTTCGGCCCAAACTGCTCGTCACACTGAAGAACTTCATTAAAATCTCCAACACACACCCAAGGAAGGGAATAATCACCCCAGGCTCTCTACTGCAAAACTCGACTGGTACCCCAGGCTGTACCGTAAATTCTCCACTCGGGTTTTAGCATTAGCAATTTGAGTCTCAGATAATATATAAAAAATCATCGAGGTGTGCAACATCCTTTGCGAGATCATGAAGTTCACAAACTGTCGTGGAGTTGCCAATTTCGCGATGCTGAAAAATTTCATTGTACCCAGCGACACTCCTCGAGGGAGCCCGCCGATCCTGCATCTAAAGAGTTCTCGCCCATGCTACCACCTGACTTGTTTTGTCTATTCGAATCACGAACCTGAACTTTGGTTCCTGCGTCTTTTTCCTCCTGTAACAACTTCCCATCTTCAGAGATACCAATTCACTCCCCTCCTGTGACGGATTGCTAGCAGTACTAACACCTGCTACAAATGCCGAAACAGGAACAATAGCCAAAGCATCCGGATCAGACTTCTCCCACCGGTGGCGGACCCAACAGGGCGCACCCGTACGGCTGGTCGGACAATAGCTACCTCTTACACCCCTTTTCATCGGGCTTCATAGCTTAAAGGATAGTAAAGAAATGGTTTAGACCGGAATTCCATTTTATTGATTGCACTAAGCTAAGTGTTAGTCGTTGTTGTCCTGAGCAAACTAGCCAAGTCCACCAAACTCATTTATCTCACTTACTCTACCCTCTCTTCACATCAGCCATCGAGTCTCACTTCAACCCCTAACCAATTCCCTAATCCCTATCATGGTGAACCCTAGCGACTAGCGTTGTGCCCGGCGTGCGAGCGTGAGCTTGGGCGTGTTGCACGGCTCGCGCAGGCATGATGTGCGGCAGCAACTGGGGCAACGCTGCACGGCACAAGCCTGTGTGCAGTGCAGTAGCCGACATATTAGGTAGGCAGCGCTGACAATCGGGCAGACAGACAGCGCGCGGCTGCACATTCAACGTCCCATTAGCACCCCTACATTTTAGTCACGGTCTGCCGCCGTCTCCCACTCAATAGATAATCGCCTTCTAGTATATTTGCTTGAGTTTCGTGAATCTGAGCTCTCTACATCCAGGGCTTTCAAAGGGGACACTGCATCATCCTGAAGGTCAGAATCACACACCTTCTTCTTAACCTTCCAACTCTGCGTGCCCTTCTCTACCTCCTATAACACGTCTGACATTCCTCCGACCTATACTCTGCAGCAGTGTGTTGACATCTCCTGGTTGGTCCTCATCCCCCTCAACACGCTCCAGCGCTGCTTTGTCGTCCATACCATGCCTTCTCCCGAGCTAGATCACGATCTGTGCTTTCCAATTTCAACACTGTCGCCAAGGGTGAGAAGCAAACTAGGTTTGCCCTGGAACCACCCCAAACAGCACTGTCGAGATCAGGGAACACGACGGGAAAAACCGATCTAGAAGGGAATCAAGACCTCGTACTAGGATCACGAATCCTAGCAAGAGGAAGGAGAAACCCTAGAATCGCCAGAGCAGCCCTAGGATAATTTGATATAGCGAGATGGGATCATGTCCATCACGCATCAGCTAGCCATAAGCATTGAGTGTTAAATCCATGTTAAGCTGCGCTTTTTTTTTGTAGACTGGGCCATACTGCACAGGCCTGAATACTCTTTGGGCCTCTCTTGTCGATGAGTATCGGTCCTAAACACAGTAGTAAAAATTGTAAGCAAGCAGTAAGTCACTTAGACCCCCAAAAAAAATACTCTCCATGTACTTCCATTTTTATGCTTGTGGTAGATTTTTTTTTGGGGGGCTGTAGTCTAATTTTTTTAAAAAAACCATTCACTTTCTACGGTACGTTTGACCAGATTTCTGTTTTTTATGTTAAAAAACTCTAAACTAAACAAAAAAAAATTTAGATGAACTCTGCAAATACAAAAATAAAATATAAAAAATTCTAAACTATACAAAAGTAAATATAGCTGAACCCTATAACTAAAAAAACAAACAAAAAAAAATCTAAACTAGACAAAAAAAATAAATTTCTACTTCGTTGCAGAGGGCATGCATGCTTTCGCGTCCGGCCTGAGGCATTAATTGAGGCTAATCTGCTGAGGTAGTACTGTACTGTACTACTGTCACTACTGGAGACGGCCTCTTTGCCGAGGGCCTCAAGCCCTAGGCAAAGGTCCATTAACCCTCGGCAAAGGCTTTGCCGAGGCCGCCTCGACATGCAGCTCTCGGGAATTTTGAGTCGTGAAGAGGGTCTTTGCCGAGGGCCCTTTATCGGCACTCTAAGAAGCCTTTGCCGAGGGCTGTCACCGCACTCGGCAAAGAAAAGTACTGTCACGCCACGGCGCCGGACGGAGTCTTTGCCGAGGGCCGTCTCCGGTGGCCCTCGGCAAAGAATTTTTTTTTTTTGAAAACTCTTTGCCGAGGGCCTCCAACCATGGCCCTCGGCAAAGAATTTTTTTTTGAAATAATCTTTGCCGAGGGCCTCCAACCATGGCCCTCGGCAAAGAATTATTCTTTTTTTTTTGAAATAATCTTTGCCGAGGGCCTCCAACCATGGCCCTCGGCAAAGAATTATTCTTTTTTTTTTTTGAAAAATCTTTGCCGAGGGCTTCCCCGCAGGCCCTCGGCAAAGAAATTTTATTTATTTTTTAAAAAGTCTTTGCCGAGGGCCTCCCATGGCCCTCGGCAAAGAACTGAGTTCCAGAATTTTTCCAATGAATCTTTGCCGAGGGCCTTGGTCATTGCCCTCGGCAAAGAGGCAGAAATTTTAATTTTTTTTTTGTTTTTTGCATTCCATCGACACAAGCATTTCATATATATATCAACCATCACATATATATATCACACATAACTCATTTTCTCACAATATATCACAACCATAATTGTGAACCACAAATCACAATATATTACAACGACAAGTCACATGTTCATCATCATTCACAAATATATTACAACCACAATTCACATGTTTATTACGACAAGTTCATGAAATCCAAGCACAAGTCAGAACCATAAACCACAAATATTACAATAAAGTCCAACCACATCACCTAGCACTAGTCCTCATCAAGGTAGCCTATGAGACGGTGGTGAAGGAAAGGCGGGATCACCTGGTGACGCACTACCGGGATGATTGGAACCCGCGGACGGAGGCTGCACAAAGGAGCAGAGATTGCATGTGTGAGTAATCTGGGAAAACAATTTTGGAACTTAGAGATTGCATCTAGTAATCTAGAAATACAAAAAGATTAGACTCAATTGAAAATTTCGGCAGCACCTCCCCTGCACGGGGAGGTTTCCAAAACCTGCAAGAAACAACGGCACGAACGCCGACATCCACAACGGCACGAACGCCGACATCCACAACGGCACGAAGGCCGACATACATGCAAAGCACAAGCGAAAAGTGAACTTTCATACTTACAGGAGTAGCTGCAGGAGTAGGAGGTGGAGTAGTAAAATCGCAGTACACCCGATGCTTGCCCAAGACTTTGCATGATCACCATCATCTCCGCTTATTCGCTTCACTGCGGCGTCGAACGCGACTGCCTTTGGGCTGCGGTGTCTGCGGTCGATTCAGCGTGCTCGCTCTTGACTTTGCCTTTTTGTTTCTTGCGGCTCGGCCGCAATATTTCACTCAATGTATCGATAATGCAAATCTAATTTAGGTGTGTAAATATCAACGCGTCTGACGAGTAAAACAGAATTACCCGGAGTGCATGGACTCGCTGCGATCTTTGGAGAAGGCCGTGTCGCGATGGGTGGATGGAGCTCGTGCTCGTGCTCGGATAGCGCCGAGGAGGAACAGTGGTGGAGTCGATGGCGCCGTCGCAATCCACACCGCCGTGCTTCTTGCCTCCTCCGAGCCTCATGATCGTCTCGCATCAATGGGCTCGGTGCGCACATTGTAATCTTCCCCATAGATCTCCCTTACCGAGGACGTGTACTCTTGGACTTTAGTGTACACGTTCGGGTCGGAGTACACCTGGGGCGGGGCAGCCGGGTCGAAGGAGACAGAGGACGACGCCCTGCCCATGTGGGACATAGCCCACGCAGAGAACTCCGAGACCTCCTCGCCCGGGTGCGCAGCCTCCTGCGAGAAAGACGGGAAGATGGTGAGAAATCAAGCAGAATTGAGCATCAAAATAAATGAAATGAAAGAAATCACTTACGTATGCTTGTTTGTATCCGGGAGGTCGGTACGCCTTGATGGTGAGTTGGACCTTGCCTCATCGACGCCTGTTCTCGCCGCCTCTCGTGCGTGTCAACAAAGTCTGTGATAACCACTTGTCCACGATCATGGCCCAAAGACTCGGGATACGATCGGCACCACCGGGGAATCACCTACAAGTCATCGAGTATTTGACATATAAGAAGATGAAATTGAACCTACTTAATATCAAAACGAATCATTATGAATGTTATTCGCCTACCTCAAGGTACTGGTCCCGGTCAACAGAATCGCCTTGCTTGAGGCTTGGGAGGGACCGCAAAGCACCGACTGTAGTAGTCTATGTGGGCTTGGACGCGCCCATGGTGGTGCATGTCGGTGACGTACTTCCTACAAGCTGCGGCAGCCGCCCGATTCGCCTGGGCCTCAAGTCCTTCTTCGGCCTTGAAAAATTTCTGCATACAAAACCGATGTATCCATTCATTATTTCAATAAAACATTTAACCAATGAATGAGATGTATTAAGCAATGTTGTGCGAGAGAAACTTACCCAAAACTCCGCCAATACCCGCTCCTGCATGTTGCGGTAAGTGTCATCCGTGACTGGTAGCGTACTGTCCCGCTTGAGGCCGGCCCCGCACCACCGGCTCTCTGGACAGATTGCACAATGCCGGGGTACCATTTCCTGCACAAAACACCAAGGATGCTCGCAGGGGTGCGTGCTGGAGTACTGACAAAACCAACCAGGCCCTGCACAAGTGATTAAGAAAATTTATCAGTTTCTCTTATGATTTCCAACATATCTTATGAAGTAGTTGTGATAACATCTATAGTTACTTACCTCTTTGCCAAAGGCCGAATCAACTGGGCGGTTGTGAGGAAGCGGAACGGAGGAGGCTCGCGGGACCTCGCTCAGGAGTCCGGTAGCGGTACCCCCTCCTCGCCTCGAGCCCTCGCCTCCCTCACCTCGGCGCCTCGCCTCCTCGCCTCGGCGCCTCGCCTCCCTCACCTCGAGCGCCTCGCCTCCTCGCCCATCTGCTGAACCTCTCGTCCTCCGACGAGGACGTGGCCGTGGCCGCCACGTGCTCCTCCTCTAGCACCTCGTCACGTGGCGAGGAGGAGACCGCCGCCCCGCGGCCGCTGCCCCCGGTCCTCCTCTCGTCACCTCCTGCGGACTTTGCCGGACGACGACCCTCACCTCAAGGAGAGGCGGTCTCTCCGTAAACCGAGGGCGTGTCACGGCGTGGACGTCTCGCCGCCATCTTTGTTCAATCACCGCAATCACAAAGAATGAACAAGACTAATCAAGACATATATTAGAAATAGATTCAAAATATATAAACAAAACACAAATTAAAAAAAACATAGTATTACATGTATTAGGAATAATCTTCATGATTGGGATCATAGGTCTCATCATCACTGTCAAAATTGTCCAAATGGGCAACACTATCCAAAGGTTCTATGTTGTCATCGTAGTCATTGCCTAGAAGTAATCGCTCAAGCATTGCTATATCCTTGGCATTTACCACCACATCTCCATCGACCTCGCCATCAACCATTTCGTTGTCTACTTCCATTTCGATTGCTTCGGGTAAGACTATCTCAAACGTGCCTGGTAGCCCATCTTCTTGATAGAACTGTCCATCATATGTGTTTGCGTTGAAGTTGTAATCATCATCGTTTGGGCGTGTAGTTTACCATGTGGAGATACCTGGTGCACAATAGCCCAACCCTTAAGATCCTCTTTGTTTTGGTTGGCGTATCGAGTATAATACACCTGCACGGCCTGTTGAGCCACAATGTAGACATCTTTTCCAGGATAGATGGAATCTTCTCGAATCTCGACTAGTCCAAGATGAGGGGTTCGTCTCGTTGATCGAGGATTAAACCAGTGGCATTTGAACATGATAGGTTTAAGAGGTTTGTCTCCATGAAATGAGAGTTCATAGATTTCCTCAACTCTACCATGATAGTCGAGGCCATCAGTGCCGGGCGTACAAACTCCGCTATTTGTGGTTTTTCGTTTGGGCCGAATCTGCTCGTAACTTGTTGTGTGGAAGCGATATCCGTTCACGTCATAGCCGGTAAATGACTTCACCCTAACGTCACAGCCGTTTGTAACCTGTTTCAACTCGTCACTCATGGACGAACCGGTCTGGGCCTGCAAGGTGAAGCATGATAGATCGTTATATTAATCAAACGTACGATCGAACGTACGAGCTAAATTGGACATTACCTTTTGTTTGAACCAAGAAATGAAATCAGGCCTCCCCGCTCCCGCACCCCGCGAAACAAGGGTGTCTTGTTCATGCGAGGTAGGATCCCTTGATTGATGCCAGAATTCACGAACAAATTCCCTGTCCGAACGAGAATCAATGGGGTTGGATGCAGAATAGTGACGGCGTATTGAAACAAGTTCGTTGAGAACTTACTTGATGAACGGCTGCACCTCGGTAAGGTTATTCAACACATATAGCATGATACTGCGCCACTCTTCATTTCCCAATAGCTTCGGGGTTGATCCACTTGCACTGCCGAGTTGGCCTTGGAAAAGGCTGAGGGTCGATTCATTTTCGCCAAAGCATTGTAACGAGGGAGTGGATTATGATTGCTAGGAAGGTTCTGCTTGTAGTATTGCGTTGTGAAGTTTGCCACCTCCTCCCGAAGGCATGCCTCGCAATGGAAGCCTCAATTCGCTTTATTTGTACATTTTTGCGAAGAGTCTTTAGACATCTCTCGATTGGATAGCACCAACCGGCCTGCACGGGCCCCCCCAAACGTGCCTCGGACGGGAGGTGCACAATCAGATGCTGCATCGGCAAGAAGAAGCCGGGTGAAAAGATCTTCTCCGACTTACGAGCAACACAGTGCGCTTTTCCAAGTCCCGAGCGACGGTCCGAGATATCTCCTTGGCACAAAGTGGCGGAAGAAAAAGCTCAACTCGCCAAAGACTAGCCAAACATGCTCGGGGACATAGCCTCGGACCATCGCCGGAAGAAGCCGCTCAATCCATATGTGGTAGTCATGACTCTTCATCCCGTTGACTCGCAGAGTGCCTAAGTTCACTCCCCTGCTAAGATTCGCTGCATATCCATCTGGGAACATTAACGTCTGGATCCATTTTAGTACTTCCCTCCTTTGATCGATTTGCAAGACGAAATTGACCTTAGGCCTTTTCCAGTTCTTGTTTCGGCCACTAGGAGGCTGCATCGCTTGATTCGGTCTATCGCACAACGTCGCTACGTCCACTCTAGCCTTAACGTTGTCCTTAGACTTGTCAGTGTCCATGAGAGTTCCCCAAAGTGCCTCGGCGATATTCTTTTCAGTGTGCATTACATCAATATTATGTGGCAGAAGAAGGTCATCGAAATAGGGGAGCCTCGTCAAGCCGGACTTATGAGTCCACATATGTTCCTCACCATATCCCACAAAACCACCTTCTTCATTGGGCACGAGCATCTATCCGAGCACGAACCTCGGCACCGATCCTCAAGTGCGGTTTAGGGTCATCACTTTGACACCTTTCGTAAAGCTCTTGATGTCTTCTCTGAATTCATGGTCTAGAGGGAGGAATTGACGATGCTGGTCGAACGACGAATACTTGCCACCCTTCTTCAACCAAATGAACCTCACAACTTCCTTGCATATTGGGCATGGGAACTTCCCGTGAACACACCAGGCGGCAAATAACCCATACGCCAGGAAGTCATGCAGGGAGTAGTGGTACCAAACATGCATTTTGAAGCTTGTCTTTGTAGCTCGGTCGTATATCCATACCCCCTTCTCCCAAGCGTGGATCAATTCATCAATCACAGGCTCCATGAACACACCCATATTACTCCCCGGGTGTCCAGGAATTATCAACGACAAGAATACGTTATGCCGTTGAAAGGAGATGCCGGGAGGGAGATTGAGGGGATAACAAAATGGGCCAAGATGTGTATGGGGCACCATCATTCCATAAGGATTGAACCCATCATTGCCGGTAGCGACACGCACATTACGCATCACCGCTTTGTCACGATGTTTGTCATTGAAGTACGTCCATGCTTCAGCATCAGACGGATGTACCATCTTCCCAGGATTGTACCGTTTGCCATCTTTGTGCCATGTCATCTGTTTCGCGGATTCCTCGATCATGAATAGCCGTTGGATCCTCGGCAGAAAGGAAGGTGCCGCCGAGCACTCGCGGATCTAAGTCGCTTTTTCGACCATCACGAGTCTACCTCCGTGCACGGAGGATTTACACCAGACGTAATTTGCGCCCTTGTGTTCTTTCCTAAATAGGACGCACCTTCTGGACAAACATGTATCTTGTCATACGGCATCTTAAGCATACGAAGGAGTTTCTCTGCCTCGTACAAGTTCGTCGGCAAAGTGTGCTTCTCCGGTAGCATGGTGCCAAACACGGCCAACATCTTATCGAAGCCTTCTCGACTCAGGTTTAACTCGGCCTTCAACCCCATTACGCGTCCAACCGCATCCAGCTGAGAAATCCACAACATGACCATGGATCGCATGTAGAGATGTGTGGGTTTTAGGCATCCGACGTCACAACTTGCTCGAAACCTTCTCAATTTTTTACCACAGCCTACACATGCGATAACATGACACCTCGACAAGTTTCGTGATTTTCGGACTTCGTATGGATTTTATATAATTTAAAAACACTTTCCGACAAGTTCCTCGTCATGTTACGTGAAGAAGATGCCCGAAATTTGATGCGAGTTCGTGGATAGGGACTCAACATACACCAAATACCATGAATAACATTTTTCGAATCACTAAATTGCATTATTCCATCCACCTGCAGTTCAAATTTGAAATATTCGAAAAAAATCAACGAAAAGAAATAAATTAGGGATATATATCAAAAAAAGTCAAAATTGACCCAAATTTTAAAATTGAGTTTTAAATAATGTATTATAGCACCACAAAAAAACTGGGTTCAAAAAACCAAAAAAAAACATCTTTGCCGAGGGCCTAGCCTGGCCCTCGGCAAAAGGGATCTTTGCCGAGGGCCTGGACAATGGCCCTCGGCAAAGAAATTTTTTTAAAAAAAAATTAAAAATCTTTGCCGAGTGCCTGACGGCGAGTGCTCGGCAAAGACTGACACCGTGGCCCATCCGGCCATATTTGCCGAGGGCCAATTTGCCGAGGGCTAGGCCCTCGGCAAAAATTTATTTTGCCGAGGGCCGTTTCTTTGCCGAGGGTCAGGCCCTCGGCAAAGGCTCTTTGCCGAGGGCCGATCTTTGCCGAGGGCTCCTGGGGCTGGCCCTCGGCAAAGAGAGCCTTTGCCGAGTGCCCGAGCTCTAACCCTCGGCAAAGATATTAGCCCTCGGCAAAGAATGGATTTCCAGTAGTGGCAGGTAACTAGCAAGTAGTCCATCGTCAAAATACATGTGATTTTTTCCTTCACGAAATAGTAAAAACTACATGTGAGTTCAGTTGCCCCTGAAAGTACACCCTCGATCTCTCTTCTGATAGCAAGTTTCGGGACTACTCATTGAGCTTGGTTTGTTCGTGGCACTAGCAAGTTTTAGCAACTGTTATCTCCTCGAGAAAGAAAAGTGCCGTCCTCTCTTCCTCTCATCATCGCCCCGCGCCTCTCGTATATGGAACGCCACATTTACTGATTTACGTGTGGCACCTGTCGCAACCATCTGTTCAGGACAAATTATACAAATTCGCGAGCTTTGCTACCACCAAAAAAAAAATGCAAAAAAGTCAACACACTTGTAATGCTATCATTGTTTAGTAGCTCCCTCGAGTGGTGCT
The DNA here is from genome assembly GCA_036346395.1 of Hsuehochloa calcarea. Taxonomy (NCBI): domain Eukaryota; kingdom Viridiplantae; phylum Streptophyta; class Magnoliopsida; order Poales; family Poaceae; genus Hsuehochloa; species Hsuehochloa calcarea. The sequence continues at coordinate 72,085,869 of CM070594.1, read as the reverse complement.
TCTTTTTGTCACTCACTTTTTCAGGTGGATTATGGAGCTGCTTTACAACGAAATGATCACCCCATGTAAAGAAAGAACACAAAGAAAGCCACCAATCAGATGCTATATGCCATGCATGCCACAGAAATAAACTCATGCGTAGAGGCGCCCCACGAGTCCACGACGACTCTGCAGCTGGACGCATGCAACTGCCCGTTTCTCTGTAAACCATATCTGTTCATCTCTTTCACTTTTAACTTTTTTTCCCCAATGTACAGTTCTGTTCAGGGACCTTACAGCGCATATGTGCATTCGTATGATGCATGGCCATCCATTAGCCATGCGTTACCATATGGTTTCTCTTTTCACTTGACCTAACCCCCAAAAAACAAAGGCACCTTTTGACAGGTAAAAAGGCCAGAAAGAATGAAAAGAAGAAGAAGAAGAAGAAGAAAATTTCTCTTCGGTACGAACGATGTGTAACCAGCCAGCCAGCCAGCCCCGCCTGTGAATCCATCGAACTCCGTTGTTATACCCGTCCTGGCCTGGACAGTATCCTGGTGTAGAGTATGAGGTTCCAGATGTCCGGAACGCCGGGGAGGCACCAGTGGATGCAGTCGGCGTAGGTGGCCTGGTCGGCCTGCTGCTCCGGCGTGAGCACCTTGCCCTGCCGGATGGTGTGCACGGAGGTGTGCCCGTCCTTGCGCCGCTCCGACATGGTGGTGATGTCCACGAACGTGATGGGCACCCGCGGCGCCGCCGCGCGGGTGATGTTGGCCGCCGCGTGGAACATGTCCCAGTCCGTCCCCAGCCAGATCGGCCCGTGCCAGTTGAGCAGCGGCATCGTCTCCTTGGCGCACCGGATCCCGTTAGGGTTTCCCCAGACCTGCGGGCTGTTCAAACAAACCGTCAAAACGACTTGCTTACATGACATTGTGATGACTAATGAGAATGTAGAATGTTACTCCATATTTGATTGCCAGGTTCTGAGGTTTAGCCATTCCTAGAACAAAACCGGTTTGTTGAGCAAACAGCTAGCAGATGAGCAGATCTACATCCTGCATGCTACCGTTCTCTTCACCTACGGGGATCGTTAGTAGTACCATTCCTCGGTTGACCAAACTTTAACCGTATCTTTTGATGTGACATGCCTGATGCCTCCCAACTCCAAGCTACGTGTTTCACTCGTGGACGCAATTCCCACTGAATTAAGTAGTCAACAATTTCGAGAGAGCTGGACACGCCAAACGATATGGCATCACTGGGATGTTTTCTTTTGATTGATCTTCCTACTGCAAGAAGGAAACTAGTTTCTGTACTAGTACGACTCTCTCTGCCGGGCTAGTGACAAAATATGTGGAAAATCTCAGTGACTTCCCCGCAAAAAAAAAAAAAAAAACTCAGCGATTTGTTCATTCACCAGAACTATACCGTCGCGACTTGTCCGGTTACTCCTTGTCTTCTCACACACTACCAAAGAGAATCACTGACAAAAAAAAAAATCACTCAGGCTAATCAAAGTGTGTTTTGCTTCACGGAACCCAAACATCAATCAATTTCAGGATAAGTCATCCCTTTTCCTAAAATCTTTAGGTGAGCTTTCGTAAGGCGTCATCCCCGGTGGGGCCATTCCAAATAGATCCTTATCAATGCTTATTGTCATAAGCGATAGGTAACCAACACAACCCTCGGTTTGATTAATTCTACTAGCGTCTAGCGGTGCCACATCTGGTCCTTCATTTGGCATTGCTAAGTAGCTTGGCAATAATTCATGTATGAACTGGTCTTATGTGTGATCTGAACTATCTTATAACACCGGAGAACTTTGAAATTGAACCGCGCAAAAAAGAAAAGCAAAAAAATGTTTTTTTTTTTAAAAAAAAGAAAAGCAAAGCAAAGCAAAGAAAAAAAAACTTCAGATGCAAGTGATATCTAAGATCAGATGACCAGATTTGAATTCATCTCCCGCTTTTAAGCCTAAAAAATCTGACAGAACGGATTAGATAACCTGGCTACTTGTGCTTAATGTGTTCTATATTCCGAGATCCTAAAATTCCGGTCACGGGATAATAAACCCCTCTCAGAATGATGCACCCAATTAACCAACAACGCACCCATAGTTTTTTTTTTCTCTCCAGCACGAACTACAACACGTCGCTGATGATTGACGCATCACGGGATTTCGTTCACGGATCGCAACGGCCAAAGAAAAATCTCGCGGAAGCTTCCATCTCGAATTTCATGCGCAGATAATTCGATCGCCCATGTGAGCTTACAGGCGCACACAACCCTACAGTCCTATCACTACTAGTATTAATTTTTCAGAGTGCAACGTGGACAACGAGTGATCGATAGGAGCCTCTTTTCGTTGGACTTTTTCCGTGCTGGTAAGTCCGTTTGTGCTGTGGACGCACATTCCTGGCCGCATAAAGTGCACAGAGAACCGGAGAGAAGGAAGAGATTCCACTCAAAAGTAACATATAAAAAGTCGTGTTCGTCATTTGTGCATATATAAAAACAATACTACTAGTATCACTGGTCACGACATGCATATTGTGCAACTGTGGTCACCATTGGGATCGCTAGTGCAGTTTATTTTTTTATTTTTTTAAAAGCTTTCATTGCAACGTGAATCCATGTGTTCCATCCAAATATATATATGCTCGCGATGTACTAGTCTCATCACTCCGATGTTGCACGTTTGTATCTATTTTGAGTTTTTGACGACCTGACAGCTAAAGTGAATATTGCACTGCACACACACACACACACAAAGGCCACGTAGGCTCAGCCATCTCGGCAGAATACGCGGCCGTGCCCGTGCCAGCGCCCACAGGTCTGACATTTCCAAGCTCCGAAGATAACGACGACCGTTCGGCTCGACGCGACGCGCCCATTCCCTTCGGTTGGACTTGGACAACCACCCATCCAATCCAACTCCTGCCCCTGGAAACCGACCGTGCAGACTGCGCCCACTGCACCACCAATCCATGTACCGTTGCCGTTTCGCTGAGGGTACCACCATCACCACGGGTGCGTACCTTTTGGTGTGCAAAAGTTTCGAGATTTTGGCGTTCGCACACACGTACCGGCCGTTAGGAGCTAAACTACAGCTGGCACTACTAAATGATCGGTCAATCGTGCGTACGTACATTTGTACGTGCTAGCTTACTCGATCGAGGGAATGTTTTTTTTTAAAATAAATAAAAGTGTGGATGCTTTTGTTTAAAACTTGAAACTTTCCCTTTGGTTCTAAAAAAACCTGAAACTATATGATGGAATGAATGGAACAGAAAACACGAGAATACATAAAGGAAGCTAGGTAAGGGTACCTGATGTGAAGAGGGGACATGCTCATGAAGAAGACGGACGTGCGCGCCGGGTCGATGTTCTCGTCCACCCAGCTCGCCCAGGTGGTCAGCACCTTCCTGTAAGCCTCAATCCTCACGACCTCGTCATGTTCCTCCCAGTTCTGCCCGGCCGGTCTCCTGCGAATTGATCAAAGATCACCAGAAACTTTGCATGTCAGCGTCGTCGCTGTTTACATCCGCCACGTCAATCAAAATGGTGTAGTTTCGATCGGATCGCCCGCGTCGTTTTGGTTGCACGGCACGGCACCCGTAAAGTCAGTCAGTAGATGTGCATTGTACATACTTGACTTTCATGTTGAGGGTGTTCATCCACCAGATGTAGGTGTTGAAGACGAGGTAGTCGACGCCGCGCCAGTTGTCGGCGTGCGCCGCGATCTCCTCCGCCTTGATGATCCGGTGCTGGATGCTGTGGATCTTGGGGTCGTCGGAGTTCGACTCCACCAGGAACGGCGCCCAGTAGAACTCCACCGTTGCGTTGTACTCCTGTTAATCAACACAAGGCCGGTCGGTCGACCTGATCAGAAACACCCCCGAGAAATGCGAAGTTGGTGCACCTAGACGCCACCAACCACGTCATATTTGAAAACGGCTGCTGCTTATAGTTGTAGCAGCCGTGGGACCCGGTCCCCGTTGGCTAGCTAGCTAGCTACGTTTATCCTCCACGGCACGAATCTTAAAGGGATAGGGGGACGGCGGCGTACGCACCACGGCGTGGAAGACGACCCGCTGGTCCTCCCAGGTGACGTACTTCTTCCCCGGCGACAGCGCCGACTGCGCCAGGCACACCATCGACTCCCACTGGTTCCGGTTCAGCGAGTCCCCCACGAACATGAACCGCTTCCCCCGGAGCCTCTCCATGAACAGCTTCGCGTCAAACCTTCAAAATTAAGGGGGGGAAACTTGCCGTTTATGCATGCACATCCAGCTATTCCATGCCTGTATGTCTGAGCCTTCAAAAGAAGCAACGTACAATACGTTTCTACTGCAAATTAAGACGTGTATGTGTGTGTACCTGGGCATGGAGCAGTCGTTGGGCTGCCACCGCCACTTCTGGTAGGTGTCGTCGCGGCGGCCGTTCTTCATGCACGTCACCTGCGCCGTGAGGAACTGGCACTCCTCCTCCCGGTACAGCGGGTAGCTGGCGTTGTCGAACACCCACTCGCCCTTGGACAGGTCGCACGTCTCCGGCACGCTCAGCACGGCCGGCGCCACCGTCTTCTTCGCCGCCCGCTGCCTCCTGGGCTTCTTCGCTTTCTTCGGCTTATTGTTCTTGCTGGTGACCTTCCGGACTTCCTGCGCCGTCGTCTCCGTCACAGCGTGCTTCGGCTTCGGCTTCTCGTCGTCGCGCGGCAACACGACGGCCGTTCCCGAAGACGAGATGTCGCGCCGGGGGGTAACGCGGGCGACCTGGCCGGGCGAGACTGCCGCCGCCGGCGACGAGGACCCCGCGCGAGCGAGCGGCTCAAGCGTGAGCGACCGGATGTCCTCGCCGTACATGATGATGACGAAGATAACGAAGAAGACACCCGCCACGTACACCGGCAGCCGCCCGCCCTTGCGCAACGACGACACGGCGTGCTTCGCGCCGAACGGGTCGAACGCCCCGGCCCCGGCGCCCACGCCCGCGCCCGCGAGCAACGACTTGCGCCGGCCGGCGAATTGCATGGCCCCCGCAGCTTGCTAGTCGCTCGCTCTGCACGTACGTGGTTTGCTTGGATCGATCGATGCGTGCGCGCGCGCAGACGGAGAGAGCTAGCTAGCCGCGCGAGGGTGCAGGGTGTTTTATGGATTGGCGCGCGGGCCTGGGGGCCAGCACTCAGCAGCGGGGGGCTGCGGATTTGGCGAGGGGTAGCCATCTTTTGTTGATGTCGGGCGTTGAATGGGCAGATAAGGGCATCTCCAACGGTGTTCGTCACTTTAAATTTTAGTCCGAAGAAAGGATGCGAAAAGATAGAGAATATTTTTTTTATAAGAGATAAACTTGTTACATAAATAATTGTAAATAGTGAGTGTGTAAAAAAAAGTGAAAACGAATAATTTGATAGATAAACCGTTGGAAATGTTGCCTTTAATGTTGTATGTAGATAAGTTAGAGGCTTTAGAGACAATCCTTACAAGGACTTGTCTAAGAAACTTATTCCCGATTGGAATTATTGTGGATATATGGATCGAGAATTTAAATTAAAATCATAGCTTACCATGTAGATAAATAGCAGGGATTTTAGTCTAATCAAATAAAATTAAAGAGATAAACTATTGTACATGCCAAACTATTGTACATGCCTAAACAAGACCAACCAGATTGGTCACAAGGATTTGATTCGTTGCCAATTCAAAGGCTCCCAGACTTGGCCAGAAGAGGCATGCACGGAGAAACGTGGTACATCACGTCATCGATGGATCGACTAGATTCGAGTCCTACGTATATACAGAGAATACAGCACAGGTATTAAATAATATACTAGTTATTCTTCCACGAATTTAGTACAATTTTGTAATTACCATGCATAAACTGATTTTTTTAGCAGACTTAATAAAGATTAATTTGGATGACGAGCTGATATAAACGGTTCATTGCGAATGATCTATATACAATATCCTTATGGTCAACGGACAACGTGATAAGAACAAATTGGCTCATGAAGGGAGCAGAGAACAACATGCATACGCATGACACAATTACATGGTGGTGTTTCAGAAATAAACAGTTGGGCTTCTTGATTTATCCCGTTTTCTTTATTTGGGAGAATCATGCGTGGAGGTCTAGCAGCTTTCTGGCTTTTTTCTGAACAACAGGCAAGGGAACTGTCTAACTTATTACTCCCTTCGGCTCACAATAACAACTTGTTTAGGACATCTACACGGTTCTCAAAATATAATTTTTACGATTAATTACTATTATAACATATTTATAAAATCCAATAAAATCATAATAGTATGAAAGTACCTTTTAAAACAAATCTACATATGATTTTCATGCATCTAATCTAAATATTTTAAAATATATTGATAGAGAAAGTTTTCAAAGTTTGACCACACGTATTCCAAACCGACTTATTTTTGTGAACTGGTGGGAATAATAAAGAAGGTAGCACAAACAACCCAAGACGGACAAGTTTAGAGATTGAACTTGACGAGGATCTAATAATCCTCAATTAATTAAGTTATTTATTTATAATATATGTTATAGATAATAATATCTTTACATAACCTTCAGATGTACTACTTATCGTTAATGATAAGTAAATGTCATAAGCTATTCTGCGACCACCTTATATAGTCGTAAGTTATTCTGCGACTATCATATCATGATCATAAGTTTTACTACGGTCACCTCAAGATCGTAAGTTTTACTATGACCAGGCTAACCATGACCACCTTATGGTCAATAAAGCCCACAGATAAGTGGACCCAATTGACTAAGGACATTATGCGCTGTGTTTAAATATACGCAGTAGTTAATATGTGTTATTATCCTCCGATATAATTATATGTATTAACCTCTGTCTCTAACGTAATTGCAAGGCGAACATGAGAAGTTAGTCTCTCTGACAATAACTACCATCAAAACATGTGCATTTTATCAACTATTGAGGCGTCTCTTGGTACGGGGCAACTGTCACCCCCTCAGATGCTATATAAAGGATGACGCCGGTGGACAGAGGGACAATAACAACCAAAAAACAAGACATGACTCATTAGCCTTAGCCTTAGATGACTTTTTTCTTGTTGTACACATAATCAATATAGAAACACATGAGTATGGTTGTTATTCTATCAGAAGAAGGTCCGAACCTGTCTAAAAATATATGTGTCTCATCTTACGTAGTCTCGATCAAGGAGCCCCCCAGTATTCATTTCATAAGTTCGATATTAAAAAAAATCAACATAACTTAATTACACAGGTGTGAAATGCTCCAAGCACTTGGCTCCCACGAGGGTCCAAGTTCTATCTTCTTTCTTAATCTTTGCCATTAGATCCATAGGACTAGTTGACATGTTATTTAATATTCTATTATTGTGTTCCTTCCTAATTTTCCAGGTGGTGAGGATGACCACCGTGGCTATCGCCCTTCTTGGGAGTCATCCCAAACTAATAATCTTTGACCACAATCTTTGACACTCCTGCTATCCGCCCAATGGGATGGCCTTAGTGGTTCCCAACCCAACCATTTTGTCAGCGAACCCCACACCCGTCTATAATATCTACACATGTAGAAAAGGTGTGAAGTTGTTTCCAGCGTGTGTCTGCAAAGGGGGCATATGTGTTGGTTCGGCCAACCTCTCACTTGCAATCTGTCCGATGTCCAGAGATGGTTCTGAATTGCTACCCAAGCGACGAACCTGCATTGGGGGTGTGTGTTTTCCATATTACCTTTCTGTGGTTTGTTGTTATTAAGTTGATGAACTGCAGTGCACACGCAGATGTCGCTGTGTATCTTCCCTCTGGTGTTATTTTCCAAGTGATGTCATCCTAGACAATTGGGTCGAGTTCGGTGAGCCATATTTTCCTCCATAGGTCTAGGAATTCCTACACATGCTGGGCAGTTATCCCCAAGAATGTTGATGTCCCGGATCCATCGATCGTCCTGTAAGGCCGCACTAACTATTGTGTTCTTTCTTTTGGACATTTGGAAGATATTCGGAGTCCAGCCTTTGGGTGGTGCACCGTCAAGCCACGGTAGGGGCCAAAAGTTAGCTTGTTTCCATCGCCCAAGATGACTGTTGTGGCAGTTGCAAAGAGACGGTGGTCAGCGCTGTCGCAAGAGATCTCCATTCCCACTGAAGGCTTATGATATGTCTTCTATTCTTGCCAGAGTCAGTGGAGTCTAAGGGCCATTGCAAACTTCTGGAGGTTGAGCACGCCAAGTCCTCCGAGTTTGGTTGGCCGGCAAATCTTATCCCAGTTGATCTTACATTTTCTACCTGAGATTTCTTCTGTGGCGGCCTATAGGAAGCGTCGCCTAATGCGGTCTAAGCCATGAAGAATGTATTTCGGAACATTTAGGGCCGTCAGGTAGTAAGTCGAAATCGAGATGAACATCAATTTCACTGCAGGCGGTTGTCATCGAGGTTTGCCTACCTACCAGAAAAATGTGTTGTATGGCCGTCAGAAGCTTTCTGGGCTTCTGACTGTGTATACTACTAGCACACGTCAAGCTAACAACCGGTTTGAGACTTCTAGAACTGAAGAACATGCAGCGATGTGACCGTGATTTCTACATTATGATATGATGATCAGATCCACCGAGTGTCCGAGTGTGCTTCTGCGCAAGTACGCGTACATCTCCGCTACATTGTCATCGCTTGATCATCCCGCAAACACGTCGATGAGAGCACGCTTTATTTTGCAAAAAGGGTACCACCAGCTTAATCCAAGGTTGGATTAATGTACCCTTTAAGATACCATCAGCACATGAGTTCACGGTGGAGTCGTGGTGATACAATACTCGAAAATGTCTCTATAAGAAATTTTGCAAAGCCTTCGACTCGCTTGTAATTCTGGTGCACTGGTTCGTTTGGAAGGAGAGAAATGCAAAAAAAAATTCGTGCAAAGCATAGGACGCCGGCCCGAACTGTTATGGGTGATCAATGAGGAATTGTGGATATGGAGAGCTACGGATTTCTTCAAGAAACAACCGACTAATGACTGAACGGTTCGGACAAATCAGAGGTCGCCTGCAGCTAGCGAACGCCACTCTCCGTCCGAGCCAGTAGTGCAGGTGGAATCGTGAGATATCTGAAAGTGGAATAGTGAGGAATCTGAATTGCCTCTCTCATTCCAGTCTGGTTGCTCACGTATTTGCAATGGTTCAGGGATGGATGGAGACTTGGAGAGATATCTGCTTTTCAGTTTCCACTCATCTTCTTCGGTTCAGAGAATTTGCTCGCGTTGTAAAATACAGTTTGCTCTCGACCGCTCGTATCTGATGTAGTCATGCAGTGGAGACATGAAGTGTTTCACGGAATAGTTATGCTCCCGGTCTAAGACCGTGTTGTTCCAGTGCATGACTGCATTTTGTTTGTCTCCCGTAGTTTTTTACTAGGCAATGGCTCGGCTGGTCGGTAGTTTGAATGTTTTAAGGACCAGGTCCTCACCTGCAATGCTAGTTGACGAGTGATACATGCGCGTTGCCTGAATTCCAGAAGACCTAGCATCACAGGGCATACTGTTCAATCGAGTGTCTGCAGCTCAGGATCGAATTCGGAATTCAGATCTTTTGGTTTCAAGATTATGCCATGTACGTACCCAGCATCACACAGAAGAGAAAAACTAGGGCCGGTTAATCACGGCAATAATTGATCGACGACGGATCGGACACAGCAAGAACAAAGAGAGTTGCTTTTGTAACCATCTGGGATGAAACTTGAAGACAAAACGCACGGTGGTTCGTAAACGACATGGCCTCTCCGTCACGCGGGTTGGAACTTGGAAGGGGTCGAGGACCACGGGCTTCCGGGCAGATTAGTAGGCTTCCCCAGCCTCGTGCACGCGCGCAAACCTGCAAGAATTGACGGGCGCTATCAGTTTCAGCTTTAGCGGAGGAGAGGACCAGCCATGTATTGACGTGATCAGAATCAGACGTACGACCAACTGGAATCCAGAGATTACGCGCTGATTATCTCAAATAAATTCAGGTCAAGTGGTAATTCCTTTCGAATTTTAAACAGACACCGCGGTGGATTTAGTGCCAAGGGGGAGTGTGTGCATCTTCGCAAGTCGCATCTGTTGGTCCTTGTTTATTTATGTGCAAGTAGCAGGGTTGCTCACGTATTTGCGCAGTTATATTTGTTTCGAAGTTTGTATAAATAGTTGCGAAATAATTGAGAATATATTTGTTTCGAAGTTTGTATTTCAAAATACAGTTATTTAGAGATTTCACTATGAAATTCTCATTGAAATCAAATATCTCATTTTATTTTATTTTTATTTCGAATTTTATATATTTTTTGGCTGCATTTCGTATACAAATATATTTTCCTATTTTTGTTTATTTTTTTGGATTATAATTATTTAGGTATTTTACTTAGAAATTCGTATGGAAATCAAATTACTGATTTTATTTTATTTTTATTCTAAATTTTAGTTTTATTGTACTTGAAGTGAACTTTTTCTTTTAATCTAGATAGATATTTCTCTTTTTTCACATATTAACGTGAGAATTTCTAGATCTTGAGAGTGAACGTGATGACTTCTTTTGACTCTATTTTAATAAGCTAGATATATTTGTTCCGTTGTAGTAGTCACACGTGGAATGGATCAAACTTATCGCATCGTAAGAAGGGCAGATAGATACTTGGAGATATGGAGAGAAAAAATTGACAGCTTTTGCCAGAGTAAAGCAACAACTGCGCGTACCGGCCACGGTTGCTTGAGGGTTTGTTCACACGTTTAGCCTAAGCAACAACAGGGGTTGGGCATGGTGCATTTTCTGTGGCATTGTCTAGGGGATGAGAAAATTGTACGGTAGGTCTCTGAACTTGCAAGATTATGTCATTTAGCTCTCTAAACTTGTGTTTTATTTTCTTAGCTCTCTGAACTTGCGAGGTTGTGCCGTTTAGCTCTCTAAACTTGCATTTTACTTTCTCAGTCCTCTGAATTTGCGAGGTTGTGCCACTTAGCTATCTGAACTTGCATTGAAGTGAAGTTTATTGCATGCGATGCCAGAGACTTCGTCTCCCCCAAGTCCAGTGACCTTGTCGCCGCCCTGTTCCAACCGTGCTCTCTGTTGTTGATTTTGTGCTAAATTGTTGGTAAATCTTAGTGTTGAGAAACCAACTGGGCCAAGGAAAGGCCCAGTCCGGTGGCTCTATTGGGCCCTTGTCAAAACCCTAGCAGGGACCTTTATCTATAAATAGAGGGTGACCATCAATAATTGTATGCGTACTTTTACATAAGAGAAATAAAGAAAATAGTGAAGAAGCCCCCCATATCTCTATGTCATATTTTACTTTTTGTACTTGTGTATGTGCGATTCTACTTCCATCTACGATGTGATTGATCGGACTTGACTCGTCAGCGACGGTTCCTCAACACGTTATCAGCATGAACTACTCTGGTCTACCTCTAGGCCTCCTTTACTCAGATCAAAAGGTAATCGTCAAAGCACGCCGCTAGTAGATTGAATCACCTTTCTAGATCGTTTTTAATTCCACAAATTTTGCTTTCTAGATTATTTTCTATGGTCCAAATCCGCCTTAATCTACTTGACGAGGATTAAAACCTCGATGTATTATTTTAATACATAAGAGAAGACCATACGACTTCGTGGTCGTAACCCCTAAGGCTAACGACCTCACTGGTCGTAAGGATTCCAGAGGTTACACAATAAATACCCTGGTCGGACAAGGTCCCGTACCTAGTCCCCGACCAGTTGACTACTCGTAAGGCTATGAACTGGTATCAAATGGAACAGAATCCAGGTATATCCTTACCGTGTGATGAATGGAACATGTGCTGTATATTCCATACCACGCGATGTTACATAATTCTAAGACACTGGACTACGGTTGAATGTCTCACCGACATATAACCGCACAATAGTTGATACCCTGTCAACTGACACCTCTCTCCGAACAGACGTGTCACTTCCTAACAGGCGTCTCTCTAAAGAATAACTGTCACCGCTTCATTAACTACTTAAGGAGGACCGCGAAAGATGGAGAGGGGGGAGATCCAAGGCAATTGAGAAGATTAGCAGTTGATTTGGTTACGACACCAAAGCAAGCATTGTATTCCAGTGTAACTAGGATTAGCCTTTTGTTTGAAGAGATGCATTCCTTGTAATAGAAAGTTCATAGCAATAAATAGTGACCCTATTCCATTGCAGGAGATACACACCATTTTCCTCTATTTTATATATTCATAAGATCAACGATTTGATCGCTGACATTACTGCTAGCCGACTTGGAGTCGCTGGCCAAGCTGATCGGTAGATTGCATAAAAAAAGTATATGATGATTGTACCGTAGACAGGACGGAAAAATAAGAGAGAGGCATGCACGACAGCCGCCGGCGCCAACGTACGCTGCCACCGCCCACAACGTGAGTGCACGGTCCCCACCATGGCCAGCAGTAGGCAACAGGCCCCGCACGGCTCTGCTCCGCCACCATGGGCACGTGTGCTGGCCCCACTGCCATCGCACTTCCGCGCCACTGCTCTGCCTAGCACAGCCGAAAGACCGCCACTGCCTCTTGGAAGGTGCCAGCGCGTGGGCCCCGCTTCCGCCGCCATGGCCGTCGTGCCTCCGTGCCCGGCATGGGTGAGCCGCACAAGGCTCTACATCCGCCGCCGCGCGAGCATGCATCGGGTCCCACTGTCGTCGCACCTCCGTGTTGCTCCTCCACCTTGCACCGCCGAAAGGCCGCCGTCGCCCTACATGGGGTCGGCGGCCGAGAGCGCCAGCTCTGCCTCCGACGGGCGACCCCGCTTGGCCGCCGTAGCTTCCGTCGGATGATGCAGCAGGACATCGCATGGACACCACCACCTCCGGCGGGAGGCATGTGGGCCCTATACGGCCACTGCACTAGTCGCGCCCGCCACATGGCTTGGCCTCGCCCCGTGTCGCTCAGGCGACTAGGGTTTTTAACGCTAGCCGCACACGAAACCGGCCGCGGGCGGTCGTTGGGCCGAGAGGCGAACCGGGCCGAGGGAGCCAGGCGGACCAGGCTGCGGGATATGTTGCGGATCCCTCTACCCCATTTTAGAAAATTACGCAGAAAATTTCTTAGAATTGAAATTTAACGAATTAGCCCTCGGAATTGCAGAATTAACTGAAATTTCATATTCAAGCATAAAAGGGCATCAAGAATTCAAATTTTGAATCATTTTTAGCATTTGTAGCATGTTTAGCACTGTTGTTATTATTATCTGTATTTATGTACTATTTTAATTAATCATAATTGCTTAAATTGCCTTTGATTATTGAAATTAGCAGTAAAATTATAGAAAAATGCGTAGAAAATTTTGAAATATTACGAGAGTATTTTCTACCATTATCCAATTTATTTCATGTATTTTATCTACAGTAAATTTATGTATTTCTTGCATGCACATATAGATGACATGCATCACGAACCAAGAGTTCGAGGAGCTGACCCAACACGGTCAAAACTACTTGACTTGGGCTTTCGTCGGATTTTACTTGGAGCAAAGAAGCTTTGCGCAGCCATTGGGATTGGTGCATCGAAGGATGTCAAACCCACCCCTGAGGAAAATGATCAGACACTTCACTTTCTCAGGCACCACCTCTGTCTAACACTCAAGAATGAGTACATGACAGAGAAGAGCGCGCTAGCCTTGTGAACTACACCAAATAAGTGGTTCAAGAAGGTAAAGTACACCATTCTTCCTCATGCAGAGCAGGAATAGAACCGACTAAGATTTGCTGACTTCAAGACGGTTAGGGAGTACAATTCTGCTCTGCACAAAATCTATACCAATCTTCAACTCTGTGGCAGACAAGTCACAGATGAGTAGAAGATTGAGAAGACCCTCTCCAAATTCCACCCCAATACAGTGCAGTTTGCGCACAACTATCGTCAAGATAACAAATATCGCAACTATTGATATTATGCAGGTTGCAGAAGCTCACGATGATGTTCTCTGCAAGAATATCATCGCCCAGCCACCTAGGAGCTCCGCTAGCTGTGAGGCCAACGTTGAGAGCTTCAAGGTGCGGGCGCCTATAATGAAGAAAAGGGGGAGGAAGGGCAAGGCCGTAGCCTAGAAAGGCAAGCCAAAAGCTCAACAAGAAAATAAGGCCAGCAAGCCAAAGCGGAACAAAAAGTCCTATGGTCAACAAGACCAAACCTGCTACAAGTGTGGCAAGTGGGGACACTGGTCGCGGATGTGTGAAGAACCGCAACACATCGTCAACGCTTTTCAGACCAAGAAGAAGAAGGGCGGCAAAGGGCAGCATAAAACCCACTTTGCCTTCGCTGAGAGGGAGAACTCGCAACAGCTGCCTGCACCGATGGAGGTGGACTCCACTCTTGCAGCCGCACCCCCCTTGATATTACAGCAGCTGCCGCCATGATTTCCCAAGAAGAGCATGTCACCCCTGAGAAAATAGCAGCTGAAGTCTCTAACTTCTTCGTGGACTCAGTCTAGTGCACAAAATGCACTTAGACTTTAAATATCATTTATTTTGTGTGTGGAATAAGTTATACTTTCGCGTGGATGATGGTTGTATGCTTGTGTAGAGCCTTAAATAATTTATTTCTCGTGATAGTTGGATGATATTATTTAAGTAATTCATTTATTCATATAATAATAGCACGATATGTTCTGATATTTAAATTATTTTATTTATGTGTTGGTTGCTTCCTACTACATATTAATAAAGTACTTTATATTAGAACGCGTGTGGCGCCCCATGGAGGAAGTGTGCTTAGCTGAAAATGGCATAACAAATACCATCTTGAGAGCGACAAAATTCTTTTAGTCGATCAGAAAGAATGCTGGTAGTCTTACGACAATTGCGGGTAGCGATGCTTGTATAATAGGCTTAGGAAGGTCCACAATTTATACTCCCGATGGGCACAACTTTGGCTATTAAAGAAGATTTGTTGTACCCAAAATCGACTAGAACTCTACCAAGTTTCAAGGATATTCATGCTAACAGTTTCCATATAGAGACCGAAGAAGAGTATAGTAAGGAATACCCACTCTTTACAAAGCGTGAAAAAGTGGCAAAAGGGTATTAAGATAACTTCTTTCATATGAGACTAGGCTATACTACATTAATATTAACGCACCTACAGCCTATACAGCATGGAAACTATATTTAGAAGCTCTGAACTTTTCTGTCTCTAGCATGATAGATTAGGTCACCCGGGTCTTAGGATGATGAGAAATATAATTAACAATTCACAGGGACATAATGTCGATGTAAAGAATTTACCGAACCATGAATATTTTGCGTGCCCCGCATGTGCCACCGAAAAAGTAATTAGTAGACCTTCTGCCCTGATAGTGAAGGATGAAGTCTTTGCATTCCTGGAACGTATTCAGGGAGACATCTGCATTCCTGGAACGTATTCAGGGAGACATTTGCGGTCCTATACAACCCCTGTCGGGGCCATTTAGGTATTTTATGGTGCTCATCGACGTTTCCTCGAAATGGTCACACATGTGTTTATTGTCTAGGAGAAACCATGTATTTGCAAAGCTAATCTCACAGATAATTCAAATTAAAAAAAAATTCCCTGATCATCATGTGAAGTTCATCAGAATTGACAACGTCAAAGAATTTACTTCGAATGCATTTGATGATTATTGCATGACGATGGGAATTAAAGTTGAACATTCCATATCGCATGTCCACACCCAGAATGGACTAGCAGAGGTATTAATTAAAGAATTAAATTTATTGCCCGACCGCTTTTACAGAATTGTAATTTATCAACTTCATGTTGGGGACACGCAATTTCTGCACGCAGTAACTCTCATCAACTTTAGACTATCGTTATAAAACATCCATTCACCTATGCAACTAGCGGAAGGGTCAGCACCTAAAATTTCTCATTTTCACAAATTTGGTTGCAAGGTTTATATATCTATACCACCACCACAACGAACTGCAATGGGCACTCTCCGAAAGTCTAGGTGTTGGACCGAAAAGGCGACTAGACGGGGGTGAATAGGAGCACGCTCACTTTTTCATAAATAATTGATTCAATAAGATTTTACTCCAGTAGCTATGGAAGCTATGAAGATCAATATACCAGTACATCGGAAGACTAGTATTGAATCCAATTTAACCCCCTAAGCAATACGACAAAAATCAACACGAGCTGAAGCAAATCGGTCTTTGGCGATCATTGGTGGTCTGGCGGTCGGCCGGTGGTCTGGTGATCGACCACCACCAAAAACAGATCAAACAGCCCCGATGACGAAGTTGCAAATAGATGAAACTTTTGATATACAACTCCAAACTCGATGAAACTTGGAACACACCTTCTCTATGATGTCATGAACCTATTCCGATCCAAGATTATGATAATTCTTGGAAGAATTATGATCATTTTGCATTTGAGATGAGGAAGGTCCAAAGCCGAGTCAAAACGAAAACTAGATCCAAAACCTTGCTCGTGGGTGATTGATGATCAAGATGATCCTAGGTATGTTCCCACATGTTACAGCAAGCTAGATCACATGAAGAATTCAAGCAAAAACTCGCGGATCAAAGAAAGACTCAAAATCATCAAATAGAGAGAAAGAGCGCAAAGAGGCAAAATATTTATCAAACTTTCCTTTGATTGATTTGATATGATTTGGGCTTACAGCCACTCCATCAATGGAGGACAATGCTCAATCCAAGAGCACAAAAATCACATCACACTCTCAAGAACCCTAGCCTCCACAAAACCTCTCACTAAATAAAATTAAGGTTTCAAAAGAATAAAAGAGGCGAAGAGAGGGGGCAGCCACCACCCTCCTCTATTTATAGTGGAGGCTTAGACCTTCTAGAAGTTTGACTTAATTGGGCTCCCGTTAAGGCCCAATACAAACGGGTCACACACGCATGCATTTTAATGCGTCGTCTTTATCGCATCTTGACCTAATTAGCTTCACCTTGCGCTATCTTGCACCGTGGGTTGGCCAATAGACCACCCTTATCCATCTTGCACCACGCTTGAGTTCATTTACCTCACCTGGTATCGTTGATCGTTCTGGACCTCAGCTCTCCAAGCCTAGTCCCGATCATCCTCGCCGTTGACCGTCCTTGACCACCAAGCAACCTGCACAACAATAGACAAGCAATACGAATCTGGGAACAAGTTCTTCACAAATTGACCCATGTTAGTCAAAACATGCATCATGCAACACACATGCACTGAAACTCATGACTTTGACCTAACAACCAATCATCGCCGCCACGACGAACGACGACATAAGTGAAAACCGGTCAGACCGCCCCATGGCGGTCGATCGCCTACAACGGTCGACCGCCACCTATAGGCGGTCGGATGCGCGATTGAGACTTAGCCGATTTCAGCCTCTGAAATTCCGAAACCTACTGGAAATTTAAAACGAATAGAGCTTTTGACTGGAGACTCCAAAAATTATGAGACCAGGTGCAATAGAATCCCCTCTCTTGCCTGCTACCTCTATTTTGGCCCAGCTTAAAACACAACCTTTGGTATCTGGCCGGTCCGACTACCGCCAAGACCGGTCAGACCGCCGCCTTGGCCGGTCAGACCGGTTATGGCCTGACAGCACTGTTTCTTTGCCGAAAACACGCAAAACGATAAACCTTTAACGTCATTGCCAATTATCACATCATCCTAAGATCTGGAGCATATCCCCATGATATCCACTCTAGGATATATGTTGGTTATGAGACAACATCTATAATCAGTTATTTGGACCCTATGATGGGATATTTGCATACTGTTCAATTCGTTGATAGTATATTTGATGAGGATAGTTTCCCATCGTTAGAGGAGGAAATCAACCCCTTAATGAAAAATGCTAAACAATAACGTAGCAAGCCACGAGAATCCAAGCACATGACCCGCGCACTAGTAAAACAAATAGAGAA
This sequence comes from Hsuehochloa calcarea, assembly GCA_036346395.1. NCBI lineage: Eukaryota > Viridiplantae > Streptophyta > Magnoliopsida > Poales > Poaceae > Hsuehochloa > Hsuehochloa calcarea. Next base: position 72,067,969 of record CM070594.1, on the reverse strand, counting down.
GTCCAGAATATAATTGATTTGCAAGCATTAGCGAATCAACTGCTTGACCAAGTCGCACGTGTCTGTACGCAATGAATCTGGGAGGGTTTAAATAGCAAAGAAAGTTGAAGGTACCCCTAATCTCATCCAGATGCCTTAGAATAAAAGGACAATAACTCCGACCCTCTAATCCCAAGTAGCCGAGGACTCTTGGTGAAAAAGGATAAGAAGGACTCGACACAGCTGATCACCGAAGTTCACCAGAACCAAAAGGGGAGCCAGTTGAGACCTGGTACCAGTATGACACCTTTAGAAAATAGCATATCGGATTGAACATTCCAATGGAAGGAGAAACCAACAGGGATATGTGTGCACATATCGGAGCTGAAAAACTAAAGGGACTTGCCCCTGTAATTGGAAGCAACGGTGAGTAAGTAGAAACATTAGAATAATTATCCCATGAAGAAATAGCTATAAACTATGTGACCACGGGGAGTCTATGAATAGGACAACAACCAATGTTGATATTTATTTTGCAAAGAAAATTCCACAATCATCGATCTTGATCCAAAGCCTGCATCGCTTGTTGAATGTAAGAAAAGATCATATTGGGAAGATTAGAAGAAGGCAATAAAATGGAGGTGTTAGTGCCTGTAGGTCGCACGCCTCCCTATGTGCGCCCCATAGGGTATAAGTGAGTATTTGTTTGAAAGAGAAATGAAAATAATGAAGTTGTAAGATATAAAGCAAGATTCGTTGCACAAGGTTTCAATCAATGTCCAAATGTTGATTATGAATAAACATATTCCCCGCTCATGGGTGGAGTTACCTTTAGATATTTAATCTCAATGGCAGTGAACTTGAATTTCGAAATGAAATTGATGGATGTGGTAACTTCATACCTTTATGAAAACTTAGATTCGGACATTTATATGAATATACCTGAAGGTATCCCTGTCTCGAACCAAGACAACAAATAGAAATCTATACAGTATGAAACTCAGAAAATATATGTACAGACTAAAGCAATCAGGCAGGATGTGGTATAATCGCTAGAGAGACTTCCTATGCAAGAAAGGCTACACGAACAATGAGGATTCTCCCTGTGTATTTATACGATGATCCCAAAATGGATTTTGTATAATCTCAATGTATGTAGATGATATGAATGTCATCGAAGCCCTGGAAGATATTAAGGAAGCAAACTCTTACCTGGAGTCGGAGCTCGAAATGAAATATTTGGGTAAAAACCAAATATTGCATAGGCTTGCAGCTTGGGCATGTCCCTGAAGAGATATTAGTGTATCAGTCAGCCTACACTCAAAAGGTGTTAGAAATGTTCGGCTTTGAAAAGGCATACCCTTCGAAAGTGTTGATGGTCGAGAGATCTTTGCAGCAAGACAAGGTTCCGTACAAACCTAGGGAAGAGGGAGAGGAAGTCTTGGGACCGGAATTTCCGTACGTAAGTGCAATAGGAGCCCTAATGTATTTAGCAAACTATACTAGACCGGACATTGTATTTGTCGTAAACCTATTAGCAAGGCATAGTGCAGAACCTACAAAAAGGTATTGGTAGGGAATAAAGGACATCTTCCGATACCTCTAAGGATGCAAAGACCTTGGTCTGTTCTATATAAAGAACCAAGACCTGACTATGATTAGCTATGCAGATGCAGGGTACCTGTCGGGCCTGCATACAGCCAAGTCACAAACAGGCTATGTATTCCCATGTGGTCGAATTGCAATTTCATCGAAATCGTCTAAGCAAAGTCTTGTATTGATCTCGACGAACCACTCAGGAATCATATAATTGTATGAGGCCTCACAAGAATGTGTTTGGCTTCGGCGGATGATTCACCACATCCAGCAGTCGTGTTGATTGAATACTACGTAAACTCACACTATTATCTATGAAGATAATGCAGCTTGTGTTGCACAAGTACAGATGGGTTTTGTGAAGAGTCATGTCACAAAACATATCAACCCCAAGTTCTTCTATGCCCATGAATTGAAAAAGATGGATGAAATTAAAGTACTGCATACTAAGTCATGTGAAAATCTTACAAATTTATTCACTAAGTACTTCCAGCATTTAGATTTGAAAGGTGCATGTGTGGAATTGGAATGATAAGACTTAAAGAAGTACAGAACTCAGGGGGAGAATCTTGATCATGAAGATCGAGTACCCAAATAATAAATCTTGGAGATTAAATAAAATTGGGTGGGTCGTGCTCTTTTCCTTTGACGAGTTTTCCTAAAGTTTCTCGATGTCGACGATTAAATCGTCGATCTTATGAATATATAAAAATAGAGAAAAATAGTGTGTATCTCTTGGAATAGAATGGGATCACTCTTTATTACTATGAACTGGCTATTACAAGGAATGCCTGTGGTCAAACAAAAAACTAATCCTAGTTACACTGGAGCACAATGCTTGCTATGGTGTTTTAATCAAATCGACTTCTAATCTTCTCCATTGCCTTCAATCTGATCCCTCCTCCTCTCCTCCGCGATCCTCCTTAACTAGTTGATGAAGTGGTGACAGTTATCCCTTGGAGAGACGCCTGTTGGGAAGCGACGCGTCTGGTCGGAGAGATGTGTCAGTTGACAGGGTATCAACTGTTGTGCGGTTATATGTCGGTGAGGCATTCATTTGTAGTTCAGTGTCTTAGAATTATGTAACGTCGCGTGGTATGGAATATACAGCACGTGTTACATTCATCACACGGTAAGGATATACCTGGATTCAGGTCCAGATGATACCAGTTCATAGCCTTACGAGCAATTAACTGGTCGGGGACTAGGTACAGGACCTTGTCCGGCCAGGGTATTCATTATGTAACCTCTGAATCCTCTCGACCAGTGAGGTCTCTAGCTTTAGGGGTTACGACCACGAAGACATATGGTTTCTCTTTATGTATTAAAGTAATACATAGAGGTTTTAATCCTCATCACTCGACTAATATTTTTAATAAGGCAATTCGTGTAACATGACAGGTGTATGTTATGTACTCTTTCTCCAAGTATTTTTCCCACTGGGTTTTTCAGAGTTTTGATGAGGCATAGGCATTTCGCGATAAGTGCTCAAGGCGGAGTGTTCAGAAACCGACTTGGCCAAGGAAAGGCCTAGTCCGATGGCTGTATTGGGCCCTTGTCAAAACCCTAGCAGGGATGTTTGTCTATAAATAGAGGGTAGCCATCAATCATTGTATGCATACTTTTATAAAAGAGAAATGAACAAAAGAGTGAATAAGCCCCCAATATCTATGTGTCCTATTTTACTTTTTGTACTTGTGTATATGCTATTCTACTTCCATCTGCGAGGTGATCGATCACACTGGACTCTCCAGCGACGGTTCCTCAACACTTAGCATGCTTGGATCCTGGTCCTCAGAGGGGGTAGTACCTCCTTCTTGAGCTCTACGGTTAGCCCAGCTCTCGGTCGACTTCAGTTCAATCTCCACCTCCTCTACATATCTCCCATTGAAACTGAAGGGAAACGATCGAGATGCGCTCCAACCTAACACCAAAGCTGTTGGGCCGACGACTAGAGGGGGTGAATAGGAGTACAATATCTTTTTCACCTTGATAAGATTCAACTCAATTATCACTCCAGTAGTTATGAAAATTAAAGTACAAGCACAGCGGAAGTCATGTGTTGAATTCGACGAACCCCGAGAACACGCAATGCAAAAAAACACCAAAATCTCAAAGAGAAGACACACGGGCAGTCAAACCTCTTGAGATGGGCAGTTTAACATCTAGAAGAATAAACAGCAAAATCAACATGATTTCAAAATAATGAATCGACTCAACTTTTAATCAGGTGATCCAAATCCCCACAAATTTCGACCATAACTCATCAAGAAGGTCAGCAAATCTATTCCAATCGACGATCGGGAAGAGCAAGGCAAAAGTTTCATGAATTTCTTAGATGAGGGAAGGATGGCACAAGAACCTAGGAAAATTAAATTTTGATCCTAACACTTGCTCGTGGGTAGATGATGATCAAGATGATGGTAGATACATTCTCACATGTCACAGCAAGTAAGATTAGAGCAAGAAACCAAATGAAAACTGTAGGATCATCAAAATCTCAAAAGTCACCAAAGAGAAAGACAGAACAAGAAGAGACTCATCTTGAGGAAATCTTGGTTGGATTGATTTGACATAGATGCTGGTTTACAACCACTCCACCATGGAGGACAAAAGCACAACACTTGAGCACACAATCAATACACTCTCACAAACTTTAGCCTCAACTACTCTAAAATTTCCAAAACACAAATTATAAATTTTCTCTTGGAAAGACTTTTGAAACTGCACATCTTGATATTCCCTTTCATAGTGGAGGCAAGGATTAAAGAGAAAACCCGAACTAGCACCCGTTAAGCTCACACGCAAACGGGTCTACACTCACACACGCTTCTCAAAGCAGATGTCGAACCGGGTTTTCAAAATTTGTTTTTTCGTGATCTTTATCTTCACTTGACAAAAACCGTCTCTCCTTGCACCGTCTTGCGCCGCGGTTTAGCCAAAGATCATTAAGGAGGTATTTTAGAGAAGTTACAAAAATACCCCTTCTCGATCCTTCTCTAAAGACCGAGTACAATCTTCATGAAGCAATCGCATGCTTCGCCACTTGTAGGTTGATCAACAACTCTCTTCATATCGGCAAGTCTCTCCCATCCAACTCCCACAGAAACCACCATGGCACTTGCACCGACCCCCGAGCCGCTTGATGCACCCCGTTGCACCGAACTTCCTATTCGGTCATCCTTATCCATTTTGCATCATGCTTGAGTCAAATGACTTCACTAGGCATCCTCTATCGTTCTAGACCTTAGCTCTCCAAGTCTAGTCCCGATTATACTCGTCGTTGACCTCCAAGCCTCCTGCACAATAATAAACCAAGAAATCGATCTCGGGTATAAGCTCTTCACAACTTAACCCACCTTAGTCAAAACATGCATCATACAACATATATGCACTAAAACCCAGGAAATTGACCTAACCTACGATCATTGCCACCTTGCCAGCCAATGAATAGGGCAAAATCAGTTAGACCACCACCCTTAGCTGATCTGACCGCCCTGGAAGATCTGACCGCCCAGCTGGGTCGCTCTGACCTCCAGCACATTGGCTTAGCTAGATTTTCTCCTTGAAAATCCGAAACCTCTTTGGAAATTTAAAATGAATAAAACTTTTAACTCGATGCTTCAAAAATTATGAGACTAAGTGCAGAAGAATCTTTTCTCTTGCCTACACCATCTATTTTTTGGCCCGGCTGTAAACTTGAAAGTTACCTTTTTGGCTGATCAGATCGCCACTTACGATCGGTCTGACCGACGACCCTTTGGCCTACCCCTAGCCCGATTTGTCCGCTAAAGGTGACCGGTCAAACCGTCAGCTAGGTCAGTTCGACCGATGTCCTAGCCGGTCTAACCACCTATTGTCAGGTAGCAACTGAATTTTGTCAAAAATAGATAGTTCAACAAACTCTCCTGCCGTTAACAATTATATTATTATGCTAAAATTATAAACGTATCCCACGATATCCACGGAAACCCATCAAAACGGAGTGTCAGGTCGTTGTCGACCAGCTTGTTTCCTTGGGTAAGGTTTCCCATGAAATGATAAAACCGATTTTGTCTCTTCATTTTTTAATTAGAGGCCAGCGCCTCTGCTCTGAAAAGTACAACTACACTTGTTAACATCGCCCATCCAATCAAGAAAAGCAACCATTTTTTTGGTACCGAAACTAAAAACATATATGGCGATACAGTAGGTAGAAGTTGACAACAATATGTAATGCATTGTTCCATCCGATACAAAAGGAAGTTGTATTAGAATACATTGAGTTAAATCGTACTAATTTTGAATAAAGATATCATCTAAAATATATAGTTTGTATATACGAAAATAGCATAAGTAAATTTGTCGGGAAAAATACTTTCATAATATTACACTTTTTTTTCAAAAATATGACAATAAAATTAGTGATCAAAGATATATCTTGTTGACTTTGAAAAGCCAAAAACTTCTTTTTATGACTAGAGGGAGTAATACACATTTCTATAATTTAAACATCATACAATGTCGTAGCTGATGAAGGTGCCCAAACTTTTATAACTAGTATATATACACCTCTAATACACAATGTATATGCACTAACTAATACACACTCTTTCCTCAATTTGTCTTGGCAGCCTATAGCTCACAAACTCAACAGCCTTAATAGCCAACAAGTATAATGGCCTAGCTGCTCAAAGCCCACCAAACCACAAGGTCAATAGCTCCTTGGCCGTCTAGCGTCTCACACCCAACCTTATCGCTTAGTTACATTCATTGAGCCTGGTTTTTTTCTTCTACAAGTTGGTGACGATGTTGTAATCAGTCGCTTTCAAATTATGAAGGAACGTTGTATCAGGTTGTACTTATATATATATATATATATATATATATATATAGTGGTGTCAGTTGTATTGCAAACGTGTAATTTGTTTCATTTGAACTTCTATCCTATGTCATTTGAACTTTTATGTTAAAATGGATGTGTCACTTTAAACTTGCGCTCTATCATCAAAATCCTAGCTCCGTCGTAAGCACCGTAAACCGTAAAAAGGTATTTAAAACGAGGACCCTTTTCTGCTCGGCAGTAATTTAATTGTAACAACAAACAAGAGTGTCGTGCCAGAATTAAACCGCAAAAATGTATTTAAAACGAGGACCCTTTTCTGCTCGGCAGTAATTTAATTGTAACAACAAACAAGAGTGTCGTGCCAGAATTGCACCTCTATACTAAAAGTCTCGCGACACGCCAAGTTCGAATTCACAGAGAGGTGAATTTCCATGTCTCGTGCTCTCTCCGTCCAATGGAGATACGAAGCGTTTCGATTTGGTTGATACGCCAATAATAATGATCGACGCCGATGGTTCAGCGTTCGAAAGATCCTCTTATTTACCCCCCAAGTCTAAACAAATCAATGGCGTCAGCTCTTAACAGCTAACTCCGATGGTTGCTTTCTGCAGTTACTTCTCAGATGTATTCACAACTTTTCACAATTTCTTTTTGAAACAAAATGAGACCCACGGGCAAAGAGATGAACTGAGACTATTTCATTTCCATTCCTTCGTACTTGTACAGAATCACGACAAGAAACAAACTGATTTTCCAGAAATCTCCAACAACCTTTTCAACTGTTTTTTAGGGAACAATTTTGCATAATTGATTAAAAAAAGCAAACGAAGCAATTTCCTTGGGGAAAAAAAATGCAAACGAAGCAGAAACCCCCTAAAGTGGCCCACCACTCGCGCAATCCCCTAAAGTGGCCCACCACTCGCGCAGAAATAGGGCCCACACGGCCAGACCAACAAGACACGAATAAATTGTTGCATCGAACGCCTCCTCTCTCCCACGCTCCGAACGCCGCCCAACAGCCAACACACTTGCCTCCAAGTCCACCGCTCCGGCCGTCTCCACTCCATGGCTGCCCCCTCCTCCACCGCCGCCACCGCCGACGCAACCATGTCTGGTACCACCTCAGGACGAAGCATATTCCCAGGCCCTCCTCCGCCAACGCCGTCAAACGTTGACCCTCTACCCTCCGCCGCCGCGGGGGGCACCGACGCCGCGCTCTCTGCTTTCCTCCACCGCCTGCTCCTCTCCTCCTCGGCTCCAACTCTCCGCTCGCCGCCATCCGCTCGCTCGGGAACCCAGACGTATATGCCGCCTCTCGTTTCGCTTGAGTCTCCCGACCTGCGCCCCCTTCGCGACGCCGCCGACGTGGGCTACTTCCACCTCTCCGGCCATGGCATCCCTTTCCAACTACCATCTTCTGCCCTCGCCGAACTGTCTCTTATCGACGCGTCCGCGCGACACGCGTACAATCTTTGCACGCTCGGCTTCTCGGAGGAGGAGCAAGAAGCGGACGGCGCTGAGGACCCCGCTGTGGTGTTCGACGTCGACGAGGGGGAGATGGACGCGCTCCCGGCTGCGGTGGAGTATGCGCGGCGGATGAGTGATGTGGGCATGAAGGTGATGGCGCTGCTGTCTGGGTGTCCCGAAGCGGGTTTTGGGGAGGAGCCGTTCGCGGAGGGGAGGAGGAAGGCGAGGTGCCTCATGTGGGTCTCCAAGATCGCCGCTGGCGAGGCGGCGCCTCCGCCCGCCGGAAAGGCAAGGGCGTACCCATACGTCGTGGGCCTCCATTGCCAGTGGGAGGCTTCCGGGCAGGAGGCAGAGCCGACAAGCTGGGTGATGGACGACGGCGGCGAGTGGACGGCCGTAAGCGCGCGCGACGGCGCACTCCTGGTCACCATCGGCGACATTGCTCAGGTACTCGCGTGTAAATCTCTCAGTTTGACCGATTTGCAAATCATAGGATATTATATGCTCATTCCAACTGGAATTTGAATAGCACATATTGCAAATGCACATTTTTTCTTTGTATTTTCGAGTAAGTCAAAATATCGAAGCTAGCTAGTGCACATACTAGATGTACTGTACGTGCTAGTGCCACAGTGCAAGAACAACATCCATTTTATTTTGCAATGGCATCAAGTTCTAAAGTAGGTTGTTTATCACCACTCAATTTGGAGGCAATAAGGTAATTAGGCCCCATGTCTGCATCAATGCTCGGTTTGGAACCCACAAAGACGCTAGAAGAGTCAAAAGATTTCGGCTTCTGAGAACACAAAGCCACCATCATATATATCATGTAGTCTGTTGCTCTTTACTCCTTGGCGGTAGTAACACTCGTCTTTTATGCCGTGCTTCTTTTGGCACGCGTGCTAGGTGTGGAGCAATGGCAAGTTGAAGAAAGTGAGAGGGATGGCTCGCCCCACTTCTGCACCCGAGGACGGGCACGGTGAGCCTGGCCGCTTGTCAGTGACCGTGCTGATCACTATGTCCTTGGACAATGTCGTCTCGCCATTGGTCCCGTTCTCCGGTGATAAAGAAGAGGGCTGCGCCGGCGACGACGAGACGGACGGTGCCGGCGGTGACGGGGATGGGTGGAGGTTTCACTCGTTTTTGCTGGAGGACTATGCATGGAGGGTTTACCATGAGCGGCTTCAGTTCAAGGATCCACTGGTTCGGTACCGGATATGAGATTGTCCAAGGTTCTTGTCCTGTAGCTTTGTTTGTTGGTGTGTGCCTTGCATTGGGTTGGTGTGCGCGCGTGTGTTTACTTTTGGAGTGGTTCGAGGCTTTGAGCATGGGTGAATCATTTCTCGTATGAAATATACGAACTGCTGCTGCCTGGCAAATGATCCCTATAGATTTTTCCAGCAATGCTTTGATAAACTAGCGATAAACAAAGCTAGCGATAAACAAAAGGACACCAAAGAACCTCTAAACATTGTAACTTGAATAGTTTATTCTGTGTGTGGATAGTAGTCTGGGCCGCGCTACAGCCCACGCTTCCCCTGTGCGACGTATGGTGCGCTAGCACCCGCGTCTCTTGCTCGAGATTGGCAGTAAAACCCCTATGTGTGCATCAAATGGCAGTAAAAATTGTTTGTTGGCTCACGCTCCCCCACATCACGAGGAGCGTCAGCACCCGCACCTCCCGCTCGAGTTTGGCAGTAAAATACACACGCACACATCAAAATAGTTGTAAAAATTGCTCGATGTCATTCTAAATTCACAGTAAAAACCTACCAAAATGCAAATGGCGGTGAAATTTTGTTAGTAAAATGATCGCGTGTCACCCTGTGTTGTTATAAAAAAGGTTTTACTGTCATTTCAGTGAGTAAGAGATGACTGTAATATTCGGGATGCTACTTTTATTGGGAAAATGATGTCATGTTGCCGATCCAATGAATGTTATCGTTACCGTAAATGATACCTACTATTACTTGGCATGTCATGTTATTGCTGTAAACCTGCTTGCGCATAATGTTTTTTTGGTAGACACACATCAAAATAGCTGTAAAAATTGCTCGATGTCATTCTAAATTCACAGTAAAAACCTACCAAAATGCAAATGGCGGTGAAATTTTGTTAGTAAAATGATCGCGTGTCACCCTGTGTTGTTATAAAAAAGGTTTTACTGTCATTTCAGTGAGTAAGAGATGACTGTAATATTCGGGATGCTACTTTTATTGGGAAAATGATGTCATGTTGCCGATCCAATGAATGTTATCGTTACCATAAATGATACCTACTATTACTTGGCATGTCATGTTATTGCTGTAAACCTGCTTGCACATAATGTTTTTTTGGTAGTTACGGTGAGTTTGTTAACATTTTACTGCTGATTGAAAATGACAATACTGGTATACCCTACTGAAAAACATGTCTTTATTATCTGATACACAAGTTCTTCCGGTAATCATATGTTTTATTGTAAAAGTAATGCATATTATTGCCACTTACAAAAAGAATTTACTCTATATTAGGTGTAAACACAAAAAAAAAAATGATTTCAGTTTGCTGTGTGGCCTATACTTATCCAGTGTGTCAGGGAGGGTCTTGACGCTGTTGACCTTGTGGAACAACAAATAGAACATCATCTAGGCTCTGTACTCGTTCCCCTTCTCCCGCATACACATGACACTCTTTTACGTTTAGCAGTTTCTGTCAACGGGCAAAACAAAGTAGTGTAAAACTTACCGAGGGAGACGATAAGATTTATTGCTACACGAGTAACCATTTACTGTATAAAAAAAGGCTTTTGCGACAACTTACCAACAGTTCGAGAGGGAGGAACGCCCTGTACCCATTGCTTTGAGGCCTTAGGTCAGCGTTGTCTTGGCGTAAACACTCGATGAACTGAGAGATGAACATGTCTTTAGTCATCTGTCTGTCCTTAAACGACTCTGCCATGTCTTTTCCAGTGGCCACTATGAATACGTTGCTGGACTAGAGTAGAGCAAGGCTGCAGTAAAAATACCGTTCGTGTTAGCAATAAAACATAAGTGAACCCTCGATAAAATAAGTAAACCTTCAGTAAAACAAAAGTTGGTCTATCCAGTAAACTCTCTATTGACATAGCAGTAAAAAATGTTTATGTATCGATAAAAAGTGTGATGATATTCTCCTACCTTTTGAGGTTCTCATTGTTGCATATCAGTCCCCTCACCTCCATGGTCGTCGCCACGAGAACTTCTGGCCGAATTTTGTACGGCTTGAATGGCGACACCATCTTGCTGGGAGCTTTTGCCAGCCTCTTCCCAAATGCACTAGCATCATCGGTGTCCCTCTGGGCTGAGGGGGGAACGCTCTTCCCTACAGCTGTCTTCCCTACTGGCACCGCTTTTTTGGTTGCCGCTGTGACCATCGTCTTTGTCGGCCTACGATCGGTGAGTTTTATCTTGATCTTTGATTTGGTGGTGGCGTCCTGTAGAAAAAAAAGACTCGTGTCTCTTAGTTTACTATCTTATTGTATTTTGTCTTTATTGAAAATATCGTGATAATTTACTGCTACGAACCCTGTACCTTTGCCACGCTGGGTCTACCAGGCGGGTCTTTACGTGCATCAGTAGGCGCCTTCACTGCCTCCTTTTCTGGGAGAATCCCCTCAAAGGTGTCCGTTGCTCCCTCTTTTGTTGTTTCCTGCGGTAAAAAAAGAGCATTATTTTACTGTCATGTGTCCAACAAATTACTGTATGTGTCATCACATAATACTGCCAGTGGCCTCAGTATGTACCTTTGGCGCACTGACACTAGCGACATGCGCCTCCTTGACTTTGCTCGCGGCGGTAGGAGACTCCTATACCTCCTTTACTGGCGGAGGCCCCACCAGGGTGACAATTTGTCTCCTTTAATGACACCTGCAAAAAAATGGATTGAGTTACTGTCAAAAGTAAGTAAAATTACTTCTTTCCTACTCATATTTTATTGTGTCGTTACCTCTGTGTGCTCCAATACTGTCGGGGGCTCTAACAGAACATTAATGGAGCCCTCATTTACTGTCTCCTACGATAAAAAAAAGAATCAGATATGAATTACTGTAAGAACGACCAACCGTACTTGACCATACGTACGCATTTTGTTGGACATTCAGTACCTCGGTTTGCTCCGGGATGGTGAGCAGTAACTCATGGCCCGCCACAGCGGCCAATTCAATTGGTGCCTACGCAGTGTATGCGGTGGGGTGTATCCCCGGGATCGCGGACCGAGCCTATTATGTTGTCGATGTTTGACTCGACATAGCCTGCACAAGAACATTACACTACATCAGCACAAAAAATATTGTGAATTGCTTTAATGTTTACTATGTTTATAATACACAATTACTGTGTGCACCTTACTCACTCTGTTTTGTTTCTTTGCAAGTTTACTGTGTTTACTATCGTTTTATTATGTATAATGTGTCTATTTAGTACACATATTACGTTGGTTTACCGTGATGCGGTAGCATACCTTGAGATTCGTCGTCCTCCACCTCTTGGGTCGGAGGGAATAACGACGACACTGGGACGTAGCGGGATCTCCTAGACACCATGGGGGAAGCGACGATGCTGGTGTCGGTGCCATTGCAGCTAGGGTGGTAGACTCAACCGGCGTTTTGGTTGCAGGCGATTCTGTAGACGCTGGAGCGGGGGCTGCTGTCTCCAAAATCGGGTTGGATGGCGATCTTCTTGCCAAGGCAGGCGATGATGTGGCGTGAAATTGCTTGTCAACATGATCCACGATGGTGACGCGGCTGCGGCCCGTATTTTGGTCTCCACCTGCACTGGCTGCACTAAAGAGTTCGGGAACACTGCATGTATCGGCATGGGGGTTGTTCCCGCGCGCTTCGACGCTTGCGCCTTCTTGCCGCCTCCTGCCGCCGATCCAGACGCATCTGCCGCCCTAAGCAGCCTCCTGGTGATGCTGACTACCTTCGTCTGTGCCGTCTCAACTCTCTAAGGCGCCCTTTGTACCTGCGCCATAGCCTTCTCCGCCTGCCTCATCACCCCCCGGACTCATCATCAAACTTCTCCAGCGCCACGCGTCGCTTCCCCTTGCCCAACGATCCCACCACATCGCCGAGCAATGCACGAACGCTAGGGAAATGCCCCGTGGTAGGTTGTGTGGGTAACTTCGGCAAGTGCGGCATTGTCGTCGTCCTGTGCCACTAACATGTCCCCTCCCTGCTCTTGAACTGGCCATTCAAATGACACGAATGAATTACTGTTGTATATTATCCATATTGCTGTAATGAACATCATGTTTTACTACTAACGGACAACATCAGTAACTCACACTGTGCTTGCCAAACATGTCGACGTCGTCCGAGGCCTTCGTCCTATCTGCAGTGACTATCTTGTCGACGAGAGCGGCCGTGAAGTATGCGGCGCGTGGAGTCTTGATGGCGTCGGGGTAGTAGATCTGTCATGTACAATTTACAGCTTGTTAAATTTGTATTACTAAAGTTGGCTCATGTATTTATTGCATGCGGTAAGTGCGGATGACTTTATTGGTGTGCGCAAGCTGTTTTACTGGAATGTGATGCTTCTATTTATTATGATCATGAAAACAATATTTTTACGACTTGTTGGTTTTTACTGCGTGCGGTAAGCACAGATCGCTATTAATGGCACAAACGAGCTATTTTACTAGGATGTGATCTTATTTACATTGAACATGGCCTGCTTATTTTACTACTTGTTAGTGTTCATTTTACTAAGATTGAAACATATTGTTACTACGTGTAGTATACTATGTTTTGTGAGAGAAAAATCACTAGTGTGTGTGATCTATTTTACTAAGTTCTAAGCTTAATAATTACTGTGGTCCCGCTCTACACATTTTGCTACTTATCAAAGTGCAAAAATAAGAAATGCAACAAATAAGTTTACTTGTGGAACTTACAAGCACGAAGGCGGCGCATCCACTGATAGACTTGGTGCTGCTGTCCTTCTTCTTGTTCCAGTTGCGGACAAACTCCCGAAAGGTCGTTAACGACGTCCTTGCACCAGTTGACGCCGGGGAATTTGTCCAGATGATTCGTCAGCAGAGCATCTTTTCCAGTTATATTGATGTTGGTGGTTGGGAAAATGAGCTTGTTGAAGACAAGGAGGAAGAAACACCACATCGTGAGAGCGTCTGTGCCTCCGGTCTTAATCGACACGATCAGCGTCATGTTCTTGATGTTGGCATTCTATTGTACCTCGAGTGGACGCTTCAGCTCGGCCAGATTTGAGGTCCGTGCGACCTGGATCACCATCGGCGGGTCGCAGCGGTCGCAAGGGATCTCGAGAATGCACTTAACGGCACGGGGCATGATTGGGATGCTCCTTCCGCCGTCGGTGTTAATGACCATCTCGACGGAGTCAATCTTGTCCATTAGGAAGCACATCATATCCCTCTTCCCCAATCCCTCAAGGTTGAATTTCAGCAAGCCGCCGAAACCCATCCTCGTGACCTTATTCCCTTGCTCTAATGTCAGCTCACCAATGGTGGCAACAACGAGGGCAGGGGCGCACCTTATGCACATCGTTCAAGGTCCCTTCCTCCTATCTCCCGAATCCTGCATTCGATGTAACATTGTTCGACTTGTCTTACTAATTACTGCAGTCATAACTCATGTTTACTGTTGATGTGAAAAAAGCTAACATTCTAAAATATTATCAAATTACAGTAAAAAGGATACACATTTACTGCTATATGTGCACAAACTTGTTGTTGCAATCTTGGGGGTTGGTCCCATCGCAAGGTGACAAGGCAGCGACGTCCTCTATCGCTGGCACCACTGGGTTCCTCTTCTTGCTCTACTGTTTCTTCCGAGAAACACCCGTGTGTGCGTTTGCGATAGATGTATTCGCTACTCTTGAGTCGATGGGTTCGGCTTGGGAGGGGTCCAAGTAAATCTCCACCGCCGACTAACTTTTCTCGATGGTGATCTTCCTCTCCTTGGAGGGTTAATCGCCGAATGTCCTCATTTACTGCCGGAGCAGGGATTCAAGAGAAGAAGGAAAACAAAAAGGGGATCCTATGAATTACTCATGTGAGGAGTTGTTTTACTTAAAATATGAAGAGGAAAAACTATCCCAAAAAAACTCTCCAAAATTTGGGAGGAAAAAATAACCCTAGTATAGCAAAGAAATTATAAAGATTGGGGTTAAATTACTATACGGAACCCTAGCAAAATCCAATTCGCGAGAGAGGAAGAACTCCAAACTAAAGAAACAACGATATTCTCTAACCTTGCAGGGTGCAGGGGTCAAAGGGTGCTCAAAACGAAGATCGCCTCTACTCCAACTGGGAAAGTGGGTCGGTAGAGCTCATCGGAGACATTTCTTTTTTCATTCCTTTGAGGGTTGAGCGCGCCATCGAAAACAAAAATATGATTTGCTGTAGTGCAGGGAAACACCCCGGGCGATGCAGCTCCCACACACGTAATATATGCGACTTCCGCACCTGTTCAAAAAAAAAGAAGAAAAAACATAAGCGGTTATACGTAGTAAAATGAAAAAACCTAAGCGGTTGTACGTAGTAAAATACGAGTATTAATTATTGTATATTACATTAATATTACTGTCATATAACTTTTACTGCAATTGTTGAATGTGTTTACTAAATGGTGTTAGTAACTTTACTATTGCCCATTTGGTTTCTTACTTACTGTATGTCCGGCCAGGTTTATCATATTGTGAGTATGTTTTTATTGTTAAAATTGCATGTGAGCGGAGGTTCTATTAAGATTTGCCCAAACGATCTCTTAAAGCGCACCAATGCCTCTTCGGCTCCTGATGCGTATCTTCATCTCACGCATCGACATTACTCCTTATTCTATAAAAAATGGCAATCCGCCACCGAAGATGGATTATCATATTGCTCTACTCTCTTTCGCCCCCTCCGGCAAAAACAAATAGCAATTACAAAAATGGCTCCCCACTCTTATCCCCTAGCGCCGACGTTGATGGCCTACCTAGTCATTTTGTACGAGCACCTCTCAGGCCGTACGTTGGCGGATGCTACGGAAGGTGACATGACACGTGACAGGGACATTCCGTCGTCTGGACGTCCTCCACCGCGTCTTCCGGGTGCTCTCCAGCTTCTAGCGAGCTAACCTCATCGTTGACGTAGTCCTCCAGAATGACGTTGCACGTCTCCAGAAGGATTACTATCACTTTGACTGCTACATCGAGGTGGCGGGTGACCGAGTCTTCCTTGCCGAGACCCCTCGAGCAAGAGAAGAGAGTCTATGGGCGCAATTCTACTTGATTCTTCAGTCGGAACGTCTTTGGGTAACTTGAACGAGCACGTAAATGGGTGGATGTGTTTCGTGCTTCCTATGTTGATCCCGAACCCTTCGATGCTGACAACATCGCCTACGAAGTTTTGAAGACAGATATAGCAAGCAACCTCCGTCACTAGAAAACTTGATTATTTAGGTTTCTACTTTTTTAAATCTTTGTAAAAAGTGACTGGCCACACTGTTTGGCCATATATAAATACAAAATGAAATATCTGATTTGAACTTGTATTTACTGTCTACGTTGAACATATTTACTAAATGGCATGTTTTAGATTACTGCCTTCACGCTATACGATCTCTGTGTAACGTTACAACGACATCAACTACTGGTGGGAAAAAATCATATATATTACTTGTGGGTATTATTGCTTTTAGTGTTCTACGAACGTCTGTTTACTTCATTGGAACTACTCAGTAAAAAAACTAATACAATTACCTTACATATAGCTAAGGTTTACTATCCCGACACACTCTTTTTACCGTAAAAAAAAAGATAGCAAACAACGGTGGTAAAAAATGGGAAGCCGATTACTGTGTACGCCATTATGTTTTACTAATGGACGTACGAGCTCGGAATATCGCATTCTCGAAAACATGTAATAAAAGTGATACACGAATTACTGTTACAACAACTAACAATTACTGTTGAATCGAGTCTCGCTGAGTGCAGAGCGTTTTCTAGCCCATGTTGTAGTTGGTGGGCGTCATATGGGAATATCGCTCATGGCGTCACACCTAACCTGGGTCGTGCATGAAGTGGCTAGGCGTAGAATAACTATTTTATGTTTCGTACTCCTGGGAGTATGTATTTCCACTTCTAATATATAACTTAAACAAATATATTATACTTCTGTATCACTTTCAGTATACTTAAATACTAATTATAAAAATACTCCAATGTAACTTGATTGAGAAATTTCAATTGGAGCCCTTTATTTTTATTATATACCATTTTTCGTATATAAAAGAAGTATATACACAAATTTTTGCTATAAAAAGTGGACTTTAACAAAAAAAAATTCATAGAACCCACTTTAAGGTATCTTATAATTACTATTGGAGTATTATTAAATAAATAAAAAGGTATCATCATACGATTTAAATGGTATACGAGAAGTACGAGGACATACTCCCAAGTGTGTTTGTATACAGTAGTTATTCAGTTTCTGGATGAACGAATAAAGCGTAGCAGAACAGGCATAAATATGTGTGGCCAGCCAGGGAAGCTATAATCTCTCTATATAAAAGGAGGCATAATTGGGGAGCAGGCAGAGACGCTACGTCGACAAGATTTTCCTAGCCATCGGATCTTCGATCAGCGCGCCTGCGTCCATCGGATCGCATCGTCGAATCGCAACTGCCTCGTGTTCACACGCGTTACCTCTGCCTTGATGCTTCTACCCACGTGCACAGAGCAAAAGGGGATTGGGCGGACTGCTCCAACGCATCTTCTCGCGCTTCTCTTCTCCACCGCAGGGTCGGCTCCCCTCCTCCTTCTGCCGTAGGCCTGTCGCTGCCACTCCCGCTCCCGCTCCCGCTCCGTACTCCTCCACGGTCAGTCTGCCTCCCCTCTTCCTTCTTCACCATCTCCACGTCCTTCTTCTTCTCCACGAGTCCAGCTCCCCTCGCGTCGCTCTACTTGGATTGTCTTTGGTCATAAATTTTATTTTACGTAATGTCTGTCACCTGATACTACCGAGATGCGTCGTTTCCCCCAGAAATCGTTGTTTTCTGTGTGTGATCTGTGCCATAGCGATTGAAAATTTGGAATTGTTTGTCTGCTTCGGATTTTGCTACAGCATGTGGTGCTTCTGGGTTCGATTCGGTGGTTTGATCGACGCTCCTACTCAGGTGCGTGGTCTTCCCCGATTTTTTTTTTTTTTTTTGGGTTGGCTCGATCTAGATTAATGCGTACTGTTTTGCAGATGCTACTTTTGATGTGCCTGTGCAGTTTTCTCCGTGGCCTTCATTCTACATTTGCTACAAGTTGTCGATTATGTGGTCGGGAGGAGGCAGCGCAGCAGGATCTGGGTGTGGGCTAAAATCTGGTCTGGATTATCCGCACTCTAATGTGTTGCCTGCTCCGGCTAGCCATGTGGCGCCCCTGCACTCTCCCCGCTCCTCCTCGCCACCCTCCTCCTCTTGAGAGTCGACCACTATCGCCGACAACATCTTCTAACACGTGCAGTACAGCCCCACTTCTCGCTGCTCGCATTCGGCCCCGAGCAACCCTTTTACGCCACTGCCGAGAGCGTCCGCGACCACCTCGTCCAAGTGCGTTTTTCGCGTGCGTGCCAATCCTAAGAGAGCTCCTTGTGGCTCCCATTCGCGCCCGTCCGTGCCGAGGTGCGATCTTTGCTTTTCCCTGCGTGTGCGCAGAGATGGAACGAGACGTACATGCATTTCCACAAGACGGATCCGAAGCAGACGTACCACCTGTCCATAGAGTACCTGCAGGGCCACGCGCTCACCAACACCGTCAGCAACCTCGGCATCACCAGCGCCTACGCGGAGGCCGTGAAGAGGTTCGGGTACGAGCTCGAGGCTCTCGCATGACAGGTGAGCTTTGTTGGAGTGTCTCTAATCCTAAATTGGAGTGTGCTTTGTTTAGTTAAGGCTATTTTAGTAGTACTTGGTGGTGATATTATTTATTTTGTGCTTTGTTTAACTGTGACATTGTCTAATGGGATTAACTGTTGGAATTAATCTTGTCATTAGTATCTTTGTATTTTGTTTTGGTATGCATTTAGTTGCATGTGGCTAGAAGATGCATGTGCATGTTATTTCCTTTAGTCTTGCACGGCTGCATGTAGGAGAATATGTCATGCGCGTATTGAGGAGATGCTGCGCATGACTAGTTGGCCAAGTCATGGAGCCGTGAGTTCTACTTAGTGGTTGCATGCGTGTGTGTGTGTTAGTTAGGTTGGTGCTGTTAGTGGACCTATTCCTGAGGTTAGTAACGTGAGTCGTGGGTTCAGTCTGTTGCTCATGGTGGAGATGTATTGAGCTCTATATATGTTGGGTGAGTTAGTCCATTCAAGGACTGAGAATTGAATAGCAAGAGAATCAACTCTCCAGAAATATTGTGTGTGTATGTATCCACTTCGTGTACCTGTGATCTCCTTGTTTCTTCGTTGCTGCAGGTTGTGTGCGTGTGTTCTTGGGTTCTTTCTTCCACCGTGAGATTGAGAGTGCGTGTGTCCACAAAAGTATTGTGTAAGTGCACTTTTGATTTCTAACAATTGGTATCAGAGCTTGGTTCATGCCCAAGATCATGCCGCGCTCGTCAGGGAGTGTGACCGGCGACGAGGCGATGTCGAGGATGTCGACGAGGGAGGGAGGCGTCTCTCTCCAGTACCCGATGCTCACCTCCTCCAACTACTCCACCTGGGCGATCAAGATGGAGGTTTGTATGGAGGCACAGGACATCTGGGAGGCAATCGAACCCGCATCCGGAGTGGTCGTGGAAAGGAGGAAGGACAAGATGGCACTTGTGTGCATCTTTCAAGCCATTCCCGAAGACGTGCTCCACCAGGTTGCCAAGAAGAAGACAGCCAAGGAGGCGTGGGAGAGCTTGAAGATGAGGTATCTCGGCGCTGATCGAGTGAAGAAGGCGCGGCTGCAGACCTTGAAAAGTGAATTCGAGGCCCTGCGCATGAAGCAAAGCGACTCCATCGACGAGTTTGCTGGCCAGATCAGTGGGCTAGCGAGCAAGTTTAGTGGTCTTGGTGCCACCCTGGAGGATACCACACTCGTGAAGAAGTTGCTTGATTCGGTTCCTGACAAGTATTTGCAGGTTGTTGCTGCAATTGAGCAGTTCTCCGATGTGGATACCATGCCATTCGAGGAGGCAATTGGCCGCCTCAAAGCATACGAGGAGCGGATACGCAAGCGCGAGAACGGACACGAGGAGCATCTTCTTCTCACCAAGGCCGAATGGGAGGCCAAAGCCGCCGAAGAGAAGAAGCGGTGAGGGCTCGGCGGCCAGCGCGGCGTAGCCGTGTGCATGGCCAAGATGGTGACAAGAAGAAGCGCCGCGGCAAGTTCGACAAGTCAAAGATCCAATGTTTCAATTGTGATGAGTTTGGGCACTTCGCTTCGGAGTGTCCCGAGTCAAAGAAAGAGGAGAAAGCTCATCTCATTATGGCGGATGATGACGACGAGCCAACACTGCTATGAAGCTAGGCGTGGAGGTGCTCAAATAACGCATGACAAGATTAAGGGAGTGATTGTTGGAATTAATCTTGTCATTAGTATCTTTGTATTTTGTTTTGGTATGCATTTAGTTGCATGTGGCTAGAAGATGCATGTGCATGTTATTTCCTTTAGTCTTGCACGGCTGCATGTAGGAGAATATGTCATGCGCGTATTGAGGAGATGCTGCGCATGACTAGTTGGCCAAGTCATGGAGCCGTGAGTTCTGCTTAGTGGTTGCATGCGTGTGTGTGTGTGTGTTAGTTAGGTTGGTGCTGTTAGTGGACCTATTCGTGAGGTTAGTAACGTGAGTCGTGGGTTCAGTCTGTTGCTCATGGTGGAGATGTATTGAGCTCTATATATGTTGGGTGAGTTAGTCCATTCAAGGACTGAGAATTGAATAGCAAGAGAATCAACTCTCCAGAAATATTGTGTGTGTCTGTATCCACTTCGTGTACCTGTGATCTCCTTGTTTCTTCGTTGCTGCAGGTTGTGTGCGTGTGTTCTTGGGTTCTTTCTTCCACCGTGAGATTGAGAGTGCATGTGTCCACAAAAGTATTGTGTAAGTGCACTTTTGATTTCTAATATTAACGTTTTATGTGACTTGTTTTATAAGCAGTTGAGGTATCTGGTTTGATGGCTTAGATTGGACATACTATTTAACCTGAAAAAGATTTACAAACTTAGAAGGTCTTCTGTATGGGATAACTTCTGCAGTATTTTAGATATAAACCATGTGCACTGTAAATTTAACTGGTTTGTCATTATACCCGTTTTATAAAATATGTGTTCGGTAGTTTATTCTGCTTTCTAAGAACTCAGACTGACAGTATGGTTGTTCTGGGCAGCAATTTGATATGCATATCATTGGTAAAGAGGAGCTAAAAATGAGTCGTTTATTATACTAACAAAAGCAAAGCTTCAAGATATACAAGATTGGACATATTTTCTCTTTTGTTTGCCATACTTTGACATAATGTGAACCTAAATGTTACCAAGGAACCAAGTTATTCATGACATTCTAATAAACCTTCTTATTGAAATGTCTGGAGCCTTTTTTCCATCAGAAATTGATGATGTGATATATTATTGAATCGATTTACCTCAAGAGAAAGATTCGGCTATGGGAAATGGTGGCTTGGGTAGGTTTGCATCTTGCTTTTTGGACTCAATAGCAACACTGAATCTGCCTGCTTGGGGCTATGGCCTGCGTTACTGACATGGCCTATTCAAACACCACATCTCCCAGGAAGGCCAACAAGAAATTGCTGAAGATTGGTTTGAGGTACCATTTATAAATGTACATAAGATTCTATCATTTTTTTTATGTAGCACTCAATGATTTTAGTTACATTTTTTTTGTTTTCCAGAAGTTCGGCCCATGGGAGATTGTCAGGAATGACTTGTGTACCCAATCATTTTTTTTTTTTGCCACATTGAGATTTTGCCAAATGGATAGTAAGTATATATGGACGTCTGGACTGGTTCTATTTTTGAGAAAATACTGATTAATAGTTTAGTTTTAAGTTATTAAGGCATTTGATATCTTCTAAATCCTAAAAGAAAAGTGTGGTGCTTGAGCTGCATTTCTTTTCTGTGACTTGATTTACCAATCTTGGTTCATCTCTATGTAATAGTGGTGACCTGGCAGGTATACCATAAGAAGAATATGCTTGCTAGCCCTTTTTAGAACACTATTTCGGCGTACACTATCCTCCCTTATAGCAATTGGACTAAATAATCAACAAACATGAGAAATGCTTTGGTAACACAATGCTTGTTTCAAGGCAGATGTTTTGCTTCCTGTTGATCCAAAAACTTATATGAACCTCCATGTCTGAAATTACATAAGAAGTTCCGCTAGGTATATCTGGGGGTACTTTAATCACAATTCCTCACATCAGAACTCTTCTACATCAGCTAGGACCCATTACTTAGGCTTTACCTATTATTTATTTTCAAGTTATGGTTGTTTATGGATGTATTTATTTTCATGTTATGGTTGTTTATGGATATTTCTGATGGAGAAGTCTCTGTGTTTTGTCTGGTGCTTGTGGGGCTACAGCACATGGTCAAGGACAGCATCTTGACTGTCATAGGACAAGAACTTTAAGGATGAAGATCTTGTTCATCATAGGGGCGAGATCTTGTATCATAGGACAAAGAATTTTAGGACAAGATCTTGACTATCATAGGACCAGACTTTAAGGACAAGCATCTTGATTGTCCTTACAAAGATCTTAGACTGACATCTTAGCATATGCTTGGTGGTTGGCGACCTATAAATATGTATCCCCAACCCTCAGGTTGGCATGACATTGTGTTAGAAATAAACAAAGAAAATTGCCTCATCTCCAAGTGTCATCCTCTCCATGAGAGTAAGGATCTTGCTAACACCAACAGCAAGAGTCCAGCGACTAACAAGTGGTATCGAGCCTTACTATCCTGTAGCTTGAGCATCTCTTGCTCATCTCCGTCTCGACCTCATGGCTGACCCGGCCCGCAAGCAAGAAGCGTCTCCGGTATCCCCCGCTCCTCTCCGGAGGCGGCGGCGGCTCGTCGAAGCAACCCTCTCCACGCAAGCAGCCCCGATGGCGCGCCATGTCCGCGAGGCGATCTCGGCCTTCGATCGCCTCGAGCACTCGGCGTCGCAGACGGCCGAAGCTTCGCCGTAGCGAGCAGCAAGCAGAGCAGCGGCAGAGACGGCCGTGCGGCGAAAAGAAAGCGTCAAAGGTCGGGGCGGGCGGCGGGGTAGCGGCGAGCGGAGAGCGGAAGCGGCGGCGGCGGCAGTCAGGCGCGAAGGCGGCCAAGAAGAGAGGTCAAGGCTCTCACGGCGGCAAAAGCGGCTCCATATCCGCCGATGACAGCGGCCGACGCGGATCTTGAGCGGCTGAGAGAGGAAGCGTAGCAGCGGCGCAAGCGGCGGCAAGCGCCCACGAGCGCGGCGGCAGGCAGACAGACAGCGGACGCAGCCGGTGGCGCTCTGGAGGAGGCGCGACGGCGGCGACGTCGGTCGGCGAGAGCGGCCTTCACAGCGACGCGGCTCTCTCCCGATGACGGTACCATGGTCACCACGGTACCGGTATCGTCGAGGCGTCGGCCCGGTGGCGGTGGCCTACCTCACCAAGATCAACTATGTCGAGTGGGGTGCGGTGATGAGGTAAAACTCCAGTCGCGGCATATGTGGGATGCGGTCCGATGCGGCGGCGTCGACTACGACCGGGATCGACGGGCGCTGGATGCTCATCATCGCTGCGATCCCGAGATGCGATTCGCTTACCAACAAGCGGTCGCCAAAGAGGCTTGGGACGCCATCGCTGCAAAGCGCGCGGCAGCGGCGACCGCGCGCAAGTCTACATTGCGAGCGCCGCGCGGAGCGGGAGCACTTGGCCTTCAAGCGGTGAGGGCGTGGATGACTTTGTTCTCCGTCTCAACACTCTGTTGCGAAGCCAGTGCGATTCGGCGACGACACCTACGGCGAGAGAGAGGCGTGGAAAAGCTCTTCCATTGCGTCCCGAGAAGTACAAACAGACGGCTCGCTCGATCGAGTCTCTGCTGGATCTCTCCACGATGACAATCGAGAGGCGTTAGGTCGCCTCAAGGTTGTTGGCGGCGATTAGCCACATCGCCTCTCGGGACCCGTCTCCATTGGCTTGAAGCTCCTCCTCGCTCGGAAGCGGTGGGTCGCGGCCAAGGTGGCGGAAGAAGGGGAGCCTTCTTCCACGACAGCGACCGCAAGCATGGTAAGCGCGGCAAGCAGCGCAAAGACGCCGTGCATGGGCGCGAGGACGTCTTAGGGTAATGATCGTGGGGCGCCAGAGCGCGCCGCTGGCAAGCAAAAGCCGGCACGAGACGACTCTTGCCACAACTGCGGCAAGCTTGGTCATTGGGCCAAGGAGTGTCGACAGCCACGACGCGGCCAGGCCCACGTCGCGCAGGCAGAGGAGGAGGAGCAGCCGGCGCTGTTCATTGCTCATGCGAGCATCGAACTACCTCCTGCGGCACCGGCCGCAGTGGCTCTCCTCCACCTTGACGAGCCAAAAGCACACGCCCTCCTCGGCGACAGTTCCGGCAACGACAAGACCGACGGGTGGTGCCTCGACACCGGCGCCACCCACCACATGACCGGGCGGCGGGAGTTCTTCTCCGAGCTCGACCCAGGCGTTCGAGGCACCGTCAAGTTCGGCGACGCCTCCGCCGTGGAGATCAAAGGCGTCGGCTCTGTCGTCTTCGTCGCCAAGACTGGCGAGCACCGGCTGCTCACCGGTGTCTACTACATCCCCGCGTTGAGGAACTCCATCATCAGCTTGGGACAGCTGGATGAGAACGGATCGCGCGTGGAGATCGAGCACGGGGTGCTGCGCATCTGGGATCATCGCCGCCGGCTCCTCGTCAAGGTCAACAGGAGCAACCCGCCTACGTCCTTCACGCGCAGGTGGCGCAACCTCGTGTCTTGCGTACCGCGACGACGACGCTTGGAGGTGGCACGAGCGTTTTGGGCACCTCAACTTTGAGGCCCTAAGACAGCTCGGCAGCAAGGAGATGGTGCGGGGCATGCCGCACGTCGACCACGTGGAGCAGTTCTGCGACACTGCCTCACTCAAGCCAAGCGGCGGCTCCCTTCCTCGCCAGCGAGCTTCGCGCCAAGGAGAAGCTGGAGCTCGTACACGGTGACCTCTGTGGCCCGTAACACCGGCTACACACGAGGCGGCGCTACTTCCTCCTCCTCGTCGACGATGTGTCCCGCTACATGGGGTGCCCCTTTCGGCGTCAAAGCACCGTGCGGGCGCCATCAAGCGTCTTCAAGTTGCTGCGAGGCGAGCGCGACCACAAGCCGGGTCACGACGGACAACGGCGGTGAGTTCACGGCGGCCGAGTTTGCGACATCGCACCGACGAGGATCCATCGTCACTTCTCGCGCCGTACACCCCGCGCGAGCGGCGTCGTCGAACGCCGCAACCCGACGATGGTGGCCACCGCCCGCGCCTCCTCAGCGAGAGAGGATGCGGCACTTCATCGGGGTGGCGGTAATGATGCCGATCTCACCGCTCAACCGCTCCCCACCAAGGCCCTCGGCGGCAAGGCGCCATACGAGGCACGCACGGCGCAAGCCGCGGTGAACCACCTCCGTGTCTTGGTGCTGGCCTTCGTCAAGGAGCTCAACCACGTCGGCAAGCTCGGCGGCCGAGCACGCCGGGTCTTCATCGGCCACGAAGGCGCCAAGGCCTCTGGCGTCCTCGACCTGCGACACGGCGCATGCGCATCACGCAGCGTGACGTCGTGTTCGACGGCGGCGAGGCCGGCGTGGGCAAGATGGTGGATGACGGCTCGACTCGATGACGGCGATTTCATCGTCGACTCGTCCACTTCGAGGAGGCGGAGCGGCAGACTCATCTTCACCGTGGCCTACCCCGCGCCTCGTTCGCCACCATCTCCGGTGAGTCCTTCACCACCGCCAAGACCGCGGCCACGCCGCTTTCTCCTACACCGGCACCTACTCCTTCGGGCTCTAAGACCGGCGGCCTTCGACCCACAACGAAAGCGGCGCGGTGGAGTTCGCCACTCCTCCGTCCAACGCGAGGATCGATCGACGCTACCACGACGGCGAGCCTCTGCGCTACCGCATCGTGGGCGACCTCCTCGGCGCGGCAATGGTCCTCGAATCGGCGCGGCGCGACCTCAAGGCGGAGTCTGCACCTTGCCGCACAGATTTACGGCGAGCCTTGTTCCTTCGCCGAGGCGGAGAGAGACGCGGCATGGCGTCCGCGATGCGCAGAGGAGATGGACGCCGTCAGCGAAACAAGACGTGGAGTGGCCGATCTTCACCGGCCACCACGCCATCTCTCTCAAGTGGGTCTTCAAGCTCAAGAAAGACGAGGTGGAGAGGTGATCAAACACAAGGCGCGCCTGCGTGGCACGTGGCCGTCCGGCGGGAGGAGTCGACCGGACGATGCCTTGGCGCTGTTGCACCGGATGGAGTCCGTCGTCTCCTCCTGCCCTCGCACCCCGGGAGGGTGATGCGTTCATCACATGGACGTCAAGTGCGCTTTCTCAACGGCGACTTGAAGGAGGAGGTCTACGTCCGCCAGCCGCCAGGATTCATCATCCCCGGCAAGGAGAGCAAGGTCCTCCGGCTGCGCAAGGCCCTCTACGGCTTGCGGCAGGCACCGCGAGCTTGGAACGCCAAGTGGACTCCACCTCAAGAAAATGGGATTCAAAGAGAGCTCACGAGGCCGCGGTCTACCGGCGGAGCAAGGGAGGCAATGTCCTGCTGATAGGCGTCTACGTCGACGACCTTGTGATCACCGGTACCAAGGAGGAGGAGATCGAGGCATTCAAGGCGGAGATGAAGGCCACCTTCGGATGAGCGACCTCGGGCCCTCTCCTTCTACCTCGGATCGAGGTCCACCAGACGACTCGGCATCTCTCTTCGCCGGACCGCCACGCCTAAGCGCATCGTGGAGTGGCGGCCTCACCGACTGCAACCCAACCCACACTCCTATGGAGGAGAGGCTGAAGCTGAGTCGTGAGAGTACGGCGGAGGAGGTAGACGCGACGCGATCTGCGGCGCATTGTGGGCAGCCTTCGCTATCTTGTCCACACGCGACCGGACTTGGCGTTCGCCATCGGCTACGTCAGCCGGTTCATGGAGCGACCGACGACGGAACACCAAAGAGCCGTGAAAGGATCCTCCGCTACGTCGCGGGCACCTCCGACTACGGCCAGCACTACCCAAGGTGCCCGGCGGCGGCTTCACTTCATCGGCATATGACAGCGACCACGCGGCGACATCGACACGAGCAAGAGCACCGGTAGGACGTCTGTACTTCCTCGGCAAGTGTCCGATCGGTGGCGATCGGTCAAACGGCGGTGGTGGCTTTGTCTAGGTTGTGGAGGCGAGTACATTGCACCACTACCGCTTCTACCCGAGCTCGTGGTGGCTCGGTATGGCGATCTCCTTGGCGAGATGCGAGGCGATGAGAACTCGGGGTGGATGACAAGTCCGCCTTGGCCTTAGCGAAGAACCACATCTTCCATGAGCGCACAAGCACATCCGGGTGAGGTATCACTTCATCGGTTGCTGGATGAAGGGAGTATCCGCCAACTACATCAACACCCAAGACCACTCGCCGACTTCGACCAAGTCTCTTGGCGGATCAAGTTCAGTGAACTTCGCGCGGGATCGGGATGGCTCAGATTCCTCACAAGGAGACACACAAGACTTAGGGGGAGAATGATGGAGAAGTCTATGTGTTTTGTCTGGTGCTTGTGGGGCTACAACACATGGTCAAGGACAAAGATCTTGATTGTCATAGACAAATGAGACTTTAAGGACAAAGATCTTGGTCACATCATAGACAAAGATCTTGAGTATCATAGGACAGTGACTTTAAAGACAACATCTTGGTCGTCCTTGTCAAACATCTTAGCATATGCTTGGTGGTTGTGACTTATAATATGTATCCCCAACCCCTCGGGTTGGCATGGCATTGTGTTAGAAATAAACAAAGAAAATTGCCTCATCTCCAAGTGTCATCCTCTCCATGAGAGTAAGGATCTTGCTAACACCAACAGCAAGAGTCCAGCGAGTAACAATTTCTTCAAACAAGTATAGTGTTTTTTTGGGTCATTGTTAATTGGGGGTTTTATTGGTGCTAGAGAAGACAGGAGGGAGTCAGCGACCATTGTTCAAGGGAATTTAATGTCGTACGTTAGGACAGTAGCGACCATAAATAAATCATTATCTAGGATAGCTGCTGTTGAAATAAAATATAGGCAGAAGAAAGTTGGTTTCAATGAGTTATGTGAATTGTAGAACAAATAGGTAAACAAGGCAGACTAATATATATACGTTGAAAAGCAAGGGAATAAATTTAACTAAATGAAGAGCAATCCAGAATCCTATTTTGTATACTGTAAGAAAAAAGAACTGAAAACTTAGAAACTGAAGATGTTGTAGCTGCTATGGGTAGTGACACTTTAGGAAAAATGGTGTACTGGTTGGTCCAGGTAGCTCCTTTCAAACAACATTTCATTCTGTTTAGGATGCTTTATACTATGTTTCATGTCATGAAATAAGAGTTCATTTCTTACTACTCATATCACATCCTATGTGTCCATTACAGGTGATCAAATAAGAGTTCATTGGTCATTACTCATATCACATCCTATGTGTCCATGCAAGCTGACTAAATCAATAAGATGGTATTCGTATTTGCTTACACATGATGGTGTTATTCTTTATTCCGGACCAGAACAATATCCGGATCTCTATCTTATAGCTTATCCTTGTTGTTCTTTATGTACTAGAGGTATGTCAAGTTAATGGCTTCTCTGCCCTGTAACCGGTCTTCAATGGCTTCAGTGAATTGCTTGGTGTGCCTACATAGTTAGCTCTTAAAAATGATGTGCCTGCTTTAGCTAGCCCGGTAAATAACACTTCCTTACATAATGTATTTATTGTGTAATAAATAACACTCTGACAATACTGCTTTATAATTACAGCTATCACCTGCATCTTCATATCTTTCATCACCAGCGATTCCATAGTCCTAGTTATAGTCAAATTCCGTGCGCAGGGGTTACTAGTAAAGAACAAGTACTAAGACCGCCAAGTCAAATACGTGATGGACATCCAGAGTGTCTACAAGAGGTGGTAATCTTCCGTGGTTCAGTCATCACTCATCAGCGTGTCGAGGTGATAAAGCCATAAAGGATAGAAGAACAATTCCGCCGCAAACGATCAGATCTGTACGACACGGCCGACGGCCCAGCTCTCCTGCACAGGCCGGGTAAATTCGATTGTAGCCCACAACTAGCTGGCCCAGGCAGAGCGGAGACCCGCACGGGCGCAGGCCACACGCCATTTCGCGAGCAACCTTTCGCCGCGGCGGCCGCCCAGTGCCCATCGCCAGGTCACGCCGCCGTCGAGTCCAGCTACTACTAGAGTCTGCCGCAACCTCTGAGCCCCCAAAACGGATTGCCGCTTGTGTGGATTTCTCCAGGAGGAGCTCGTGGAGTGCTGGCCTGGAGATGGCCGGTGGGAGCTGCGATGTGTGCAAGGAGGCGCCGTCCAAGTACAAGTGCCCCTCTTGCCGCACGCCCTAGTAAGTTGAAACATCATCCTTCTCCACCGTTCTGTGTTATGCGGGTTCTTGTAGAAGGATGGCATTGCGGCGTCGCCTGGCATGCCGGTGTATGATCAACTCCTTTTGCTATATCGATTATATTTTTTGGTGTTCACTCATGATCCTTAGCTAAATGAGAAAACGAAAACTACTGGTATCGTGATCTTAGTGCAATTTCTTTGTTGAGGATCATGGATTAGCTTATTGCTTGGAAAAAAAAGAGGAATATGGGTTAGCTAGGGTTAATGGAACAAATTGATGAGGCATGGTTGGTTGAAAAGAATAGAACTTCTTTTATAATATTATTCCAGTGAGGTAAAACCGTAAAACTGCATTGGCGTGTAGGACTTGGAATCTTTTGATAGCTTCTGGGTTTCAGTTGGTAGCTTGCTTCTGGTGCAGAAGCAAAGATGCAAAACGAGATATGTTATTATCGTAGGAGAACAAACAAGTCTTTCTCTTGATATCTGGTGTCAACGGTAGTTGCAGGTTGCAGCACCAGGCTCTTTTTATTTATTAGTATCAATAGTGGTTAAATCAGGACCTAATCTTTGGGCCTACGAAATATAAATGTCACAAAGCAACCCTTTTCTTTATCCTTAGATGAATGTGTAACATAATCTGGTAGTAAGTAACTAAGTATAGTACTATCTATATATCTATAAACAACAGGTGGGGTTCAAGGCACCCCCTTCGCTTTGAGAGCTAGAAATTCTCACATTAATATGTAAAAAATAAAAATTGAAGCTTAATAGTTAGCGAAGGCATGCTGATGCAAAAAACTATTTTTCATGGAATGTACAAGTTGACACATGCTATCAGTTAAGAAACTAATATCCCCTTAATTCTAGCATAAGAAAGATAAGTAGTACGGGTTTTTTTTTTTTATCTTTTGGTGTTTAATTATTGATTATTAGCTTACGGTTGTCGGTTGGTGGAGATTTAGAAAGAATTGATGGGCATACAAAATGATATGAATCCAACAAGCAAAAACCTGCAATTATTCCCAGATCATATACATGGGAATGAGGGTATTATCTGCGAGATATAAAGTTGAATTTCTTAATCTGATATCACAAAAAAAAAGCTTGTGTTGCTACCATAGTGCGAGTGGCTTATGCCAATCAATAGCATTACTTGAAATTTTTTGTGCTCATAAGTCATAAGTTCATAACCTAAGGAAATGTTTGAGCACAGAACTTAAGGATGTAACTGAACATGTCAGGTAATTATATGCAATTCATCATCCTCGTTTTGAGCTCATTTTAAGTTTTTAAGACACCCTAAAAGAGCTAAGAAATATACATGAATGTTTCATATGTTGTTGCCTGTTAAGTGGTACATCAAGGTTGAACTTGTTGAATGTATACTGCAGAATAATGGAAAGCATGAGTGTAACTTTTTTTGCCTCCTTTTTCTCCTTTATGAAACATATCTAATATACTTTCTCATTATCCCTTGCAGTTGCTCTGTGACATGCTTTAAAAATCACAAAGGTATTTCAGTGCTATCCTTCTTATTGTTCATCATCTTACCACACCTATTTACTTTGGTCTATTAATATATAGCTCAATAAAGGGAAACTTTTGAAGAAAGATTAAATAGAGTTTGAAGAGCATCTGTTAGAGGAAACACTTAATTAATTTTGTTAGGTAACAAAGCCAGTGCTAATCACACTCCAAGTTTGTGAGTGCACCTTTTCTTTTGATATTTTGGGAAGTTTAACGAATTGATATTTTTGTAATAGCGAGGATATGTCTATTGCACGTCATTTGAGATTAGAAGAAAATGCCTATACAGACTAG
Organism: Hsuehochloa calcarea; assembly: GCA_036346395.1. Classification (NCBI taxonomy): domain Eukaryota; kingdom Viridiplantae; phylum Streptophyta; class Magnoliopsida; order Poales; family Poaceae; genus Hsuehochloa; species Hsuehochloa calcarea. The sequence continues at coordinate 72,036,673 of CM070594.1, read as the reverse complement.
TGATGGAGCCAAGTATTAGCAGGAGAGTCCCTTCTAAAGTTCCTCCATGTGTAATTCTGTGAAAATTTTAAATTGTCCTGCAAATGCTTTAATTTTAAAGAGTCTCAGTGTAGAAGTTCGGTGGGGTCTGGCATCCTGCAGCACACTGATGTAGATTAGTGGACTCTGGACTGTTTCAACATTTTGTTCTGCTTGCGATTACCATTTTTATCGGGTCTCAAGATTAGTGGACTCTGGACTGTTTCCATGCAAATAATATGTCATTATACATTTGTGTAAATTATTCAAATGATGGTCATGAGCCATGAATGAATGATTAACATTCGACATCTGTATCCACAATACTTGGATGTAGTTCATATGCTTTTGATAAAACAAATTTGTTGTCTGATAAGACTGTAGTTAAAATGTAAGCATTACAACTTGCAAGATATGAAATCATCAATACTGAATTTATTAAATATATTATTACAAGACTAAAGAGTAGCATGCAGTGCTTTTATGCTGTGGTAACCTTTTGACCTCCAACTTGGATTGTTTTTCTTAGTTAACAGCACTAGTCACATTTTTACAAGCTATAACAACAATTTATATATAATAATAATATCAAGCTGCCTTATATGAATATTGGCCACTGCAAATCCCTTCATGCCTTGATAGACAGTGTTTGGTGCTAAGTATCTCTTTATTTGCAGAGGTATGTTGCCAAAAGACAACGCCTCAGGAAGAACTTAGCAAGTCATCACTGCAGGAGGAAGTTAGTAAGTGCTCTAGCTTTTGAAGACAACTCCTAAAGATATAATTGCTTTTCCTAACATAGAACTACATAAATATGCAAGAAAGGAATATTAGTATTTATTTCATTGCATGTGCTTGTCCCTATTGGTTATACAATTTGATAATTGCCCTTGAATGTGGATATCAACTTTTGTTAGTTCGAAGATAACAGGGAATAAGTGTTGGCATTTACAAACTTTTTGTTCTTGATAACCACAGTGTTTAGTCGCCCTTCAAATGCAATTTGGTCAGTTGAAGGAAGAAAACTTGCTTACTAGTTTTGTCTCCAAAAATGTTCCAGAGTATTTACTTGCCCAAATATAAGGGCTTGACCAATTATTTATCTCAATCCATGCATTAAATTGTAAGATGTTCTGTGTTCGTTGCATGTTTCTAAAAACATTTAGAGGGATTTATAGCTGTACCTTCTATTGTTTTCAGCAAGGAGCTCTGGGTTGCTGGAAGATAGAACAAATTGTGCTAATGACGTTAAAACAAAAATTTGTGCTAATGACAATGATCAGCTTCCCTCTTTACGTAAAATACAACATACTGATCTTGGTTGTAACTTCTCCATTTCTTCCATTTGATGTTTTTCACTAAAAGTTGGTTAAGCCTAAAGTGATTATAGCCTACTATAAATATTCGTTTGACTCACCACTGTTTGATGGAGAGGGAGAGTGCAAATGTGTAAGGTTGATAGTATTGCAATAGCCCAATAGGTAGTATATAGAGTACAAGGGACATAAGACTAAACCCTAGAACAATAGGGAAATACCACAAATACCCTGAACACCCCCCTCTCAAATGCAAGGCGTATGCAATAGCATTGCATTTGGAAAGGGTTGACGCTAAAATAGGACAAATCCAACTTCCGAATCTTGATAATGTCGTCGTAGCGTGCAACTCTTGGAAAATATGTCGAGTATCAAAAGACCTCTTCCTATCTGTGGTCGTGTGATAGCCCATAAAGCACAAGGTGCAGGGGCTGAGAAAGTAGAGGCAAGCGAGAGCAAAATCGACCGCGGCAACACGATGAAGAAGATGATGAAACCGACAGGAATAGAGAGAGTTGTCAAATCAAAGCCATAGAGGAATGGATAAAAGTATGGCAGCGCAGATCGAAGCCTGAGACGGCGGCGACGCAGTGCATAAGAAGCATAGTGCAGAAGAAGCGCGGTGGCCTTAGAAGCTCGGGGCGGCGGTTCAGGGAGAAGCGGTGGCATCATAATGATTTCTACGATTTGCAACAGCTCGGAGAGAAGAGCGGCAGCTGCTGCCATGCGAAAGGGATGGAGTGAGTCAGGAAGCAATTGGCTGACTGACAATGACTTTGTGGACTCGCACGACTTAGATAAACTCAAAGATAGAGTGTTACAGACTTGGATGGACTCAAAAGGGAAAAAGGACTCAAAAGGAGCAGCAGATACTAGCAGCAACCCTCTTTAATAGTGGAAGAAGCTGCAAGAAGGCGGAGTCGGAGAAGCCGAGGCCAGTTATACTAGAGGAGAAGCTAGAGCCAGATCAGCCAGAGCTGGAGCCGATAGAGAATCCGGAGCCGGTGAAGCCGGACCGGCTCTGGCCATATCTGGATATGAACTCCTCTCTGCTCCAATCTCTTTCTCACTACCTCTATCTTCCTCTCTCCACCAAAACAAAGAAAGGAAGGTGACGGCGACCGGCCTGTCGGTCGGTGGCTCCGGCGTTTCGAGGCGGCACCAGATCCGAGCGGCAGTCGAAGCAGAGGATGGAGAGGCGGCTCCCAAGCCAAAGGCCGTGACTGTGACCAAGACAAAGGCGACCACGTTGGGGCGATCCCGCCCGACGAAGGCAGCGAAGACTTTGACCAAGGACCCGTAGCCAAGCCGAAGGCCAAGCCGGCTGCAAAACCCAAGGCGAAGGTGCTCCTCCTCCCTAGCCCGGATCCGCTCCTCCCCTACACGAGCGAACCGTGACTGAGGTGACCTGCCTCTCCGCTGGCCTCCGACGTTCCTCCCCAGTCTGGATCCGCTCCTCTCCGACGCGAGCGAATTGTGATCAAGGCGACTTGCCTCTCCGCCGACCTCCGACGTCGACGCCGGATCCGCTCCTCCTAGGCCGAGCTCCTCCCGCCGGTAGCTCGCGTGCGCCTCCCCAGCCAGGACGAGCTCGGCAGCAAGAGCGGAAGATCCCCATATCCGACCGGGACCAAGCTGGGTGTCCGGTGGCGGCGCGAGACTAAACCCTAGAACAATAGGAAAATACCACAGATACCCTTAACAACCACTACCTCCACTTGTAGACAATGGAAGTATGTTCTTTTTCTATCAAAAGAATTTAATATAGTTTATCTAAAATACGACAAGGAATGCTATATATAGATTCATTATGAATTTATGAATCCCAATACATTGTTTAATTGTAAGCCCCAATGCTGTTCTGTAGCACTGGACACAACGTGCCCCGCACAATCTCCAAGCACGCTGTGCCCTACAAAAGCTCTTGAAGTTGAGGATCCAAGCTGGGTTGTTGACAAGAATAGATTGAGGTCTTTAGGTATGGTATACCTTACTAGTTACTACCAAGTTTGACTATTTATTTACATTGTTATACACTCTGTAGGCTTTTGTCTTAACAAGATTGTCATGTAGATTATTTGCAAAGGAAAAAAGGATATTATAATGACCTTTCTAATTCTCTTACATTTGCCTCAGCTCTTAATAGAACTTTGTATATTATTTTTTTGAAAAACAAGTAATTTGTTTGCCTTTTAACTTGATCACTGGCCTCATTTGGACAGCTGGAAACATGTTAGTATGTCAAAGCTGTGCCAACACTTAAGTTCTTATGCCCCAAGAACATGAATTTCAACTTCATAATGGGTTTTGAGTGCAAGTGCCTACATTTGAGGTTGACATGAAATTACATGGTAATATGGTACTGATGTTGGCCCTTCAGATTTCAGACTAGGAGAAAAAAAATTGAAAAAAAATGTTGCCTGAATAACATTCAACCCGATCCAAAATGTTGGCGTGTACATTATAGGAAGGATAATGCTACCAGTTCAATTGAGAAGAAAGACTTCATGCTACCTAAGTGTAGTATATTGGTTCTCCATTCCAATCTGTACAAATTGATAAAGACTGATAACATTTGTACCTTATTTCATTAATCATAATAACACAAACCACCTTCACTTAGCTTTTTACGTGATTTTTATTTCCTTACCAGTGGAATTCAATGAGATCCGAGATGCTCTGAAGGACCCTGAATTACAGAAAATGGTACTTAAGATTGATGGCTCTTCAGAACCAGAAAAGGTAATTCTCCACTCTTGTGATAATTGCCTAGTTTGCCTTAACAAGTTAAGTATGTTGGGATTCATATCTTCCGTTCTGCTGTTCAAATAGCACATGCATTCGTGCAATACCTAGTTTAGTGTATCTGATCCAAAACCAGCAATCAGGATGAAGGCAACTTAGGCAAGTGAGAAATTCAATTTTTCTCAAGAGAGTAGTATACACCTCTATTTCTCATCCTTCGTCATGACTTTGGTTTCTGATCTGATGGTTGAGAAGCTCCAAATGGGCCCATGTGGCTTGAATTGACAGTAGTGGATATGAATGTAGCCTGCTCACGTAGTATTTCCCCATTTGTTTACCACCTTTCTTTATTTTCTCATGTGTGCCCCTCATTTGTTCATCTGTAGGAGTTGGAGAAACTGATGGAAGGAAAAGCCTTCGAACAGTTCACTAATAAGGTAATTTTTACCCATCTCGCTTTGGCAGGGCATTTGGTCTTCTTGCCCCCCATCATATTCTCCTGTTTAATTCTATAAGATCATCGCCAGGCGTTCATACGTTTTGTTACCTGTGCATTGCAGATTCTTGACATTGTTAGCCCACAACAATGAGCAACTATCCTTTCTGGTGGAACTCTGCTGCTGGAGAGAACGGAGGCATCAGGCGAACGAGATCACGTAGAGCAGCTCATCTCAGACTCTCTCTCTCTCTCTCTCTCTCTACTACTACTATGAAATCATCTCCAGTCACCGAGTGAAAAGGAAGTCACTATGAAATTTTAAAGTCATCCAAGATATTTCTGCTGTGGTAGCATCATGCCCTGATACTACATTTCACTTTACCATGGCATTTGTGTCGCAATCAACACAAAGGAAGTGCAGTATTGTCGGAGTAGAACCTGATGTCTCCTTCCTGTATCACTCGATTCCCGCTTTGTGTTGAAATGTGATTGCACCATCGAGATGTTCAGCGCCTGCAGTAGCAAGATTTGTATCGCAAGCTTTTGTGTTGAGCAACGTAACAGTTGTGACATAATCATCGTGCTAGCCTAGAGGTGAACTGCAGCCAGCGTTTGATCGAAATTGATCATATATATACGTGGAATGAATAGACATAAATTACAGAGTATGTATCTATTTACGGAGTATGCAACTACGTATCCGAAGTTTTGATAAAGTAAAATGATATTGAATCCGGTTTCCTATACACCCCAAAATTTCACTTTGCGTGAATTTCACGCTTCGTTTAACGTTACGGTTCACTCCACTTTCGTCTTGCTATGTTTAGATGCGCCAACTAATTGTCGACCTCCAATTTTGGAGTTTTGGAGTGGGCTGGTGAAACATGTTGAGAAATTATGCGCTTGGTTTAGCAGTCGGCTCATGGGTGAACGCTCTATTCAAAGTTCTAGCAGGAGGTGCTAGTCATTATAAAAGACTAATCACTTGAAAAATAAATAAAGAATAATAATACCTCTACACCTTTGTCTTTCTATGTGTTCAATCTGCTATTTGTTCTCGTATTGTTTGATGTGATTCTACGTTTGTCTATGGGGTGATCGTTCAGAATGAACTCGCCGCGACGGTTTCTCAACACGTTATCAGCATGACTACACTCTCCGACCTACACGGATTGAAAAGGTAATAGTCAAAAACGACGCTTGTAGATCGAATCGTTTTCTAGATTGCTTTCAATTCGCAATTGTTGCTTTCTAGATTGTTTTATCCGTACGGTGCAAATCCGCTCTAATCTACCGCGAGCCAACTTGAAGTCGTCGACACAATACCGATCGGTGGATTACACGAAAGAGTAGAAGATGATTGCACTGTGGATTGCAAATTCGCTCTAATCTATCGCGAGCAGAATTGAAGTCGCCGACACAATGCCGATCGATAGGTTGCATGGAAAAGTGGATGTCGAATGCACTGTGGAATGCATATTGCAAATCCGCTCTAATCTATTGCGATCCGACTTGAAGTCGCCGTCAACCGATCGATGGGTTGCATGAAAGAGCATATGACGATTGCATTGTAGATCATACATTGTATGAACAATAAAGAAAGGGGAAAAAACGAAAGTGGTCGTGCCGCCACCGCAAGATCGCTTTGCGCTTCGCCATTGGCTCGAGTCGCTGCGCCACCCGGCCGGCGACTAACGCCGCTGTGGCTACCAACCCTGACGGGTGACCAACACAGTGAAGCAAAGAAAAAAAGGGGTGGCACCGACGCTGCACGGGCACACCGCACCGCCGCTAACTCTGCTGCGGCCGCACCATCGTCGCCTCGTGCTGTGGCTCGCGAGCGACCCGTGCACCGCACCGCACGCAGTACCACCCGACCCCCGCATGGCCGCGTCGGCTCCCGTGCCACCCCGCATGGCCGCGCCACCGCGACACACCACGTTGGCCCAGAGCCGCAACACTAAACTCCGGCCGTCTGCACACCCGAAGCCATTGCGCCACACATGGGTGCGCCGTCGCCGGCCTCCAACACGGGCCTTCCGTCGCGTCGCCTGGCCTCCTGCACGCGCCGCCACCCGGCCATCCACCGTGCCCATAGCGCCACTCCTTTGCGCCGCCAGCTAGCCGCCATGCCGTTGTGGGCCACCCGGACTCACCAAAGCCACCCCCACATGGGTGCAATGCCCCGCGTGTCGCCACCGACCGCCCCATGTCACATAGCCACAAGCCACGCCGCCGCACCACACGAGCTCCTGTCGAGCCCCCGTGCGTCGCGCGTGCTTGCCGCCGCGCCAAGGCCGCACCATTAGCGCCCACTCCTGAAGCCGGCGCTGTCTCATTGCGCCCATAGGCGACGCCTTTTTCAACAGTGTGAGGAGACCGTGCGACTAGGTTTACTGGTTTGGGCCAAAATGGGCCGAAAAAGCCAATGGGCCCAGCCCATATAATTTATGGTGAAAAGAAAAAACGGGAGAAAATCCAGAGAGGAAAAAAGGGGAGAAAATATAATCCCAGAAATTTGCAAATAAACCTTGAAGTTCTAAAAATTACAACAAAATATTTCAAGAAAGAAATTCTTGCAGAATAACCCATCAGAAATTGAAAAAATTACACACAAATTTCTCAGAATTGAAATTTAGCAGTTTAGTCCCTTGAAAATGACAGAATTCACTAAAAATTCATATTCTAGCAGAAAAGTGCCTTGGGAATTCAGATTTTGAATCTTTTTGAGCATTTGAAGTATGTTTAACTCTGTTGTTATTATTTTCTATGCAATTTATATATTGTATTTACTATTTTGATTATTTATAATTGTTTATATTGCTTTTAATCACTAAAATTGCGGTAAATCATGAAAAAACATAGAAAAAAATATAAGATCACGAACCGGGAGTTTGAAAAGCATTATGAGAATTTTGAAACTATTTTATGCAAATTACTAGCAGTAATCTTATGAACTCTTCGTATGAATATGCATATGACTGGCGTCACGAACCGAAAGTTCGAAGAGTTGGCCCAGCATGGCCATAATTACTTGACTTAGGCATCAGACATCGAGATCGTACTTGGGGCCAAGAAGCTCCGTGCAGCTATCGGATTGGGCACCTTGAAGGATGCCACTCTAACTGCTATTGAAAATGATCAGACACTTCATTTCCTCAAACACCATCTTTGTCTAACGCTCAAGAATGAGTATATAGCGAAGAAGAATGCACTAGCTTTGTGGACCACATTGAAGAAGCGATTTGAGAAGCTGGAGTATACCATTCATCCTCGGGCATAGCAGGAATGGAACCGACTATATTTTGCTGACTACAAGATCGTAGGGAGTGCAATTCTGCTTTGCACAGAATTTATACCAGTCTTCAGCTCTGTGGTAAGGTAATCACAGATGAGGAGAAGATTGAGAAAAACTCTCTCTATCTTTCACCCGAATGCGGTGCAATCCGCGTGCAATTATCGTCAAGACGGCTACAAGAAGTATGCCGAACTTATTAATATCATGCAAGTTGCGGAAGCTCAAGATGGGGTTCTAAGGAAGAACTACATCTCACAGCCGCCTAATAGCAATGATAACTATGAAGTCAATGCTAGCAGCTACAAAGTGAGGCAAGAAGGGTAAGATCATGGGTCGCAAGACCAAGCAGAATGCTCCAGCCAGGAAGGGCGGAAAAAAGAAGCGTGATGAGAAGCCATATGACCAGCAGAACCAAAGTTGCTATAAATGTCGCACATGGAGACATTGGTCATGCGTTTTTGTGAGCCACAACACGTGATTGATGCTTTCCAGTCAAAGAAGGAGGGCAAATGACAGCATAAGGCACACCTCGCCATAGCAGGCACAGAGGATTCACAGTCATTGGTTGCACCCATGGATGTGGACAGCTCAAGAGCAGCCCCCATCACCGCTTCTTTGGACATCGCAGCGGTCGCAATTGTAGTTATCGAAGAAGAGAAGATGGACATGGAGCAGATTCAGGCAGAAATTTCTTCATACTTCGCTGATTCGATCTACTACACGCATTACACTTAGATTTTTTATAGTCATTTGCAATTTATGGTTGTATAGAACATTGAACTATTTGAATAATGGTTGTAAGCTGTAGAAGAGTAAAGCATTAAATTCTTATGATGAGTCCTGCAAGACTTTTTAGTATTAATAATAGCAAGTTTTGTTCTGTTTTGGAGTATTTTATTTATGTGTAGATTGCTTCCTACCCTATATTAATAAATACTTTATATCATAACGCGTGTGACGCTCTATGGAGGAAGTGTGCCTAGCGGATAGCGGCACAACAATACCATCTTAAGAGAGATGAGATTTTTCCAGTCGATCAGTAAGAATGCTGGTAGTCTTATGACAATTGTAGGTAGCGATACTTGTATAATAGGCTCGGGAAGAGTCATAATTATACCCCTGGTGGACACAACTTTGGTCATTGAAGAAGCCTTGTTGTACCCAGAATCGACTAGAACTCCTCTAAGCTTTAAGGATATTTACGCTAACGTTCTCCACGTAGAGACTGAAGAAGAGTATGGTAAATAATACCTGCTCATTACAAAGCATGAAGAAAGTGGAAAAAGGGTATTAGAGCGACTTCTTTCATATGAATTCGGACTATACTACACTAATATTAAGGCACCTGCAGCCTATACTGTCCTGAAAACCACTTTTAGATGCTTTGAACTTTTTGTCTCTGGTATGATAGATTAGACCACCCCGGTCTTCGGATGATGAGAAATATAATTGACAATTCTCAAAGACATAATATCAATATAAAGAATTTTCGAATCAGGAATATTTTGTGTGCCCTACATGTGACACCAGGAAATTAATTACTAGACCTTCCGCTCTGAAAGTGAAGGATGAAATTCCTGCATTCCTGGACCGTATCCATAAAGATATTTACGATCCTATAAAGCCCATGTCAAGACCATTTAGGTACTTTATGGTGCTCATCGACGCTTCCTTGAAATGGTCGCATGTATATTTGTTGTCTACGAGAAACCACGCTTTTGCAAAGTTGATCTCGCAGATAATTAAAATTAAGAATAATTTCCCGATCATCACGTGAAGTCCATCAGAATGGACAACGTTGATGAATTTACTTCGAATGTATTTGATGATTATTGCATGACAATGGGAGTTACCATTGAGCATTCTGTACCACATGTCCACACCCAAAATGGACTAGCAGAGACATTAATTAAAAGAATTAAATTTATGTTGGGGACACACAACAACTCTTATCAATTCTAGACCGTCGACATATAACATCCATTCACCTATGCAACTAGCGCAAGGGTCAGCACCGAAAATTTCTCATCTTCGCGGGTTTGGTTGCAAGTTTTATATACATATACCACCACCACAGCGAACTGTATTGAGACCTCTCAGAAAGTCTGGGATATACGTTGGTTATGAGACAACATCCATAATCAGATACCTGGACCCTATGACTGGAGATTTGCACACAATCCGCTTTGCTGATAGCATATTTGATGAGGATAATTTCCCGTCATTAGGGGGAGGAAATCAACCCCTTGATGAAAATATCAGGAAAAAACATGGCAAGATAAGGGAATACATGCACATGACCCACGTACTAGTGAAACAAATAGAGAAGTCTAAAAGATAATTGATTTGCAAGCATTAGTGAATCAATTGCCTGACTACTTTAGTGATTTGAAGAGCGTGACCAAATTGCGTGTGCCTGCATGCAATGCATCGGAGAGAGTTGAAATACCAAAGAAAATTGAAGATACTCCTAGTCCCGTCGAGAGGCCTTATAATAAAAGGACGAGAACTCCGGTCCCTCGAATCCCAAGTATCCGGGGATGCCTGGCGACAAAGGATAAGAAGGACTTGACACAGCCGATCACTGAAGTTCCCCAGAACCAGAAGGGGATCCAGTTGAGACCTGGCACCAGTATGGAACCTTCAGTAAAAGGCATACCGGATTTGAATATTCCCACGGAGGGAGACATCAGTATGGATGTGTGCGCACACATCGGAGCTGGAAAAACTAAAGGGACTTGCCTCTGTAATTGAAAGCAACTATGAGCAAGTAGAAGCATTAGAAGAATCTCCCCATAAAGAAATAGCTATAAACTATGTGACTACAGGAGAATCTTTGAATATGACAACAACCAATGTCGATATTTACTTTGCAAAGAAAATTACCACAATCATCAATCTTGATCTAGAGTCTACATCGCTCGATGAATGTAAGAAAAGATCAGATTGAGAAGATTCGAAGAAGGCAATAGAAACTGGATTATTATCTCTGAATAAAATAGAGATGCTTGGATCTATAAGCCACACGCCTCTCCATGTGCACCCCGTAGGGTATAAGTGGGTATTTGTTCAAAAAAGAAATAAAAATAAGCAAGGCTCATTGCATAAGGTTTCACTCAACGTACAGGAGTTGATTATGAAGAAACTTATTCCCTGGTCATGAGTGGAACTACTTTTAGTTATTTAATCTCAATGGCAGTAAACTTGAATTTATAAATAAAATTGATAGATGTGGTAACTGCATATCTTTATGGTAGTTTGGATTCGGACATTTATACGAAGATATCTGAATGTATCCTTGTACCGGACCAAGTAGAGCAAATAGAAATTTGTACAATGTGAAACTCAGAAAGTCATTGTATAAACTTAAACAATTAGAAAAATATGGTATAATCGCTTGAAGCGACTTTTTATGCAAGAAAGGCTACACGAACAATGAGGATTGTCCCTGTGTATTTATACAACGATCCCAGAATAGATTTTATATAATCTCAGTGTATGTACATGATCTGAATATCATCGGAACCCTGAAAGGTATTAAGAAAGCAAGCTCTTACCTGGAATCAGAGTTCAAAATAAAAGATTTAGGTAAAACTAAATATTGCCTAGGCTTGCAGCTTGAGCATGCCATTGAAGGGATATTAGTGTATCAGTCAACCTACACTCAAAAGATGTTAGAAAGGTTCGACTTTGAAAGACATATTACTCGAAAGTGCCAATGGTCGGAAGATCTTTGCAGGAAAACAATGATACTATAGACCTAGAGAAGAGAGGGAGGAAGTCCTGAGACCGGAATTCCCATACTTAAGTGCAATGGAAGCACTCATATACTTAGCAAACTGTATTAGATCGGGCATTGCATTTACCGTGAACATATTAGCAAGGTATAGTGCAGAACCTACCAAAGGCATTAACAGTGAATAAATGACATCTTCTGATACCTCCAACGATGCAAGGACCTTTGTTTGTTCTACAGAAAGAACCAAGACATGTCTATGAATGGCTATGCAGATGCCGGGTACCGTCGGACCCACATACAGCCAAGTCGTAAACAGACTATGTATTCCTATATGGTGGAACTACAATTTTATAGAAATCGTCTAAGCAAAGTCTTGTATCAACTTCGATGAATCACTCGGAAATCATAGCACTGTACGAGGCCTCACGAGAATGTGCTTGGCTTCGACGGATGATTCACCATGTCCAGCAGTCGTGTGGATTGAATATTGCGTAAACCCCATTATTATCTATGAATATAATGCAGTTTGTGTTGCACAAGTGCAGATTGGTTATGTGAAGAGTCATCTTACAAATAATATCAACCCCAAGTTCTTCTATACTCATGAATTACAAAAGATGGACGAAAAATTAAAACACTGTATATTAAGTCATGTGAAAATCTTGCAGATTTATTCACTAAGTCACTTCCAACGTCTAGCTTTGAAAGATGCATACGTGGAATTAGAATGATGAGACTTAGAGATGTGCATAATTCAGGAGGGAATCTTCACGAACTTATTATTGAAACTTGAGTATGAAGATTGAGTACCCAACGAGTAAATCTTGGAGATTAAATGAAATTTGGTGGATTGTACTCTTTTTCGCTTGACGAGTTTTTCCAAGTTTCTCGATTAAGGTTTTTAATAAGGAAATTCGTGCAACGCAGCAGAACGTGTATCATGTACTCTTTCTCTAAATTTTTTCGCTTGGTTTGTATAGAGTTTTAACGAGGCATGAATATGTAAGGATGGATGCCCGAGAGGGAGTGTTGGGAAACCATTGGCTTGACCCAACAATCGGTCCATGAGTATGCGCCTCATCTAAAACCCTAACAATGTTTGTAGATTATAAATAGAGGTACTAGTCATTGTAAAATATTAATCACTTGAATAAGGAATAAAGAAGGAAAATATCATTTATATTTTTATCTATCTGTATGTTCAATCTACTATCTATTTATACGAGGTGATCGTTCAGACTGGAATCAGCGACGGTTACTCGACGAAACACGCTGGTAAACTAGACAGCACGTGACTTGCGCCGCTGTAGCTTTTGCTGCTGTAAAAATGTCCATGTGATTTGCGGGTAAAAAACTGTTAGTAAAAACGATTCGCGGTTAATTGGTTTCTAACCAGCTGTTTACCTGACGTGGCATCCTGTTCTTCCGCACAAAAAAGCACCACCCTTCCGCACCGCTTTGCCCCCCCACCCCTCTTCTGCTCGTCGGCCTCCCCATCCCCCGCCGCCGCCACCGCCGCTTCCTCTTCCCACCGCCACCGCCTGCTAATCCTCTGCAGCAGCACCGGCGAGGGTGCGTTACCAGTCCTCCCATCTATGACCCGACGCCCCTCGCCGCGCCCGCGCCTCCAGATAGGGTTTGCCTCTTGGGTCGGCGCCCTGCCATGGTATGGTGGGAAGGCGGCGGCCTGGTGTTATCTGTAGGAAGCGGGGGCAGGTTCTGGGGAGCCTCGCCGTCGGATGGACGCCGATGAGGCCGCGGGGAGCAGAAGGAGGATGGATCTGAACCTCTACCTCGGCCTCCCCCGCGCCCCGCTCCCCGCGCCCCGCGCCCCCGCCGCTCCGACCTCGGTTCCGACCTCGCCCTCAGCACCCCGATGCCCTCCTCGTCCTCCTCCGCCGCCTCCGTGGACGCGGATGGAAAAGAAGCGAAGTGGAATCAATTGGTTCTGTTTCCCGCTGCTGCCGGAGACTCGCACTCGGGACTATTAGAGTTAATTCATACGATATTTGTGGTCTTTTTCTGTGACATCGATGGATGGTTTTGATTCTTTCATCACATTCACGATGATTTCTCCGTTATGGTTATATTTTTCCCATTAAGGACCGATCTGAATCACTTGATAAATTTAAGATATTTAAGGTGAAGTTGAAAATCAGCACAACCTAAGAATTAAAGTGGTAAGATCGGACCGTGGGGAGAATATTATGGGAGACATGCCCTTATGGCCAAATTCCCGGCCCTTTCGCTAAGTTCCTTCGAGGAAAATGGCATTGTTGCCCAATATTCTACACCGGTGAACCTCGGCAAAATAGGGTAGGTGAGAGGCGAACCGTACACTTATGGATATGGTACTGAGCATACCCGCACCCCCGTACTACCTAAGACCCTCTCGCGCTGACCTTTCTCCTCCACCGCCGGTGCACCTCGATGCCAAATCACGTTGATGCACCCTTTGTTGAGGTCTCTGAAACTCCTAATGTCATACCTAATGCGAGCCTCGTGATCTCTGCACCTCGTGACCTCCTACAATAGTTCTTTGAACCTATTAGAAGATCACAATAAGGAGAGAAGATCGCCATCCCAAATGATTATGTTGTTTACATGAATGAGGATATTAATGATATAGGGAAGGTAGATGATCCCACCTCTTATAAGGAAGCAATAATAAGTGAACATTCTCCTAAATGGCTTGATGCCATGAAGGATGAACTAAAGTCTATGAGCACTAATGATGTATGGGACTTAGTAGAAATTCTGACGAGTCAAAAAGATGAATTTGTAAATGGGTCTACAAAACAAAGCATGACTCTAAGGGAAATATCGAAGGTTCAAAGCAAGACTGAGCAAAAGGCTTCTCACAAAGAGAGGGATTGATTATAATGACACTTTTCTCTGTCTCAACTAAGGATTAGTTGAATCGTTATGGCACTTGTAGTTCATTATGATTTAGAGCTACATCGGATGGATGTTAAAACGGCATTCCTTAATGGCGATTTGCAAGAAAATGTTTACATGACTCAACCGGAAGGTTTTGTCGTGGAAGGCAAGGAGCATATGGGATGTCGACTTAAGAAATCTATTTATGGCTTAAAACAAGCATCGAGGCAGTGGTACCTCAAATTTGATAAAGTTATAAGGAATTTTGGATTTAAGGAAAATGAAGTTGATAAGCGCATATATGTTAAGTTCAAGGGGAGTAAATTCACCATCTTAGTTCTTTATGTGGATGATATCTTATTGGCTAGCAATGATAAGGATATCTTGTTTGAGACCAAGAGATTTCTCTCATCCAATTTTGATATGAAGGATCTCGGTGATGCCTCTTACGTTCTTGGCATTGAAATTTGGGACAGTCCAAAGGAGTATTAAGTTTATCTCAAAAGGCATACGGTGAGTACTAAAGAGATACAATATGCATAAATGCTCGCTCACTGCTCCTATCGTTAAGGGCGATAAGTTTGGGACATTTCAATGTCCAAGGAACCAATATGAAACCGATCGAGATGAAGACGATTCCTTATGCTTCATTTGTCGGAAGCATTATGTATGCTCAAGTAAGCACACACACGACTTAGCTTTATAAGGAATGCTTGGCGGATATCGGTCAAATCGGGACGGACCACTGGAAGGCCGTTAAGAAAGTCTTGCGTTATATGCAAGCTACTAAGCATCTCATGCTCACATATAAGCATACCGATAACCTTGAAGTTGTAGGTTATTGATTGATTTTGCGGGATGTGTTGATACTAAGAAATCCACGTCAGTTATATCTTCACACTCATTTGGAGGAGCTATCTCGTGGAAAAGCTCCAAACAAACCCTACTGACATCTTCAACGATGCAAGTGAGTTTGTGGCATGTTATGAGGCCACCGGGCGAAATTGTATGGCTTAAAAACTTTATTAGGGCCTTAGAGTGGTTGTGACATTTCTAAACCACTCACCTTATATCGCGATAACGAACCCGCATCTTTTATGCGAGTAACAACAAGTCAAGTGGTGCTTGCCAAACACATTGACATTAAGTATCATGTTGTGAAAGATAGAATCCAGGATCAAACCATTAGTATCAAGCATATTAGTACTAAGTCAATGCTTGCGGATCCGCTTACTAAAGGCTTATCACCCAATATATTTCGTGATCATGTTGCCGGCATGAGTTTATTGGAAAGCTTTTGATTCTGGATAAAGGACCTTAAAACAAACCAACTCCCATTAAGTATTATGAATTTCCATTTTAAAATGTGATAGTATACTATAGGTACTGAGGTTGTATGGCACTTCACTGGCCATGCCACACATTACTTTGGTATTCTGTTTTTTCATTTGAGGATGGACTTATGTTGTTAGCCTTACGATCAAAGGGGAGAATGTTGGATTGATCTCGGCTAACTGCCGAAACCGAGTCTTACGGGGCATAAGCCCACCTTCGCGCCCTGATCGGGGGCGTCTCCAACTGAGATTTGGTTTCGGTCTCGGTCACCTCAGCGCTACAAAAACTCAGGGATTCGGCAGGTTTGGTGCCCGTGTGGTTCAAGCCCAACTACATCCCACACACATCCGATCTATAACGCGCACTGAGGTGAACGAAGGCCGTAGAACCGCCGTCATCACTACTACCTCCCGGTGACTCAAGCCGAGTCCCCGGCGCTCAGATCCGCGCCAACCCCGACTGTCAGCAATCAACCCTAAGCAACATATGGCTTCACCGGGATCTGGTACGCCTTTTTGATTCCGCACTAATATTTTTAGTTAGATGTTCTTTTATGAGCTAAAGTTCATGTTTTTAGATTAGATCTATAGCTCGAACCACCCGGAGGATCCACCCGCTCTGGACGTGCACCTACCGTACGTGCCGCCTCCATCGCCGGTCATCCCCGAGCTCCGGACGACCTCGGATTCGGCTTCCAGCGTCCACCGCCGCTGGTGCGAGCCAGCGAACTGCTGGGCTGGGAGGACCGGCCGTCGTCGTCGACGGCCTCCTCCTCCTTCTTCCCTGACACTGCCGCGCGGTACAGGCGGCTGCTCGAGCAGACTGGAAGCCGGTGGCTCCGAACGAGGCGGTTTAGGTCGGACCTTCCTCCCCTCAGCTCTGAGGCTCATCCCATAGGGCATGATACATCAGTGCCGGTGCCCCAGCATGAGCCGACAAATGATACTGTTGAAAACAATAAGGTGATCGGCGGTGGCGTGGAAGTAGGTGCCTCCGAGGATGAGTCAGAGGAGTGGGGCAAGAGTGCTGCCACATTTGAGTGTAACATATGCTTTGAGATGGCCAGTGAGCCGGTGGTCACTTCCTGTGACCATCTCTTCTGCTGGCCTTGCCTGTATCAATGGCTTAATGTTTACTCCAACCACAAGGAATGTCCGGTCTGCAAAGGCGAGGTGACGGAGGCGAATATTACTCCTATCTATGGGAGAGGGAATCCCTGTTCAGACACAGAGAAGGCTGCCGTGGAAGATGGGAAGCCACCAGGCCCTACAATCCCGCCAAGGCCACATGGAAATCGGCTTGAAAGCTTCAGGCAGCAGTTCCACCATTTGCAACCGATCTCAAGAAGGCTTGGTGAGGCGCATGGGATATTGTCATCATGGAGGCGCCTTCTTGATCAACAGATCATGAATAGTGTGAGTAGGTTTGAAGGGCCACCTGAATCAGTGCAGGAAATAATTGATACTGCTCAACACGCTAGTCGCCTAGGTAGATTGGCCACAAGGATGAGAGCAAGACGGTTGCAGAGAGAAGCAGATAACCCTCCTGATGGTGGTTCCACTGCCCCTGATAGTGGTTTGCCTGGAAATAATGCATCAGATCCATCCAGACATGGTTCGAGCCCACTTTTACCGGAAGGGATTGATTTGTTGCAACGACTTACCCTTATTGGCCTTGCAAACACGGAAAGATTGGCAACTGCCATGAGTGACCTTAGAAGAATATCTGCACCTAGCCAATATGGAGCATCGGCTTCATCATCGAATCCTCCAAATCCTGAGCCAACAGTTGATGGAACTCATGTTGCTGCAGCACCTTCTGCGGACCAAGCATCTAACTCGAGCACCATTGCAGTGATACAGGGGGACACTGGTATTTTTGAGAGTGCAGGAGAGCCTAGTAATGCAGGGTCTTCAAGATCCCTGAGGAGGAGGGGGAGGAGCAATGCCTTGGGTTCTTTGGATGTGGATGGTGGGGGCCTCCACGGAACAAGAGGCGAAGGATGAATTGAACCTTCTCGGTTGCGGTGTTTTTATATACTCTCATGGTGTGCTTTGCTGATTTCAGTTTCTTTGGGTGATATCTGCTGTGTTGTAGTGTACTGTTGTTTCTTCTCTTCTATTTGTTTACTAGGTACCATTGAAACGGTTCTGTTTAGTTCCTCTGTAGTATGTACCTCTTTAGTTTTAAGCTATTGGTCAAGCCATGTATGTGGAGGAAACTTAACGGTTGTTGTTGGATGAAATTTTCCCTGCTCATAAACGCAATGTCATTCTTGTCTACCGTCAAATAATAGGCATTAAAATAGAGCTTGTCATTTGTGGACTGCTTAATTGCTTATGATCCAAAGAAGCTCCTTCGAACACAAAAACTGACAGGTTTTATACAACTGAGCATATGAATACCCAGAAAATGGACTTGTGGACATTTGGCTTTGTTGTTTGATCTTTTATTCACATTTATTCTCCAATAAAAGTACTTTCACCAGCATATTTTTCACATACTATTGATTGTTCAGGCGACAAGCCAAACTTCGTGCTCCCCATGAACTTATGATCTATGCAATATTGTTCATTGAGCAGAAGTGGATGTAACTGTTGTTAGCCTTCATACTACGTCCTTTGATTTAACCTTAATTAAACAGTATGCCTTTTCTTTTTATTTGAGAATCAGTTCAACAGTATACTGTGTATGATAGAGGACACCCAATCAACAACAACAAACTGGAAATGAGTGTAAAAACACCTGGATATATAGAGTTTAAGCGCCAGTTTCTTTCAAGTGTCGTGTACTGGTCTTCGCCATATTGTTTTTCATTCTCTTCGTTTGCACTTATTTCTTCCCATGAAGTCAACGATTTGCGGAGCGAATTTTCCTCTGACATTGATTTCTTTCCTGAGCGAGAACTATAGTTGGTCAAGTGTAATACATTCATCATGGTGTACATCCAAGTAATTGGAATACCCTCAAATGCCATCTGATTTATTCAGAATTTACTGGAAACATTGTGCATTTGGAACATACACGTAGCCGACAAGGCTGATGTGGGTAAAGAGAAAAGAGGAACAGAAAAAAAAGGAGCAAAGTGACCGTGGCCTGTGTATTGTATCATACTCATACAGACTGTTCAGAGTTCAGACATCTACAGACAAGACACCCTAGATACGGCTTATGTCTCGGCCAAATAAGAGCGTGGTCAGCCAATTGATAGCCACATAGAGCCTATTCCTCCAGCTAATAACACGAGTTAGGTATGCTGAGCGCCAGATGAACCAGCTCACAAATCCTGCGAGAGATAGCCCTCTCGACTCCTGACAATAGAGAAACAGTCTCAGTTGACTCATGAACAGTTAGTGAACTGTCAAAGTTTAAAAAGAATGAAACAGCAACTAACCTTGCTTTGCCTCAGATCGACTAGAGCTTTGTATCTTCCAACTGTTGCCATGCTCCCTAGATGCTTATACACGAACGTTGGACCTAGATCAACGTCGATCTCAGAATTTGCATGCCCTCCTCCAGCTTTCATGACATGGTTGAGCAAGCGAGCGAGGTACTTGCCTTGTCTTTCGGCAACCTGTTCAAGAGTACAAGTGGAACAGAATATATATTACCAAAAAGGCATACTTTTCTTCCGAAAGAGAAAATAACTAAATCATAGAAATGCATAACCGATAATGTGTCAATTACTCTATTTAGAGAAGAAAAAAAAACAGAAATTATATTACAAACAGATGTGGTTTATGTCATGGCCAAACAACCGTAACTTATCTGTTCAATTAGTTTTCCGTGTGCCTATTCCACCCAGAATTCTCGCACTTCAGGAAACATTACAGAAGGCACAAATACCTTGAGGCTTAAGATAGTAGCTTGACAATACTTCCTGATTCTTGGATTGCATCAAGACAGTTCATGAAATTACCTGAGCTAAAGCCGGGAGAACTTCCTTGCCTGTGCTTTCAAGAAATCCGCTGCAATCACCAATAGCGAACACATCCTGAGCAGAAGGAACACATAACCACTCATCAACACCGATCCTGCAAACAGCACAAAACTTATTAAAGATCCTAGGATGTAGACACACACGTCGCGTGCCATCCTTTTATTATCTAATATAGAACCTCCTTATGGTGCCATGCAACTGATTCAGAAAAAGACCACATGCTCCACACTCAAAGTACTGAAGATGCTTGCGTGCAGAAAATCACAACCCATTAAGTATTGATGTACATATACAAAGCTAATTATATGGTCATACCAATCTATTATACCTTCCACCAGGGGACTTAGGAAATGGCAATGACTTAACAAATGGCGAAGCACCAACTCCAGTAGACCATACAAGCAAACCATAAGGAACCTCCTCTCCATTGTCCAGGATTAGTTTGTTGGGCTGTACATCCTTCACAATTCCTCGCACAAGCCTAACACCTGACTGGTGGATGAATATACGAGGGCAGATTATTTTTCATATTCCATATAATATCAGAAAGAATGATAAGCAACCTATTAGTAAATTTATTACGACCATATATGTTATGTGATTTGCTAGCATGCTGCTATCTTTGGAATCTACAGGTTTCAAAGTCTTGGTCCGTGATGGCTAGAAAAGGTAGGACCATAGGACACTAGATGCTGAACAAAAAATACTAACCTTAACTAGTTGGTTTGTAGCATATTGCCTGAGGCGAACATCAAAGGATGACAATATCTCATTTGCCTGAGATGAAAAGGCGGCAAAATAGCAGTTGTTAAGTGTGCCCAAAGTACTTTTAAAAAAAGAGAGGCCAAATTAGAAAAGCAACAGCTCAAACCTCAATTAGGGTCACATGGATATAATCTTTCACATGCGAATAACGTTGTTTAACGTCTCTGATGATGAAATCACTAAGTTCACCACTGAATTCAACCCCTGTTGGACCACCACCAACAACAACACAGTGCAATAGTCTGCGCTTTTCTTCCTCTGATAGTCCTGTTTAACCAAATAGTGTTGCTCTATCAGTGATAATAAAGGGATATAAGGTTTGAGCACAGAAGGTATTTTTGAGAACCAAGTATATCAGACATGAAATAGTTTTTATTCTGAATTCTACTTGATTAAACAAAAAGGAGCTGAAACAGTACTAATCATGTGTAATTACATCCACTTAAACATGAATTATGTAAAGAATAAATCATTATGTAGAGACACATCAAGTGTACAAAAAAATATTAAGCTGATGACTTTGTGCCAGTGAAGGGTGATTAGCAACATAAGATACTACATAAGTACTACAATATCTTGAGTTGCTCCATGTTACTGTAGGCATACCAGGTACATCAGAAAGCATCAGATTAAGAAGAAGCTTTCTGCGAATCTCTTGAGCATGGTGAACTTCCCGAAGAAAGATTGCATGTTCAGTAACACCACGTATCCCAAAAGTTGATGCCTCAGCTCCACATGCAAAGACCAACTTGTCATACGCAACCTTGAATTTCCACGGCTTCAAGGCATCTTTCTCGCCTTCAGTAACTGTCTCGCAATCAATCTAAAGGCAAAAGGAGGCTGAATAAATGGATGGAAAAACTGTGCAGCGAAACACTCATGCCAGTACAGGAAGATTCATGCAATATCCGTAGTTCCTCCAAGTAAATGTGTACAGATTAAATGAAGACTGCAATCTAAATATCATTTAGATGGCAAATATTTTTGAAGGGTTCTGCCTTTTTTGTGGGCACAGGTGACTTGTCTTACTTGTAGAACATTAGAGCTGCTCAGAAGTGTTAGACACCAATCCATGCAGCGCCAAGGCCAAGGGAACTGTCTAACATTGAATCTTCTACGAAACAGACTATTTGATCCAGCAAAGGTTGTCACGTAAATTTAGGAAGCAATTCCCATATTACTCAATGATACAAGTAGTGAAATGATACAGAAGTCTCATGTGCATACTGTGAATGTGTAAACATACAAGACCTGACGAGTGATGTATGGATGTAAACAAGTTTGCACTGTCAAATAGCTAATTTCCCCGTATTTACGCAAACAGTTTTAGCTCAAGGGAAACAATTTCAAAGGTTGAAAAGATACACAGTTCCACACAAGTCATAAATGAGTCGGAATTGGTCATAGACTTTTCTCATTCCATGTTGTGGCCAAAGGCAGCACACCAACCACTCCAATAGCATAGAGCCATAGACCGATAGACATGCACCACATGTTAGATGGACCATGATGCAGATGAGTAAAAGCCAAGATTCCTCCTTTTCCTCCATCCAACCAACCCCACACATCCAAATCACTCCTCTCCTAAAAAAGGTCACAAGTAATTATGCACAAGACTAGCACAATTGCATTCTGAGCATTCCTCCAAGAATCTTGGGGATACACATTCCCCGCACACACATCTTTAAAAGCGATGCCATTTGGCAATGCCAGCACACACATATCCAAGAACTGCTCACCGTGTGGGCGTCGGGGTCGACGGCCGTGCAGCGGGCTAGGAGGAAGTAGGAGCCCGGGGACTTGGACACAGCGGGCTGGATGCGCGCGAGCGGCTCGGCGACGGAGCGGAACTCGAGCGTGCCGACGCAGGTGGAAGCGAGCAGCGGCGTGAACACCATGTGGTTGCGCGGGGAGACGCAGACTACCTCGTACCCGCCCGTGTCGAGGTCCTTCATGAGCCGCGACCCCGCCCACCCCGTCCCCAGCACCACCACCCGCGCTTTCTCCCCCTTCGCCGTCGGCCCCAGCCCCGCGAATCCCCTCCCCACCGCATCCCCCCCGCCCGCCGCCCCCGCCCCCGCTGTCGAGAACGTCGAGTGAGGGTGGTGGTGGTAGAACGCGCTCGCGCCGACGCGGCGCGAGAGGCGCGAGAGCGAGCGGAGCAGGGAGGAAGCGGCCATCGCGCGAGACGAGATGCGTTGGGCAGCGAAGCGAAAGTGAGGCGAGTTAACGAGGGCGGTTTGGTGGGGAGCCGCCGCGTGGCGGGTTAGCCGACGCCCGACGGCCGGGTATTCCGTTCGATCCGCAAGCCTGAGATCCGGAGAGTCAGGAGCGTATCCACCGTCGGATCGCTTTGGACGATCCCGATTCCCGATCGGTCCGCGGGAGGTCGGCCCTTCTGGTCAACCCGGATCGTCGCGTTTAAGATGGATTTTTGTGGTGGGATGAAATAGGTGATTTCGACCTAAATCACGACGTTTTTCCTCTAAAAAAACGCCACGCGGCGCGAACCCCGTCCAGTGCCGTGCTCCACCGCTCGGCCGCCACACGACTCCGCCCCCTCCCGCAGAACCCTCCCTGGACCGCACCCACCAACGCCGGAACCTCCGCGGGCCCACCTCCGCGTGCGCAACTGCGCACCATACGCCTGTGCCACGGTTCCACCCACTCAACATACCCCCTATTTCTCTCTTATCACGGTCTCTCTCTCTCTCTCTCTCTGCATCAAATCCCTAATTCGCTTCGGCCCGCCGCACCATGGCCGCCTCCGCCTCCCTCTTTTACCCCTGCGCCCTCACCTCCAAGCTCGGGGTAAGGTACCCATCCTATGGCTCCCGACGCCGCGTGCAAGCACGCCGCGGCCGCCTCTCGGTGGTGGCCGTGCAGACGGGCCCGCAGAAGCCGTCGTCGCCCCAGGCGGGGGACGAGTCGGACGCGCTGCAGAATCTGCTGAAACGGGAGTACAAGTACGGGTTCGTGTCCGACTTCGAGTCCTTCTCCATCCCCAAGGGGCTCTCGGAGGCCACCATCCGCCGCATCTCGGAGCTCAAGGCGGAGCCGGCTTGGATGCTGGACTTCCGCCTCGCCGCCTATCGCCGCTTCCTGACCATGGTGGAGCCCACCTGGAGCGACAACCTGTACGAGCCGTTGGACCTCCAGTCCATCTGCTACTACTCCGCGCCCAAGACCAAGCCCAAGCTCAACAGCCTCGACGAGGTCGACTCGGAGCTGCTCAAAACCTTCGATCGCCTTGGCATCCCGCTCAGCGAGCAGAAGCGCCTCGCCAACGTCGCTGTAGACGCCGTCATCGACTCCACCTCCATCGCCACAACCCACCGGGCGGCGCTCATGGCCAAGGGCGTCATCTTTTGCTCCATCTCTGAGGCCATCCGCGAGTACCCGGACCTTGTCAGGCGCCACCTCGGCAGCATTGTGCCTCCCGGCGACAACTACTATGCTGCCCTCAATTCGGCGGTGTTCAGTGATGGGTCGTTCTGCTACGTTCCCAAGGATACGGTTTGCCCCATGGAGATATCGACCTACTTCAGGATCAACGACAAGGAGACCGGGCAGTTTGAGAGGACTCTAATTGTGGCTGATGAGAGGAGCTCGGTTAGCTATTTGGAAGGGTGTACTGCTCCATCATATGACTCCAACCAGCTCCATGCGGCGGTGGTTGAGCTTGTGTGCGAAGAGGGGGCGGAGATTAAGTACTCCACGGTGCAGAATTGGTATTCTGGTGATGAAGAGGGGAAAGGTGGCATTTACAATTTTGTGACTAAGAGGGGACGGTGCAAGGGGCGGGGCTCGAAGATCTCATGGACACAGGTTGAGACAGGGTCAGCAATCACATGGAAGTACCCGAGTGTGGAGCTTGTTGGGGACGACACTGTTGGAGAGTTCTATTCGGTTGCGCTGACAAAGGATTGCCAGCAGGCAGACACAGGGACAAAGATGATCCACAAGGGGAAGAATTCGCGCAGCCGAATTATATCCAAGGGCATCTCAGCTGGGAAGTCAAGGAATTGCTACCGTGGGCTGGTTCAGATGAATGCAGGTGCAGAGAATGCGTATAATTCTTCACAGTGTGATTCAATGCTGATTGGGGATAATGCTGCCGCCAACACCTATCCCACCATTCAGGTAACCTGACTTTGCTTCTGCTTCTTGATTACGTTTTTGTTGTTCTTGGTTTGGCGTGAAATGTTAATTGCAGTGTCATAAGGCAAGCTGTTAATCCTCTGTAGACTGACTTAATTTTTAGATAGTTACTGTTCTTGCAAAAGCCACGAAGCATATGAGACTAGGTACCTATGTAGTTGGTACAAAGTTGAGACATTCTATGTAGTTGGTACAAATTTGAGACATTCTGTATACTGAACTGTGGTGGGATTTAAGGGACTTCGATAAATTGGTAAGTTTGAGGGACCATTAATCTCCTTAGTCCTTAGTTACCACTTATCATTAAGTTCTCTCCAGTGAAGTTTTGTTGACATGCAAGGTAAATGCTAATGGTGTCCTGCTTCTGAATTAAACTTCTATTGATCTAGTCTAATTTATCTAACTTTAAAAAATCTCTTGCCATACATGTACTAAAAGCACATTTAGTAAAACGGTATATTGAAAAAGGATAAAAATTCTTGCATTGACTGAGATATAAAGAGAAAATTTGCTTTTGTGTAACAACTCAGTGATTCATTTTTTTATTGGAAGATTGACATCACACATCATTATGATGCCATATACTCCCTCTAGTCACAAAAGAGTGACGTCCTAGAATGCGTGCAGTCAAAACAAAATAATTTTGACCAAACATATTGTCTGGAATGTATGGTTCAGATATATGAAAATGGTACGAGCAATTTTGTCATGAAAAATACTTTCGTAATATTTTACTTTTATGACATTGTATGAATATATGATGATAAAACGGAGTGGTCAAAGTGACATCTCGTTGACTTTGAAAAGTAAAAAATGTCACTCTTTTGTGACTGGAGGTAGGACAACTTTTGTTTAGTTAAATGCTGTAGATTTCGTAATGCCCCACTTCACACTTGTAAGTTCAATCCTTTTAGGGTATATACAATGCAAATATTGAGTTCTCTTGTGTTTTTGTAAGCAGAGATACATCCACTTTCAGAATCTTATATATACATCCATGCTAAATGCACCTTTGTAGCTAGCTTTATTGTTTAATATCATGCATTCCTCTGTAACTCCACTTTTCACTACTTTACTGTGTTTTTGTGCTTATTCATACCTTTAAAATGCTTCATTTGACCTCTAGGTTAATCAATTAGCTTCAATAATTACTGTTGATGCTTCTTGATGTGCCCTTAACTATAAGTTGGTTATGCCTGGATGGTTCCTTATCTCCAGGAACACATGAGCGCACTTTCCCGTGCATGTGCTGCATCCTTATGCTAACGTATACAAGCACTTGCATAAGCTGCATGTACATGTATATTGGGTTCAGAACTCATATGCGTAGCCAGTGTGACTCCAGTACTGTATTTACATCTCAAAATGAACTCCACATGTTAAAAAAATTTCTTTGGGAAGTTCCATTTTGCTTACTCTATTCCTTGCACACCAGTGTTTTTTTAAGGCACCAGGTGTTGTGCTTTTACAAGATTTTTTCCCAATTCACTGCCTCGTTTCAATATAGTGTAGAAGAAAACATTTGCACCGCCATTTTGATCCAACCTGCATGATAACAGGTGGGTTGCACTTCTGGCCGTGTTGAGCATGAGGCAAGCACTTCAAAAATTGGAGAGGACCAGCTATTTTATTTCCAGCAAAGAGGCATTGATCACGAAAAGGCTGTTGCAATGATGATCGGTGGATTCTGCAAAGCTGTTTTCGACCACCTTCCTTTAGAATTTGCGCAGGAGGTAGATGCACTTATGAACTTGAAGCTTGAGGGATCAGTTGGTTAATTTGTTGGTTCAACACGTCTCTATGCAATATCATACGACAGTTATTTAGAAAGATGTACAGCAGTATGAGAAGAATAAAATTGCATGATAGATGGACGTCTCATAGCTTGTCAACCACTGGTGGTGTCAATGACGACAAAGAGAATTGTTGTGTGTTTTTGTTTTTCTTTCTTCTGCTGTAAATGTGAATTGTCTGTGTTAACTTATTTGCATCGTATTTATGTATATGTTTATATCATGCATGATTTCTGATGGAAACATTTTATTTTGAGGTGGTCAATACGGTATATGTTTGGTTCGAGGAATTAAAGGATGATGGATCCATGTTTGGTTCGTCAGTCATGAGGTCGTTTCATAATTTTTCTAGGTTGACCCTGTTCCTCGTATTTTATTAGTTTCGTGGCTGAGTAATGACATGATGAGATCAACTTATTTCATTTCTCCAACCAAACAATAAAACTTTTTGTTTTTCCCTGCGGGGAGGAATGCATTGATCTTAGGATCGATCTATTTTTCAACCATACAACCCATTTGCCAAGAGAGAAAATTAACATGTAACAGAGCTTTCTCAATCAGGCCAGATATCGTCACCCTTCAGGGTAGGAAGATAACGGTTAAACAATATTCTTGATGTAACACCCTCAATCTTTGCTTGAAAGTCGGGTCTAACAATCTTTGCTTGAAAGTCGGTCTAACACCTTAAACTATGAAACAAGATATTTGATCACCTGAACTTTTCAACTAGTCCAAATAACACCTTGACCTGATTTCGCACGGTGGTACTGCACGCGTTGCGCGATGAGTTGATGATTTTGGCATGTAGGATGATATGTTGACCATATTTAGGTGAATGACAGGTGAGACCTGCATGGCTTCTCCACCAAATCAAAACAGAGAGAGAATGAGCTATAGGGGGGCAACAGCCATGGAAGCGTGATCAGTAGCTCAGCAGGGGAGAAACCCTTGTGGGTCCCACCTATCATTGACCCAACTTGAGTAGCGTGTCATCCTACGTAGCAAAAATACCCATTTATCATGTCACGTGGGCAATACCCCCTGCGAAACTGGGTCAGGGTGTTATTTGAACTGGATTGCAAAGTTGGGGGGGGGTCAAATATCTGATTTCATTGTTCGGGGTGATTGATGAACTTTTGAGAAAATTTTAAGGTGTTGTATAGACTTTTTTCTAAAATAATATTTTCTCTTCTTCTGAAGAGAAGAAGCAATGATACCATCAAACGTGACCATACCACCTCTAGTTCAAAATATTCTAAATAGATTATGTTTTAGCGTATTGGTTTTGATTTGAAAAAACTTGACACTTTGCTTTCTTTCTAGGCATAGTACACATATTTCAGCAAAGTTTACAAATATTAAAACAAGGTGATTAATATTATATGGGGGTAAATATATATCAGCATGAAAAATAAATCAAATTGAAGATTAGGTATAGATATATATTTGAATATAAAGTGTGGGCGAATCTTTGATTTGATTTATTTGTTAGGTTAATGTAGATTTGACCACTACTACAAAACAGGCCATAGAAGACGCCTCATCACAGACGGTTCTTGGAACGGTTCCAAAACGAACCGTCTGTGATATGTCACTATCACAGACGGTTCTAGAGAACCGTCTGTGATATGGTTCGTGGTTAGAACCGTTTGTGAAGCATCATAGATGGTTCTAACTACGAACCGTCTGTGATACCAAGAATATCACAGACGGTTTCACAGACGGTTCCAACCACGAACCGTCTGTGATGAGATACTCATCACAGAGGATTGTGTGCCGCGGCAGAGGATTGGCTACCCAAACCCTACCGCGGCAGTGGATTGGCTACCCAAACCCTACTGCGACAGAGGATTATGTGCCGCGGTAGTGGATTGGCTACCCAAACCCTACCGCGGCAGAGTATTGGTTGCCATTGTAAAATCAGAACCATCTGTGATAGTTTTTTCTATGGCAAAAAATCGTCTGTGATGACCTCGTGTCATCACAGACACAAAATTTCAGACGGTTCAAAAACCGTCTGTGATGAGCTTTTCTGTAGTAGTGGACCATACCTAATATTAACTAATTTGTTTTAAGATTCGTAATTTTTTTTGAAGGAGTTGTACCCAAGCACACCTCTTTTAAGGTGACATTTTCCACCACATATCTCAATTAATTGTTTATCGGTAGTGGTAAACTGGTAATAGAAAGATGGCAATACAATTAATATGGATTAACCATGCCAAGAAAATGAAGTATTTAACTCTCTCTCTCTCTCTCTCTCTCTCTGTGTGTGTGTGTTCAAGGTGTATAGCGCTAAAACAACTTTTGGACCAGAGCTAGCATACGCAAAGCACTTCGTGGTTGCATTACCATGTCCTTTTCTTTTTCTCTTTTTTCACAGACCATTACCATGTCAGTAATAGTAACAGCACGAGCCAAAACATGTAGCCTATCTGCCTCTCATATTCACTCGTTCCCCTTTCCTCCCCTCCCCTTCCCTCCCCTCCTCCGATCCAAGCAATCAATCGCATGCACAAGCTGCGCAATCGACGTATATGCATTACCCACCAACTCGATCAAACCGAAGATCCTCTGGAGCGGAGAGGCTGGCTAGCGTAGGAGGAGAATGGAGTCGGTCGGCGAGCCGCGGGAGGGGCCGTCAACGGAGCGCGCGTTCGAGGCGAAGCCCGTCCCGGCGTGGACGGAGCCGGTGACGGTGCGCGCCGTGGTGACGAGCCTGGTGCTGGGCGCGGCCCTGAGCGGCTGAGCCACATAATAATATAGCTCCCCGATGTCTTTGCCGTTGTACTGGCTAATAATATACAGACAACGATCATCCGCCACCGGTTGACGTTCCCAAGCGGCTCGGCTACGGCTAACCTCATGAACAGCCTCCACATCCCTCAAGGCGCCAAGCAAGCAAAGTAAGCACATGATCGCTAGCTAGACGATGGACAAGTTACTAGGCGGAGCAACTGATGTTCCTCTGTTTCTGAATTCTGATCACAGGAGGCAAGTCTCGCTGCTCGTTGTCCGGTCGTGCCTGGGAAGCTTGTTCTGGTCTGTCTTCCAGTGGTTCTACACTGGAGGACCAAACCGCGGCTTCACTTCTTTCCCGACGTTCGGGCTCAGTGCGTTTCATCACGGGTAAGAAGCAAACAAATTAAGGAAACGAAATCCACACGTCGCATTGATGCTACTAAGTTGCATTCGAACTGACCGAAGAACTGAATTCAGATTCGTGGCATGGCAGCAACAAAAACTCTGGGGCGCTTTCAGTGACAATGGCTCCTGTTTATCCGATGCTTGCAGTTTATACATAAATTAGAACGGAACTTACGTTGGGGTCGGGATGATCAGCCCTTACCTGATAAACATCTCGTTGCTCGCCGGGTCCATCGTCTCCAGGGGGATCATGTGGCCGTACATCCGAAGCGAAGGAGGGAGCTGGTACGACGCCCATCTCCAGGAAAGCAGTTTGAAGAGACTCAACGGGTACAAGGTAACAATCAGATTACGAGAACCATGCATCTACTTTGTTATCGATGATGATCGTACGTATACATCAACAATTGATCGAATTCATTTTGTGGTCGGACAGGTCTTTGGCGCCATAGCCATGATTCTAGGCGATGGCATCTTCCAGCTCGTCGTGATCTCGCTGAGGACCATGCACACCATGCGCCACCACCAACTGACGGAGGAGACGGTCAGGTCCTTCTCCGACGTGGATGCCATGCCGCGCCAAGTCCTCAGCTTCGACGACAGCCGCAGAGCGCAGGTGTTCCTCAGGGAGCACATCCCCAGCACCTTTGCCAGCGGCAGCAACATCCTCCTGGCGACCTTCTCCACCATCGCCATCCCGCACATCTACGGCCAGGTGCGGTACTACCACGTCGCGGCCGCGTACGTGTTCGCTCCCCTACTGGCCTTCTGCAACGCCTACGGCACAGGAGTCGCCGAGACCAACTTCTCGGTGCAGTACAACAAGCTGGTGATCCTGCTGTTCGCTTCGTCGATCAGCGTGAAGAGCGGCGGGTCGTGGGCAGCCTCGTCATCTGCGGCATCGTGTCGTCCATCGTCTCCACCGCCTCCGACTTCCAGAAGAGGTGTCTGCGACTAGTAACGAACAGCCTGTTAGGTCTTCCAGTTCTCACGCTCAAGGGCGAGCATAGTATAGCAGACCAAATAAATAATAGTCTCCTACTTGTTAAACAGCTGACTCAGCGAGAAAAACAGAATGGTTCACTGCAATCGGGCAAACAATTCTTCAAGGGGCAAGCATCTACAAGGGTGAGGAGAAGCTGAACTGAATTCCAGTCTTTCCACGATCATGCTCAAATTTCTTCAAAATATAACAGTAGTTTATCTGGGGAAAAAAAGAAAGCCCAGGAGAATGGATTAGTTACCAAACAAAAATCTACAATCTTTTATATGGTGAAAAATTTACAACATCTCAAAATATACCTCCACTTGGAAAAGTTTAGTTGGCAAGATAATGCCAACGCCAGCAGAGCTCCTGACTGTGCGCCGAAACTCAGAAAATGAGAAGTTCTTAAGCTCGCTCTCAGACAACTTGGCAAGATTTCCAGCAGTAAGAAATGCATGACCATGTATTCCAGCATCTCTGAATAACTTTATGGGCAAATCAAAGGATAGATCAGCGAATGCAGAGACAGCAAGATCACCTCCTAAGTAATCCCTCCCTGGAGAGACAGTAGAGTCATCCGTAACAGATTCACTTGGGACAAATCTCCGTGGTTCTGTTGGGCCAACTCCTCTTGTTTTGAAACCCAACAGAGATGATAGCGCACCAAGGCTGCATACTGGAGAAGAATGACCTCCAAGGTAAAATCTATCAGGTACAGGAGAAGATAATTCCATAAATCCTCTGCCCAATGGTAGAATCACCCCTGCTGCTATGCCAACATTGAGGGCAGTATTGTAAAAGCCAAATGGAACAGCGCCTCGAACATCAAACTCCTGCAGCAAAGAAAAAACGATGCTTGATGAGAATATATTAACAAAGTATACTTCTATCTGGAAATTGATTATGAGGAAATCCATACTTATACACTAAATAATGAACTCAAGACAGAGGTACAAGGGCCCTAGTTCTTAGTTATGTATACACAGCTGTCAGGATAACACCAACAATTACTAATCTTTTTTTAAGAACATAGCAATTACTAATCTCATGGATAAGTGGGAGACCCATATGGCTCTTGATATCATCACTGGGTAGTTGACTTATTGAAACCTCCCCTCTATGTACAAGATAAAATGTAATGGTTTCTCAATGTACAGAAAAGGAATAGCAGAAGGTAATCAGTAGTTAAAACTGAAAGTACTTAATCTGAAGCACTAACAGTTAGTTCATCCCAAAAATTAAACTTCATCTTGTTGGCAACTTCAACTTTATTTTACTGCAATTCTCCCACTGACATGACCAAAAAAACTTTGTTCATCTCAAAAGTTCTATAACCACAGCATAGGTAAAATTAAAGTAACACAAACAAGATCAAACCTATTCCAACAATACTTAAACCAATTTAAGGGCACTAATAAAAATGGATCCGTTAATCTGTTATCAAGAAATCAAGTCGGAACATATTTGGATTTATGGCTAACTGCTAATAATGTGACTTAGGATGGTTTGGTGATGTCCTCTATTGGGATGTGGTGTTGAAAGTGCAAGGATAGATTTGGCAGTATCTTACATCTTCAAGGGCATGATACATTAGCAGAAAATGGTCTTGAGATAAGAATGAAAAGTTCTTAAAAATAGTTCATGTAAATATATAACATGTTTATTCAAATCCATGGTAAGCAAAAAAAAAGTTCATATCAATCTTTCTCAATCTTTGTTGTCATCCTTCCGGTTATTGCCCCCTGACCATCATCCAAAAAAATTCACTTTAGAACAATGGGAGTTTTGAGTAAGATAACTAATTGAAATTCTATATTGCCACTGCCGAACAGAACTTATTAAGAGAAAATAGAAAAAAAATATTCTAATTAAATCCTGGACCCCTCCCTCTCGTGCACTTCCCACTCCATATGCTTTTACAGACAAGTATTATTCACCATACTAACAGTCACCACCAAAACACTCAGATTCTTTGCTCTAACAGTGCAGTGGCACAACATTATACCAGTAGAAAAGTATAAAGCCCGTTCCTGGAGACTGGAGTTGATGCATTACTTCACATGTTATTCACTCACAACATTATAGCTAATATACCAGATTAAGTCGTAGGCAGTATATATTCATCAGATTAGAAAGCAAGGATGCAACAAAGATAAATAGGCATGAACTTAGCATGGAAGATTAAACAGAAGAAGCTGGTTGGGAAAGAACCTGGCGTAAGAATCTTAATCCTTTGCTGTCCCATAAACCACCAACTTGAGAAGTTGAAACAAATGCATATCCTTTGGTTGGCCTGAGTTGTGAATCCCTTCGATCCATATTATATGTATATCTTAACGCAGAAAGAAGATTATGCCCTAACTGCCTTCTTATGGACTTTGATGCCATTTGTGAGGGATCAGTTAAGGTACGCCATGTCAGATTATAAGACAAGTCATGATGTCTGGTCGAAAGCAAACCAAACGAAAGGCCAAGAAGACGCTCCTTGTATGATGAAAACTTTAACCAATCTTGAGACAGTAATGATGCCCGAGCTGTCAAGGGTGTTGGTACTGATTTTAATCTTGGTAGGGACACTCCAATACCTATCTCTGATGACTGGTCCCACCCATATGCTCCTGAAGCATCCCATATGTCACCATAACCAAACAGATTCTTCAATTTAAGCGATCCTTCGAGTGACCATGATCTTGCCTAAAGATAAGCATCACATATGGAAACATTTCAGATATTTAAATGCGAAGCATGTGTTACTTAAGTCTTTCAATGCATTCTTCTGCTCTTAGGATATTATCGTTGAGTCCTATACGCTAGACTTTAGTACCAATCCAAAATACGTCAGCAAAGCAATAAATGAAGCACACACATTCCAAATCTAAATCACAGCATCGCTGATTTCTTAAGAGTTTTCTAATTCCTCGCAATCTTTGTTTGTTTAATACATCACTAACTAAATTAACAACGTACTAAGTGTGTATTTGATAAAACTTCAAGACGCTTGCGAATTTAGTCATATGCAAACCAGATAACACCAATAGTTGCTCAAAGCATCTAACTGTGCAAAGTTGTTCAGTGTTCACCCAATTCTGACCAACCGGCAATTATACACGGAAATGATCGCCCAGCGCTACGAACAACTGATTAAACAAAGCAGAGATCTCATTCACCTCCGGCTTGGAGAAGCACCCGACGCTTCCAGTGATGGGGCTGGCCGCCTCGACGACTTCGATGACGACGTTAGTGGTGCCAGGCAGCTCGGGCGGGCCGGCGTCAAGAGTGATGTAGACGGAGTCGAACACATCGAGGCGGCGCAGCCGCGCGTTGGCAAGGCTGGCGGCGCGCACCAGGCCCTGCACGGTGCCGGTGGAGCGGAGGAGGTGGGCGACCTCCGCCTCGATGAGCGCGTCGCGGGTCTTGGAGTTGCCCTTGATGATGACGTCGTGGACGCGGATGCTGACCGGATCGTCGGACAGGCGCCGGAACACGGCCTGCACCATCTCCCTCTGCGCCGCTTCCGCCGCCGGCCCGTCCAGCTCCTCCGCATCGTCCTCGAACTCCTCCCCGTCGGAGTCGCCCTCATTGGTCTCTCCGTGGTCAGGTTGGTCGGGGGCCTTGCGGGCTTCCTCCGAGGACTCGTGGGGTCCAGGGTTCGGGGATTGCTCGGCGGTGGAATCCGCATCCGCGGCGATCGCCATGGCTGGGGTTTGAGGCGAGAAGTTGGAATGGAATCTCGCAAGGTGTATGAGGGTTTAGGAATTAGGACCTCTTTCTCTACTAGGCCCAGTTGCATCTATTCGTAGGCCTTCATTTTTAGAATACGGAATGGGCCTTGAACTGGTCGGCTTTGCTTGCTTGCACTTCAGTTACTGTAAAGCTGGGACTTGGACGTGCTTTTTTGGGCGGGTTTGAGACCCGATCGGCGCGATACGATCTAAGTACGATACGGTACGACACGTGGTGGGCTGAACTAGTACAACATGAACGGCAGGTCGGACTGGACCTGAGAATACGGTTCATTGGGCGGCACAACATGGCAAGTTGGGCTGTGCTTGGGCCGGCACGGCATAAAATAGCCCAAACCTTCCTGTTATAGACTAATCCCTCGCTCGGCCTGGCCCAACCAATCACCCCCTTCTGTCACCCGGTCTGACCCAACATCCCTCCCGCCTTCCCCCAACCCCCATTCCCAACCCTTTCTCCCAAGTCCCGGCTTCCAAATTCTCAATCCCTAATCACATTCGCTGATTTTCCTCCCTCCATCTCCAACTGCATCCCTCCCCACGCGCCACCGATCGTCGCCCTTCCTCCCCACGCACCGTTGGCCACCCCTCCCTCCCTCTCCCTCCCTACGTGTCGTCGCCCTCCCTCTCCCTTCCCACACGCCGCCGTCCTCCACCCTCCCTCCAGCCACCTCCTCGTCGCCGTCCTTCTCACCCAATTCGCAAGCACACGGCGCACCCGAGGTGGGCGGAGTCTTCATCGGCGTCCAGGAGGAGGAGAAGAAGGCTATGGCGAGGGGGAGTAGGCGTAGATGGCGCACTGGTGTCTCTGTTTTCCTGGGCGACGACGGTGGCTGTCGTCTTCCCAGGTGTCTATAGTTACTTAGAGCTGGACTTGGGCTGGCACGGCATGGTCCTGACACGACGGACTTTTGGCCGTATCTGAGCCTGGCCGGAGGCAAGGCGGACCGGCACGGCGGGGTGGTCGGGCCGAGCCGGCACTGCACAACACGGCCAGAAGCACGACTAATCCGTACCATATACTGCACGGCCCAATACCCACCACTGCTTTAGTACACGAGTATTCTCCCAATCGAAATCGTCTTCTCGCATAGATAGAACAGTATCTGAAGGATAGCCAAATATTTTTGGTACATGAGTCTCTACAAAAAGATGTGCTATATGCAGCCTCAAATGTCCAGCCAGTGGCTACGCGTGTCCTGTGTACCTAATGACTACACCTCGACATCCATTGACAGCATATAATAGACGGGTTTGATCTTATTATGACCTCTAGATTACTGAGGTTTCGAGATAATTAATTGTGATAACCAACTACTCCCCTTCTGAAAAAAAAAATGTCCTGCCTCAAATTTGCAATCAGCAGCATTTCATAGCCACAAACAATTGAATTCTATAGAGAAATGCCATGAACAACGTCGCCTAACCTTTCGGCAACCTCCGCCATTAAGGCCCTCGAGCACCTTCACGGGAACGAGCCATGCGGAGGAAAACACTCCCGAGACACACGACCATACACGAAGCTACGGCCCAACCGCTGCTAGTGCACTTTTGGCGGAAAAAAGTACGCACTGGCAGCATTGCCTCACCTACCTCGCGGCAGTCTTCGCGTGCACTCTTATACAGTCTTGCATGCCGGAGATCGATCGATGCATGCTTCCGAACAGTACGCCCTAGCTAGCTAATTGGGTCCCCGCCTGGCGGCCGGAACAAAAACGTACCACATGGATATCATCACCAAGCGCCCCAAGGAGAGGCAGTGCAATGCCGATGGGGAGCTGCGGCAGCTGCTCGACTCGCCGCTCCCCACGCCGCGCCGCTCGTGCGCCTCGGCGGACGCGCCCAGCCTGCGGTGCCGACCCGACGCGTCGCCGCTGCGCACGCAGGTGCCGTTTTCTTGGGAGAGCTCCCCGGGAGTGCCCAAGAGCAGCGCGTGGAGGGACGTGCACAAGGAGCAGGAGACGCCGCCGCCGCCGAAGCCACCGCCCGGGCGCTGGCCGCCGTGCCCCGCCAGGAACTGGTGCTACGGCAACGCGGCCAGCGAGGTGAGCAGCGACGACGACGACACGTCCTTCTCCGACGCCCTGGACAGGATCTCCCCGCCCGAGCGGATCGGCTCGTTCGACCGGGTCACGTCGAAGCGCTTCGAGGACATCTTCGTCGGCCGCTCCACGAGCTTCGTCAAGGACCGGTCCTGCCAAGCCCACGCAGCAGCGGATAGAGCCGTCGCTGCGTCGTCCTCGGGCAGGCACCCGAAACACTGGCGGCGACATGGCACGCGCCGTAACCACGACGATGAGCGGTCGACGTCCCGTCAGAGCAACGACCCTGACCAGGTGCAGCTCGTGCCGCGCTTCAACATTGAGGCGCGCGTCGAGCAGTTGTCCCCGAGAGCCTGCGGGCTCATGGTGTTCTTTCCCTGGATGGCAAAACCCGCGGTCTGCGGGTTCAGGAGCCCGGCGCAGTGCACGATGCCTCGTGACGGCGCCAACAATCCTTCTCCCTCCCACCGCCGCAGGAGCACTACTCTACGTGATGCCATACAGGAGGAGAACAAAAGCGACGACAGTGGCCGTCATGACTTGCCGCAGCAGCCGCGTGGGGAGAAGAGGAGCCGAGAGGAATGGCAGAGCCGCGGATGGGGCGTGTCGTCGCTGCTCGACACGAGCAAGAAGTATTGCACTGATGCACGCAAGGCTCTGAGCAAGCTATCCATCGGACTAGGAATGGACAGTGGCAGCCCGAGAGTTGGCAGGGAGACGAGGAGCGGCAAGCAGGATGTCTCGACAATGCCGGCCATGGCCGCGAAGCTGACGCAGCTCAAGACTAACAGAAACTAGGGTTGCCACGAGAGCACAAGTTGCGGATGTATATGCATATACGGAATTACGGATGCTCTGATCTCCTGACAGCTAGAATAAATCAGTAGCGCCTACGTACTAATTAGTTGGTAGTAGTACTTACCCAGTCGATCTTAATTGTGGTGTATATTTAATATTTATGAGTGACATGTAATGGTTATTTGTGATGTGTCTTTGTACGTATAACTTCACATTTCTTCTTTCTCCTATACCTAAACAGTGGTATTATGGTAGTCGCCAGAAAGTATATTTTCGCTGTGAAATTTATCCTATAGCTTCCTCCTGACTTTGGATTTATGATTGAACAATCGATAGCTCAAATAGATAAAAAAAGTATTATCATACGATTTAAATGATATATAAGAAGTAAGAGTACGTACTACCAGGTATATATATGTGAGAAAATGGTATGGTACTCCTGGTAGTACGCACTCTCACTTCTTATATACCACTTAAATTGTA
This sequence comes from Hsuehochloa calcarea, assembly GCA_036346395.1. Taxonomy (NCBI): domain Eukaryota; kingdom Viridiplantae; phylum Streptophyta; class Magnoliopsida; order Poales; family Poaceae; genus Hsuehochloa; species Hsuehochloa calcarea. Next base: position 71,999,049 of record CM070594.1, on the reverse strand, counting down.
TGATGATACATCTTTATCTATTTGAATCACTTAATATATATATATATATATAGTTTGTTTGTTTGTTTTTCACTGATGTGGATATTAGTGATATAGTATGAAATGCAACTTGATGATGTGTATAAGATATTGTATATTGGAAATGTGTAGAATATTATATCAAAGGTAGTGGAAAAGATCTATTATCTTATTAAAGCAGAGTTAAAAGAAGTCAACACATTTGCTGTCAATGGTTAATGGCTAGAAATTCATACGTTAATCGGTGAAAAAAGAGAAAGATCTACATCATCAATCATGGTGGATCCAGATTATAACAATCTCGATTAAAAGAAAGAGTCAAATACAATAAGATTGAAATTCAGAATAAAAAAAATTAGCAATTTGATTTCCACACGAATTCATAAGTAAAAAAGTCCATATCAAGTACAATAAAACTAAAATTTGGAATAAAAACAAAATAAAATTAACAATTTTATTTACATACGAATTCGTAAGTAAAATCCTTATATAATTATAATCCAGAATTAAAAAAATGGCAACTAGATTTGTATACGAAATCCAACAAAAAATAGCTGAAATTCAAAAAAATAAAAAAAGAAACTTGGATTCGATACGAATTCCAATAATTATAATTTTGTATGAAAATTAAACAATTAGATTTGTATAGCAAATCCAACCAAAAATAACTGAAATTCGGCGTAAAAACAATATTAGAATTTTATTTCAATATGAATTTCAAAGTAAACTCCCTAAATAAATGTAATTTGTAATAAAAACTAAAGAAAAAAAATTGCAATTGGATTCATATACGAATTCCAAGGAAAAATATCTGAAATTTAGCATAAAAAATAAAAGAAAATTTGTAATTTGATTTCGATGCGAATGCTATAATAAAATCCCTAAATAACTATAATTTGGAATAAAAATTTTAAAAAAATTAGCAATTGGGTTCGGATACTAATTCCAAGAAAAAAGAATTGAAGTTCAGAATAAAAATAAAATAAAATTTGTAATTTGATTTCCATACGTATTCCAAAATAAAATCCAAAAATAACTAAAATTCAGAATAAATTAAATAAATTTAGCAATTTGATTTTTATATGAACTCTAATAAAAATAACTAAAATGTTGAATAAAAATGAAAGTTATAACAAGGATGACATGAATGGTGTCGGAAGAAACAAGAAAGAAGTGATCATGTTCACTCTCAAGGTCACATGTGTTCTATTGTTACTTCCTATGGAATAAAAATAAAAAATAACTTAAATTTTGATTAAAAAAAATACAAGTTATAAAGTGGATAGCACGAATGGTGTTAGAGGAGACTACGAAAGAGTGCAATGACATCGATACATCTTGCAAGAAGACATTGACCCATGGGGAAGCGAAGAGCCGAGGTGGTGATGACGGAGATGATGATAATGCCATGCTACTCACTGAACCCATTGAAGGGAAAGTCTAGTGTTGAAGGAGCCAAGGTCCGCAATGACAAGCGATAAGCATCGACGTTGTTGAAGAAGTTAGTGGCCAAAGAAGTTCGATGACGAGGAAGCCCTGTTAGAGAGGAGATGAAGCTTTGCATTCAAGACGATTTATGGATGATATGGGGCCAACGGGTGGCTAGGAGCGTGTCATCACTGGTGAGGGGCACGTTGTCACCGGTGATGATGAAAAGATTCTCCATATCGTCAAACAACGACTAAAACAAACATGCTGACATTAGTGAAGATGGTCGTCATGGTTAGTGAGGAAGCCACATTGTTGAGTTGGCAAACGTCGAAGAAGAGCAAATAGCACAAGAGAAGAGGACGTTGAGCATATATACAATCATGCATGCATATGTACATGCATGCATCCGTACGAATAGAAGTGCGGGAGTACAGAGGTAGAGGAGCAAAAATCTTGGAGTGGAGATGGTGCGGCCTTAAGGGATATGCTCAGGGTCACCGGAGGCGTGACACGTGTTCCTAGCTAGGATCAGTGACAGCTGCATGTGTATGCGCATTGATATCGCAATGGTTAGCATTAAGCAATAATTGAAAAGAAGTAGAAGATAGCTATGTGTTACAAGTATTGCATTGAAAGGGGTGGCAGCTGAGAGGGATCGATCAAGATTTGGGCTTACTGTTGGAGGTTGAAGCAAAAAAGTTGTGACAGCGAGAAGAGATAGAAGTCACACACTTTAGTGGGGTAGTGGCGTGTGAGGGAAGATAAGTTGAAGGTAGGTCGCCCATGGTGCATCGGTGTATGCGTGAATAAGACACTCTAATATATTATACCATATAAACTAATAAGATAATTTTTCACACACATAATCAATGTATTGCTTGAGATTAAATAGAGGTACATGTGCATGCATACAATTTAGAAAAAAAGATAACCAATAGAGTAATAATAGTGGCATGCAACTACATGATCTATACATGATGAAGAGTGGTTAGTTTCTAATAACCCCAACAACTTATTATGCTCAATGAATTTCTTCCATCAAAACACATCAGTTTTGTTCCTCAGATTGTAATTTTCTTCAAGCTTCTATTGTCATTTTAAAAGTCTAAATAGCTTATAAGATACGTAAATATATTCTCAAGTATTTATACAAACTTCAAAACAAATCTGGCAGTGCAAATACACAAACCACCTTAGTAGTTATTTCAAGGATTACAGAGTAGTACTTCCATGCTTTTCAAGAAGCAATGAAACCACACACTTTCATTACTGCCATGCATGCGTCACGTTTTCTTTTTTTTTTTAATGTAGGGACAGGTGTATGTTCAGCTTTCTTCTGAGCTGTACAAAGCTCAGGTTAGCTGCTTGACCTCGAGTTCTTTCAGCCTCTTACGACCTCCGTATTTAAGCTACAATCCATGCAACGATGATCAAAATAAAATAAAACATAAACTTCACCAAATAAGGAGACCCAAGGACAACAGTGTTGTTGCATTCCTTGAGTTTGTCTCCTTTTAGTTCGTTTATATTCTCTCGTTTCTGCCATGGAGGTTTGGAGCAAGACCGCCTTGTGCTCTGTACTTCTTGTGCTGCTCATCGTCGCGCCCAGCGAGCATCCCTGCCTATCAGTGTTGCCACTATAGTGCCATGCTGTGTATCGAAACTTTTGACAGTAATGCAATATGCTTCAAACGGTACAAATTTATGTTAACCTTGTTCTGTTTCTTTGTAGGCGAGGTGTCGTTTGTTCATGCTGAAGATTGCTGGAACGTTGACAATGTCCACTACCTCGTCTGCACGCACACCCACAAGTGCAGGGAAAACTGCCAAGACCATAGCAATGTTGATGGCAACTGCAAGTGGGGCTTCCCCAACCTGTGGCCCGTCTGTGAGTGCTTGCCTCCAAACTGCAATTCCTAGACAGACGATGGCTCATTGGCTCATCAGCTGAATGCGTACGGTTGCAACTTGCGACGTTGTTGTTAACGCGCGAAGATATATAGCTCCCAAAGATCACGCATGGGTTTCGGTGGGAGCTTGACTTCATCCCCCAGCGAGTCTTCAAGGGTAACGATCGAGTCTACTCGCCGTTTGATTTTTTTTTAGATGCGAAATTGCTCGTTAGAGTCAAATCAGATTGATGTTCCAGATCGTCCAGATTAGGTTCAGTCTGTTGTGCAGCCAATTGAGTATTGTTAAAGGCCAAATCTCGGGTTTTCGTCTCCTAGAGTTTTGTTCCTGAGATCATTAGCTTTCTTTTGGCACTGAGATCACAAGATTCCGCCTTACGGTTTAGGAGATATGAATTTTTAACCGCGCGCTGTTCTGTCTGTCTGAGAACTGGGGACTGTCGGTTTGTTCCTCGGTTTTGATCTAGTTAGGGTCAGATTCAGAACTTCCACCCAACTAGGTTATTGTAGCCCTTTAAATAATATTTCTATGTTGATAAAGATCACCTCCATTGGATCAGTAGAATGAAAGTACATCATTTTCTTTACTGTTGTTCTGTATTCTGGACAGATGTCTGTCAGTTGTTTTCAACTGCGGTTTAGCCAACTATTTTGGCCGAATCAAAGAACCCCGTCAACTAGAGTTTAGTAGTTTTTCGCGTTAAGTTTCAATGGGCACTGGTTTCATGTCGTTTAGAGTTCCAGATAATTAATTATGATTTTTTTAATACCGCTGTCCAGTAGGATGGGCAGGAGTCTGAATAGTGTAATACTAGTTTTAACTCCGTTGATTACGTTGAATAGCCGAAGGGTTAATGTAGGCCTCCTGTAGCTATGACAATCCATGTTATCCTTATTTCAAATAATTATTTGTATAGGCGGTGAGGCGGTGAGTGGAGGTGCACCGTTGTTGCCTCCTAACACGTCATAGCGCGGAAGGCAAGTACTTTGTCTTTTCATATGGAATTTTGATGATTGTGTGTGGTTGTATTGCTAGATTTGCTATACATGTTCCTATGCAACGTACTATTTTCATTCTTATGTGACAAAAATTCAATACATGTGATTCATTTCATACACGCATCGTTTTCGTTTTGACCACGGGAGTGAAAATTGAAAGTCTCATCAACTCCAGTATGGGCATGTAAGTCCCACCACTCCAATGTGGGCAATCTTGGACACCCGTATGAAACATTCTTCATACGGTATTTGGGTCCTCGGACTTTGTTAAGTACGGGCTTAAATGAACACCGACGGGTGTATCACTCGTTATATCGGTATAAGCTGTTGAGCAGTCCATTCCTTCAATGCATTCTTTCATTCCATTCATTCATGTATGTGTTCCGAGAATTGTTCATAATTCGTATTGAGATTAGCTTGTTCATAACCTTGTATATTCAATTGTTTATTGTACTTGATGAGTTTCGACTCATTCTTGCTTATTTATTTATTTAGGTGATCATTGATGATGACGCTGGGCGGGACTAGTCATATACACTATTCACACTTTTCACCTTCCTTCCGTTTTAATATTAAGATTTGATTATATCTTTTATTCGTAGAATGTTGAACTGTAATAAATAATTTTGATGTGGTTGATATTTCTCCCGATGCCATGGTTGCTTTAGTACTGTTCGTGGTCCTTGATCACTCCCTTGTTTAATCGTCTGGATTCAACCTTTATTACTGCCATTACCTTATGAAAGTTCAGCTTCTTTATGTCCTTATTTGAGTTATGTTTGAATTCTTCCGCTGGTTGATTACATGTTAGATCCTTTAGGTAACATTTTGGTTTCAGAATAGCCAGGGTGTTACAACAAGGCCTGCTGGGTTGTCCACAGGTATTCATAGCATCCCGGCATTGGCTTTGATGAAACCTTCAGTTTTGTTGTTAAACCATTCATCATTTGCGTTGTTCTCAGCATTGCCATCTCCCACTCCTAGTCTATACACCAGCTCAATGTCAAGAACGCTTTCCTTCACAGCACTCTTGATGAAAAGTATACTATCAGCAGCTGACCGATTTAGTTGTTCCCACTAGGCCCCCAGCACGTGTGACGTCTGCTCAAGTCCCTCTATGGCCTCAAGCAGGCCCCTCGTGCATGGTACCAACACTTCGCCTCCTACATCCGAACACTTGGTTTCACCTCGTCCGCCTCCGACACCTCCTCTTTTGTCTTTTGTAAGTAGACAATATTATCCTGACAACCTCTTCGACAAGTCTTCTGCAGGATATTATTTGTTCTCTTCACAGTGAGTTCTTCGTGACTGGTCACGGTGCCCTTCACCATTTCCTTGCCATCACCGTTACTCGTACTTTGAGTGCTCTCTTTCTCTCCCAGCGCCAATACACCGCTGATCTTCTTCGACGTGCAAACATGTCCAAGTGTCACTCCACCACTACTCCAGTTGACACCCGTGCCAAACTCTCCACTTCTGATGGCGCAGCCATTGCTGATCCTACGAAGTACCGGAATCTTGCTAGCACCTTGCAGTACCTCACCCTCACACGACCAAATATTGTGTGCGCTGTCTAGTTGGTTTGTCTTTTCATGCATGACCCGCGTGAGCCATATTTCAGTCTTAGCAAGTGCATTCTTCATTATGTGAAGGGTACCCTTGATTTCGGCATGCATATTGTGGCTGTTGATGATCGAAACACATGGTTCCCTATCGAACTTACTCGAAAAATGATGTGAGGATGCTATAAAAAAAGAAGACATTTTATTGCTGTGGACACACTAAGTGTTGTATAAGAATACAAGAGATGTTACAAAATGATCATGATGATCGTGGCTAATGAATGAATGAACTTATTCTATGATGTTTTTCTCTATATTATATGGTACGTGGGTTACCTCTTTTATAATGTTTGAAAGTGTGGAAGTAAATGTCATTAAAGGTGTCTCTAATCTTCATTCATGTTTGCTAGGAGAGTCTTGAACCGATGTGTCCTTTAGTCAATCATCGTAAGTTGCTAAATGCGCCAAAAGCCGCCTTCCTGCCAGTTATGTAGATAACTGTTGTGTCTCCCGACTAGTTTGTTGGTCGGGGATTGTCCAAACCTATATGACTGGTCGGACAATGCCCATAGCTGGTAGTTCGTGACTTAATCTGGTAGTAATAAAGGAAATTAGACTTCCTTTGTAAACTGGTTGCAGGTTTATAACCATTATAATGTGGTTCTTTGACAGGAAATCTAATTTTGACCGAAAAAGGTTGACCTGGTCAAGAATCCTCGTCAGTGGCTTTTGGCACATCTTCTTTTGTGGCATATTCAGACGCTGATTGGATCAGCTGCCCAGACTCTAGTCGCTCAATGTCTGGCTGCTACGTCTACCTCGGAGATAACCTCATCTCCTAGTTGTTGAAGCGGCAATGCATGGTCTCCCAGTCCAGTGCGGAGGCTAAGTACCACGTCGTGGCACACGTCGTCGCTGAGTGATATCGGTTGCGTCAGTTATTGCAGGAGCTCCACCAGCCACTCTCGTCCGCCATCGTCGTCTACTGCAACAATGTCACTATGGTTTATATGACTTCTAATCCTGTACAACATCGTTGGCGAGAGGGTTTCCCTTGGTCAAGTTCATGTTCTCTGCGTCCCGTTGAGTCAGTTCATCATCACGATTGTTTCAGGAATTTCGGCCCATTCTCACCGTTCAGCAGCCCCACATTCGACTGCAGGGGTTGTTAATGCGCAAGGGTCGCTCCCGGAGATCACGCATGTGCTGGTTGATTGTTTTCCTTCTCGCTTTCAGTTGCAACAAGTTACTGCTACTAGGAGTACTTTTGTTACTGCAACGTTAATTACCTGTGATGATCACAGGCACAAAGCCGGCAGTACGTAGGACAGGAGAGGGTGCTTAGAAGAGCCTAGTGAATGCTTGCTTCTTTTCCTGTTCAGTTATTGCTGCTACTCAGAAATTTTGAATGCGTTCCTGGTACCACAGCACAGGCTACGGCATAGCCACCATTCATCCGTGCGTAAACGTGCAAACGCGGCACAAAGAGGTGAAGCACACAAGCGCAATAACGTCTCTGCACAACAGCTGCTGGGCCATTTCATGGCGAGGATTGAATTGCTAAGGACAGTCCTTGAACCTTCAACCCAAGTCCTGTAAGGCAAAGGCGGAGCCACCGTTGGTTCTGGTCGACCAGTCGCCTAGCCTCATCGCCGACAAACAGTGGACCAAGGAAACTTGCGCCGGCTGATTTCGTCGTCAACCTCAATATCACCTCCAACTAAAAGGACTGGACGTACGGGGTGCCTCCCACGATTTCCTTCCTGTACCACACAGCAACAGCACGAGCAGAGGAGGTGCTGGCAACGATTTCATACGAAGCTTACGCGCTCTCCAGAGCCCAGAAACTTTTTTTTGTCCACCTTGCACGAATCAGCAGGCGGCGGGAGAGGGAGAAGGAAGAGTGAGAGGAGAGAAGCAACAGGGTGACGATACTAGCCACTAGGTAGTGCTCTGACGCGACCACTTGATTCAATGATGGAGCCCGCCAGCCCGGAGCCGCAACAAGGCTGTCAAGGCGCGGCCCCTCCACGCGCCACAGCGCGCGGCATGTTGCATCGCGTGGCGTGCGGCTGGATGGGAATGGGGAGATCACCGAGTCCCACCACGTGGGTCTCACGCCCTCGCTGCGCAAGCTTCAGCCGGCTCATCTCCTGAAGCCAAAGCGTAAACTTCCATGCGCAACCGGCCACTGGCTGACTGGCTGTGGTGGCGACCGTGCCGTGCGCCGCTATCACCGCACGTTGCGCCCCTCTTGGCCTCCTCTTCCCGTCAAACGTACAGGTGCAGCGCCAGCTCCAAGTGGCAATGTGGCGTAAGCGTCAGATGATTGACCAATTTGCTGCCTTATCGTGGTCATCACGAGCAAAGATTGGGAACCCAGGTGCATGTTGAGGTCAGTGGTATTCAGATTTCAGTGCGCAAGCGAAGAGCGGGGGGCAATAGCAGAAGAATCAATCATACTAGATGCATCGGTATCTCAATGTCCGGTTTGGATCTCCCCTGGAACCCAACCGAACCTGAAAGGCACCGCTTGCGAAAAAGGGGCGCTATCAATAAGGTTCATAATGTGCCAAGGAACACAGCCTTCCACGTAATTTCTCATCAATTGAATGGTTTTTGGAGTTTAGTACACTGTACGCTGAGCTTCCGAAAACCTGTCCGATCCAACGGCCAATTCACCAATGGGATCGCATTCAAACGCCGCACGAGCGCCCATTGTCCGTTTTCTCCGAAAGAGAGGCGAACCTTGCGACAAGAAAAGGCAGACTCCCGGGCAAAGCGCTAGTAGTAGCTTTTCTCAGAGCTCTCCAGTGAAATGTTGACTGAATTGACATATTTTTTTATTTATGACGGTAAGAGAATTCATCGCTCATACAAAATTAAAAAATGACATCACAAAAATTTAGAAAGATCACGTAACGCATCTGCCGACAGCCGAAACAACGGAAGTACGGCCGACTGAAACAGCGTTTGATCAGTAGTGCTAAACAGTAGTTCACTGCCGCGCTCGGAAGGGAGTGCTGAGGGCTGAACCGCGGAAGGAGTGCTAAACAGTGTTTCCTCCGACCCCCGTTGCTACAGTGCTATGTCGCTGTGCTTCGCCCAAAGCACACTGCCGACGTGTCTTGTTTGGTTTGTTTGGTTCGAGAACCAAAATTGTACAAAGCCAACCAAAAAAAATAACATTACGGGGAGTTTGGCACTGGAAATGAACTAGAACACCAATATGAATATAATCTTACAAAAAAAATTAACATCAAATCAAATAAAGACCAAATCCGGTTAACATTATCAAAATTTAGCCCACATGTTTTGATTCTGATGAGCCCAAACCAAAGAGCCCAATACCGCACACTAGCCTTTCTTTCCACGGTACCAGACCACAGGAGCTGAGCATGCCACGGTCCGACAGATCTAAAGTTGCTGTCGTGGTCCTACAACGTTGTAGGTGAGAACAAAAAAGTTTCAAATCGGAAGAAAAAAAAAGTCATCTAGTCTCTACTCTCTACTCTCTACTCTCTAGTGCAGTGCAGAAGCCATAAGATTTCGCCAAACCCGGCAGCTATGGCGTAACACTTCAGTGTCCTCAGAGAGGAATGGCAAGCAGAAGCAGCAGCATTCCAGAAGCTTCAGCGGTACGCCTCCCCAAACAAGCAACAGGGAACCAACCACTCAAACTCAACGATCAACGCGGTGAGCATTTTGAAGAAAAAAATGACGCCAATGCAAGGAAAGAGCTCATGCCTTGGACATGTAGTCAAATTCACACAATCATCTACTACTACTACTACATTGGTATCTTTCTTAACTACTAGCAACACTTATCGATCATTTACTCAAGGTTAAAATAGGAGTATCAAACGCACCGAGATCCAGACATACCATCTGCTTCAAACATAGCTTATCTACGAGGGAAAAAAGAGTAGCCAAAGAAGCAAGGAAACAAACAACTCTCCTCCTGAATCCTAATTCACCATTAGAGACATTGGTTAGCAAACGCTAAAAACTTGCAACTCCCAACCGATTGGCTGGCCACTGTCACATACCAAACACCGCTAAACTAACAAGTAGTAGGAGTAACAGCTACACACACACAATTCATTTCTTATGTTGAGTTCGATACTACGAAATTAAACATCTAGTAGTTATTAGACTGGGACCTTTGGATCTGGATCAGACGGCCGGCGGGCAGCAGTCCGGGCACCGGACGAGGCCGTTCTCGTTGCAGCCGGCGCAGGTGCGGAAGCCGCCGCCGCCCTTGAGGCTGTACCGTTTGTGGCTGCCGTTGCAGCTGCTGCAGAGCACGTAGCGCTCGCCGCCGCACCGGCCGCAGGCGGTGAGGGAGGCAGTGCCGGCGCCGGCTACGATGCGGCGGAGCTCGCCGGATTCGTGGAGGCGGCGGACCTCGTCGGCCAAGCCGAGGTGGCGGCCGCCGACGAAGACCTGGGGGAGGGCGACGCGGCGGGCGCGCGGGAGGAGGGCGGCGAGCTCCTGGAGGTAGCGCGGGTCCATGGCGAGGTCGCGCTCGTCGACTGAGACCCGGAGGCCGCGCAGGATGGCGCGCACGGCGCGGCAGTCCTCATAGGTGGAGCGAACGACGTGGAGGGAGGTGAAGTAGAGCACCACGCGCCGGTCGGCCTCGGCAGCAGCGGCGGGCGGCGCCTGGAGGGTGCGGAGCGCGCGGAGGGCGGAGGCGGCGACGCGGACGCGGTGGAAGACGCGGACGGAGGGGGAGCAGGGCGCGGTGTGCAACGGCAGCGAGGTGGGCGAGGGGGCGGCGGGGTCGGAGAGGAACAGGGCCTGTAGGTCCTTGAGGGAGGGGGAGGAGAAGGATACGCGCGGGGAGGAGGCGGCTAGCGCGGTGGAGGAAGAGGTGGAGGTGGAGGCGGCGGAGGAGGGGGAGGAAGGGCGCGTCTTGACCCAGGGCAGCCACATGGGAGGAGATGGATGAGGGGAGACCGGACGGACGGGGGAGAGGAGGTGGGGATTTGTTCGTTTTTCAGTTTGGAGGGAGGTGGGTTGGGGGCTGGTGTGCCCCGAGTGTTTTTGGCTCGCGTTCGTTTTGATTTTGTTTTTTGGGTTCAGATTTTCTCACTTGTTAGGTTTGGAACAGAGTCGGATTTGGACTGTGTTTTTTTAAAGAAAATTGGACACTTTTGGCCGTATGACGCACGAAAATTCCTTATTTAATTTCTTTCGCAAAAATTTCCAAAATAATTTCGGCCCACTGCCGTGGGGACTAAGAAGCCACCGCCGCCGTCCCGAACTAAGAAGAAGAACTCGCCGCCCCCACGCAAGAAGAAGCCACCCGCCGCCGTCCGACAAGAAGAGAACTCGCCGCCGCCCCCACTAAGAAGTCACCACGCCGTGGGGCACAGAAGAAAGTCATTCACCCACTGCCGCCGCCCCGACTAAGAGCAGTGGCGCCTCCTTTTAAAAAAATTAAAAATATAATATTTGTTCGACAAATTTTTAAATATAATAAATAAGCTCAAAAAATTATGACACTTTGTATGGAGCCTCCGGCATAGTGTGCTTGGTTGTGTAATTTTTTTGAATTTTTCTCAATTTTTTTTTTCTCTGCATGATTCTTTGAAGTCAAACTTTTGTATGAATTTTTAATATGGAAACCGAGGTCCGAACATTATGAAAATTTTTGTCGACTCTACACAGAGGACTTGATTGTGTAAATTTTATGTTATTTTATATGCTCCGAGATTATCTCGAGAAATTGTGGTCTAGGTGTGGAAACTATGACGAGACGCTTTGTAAATTAGGGTTTCTTGATTTCATGTGACTCAAATGTGTAAAGTTTATTACCACATGAGTACTCTTAGCCGCTATGATTCTTGATCATATTTTTAAAGATGCCAAGAACCGACCTCACGGAGGCCCAAAATCGTAATTGTATTGCACCATGACAGAAGACGCTTCATGTGGTCACATGGCATGTTGGTTCTGGCTAATTGGTTTAGTTACATACGCTACTAGTACGGTACATTGCGACACAAGCCTCGGGCCATGGGCACGCATGCCTTTAGGAGATAGTAAAAACATGCCTAGTAGAAGAGGACTACTACTGCACGGCCCGACTCCATGTGTGGACCGGCCATTTGCCCTTCCTCTCGAGCTCGGCGTTGTACTCTCGCCGCCGCCCCGCCTCGGCCGCCATTTCCCTCTTTTTCACGATCCCGCCAAGGCCTCGCGCCTCCTCGCGCCTGACGCCGAGATGAGCTGCCTCTCTACGGATACGCTCGTTGCGCTCTTGGTCCGACGATCCTCCTCCGGATCTCGCGTCCCTTTCGCATTCCACTCAAGTCGAGCCGCCATCGGTCGTGTGGATGGATTTCTAGGTCGATCCATCGCGGAAGCCACACGAGGCTCCGGTGACTACGGGTAGACGGAGAGACCGTAAGTGCGATTATGAAAAGAGAGCGGCACGTGAACTTCATCGTAAGTACTCCTTCACCGCCGCCGATAGGTTCTCGTATCCCAACGACGGCCGGGATAGTCGAGGAGTAGTTGGGACAACCCGAAGAGCGCATGCCGAGGCTCGATCGGTGCTTGGATTTGAAGAACTTGCATGTGTACCTGCACCGACAGAGGGGCGGCGTCTCCCCCTCTGGCGGGTGTTGCGGCGAATGCTCGGTTGGGACGTTCCGGCAGGGGTTGCTGCTACGGGGGGCTTCATTGCGAAGAGCTTCCATCCTTGCACGCTGCTCTTGCCGGTCCCGAGCCGCAGCATCCCTAGCTTGTTCAATTCGCGTAGAAGCCCGAGCTAACTCGCGGATCTCGCCCCATTGCTTCGCCTCTTGTCCATCCTAGCGTGGCGAAGCAAGCTCTGGTGTAGCAGCGTGGTTGGGTTTGGTTGTGTAGTTCATGTATTTCACCTTGTTTTATAGGCCACATGGTTGGCTTGGTGTGGTTAAGTCGACGTGAGTGGCCGGCGTGGGAGAGTGTTTTCGCCCGCGCTGCAGAGCGGGTCATTTCGCTATGAAAAGTCGCGAGGCAGGTGTTGTCGCGTCCCGCTGCGAGTGTGGTCATTTCGGTCCGAAAAGTCGGGCGAGGCATGGTGTTGTCGCGCCCCGCTTGCGAGTGTGGTCATTCGATCTCAAAAGTTTGGCGAGGCAGGTGTTGTCGCGTCTGCTTGGCATAGTGCGGTCATTTCGGTCGTAAAAGTCGACGAGGGTGGTGTTGTCGCGCCCCGCTGCGAGTGTGGTCATTTTGGCCCGAAAAGTCGGGCGAGGCAGGTGTTGTCGCCCCGCTTTGCGTGAGTGCGATCATTCGGCCGTAAAACGGTGGCGAGGAGAGTGTTGTCGCGTCTGCTTTGTAGAGTGTTTGATTAATGCGCACACAAAGTATTCATACCGACGCAATGGGACCGAGGTCAGATCACGGCAAGATTATGCTATGTCCGCATTTGTTCAATAAATTAAAGTCGCGAGGTACAAAAGTCGCTTGTATCTTGAATATTTCGAGAACATTTTGTGTACAAAAATGACAAGAACGCCATGCACATGGATATTATATAAATGCACAATGACATTACATAACACGCTTGTCACGGCCATGATATTAGCTAGGTGCATCGTCGGTCGCCTACCCGACGGCGTAGTTGATCCTCGTGAAAGGTGAATCGTCCCGGAGTGGCGATGTCTCGCAGAGCCGTAGTACGGGCCGCTCGGGAGGCGGCTGCGCGTGATGTCGCGTGGGGTCCGGCCAGCCTCAAAGATCTCGCCTAGCCACCGTGCTCCTCCCGCAGGAATGGTACTCGGTGAGTTAGTCCTTATTTTTTGCGAGAGAAAATAGTTGTAACTACGTTAACGCTTACCCGAGTAGGTTGTTGTGCCGAGGATGATCCTCCCGCCACCGAGCCGTAGTGCCGCACGGTGTACCCTCCATACGATCGGCGAACCACGGTCGCGGCCCCGCATAGTCGGATCAACGCGCGGCGCCAACGAGCCCAACCACTCGCCCCCGCTACCGGGGAGTCCGGCCGATGTCTGCGCAGCGAAACCGCTGTTCTGGCGAGGAAGTCGTGTCGCGCTTCCTTCGTGATGACGATGGTTGCATCGCATCGATGTCCCTCGTAGTAGCCGCTAGAAGAAAGGTTAATGTCGATACCTCCAAAATGAGTGCATGGAAAGGTATTGACAACGAGAGATGACATACCCGTGGTCCGAGGCGGTCGGGCCGTCGGGGCCGACCGACCGTAGCTCTGACGGCCCCGGAGTGAGACGGGCGTCGCGGACGGTGGTGCCGAGGGAGGTGCCGAGGGCGGAGGGGTGGAGGGTACCTCCGCGTCCGCGCTGGCGTCAGGCGCGGCACGTCGCCGCGTGTCGACCACAAGTCATGGCTCTAATCGCAGCCCTCGCGTCGTCGGCCATGCCACGCGACGGCGGCTAGGAGGCGATCAAGGTGTTGTTGCTCCCACGCCAGAATTTCAGCACCCTCGCACCAGATACGATCCATGCGTAGTACCGCAAGAAAACACGGAGTTAGTGCGGCGTCTTCGCTCAAGGAAATTGCTTGAATAATGGGTTACCGCTCGTCGCCGCGTGCCGCCGGTGGGTCGGCCACTAGTACGATGTCCTCCCGCATGCCGACCATCGCGACGCCCGGCCGCCCGCAGTGCACACCGTGCGTGGAATGTACCACCGCAAGTACGGCGCACGTCGGATGGAGTAGACGCGTGCCTCGTGCAAAGACGTCCGTCGCCACCTTCTCGCTCCACAGCCCGCCCACGGCAACCGTGTTCGCTTCCGCCGCCGCTCTTGCGCTTCTTTCCTCGCTTGCTCGCAAGTGAATCTTAATGTCGAACATGTAAGGCGTGCATACGATAAAATTATATCCAAAAAGGACATACCGGTGGGCCTTGACCGCGATATGTCGCCCCGCCGCGGTGGCACTCTTGGTACAGCCGAATCGTCTCATGACCCGTTGTGGATTGTACGGCTCGACCATGTGCGAAGACCAGTGGCGTGTCGTCATCCAAAGTGGATCGCCCTCGCACACCGCGCCGATAATCCGTAGGGGCCGTGGTTCGCAAGGAACCGCCCCGCCCATGGCCGCCAGATGATCTCGGCCTCGCGTAGTCTCAAGAGGTTATGGAACTCGCGACGACGCTCGGTCTCTCCTCGCCCACCCTAGGGTACCACGTGTCCAACGTGTTCCCATTGTAGGCCCGTCGTGGGGTCGCCGCCGAGAGCATTGCCGTAATGCCGACGGCCAACGGCACGGTGCACCGTGTTGCGGAAATAAGGACGACCAACCGAAAGTGCTCCCATGACCACGGTATGTGGTGTAGCAAACCGCCAGATCGCTCCACGCCTGCATCGCGCCGAGTGGCATCGCATAACCCTCGGTAAGTGGCGCAGAGCACCGCCAACCCCAATCGCATCGCGGAACCTCGTCGCCACCGTCCGCCGAGGACTCGCCAGATGGATATAGCCGGGTACATACAGTCTCCCCGTGTCGAGGGAACAAGATCCATCCGAACAGAATGTAATGTACGCGACGAGGTGTGTCTCGACCGCCTCGCTGCCGCATCCACGGCGATCATGAACTCCGTAGCTGTGAATGTGGGATACCGGACACGTTTGCGTGAATCGGAGGCGAATCTGCCGCCCAAACGCACCTTCCGCTTCATCGCCTCTGAGGTGGCACTCTATCGAAGGCCATGCACCGCAGACACTGTAAGCATTGCTACATCCTCGAGAGTAATGGTCATCTCCCCACCGAAGTGGAATGTATGAGTCTCCGGTCTCCACCGGTCCACAAGCGAGAGAGTAGTGCGCGTCAAACCGCAACGTGTGCGGGATGTCCAACATGCGGCGAGGGGGAGGCGGTGTCCCGCAGCCGCGGACGCATCGCCGCCAAGGGGCCACCTCTCCTCGGGGCGCCAGACTGTGCTCGAGGGCCGCCGCCGGCGACCACGCCCGCAACGGTGCCCCTATCCCGGCGTGGGTCGAGGCTCGACACGTCGTCAATCGAGCTCGCGCCATCTCCCCGCAGATACCATAAAATATGTTAGTACGCACTTAAAACATATCGTGCCATAATAAAACCAGGCAAAACATAGGACACAAAAGAAAACAACCACACATGAGCATAACGAGTTAACAAAAGACCAAGATGATGAACATTCCGTCTCAGAATAAAGACACATATTAACAAAGAATACTACAAAGGTAGCATCGCGACATAACATTCCGCCCCATCGAAGGAATTACAATAAGCAAGCGACATCACGACTAAGTAATTATATCTTGCTCGTTACGGATTGCATCGCTTGCGCCGGTCCTGCATTTGGACACCACGATGGAGTGCCCTCATCGTTTTGCACGCCTACAACGGGCCGGCGAACCCGCTGCCCACGCCGGCCGCCGCCCATGTCGCTCCGGATGCGTCGCGGATCGGCGTCTTCCACGGCGGGTGTTTGAAGCTACGCTCGCACCCACTTCACCGCCCGCCGAGGTCTCGTAGTGTGTGTCCGGCCGCACGAATGAAACTCGCACCCCAAGTGGCAAAGAGGTGGTGGATATCGAGTACTCGGAGATGTAAGGCTCAAGATTGCCGCCACGCCGCGCACGCCGCGCACACATGGGAGCATGGTTTGTGCGTAAGCCGCGGTTTGTTGCAGTGCACGACGCTTCTTCACCGATCGTGCGCACTGCCACGATCCTCTAGCGTGGCCCATAACGCATTTCTCCCTTAGCCGGATCTCGAACTTCGCCGACGCCATCCATGGTGCGAGTCACGCGCGATCGCGCTTTGCCGATCTTTTCTCCATGTAGGCATGCATTACCTCCGAGAATTGTTTACCATCCTCCGGATGCTTCTTGGCTATCATGGCTCGTTAACGGCATCCGATGGTACGGTTCCGTGTCTCTCCACGATCGCCGTGATCGGCAGGAACGCACACCCTTCAGACACCGCTGTACACCTCCGACATGTTGGTCGCCATGATCCCGCACTCGCACCATCGGTGTCGTGCGGCAGGACCATTTCTCCGTGTCAGCGCGGCGAGTTAACCCATCGTGAACTCCCAACTCGCGACCTCCACCGATGCCCCGCCTCGGCATTCGCCGAGTCCCTTACATGCTTCGCAGATCCTCATCGAGCCGCTCCACACCGCTCGAACTTTCTCCTTTGGTTCTCGCATGCGAGCTTCTTGAACATTTTCATGAGGTCCTTGTTCAAACCTTGTGTGGAAGTTGGCCGCGAGATGCCTCATGCACCAACGACTTACATCGCTCCACCGAACGGCGGCTGCGCCCCGCTTTGGATCGTGCTCAACGCGACATGAAGCCAAGATTGCGGTCCGAGATGACACATGCACTGGTCGATCTTGTACTACCGCCGCTTCACATTACACAGAACCACAACCGCCTATCCGTGTTCTCGCCTCAACAATTGCGAAGGCCACGGGACTAGCCGGTCGCTCGTGACGGCCGCAACGGCGGTGAGGATGGTACCCTTGTACTTCCCACATAGGAAGGTGCCATCCATCGTCAAGACGGACGACAATGCTTGAAAGCTTGATCGCTCGACGGAAGGCCCGTAAGACCCTATCAAGAATAAGGCAATTGGGCCCTTCCGTCGGATGCACCCGCCTAGCTTGTTTATGTATGTTCCGGATTACATTCCGCGATTTGATGCAAGCAATCTTGGTACTAGGTTGTAGGCCTCTTGAATGTGCCGAACATTCGCTCCACGACCTTGCGCTTGGCCCGCCATGCCGCCTTGTAGCTCACCGAACCCCACAATATTGGCAACATCCGCCATGAGGATGTTTGGGGAAATGGACACATCTCGCAGTGATTTAGGTGGCTTATCAGCCGGCAACATAAGAGGAGGTCATGTTGCGTGCTCGTGAAGCGGCCGAGCTAACTCGCATGTGTGATCCTTCAAAGACCGTTATCCGAAACCCGTGCGCCAGCCTATGAACCGCCGCGCACGGACCTTGCAGCGCGCAGATTCATCAACACACCGACGATGTACGTGTCGGGTTGGACCTCTCGCACCGATACATCCGACCGATGTTAACGGCAGATTTAGCAATAGCATGTCGGGCGGCGCTCTTGTCGTGGAAGCGCCGCCGGGAGCAGGTGTCATCATTGAACCCCACTCAAGACCTCCCGATGTGGCGTAATCCGCCGACGCCGCTGTAACGCCGCCCAATCGTGAGGACATAAGCAATGTCGCGGTCAAAAGCCCACCAACCGCATCTCCTCCAAAGACCGACTTCTCCTTCTTCGCCGCCTTCCGAACTAGTTGTTTCCACGCCCTCCATGCTTTCCACCTCGCCCACCGGTCTGGCTAGGTACTCGTGACAATCAATACGGTTGCCCACCATCTCTCCGCACCTTCATTGGGCTCAAATTGACGGCACGCCTCCTCGTGTCTCCATCTCCCACGTCTTCGCCGCGTCTCCTCCAACACCGAGACCAACGCAGTTCCCACCAACAGCCTTCCCAAAACCACCCACGCCGGATGTCCCCGCCCTCTCCACGAATCGAACGTAGACCATCGGCCAAGATATATCGCAAAGCGGCGGGGTTGCAAACAACCCCATATAATTGGCCCATGAAGCGCCACATGTGACCTTCATAAGTTGCCAAATGGTCTCGCCGCACACGGCCGCAATCGAGGGATACACCGCCGATGCACGCCTTCTTCCTTCCAGTGGCGCGATCGAACGCGGAACGCACGCACCGCCTTAGCTCCAAGAGGCCCATGTCCTTCAGAGACGGCGCCCGGATCACGGTGCGGTCGCAACTTGACAGGTCCGCACCGTATGGTCCGTCACGTACTAGACCGTCCCCGTGGAACACGAATGATCTTTTATCTCCGCCATGAAGTACCTAACACAAGAGCAACTTCCTGACACTTCTGTAGTACTGAAAACAAAAATTACATGGTTGCAGGTTCAGTCGAATTTGTGTTCAAATATTTCGCAAAAAAATTGCACAATACTACTGGCTTCAAATATTTCGTGGTTTACATGAGCAATTGGAATAAAATATTGAGATCAACGTAAATTTATTAATTCCAAATGGAGTTCATATGATTTTTCTATCCATGAAAGGTTGAAGTAAATTTTATTTCTCAGTAAATAAAAATTCACAATTTTCTGGGGTACTACAAACTGTCAAACAAATTCTAAGTTAAAGTAAAAAAAAATCACTTCAGATTTCCCCAAAGCATTTTTAAGTTTCCATACCCGAGTTAGACCTAGCCTATAGCAATGACATGCGGGGTCTACTACATAGAATATTTTGCCATCTATTTTTGAAATAAAACTTACTAATGTGTCGGCCTGCTTCATCACAGAGTGCATGGACCAAGGTCAATATACCCGTTAAGAGTACATAGATAGCGCTCAGTGGTCCTGACTGTCGGCGACTCTATTTCAATTGTATTTACTTCGATTTAATGACCTCTAAATATTTTAATATTTTATGATGAGGTCCGTGATAAGACGACATTTTGTTACCGATAAAAAAATCACACCGCTTTACTAATTAGAAGTTTCTTTGAGTAGAATCTACAGAAGAAAATTTTTACTCAAGAATTACTCGACTAATATAAATGATTACGCCTAACAACACTAATATTCAACTAATATAAATCATAATGCTAAGTCAACTAATATTCTACTCGGTGAAAATCGGCAGTAATTCTACTCAAGAAATACTCGCCTTTATAAATCGCCTTAATAAAAATTGACAACACTAACAACATAAAGTCTCCTAAGTCAACTAATTACGCCTAATCGTAATGCTAACTACTGAGTATTCTAATTACTTGCTAATCACACCGTTTTCCAATTTTGCACCCACTGCAGAATTATAACTACTCGGTTGCTATCATTAATCTTACTACATCATAATCACATTGCTAAAACTTACTACAACTATAGGTGCATGTGAATGCCACATACCTTTTGTACCGCCGCTTCTCCCTCCTCTTCTAGGGATGCTTGCTTCTCTCGCCGCCGCTACCGCTAATCTTCTTCTCGCCACGCCGGAGGCAATGCGAAGGCGCCAAGGTCGCCTTATTATACGCGCGAGCAAAGAAACTCGGTTTGTCGCCGCTGGCCACGCGCCGCCCACGCCGGAGGCGCGCATGGCCGCCACACGGCAGCCGCAGCGGCTGCTGCGTGGCGATGGTTGTTAACCCGCCGTCGGGACGGCAGCAGTTGGTACCACTACCGAGGTCGCCCGGCGCCGCCGCCGCAAGATGGTTAAACCCACGACGCCGCCGCCGGGACGGCAAGAAGTCGTGGCCACGCGGCAGCCGCCCGCCCCGGTCCCGGCGGCCGCCACGCGTTGGTGGCGGCACTCGCCGCCGTGCCCCACGGCTAAGAAGGTGACCCGCCGTGGGGGCGGCGGAAGAGTTCTTGCCGCCGCCGCCCCGGACGGAAGAGTGGCTCGCCGCCGTGGGGACTAAGAAGAGTTGCCGCCGTTCGGGGCGGCAGCAGTGGCTCGCCGCCCCCACGGCAGCAGGTGGCCCGAGGGGGCTATTTTTGGAAATTTTTGCAGAAGGGGGCTAAATAGGGAATTTTCGTGCGTCATACGGCCAAAAGTGTCCAATTTTCTTTTTTTTAGGCCAGTCCAAGGCTCAATTGGTATGATACGGTATAAGCATAACACAACACGGTACGTGGTGAGTCAAGCCAGTATGACACGAACGATGGGTCCGGTTGGACCTGAGAATGCGGTCTGTTGGGCGGCATGGCACGGTACAGCCAGTTGAGCCGTACTTGAGCCGATCCAGCACGAAATAGGTCTAACCTTCTCGTTCTAACCCAATCCCCCCCTCGGCCTAGCTCAATCACCCCCACCCCAGCTGGCCCAACCAATCACCCCCCTTTGCCATCTGGCCTAGCCCAACATCCCTCCCTCCCCCAACCCCTTCTCCCGAGCCCCGGCTCCCAAATTCCCAATCCCTATCCACATTCCCTGATTCCCCTCCCTCTAGCTCCAGCCGCCTCCCTCCCCACCCCCCGCTGATCGCCGTCCTCCCTCCCTCTCCCTCCTCACACGCCGCCGCCCGTTGCCCTCCCTCAAACCTCCTTCTCGTCGTTGTCCTTCTCACCCCCTTTGCAAGCGCATGGCGTGTCCGAGATGGGCAGAGTTCTTCATCAGCGTCCAGGAGGAGGAGGCTATGACGAGGGGGAGTGGGAGTGGGTGTGGATGGCGTACGGTTGTCTTTGGCTTCTTGGACGGCGGCGGCTGTTGTCTTCCTGGACGTCTGTAGTTACTTAGGGTTGAGCTTGAGCCGGCCCGGCATAGCCCCGGCACAGCTGGCTTTGGGCCGTGCCTGAGCCTGGCCGGAGGTGAGGTGGGCCGCACGACACAAGACAACAGGTGGTCCGCCGATCTACACACGCACGACGCTGGCTCGGCACGGCGGTCCAGGCCGCCCAATGCCCACCACTAGTATGGAATATAAACGGGGAGTGTGCACTTTTTTCAATGGGAAAATTTCCCACATGCTACTTAAAGTTGTCCCGCCTCTTCAGGAGGCTCTCGAAACATCAAAACTAGGAGGAGGGGAGCCGCTGGAGGACATAGAGGTGCCCAACGACCCGTAGGACGACAGTGGGAGATCGGGCCGTCCAAGCATGGGAGATGAGGGGACCTAGTGAGAAGTGAGGGGAGGACAGAGGAAGAAGTGAGAGCCGGGGACAGAGGCGTCGGGGTGAACGAGGAGGAGGACGACGCTTCGAGAATGTGCTCCAAGTGTCGTCACACAAACCAGGGGGTAGAAATGAAGAAGGGAGGGGTTCTCTGACACGTGGGACAGGGGGGGGGGCAATTTGGGCATATTTGAGGAAAATTGGAAAATTTGACAGCCTAACGGGGTTAACGACAATTTGGGCTAACGGAGGTGACGGAAATGACACAGAGGGGATCAAACAAGAAGCTCAGTGGCACGTAAGGGATCAAGCTTTTTAAGTGGCATAGAAGGGACCAGGACAACTTTCAGTGGCATGTGGGGGGATTTTTCCTTTTTCCTCCGTAGCCCTTGGACGTTGAAGGTTTGTAGTATACTACCTCGGATTCCAAATGTAAATTATTTTAGAATCTGTGTCAGTAAAACATTTGTAGGGTTGACTGTTAATATATAAATAAACACCAAGATTGACAATATGAAATTGGTAATACTAGATCCATCATGAAATATATTTTCATAATTTATAATTTTGTTTTATTTAAACCAACATATTTTAATATAAAAAAGTATAGCTAAAATGTCACCTTGAGACCATTTCAATATCTAAAATGACTTATATTTGAAATTAGAGAGAGTGCAATTGTGGGTTTTTTTTTCATTATGTTTCTAGGTTGTAAGTGTTTTTTTTAAGTTGTCGTCCCACTTCTTTGCAACAGTATAGAGCTTCGATGTCTTCCTGCTTACCTGACTGGAAAGCTCTTCATTTTGTGGGCTTGGCTGCTATTTGTTGGGCTACCTGGAAACTGAGGAGTAGAATCTGTTTTGACCCCCAAAAACAATCAAGCATCCAATCCCCTTCTGATAGTGGTATATTATGCGTGTTCTTTTCTTCGGTATTGGGCAGGGTTGCAGGAGGAGGAGCTGCAAGAAGCACCGATAGTTGGAGCTGGGCAACTATTTCAAGAGGTGATGAAGGCATCTCAATCTACAAGATCTACTCCAGTTTTGCTTCGCGCTACCGACACGAGTAAAGCTCCTGTAATTTGTGCTATTCTCATTGGCGATGACTCGATGTCGACATGAGTAAAGCACAAAAGCTTAATTTTTCTTATCTGCTTGCTTTTAAGAACTCTCTGGTTTAGTTTCTGTCGAGGTGGTCCGGTTACTTCTACCGGCAGCTTGTTGTATCCATCATAGCTCTGTAAAATTATCTTGTAACTTTTGTTGAACCCTCTTTCCTACTTAATGAATCGGCAACGCTCCTGCCCTGTAGATTTCCGTTGTTAGTAATGGAAAATGGGATGACCCACTAAGGAAAAAAGTGTGGGTTCTTGTAGATTGTTTTTAGTCCAGTTTTGTCGTAATATTAGTGGTTAATTTTAATATTAGTTGTGACAGATTGCCAATGACATTATTGCTACCATTGAGGGTGGAATGAATACGAAAGGAATTGTAGAGATTAGACAGGCCTAAGCATAAACCTAGCGACAAAGGGTCGAGCAAGGTACATTTTTGGTCAAGCCTAATAGGGAAACTAGGCTAAGGGGACCGCGGTTTTGTTATTCACTTTACCTGTCAAAGCTCGGCTTGGTTTCCTACTTATGTCTCTCTTTTGTTTTACTCAAATCTCGTAGCAAGGTTCATTCTCGTAGGAAAATAAGTGAAGTAGCCAAAAAAAAAAACCGGCATTTTCGGTACGTGTATCTAAACAGAGAATAGTTTTATAATGGTGAAAAACCATAGCTTGACACCGCGACAGACGATTCTGCAATTTGATGAAAACGGAAGGGGTCGTTGGCGAATGGAAGGATATGCTTTTGTTTAGCTTTAATGCTGTTGGGAAACTATGTGCTCGCCCCAGCAACTGGTCCATGTATGAGTGCTCCCTCTCAAACTCTAAAAGAGTGTGTAGACTATAAATAGCGAGTGCTAGTCATTGTAAAAGGATAATTGTATAGAGCAATAAAGATAAGCAAGAAACCTCCTACATCTCTGTGTTCAATCTACTATTTTGTTCCTGTGTTCTTGCATTGTTTGATGTGCTTGTATGTTTGTCTACGAGATGATCGTTCACACTGGACTCGCCAGCGACGGTTCCTCAATACGTTATTAGCACGATTGACTCTCCTCGCATCGAAAGGTAACCGCCGTAGCACGACACTCGTAGATTGAATCATTTTTTTATAGATTGCTTTCAATTATGCAAATTTGGCTTTCTAGATTGGTTTTTTCTACAGTGCAAATCCGTTCTAATCTACCGCGAGCAGACTTGAAGTCGCTAGCATAATACCGATCGGTAGATTGCATGAAAAAGTGGATGTTGATTGTATCGTAGATTGAAAAATGCAAATCCGTTCTAATCTACCGCGAGCCGACTTGTAATAGCTTGAACAGTGCACACTCGAATGAACGGTGCTCGCATGCACAGTATTTAGATGAATAGTATTTTTGAAAGAATAGTAAAACACCAAAGAATTTGCCGACGCACAGCCTGGAGCTGTGCCCCACCACCGCGTCATCACCGAGCCGTGCCCGCACGCGCCGTTAGCCACTCAAGTATCATAGAAGAAAAAAAATGGCGTTGACCCCTGCACGTGCGAGCCGCCGCAGGCACGACGCCGCCGACCTTGCGCCGCAGTAACCGCCGCCGATGACTATGTGCGCACGGCCTCGCCGCGCTCACGCCACGCCTAGCCGAACGCCGCCACATCGCTACCAGAGTGCCACGCCACGAGCATCCACGCGGTGCACCGCACTACGCGCCGAGGTACCCGCCGACAAGGCCAACGACTCTTGCGCTAAATCCCGATCGCCAAGACATAGCCGCTGTCGCCGCGCCACCGCACGAGGCCCTCGCGCGCCCGGCCACCTCCGCTTTGCCGTGGAAGGACGGTGCCGCCGCCTACACCGCGCTACGCCACCGTGCACACCAGATCGACACACCTCCGCGGCGTCGCACTCGCCACCGTGTGCTACGCCGGCCGCTCGCTGTTTACAACCGCCGGCTCTTCGTTCGCGACGCGGATCGAGCCGCCAGACGTGAAACTCGCGCCGCCACCGCCGCATGCGCCAACGCTGCCGGCTCGAATGCCGTGTGCTCCACACCTTGTCGCCCATGATGTTGGTCACGGCCGCGCGCCCATCATCGAGTGCTCGCCGCGTTGCACGCGTGAAGGACCCGCCACGGCCGCGGCCGCACGCTGAAGGACTGTCGCCGGACGGCCGCACCGCGAGCCCCCGCCAGCCTGAACGCCGCGCCGCGCTCTTACCGTGCCACTCGCCGCACCACGGGCTCTCGCACACATTTGCGATGCCGCCACCTTGAGGAATAGGGGTAGGGGAACCCTAACTCGTCCCTTGCCCTCTTGACTGGCCCGGTATGGGCCCAATTGGGCCAAGGAAAGAAGGTGGCTAGCCCACTTGTTTCCCGGTGAAAGCAAAATATCGGAGAGAAAATCCCGAGAGAAAAAAAGAGAGGGAAAGAATTGGAAAAATCCCAAATTTTACAAATAATCCCTCGAAGTTCTAGAAATTACGAGGAAATATTTCGGGAGAGAAATTCTTGCAGAATAATCCATCATAAATTGTAAAATTGCGCAAAAATATCTCATAATTGAATTTTAGCGGTTTAACCCTGGGCAATTGCAGAATTCACCAAAAATTCATATTCCAGCAGAATAGGGTATCGGGAATTCAATTTTTGAATTGGTTTTAGCATTTGAAGCATGTTTAACTCTGTTATTATTATTTCTATGCTATTTATGTATTGTATTTGATGTTTTGATTATCTATGATTGTTTATAATTCTTTTAATAACTGAAAATAGCAGTAAATCATGAAAAATACATAGAAAAATACGGGATCATGAACCTGGAGTTTGAAGAACATTATGAGAACTTTGCAACCATTTTATGCAAATTACTGATAGTAATCTTATGAACTTTTTGAATGAATATGTAGATGACTGGCATCACGAACCATAAGTTCGAAAGAGCTAACCCAGCTTGGCCAGAATTTGTACCAATCTTCAACTCTGTCGTAAGGTAATCATGGAAAAGCAGAAGTTTGAGAAGACTCTCTCTACCTTTCACCCGAATGTGGTGTAATCCGCATGCAACTATCGTCAAGACGGCTACAAAAACTATGTCGAATGGATTAATATCTTGCGAGTTGCAGAAGCTCAAGATGATATTCTAAGGGGGAACTACATCTGATAGCTGCCTAGTAGTAATGTTGGCCATGAAGCTAATGTCACTTGCTACAAAGTGAGGAAACGTCCCACGAAGGAGAGGGGCAAGAAGGGTAAGGTCGTGGGTCGCAGCACATTATTGATGCTTTTCAGTGTAAGAAGAAGGGTAAAGGACAGCATGAGACACACCTTGCCATTGCAGGCACAGAGAATCCAAAGCTATTAGTTGCACTCATGGATGTGGACAACCCAGTAGCAACCCCCATCACTTCTCATTTGGGCATCGCAGCAACCGCAGTCGTAGTTGCCCAAGAGGAGAAGATCGCCATGGAGCAGATTCAGGCAGAAGTTACTACATACTTCGCTAATTCGATCTGGTGCACGCATCGAACTTAGATCCTTTTACAGTCACTTGCAGTTTGTGATTGTGATGGAACTTTGAATAGTCGTTGTAAGCTTTTGGAGAGCAAAGCATTAAAATTCTTATGATGAGTCCCACAAAGCTTATTTTCCCACATCTATAATAGCAAGTTATGTCCTGATATCTGAAGTATTTTATTTATGTGTTGCTTGCTTCTTGCTGCATATTAATAAAGTACCTTGTATTAGAATGCGTGTGGCATCCTATGGAGGAAGTATGCTTAGCAGGTAGCGTCACAATGAATACCACCTTGAGAGACATAAATTTTTAGTCGATCAGCAATAATACTATTAGTCTTACGACAATCGCAAGCAGCGATACCTGTATAATCGGCCAGTAAAAACCATAATTATACTCCTAACGGACACAACTTTGGTCATTGAAGAAGGCTTGTTGTATGCAGAATCGACTAGCACTCTCAAGGATATTCGCGCTAACGGTTTCCACATAGAAACTGAAGAAGAGTATGGTAAGGAATGCCTGCTCATTACAAAGCGTGAAGAAAGTGGAAAATAGTATTAGAACAACTTCCTTTATATGAAATTGGGTATACTACACAAATATTAAGGCACATGCAGCCTATGCTGCCCTAAAAACCGTATTTAGAAACTCAGAACTTTTCTATCTCAGGCATGGTAGATTATGCCGCCTAGGTCTTAGGATGGTGAGAAATGTAATTAACAATTCACAGGGACATAATGTCAATGCAAAGAATTTACCGAATCAGGAAGATTTTGTGAGCCCTATATGTGCCATCGGGAAATTAATTACTAGACGTTCTGCTCTGAAAATGAAGGATGAAATCCCTGCATTCCTGGACCGTATTCAGGGAGATATTTGCAGTCCTATACAGCCCCTATCAGGACCATTTAGGTATTTTATGGTGTTCATCGATGCTTCCTCGAAATGGTCTTATGTACATTTATTGTCTATGAGAAACCACGCTTCTCCAAAGCTAATCTCGTAGATAATTAACATTAAGAATAATTTCCCTGATCATCATATAAAGTCCACCATAATGGACAACGCTGAAGAATTTACTTCGAAGGCATTTGATGATTATTGAATAAAAATGAGAATTAAAGTTGAGCATTCCATACCGCATGTCCACACCCAGAATGGATTAGCATAATTTTAAAGAATTATAATTTACCAACTGCATTTTGGGGACACGCAGTCCTGCTCACAACAACTCTCATCAATTTTAGACCGTCGGCATATAACATCTATTCACCAATGCAACTAGCGCAATGGTCAATATCAAAAATTTCTCATCTTTACAATTTGGTTGCAAGGTTTATGTACCTATACCACCATTGTAGCGAACTGTAATGAGCCCTCTCCAAAAGTCTGTGATATACGTTGGTTATGAGATAACATCCATAATCAGGTATCTGGACCCCATGACTGGAGATTTGCATGCAGCCCACTTCGCTGATAGCATATTTGATGAGGATTGTTTCCCGTCATTAGGGGAAGGAAATCAACCCCTTAATGAAAAATATTGGGAAATAATTAATGTCCAGAACACAATTGAAATCCATGCACATGACCTGCACACTAGTGAAGCAAATAGAGAAGTTCAGAAGATAATTGAAGTTCATAAGATAATTTATTTGCAAGCATTAGTGAATCAACTGCCTGGCCACTTTAATGATTTGAAGAGCATGACTAAGTCGCATGTGCCTGCACGCAATGCACCAGAGAGGGTTGAAATACCGATGAAGGTATCCCTAATCCCGTCCTAAGGCCTCAGAAAGGATGAGAACTCTAGCCCATTGAGTCTGAAGTAACTGGGGACGCCTGGTGAAAAAGGATAAGAAGGACTTGACACAGCCGATCGCCGAAGTTTCCCAAAACCAGAAGGGGAGCAAGTTGAGACCTGGCACTAGTATGGAACCTTTAGAAACGACATACCGGATTTGAACATCCTCATGAAGGGAGACATCAGTATGGATGTGTGTGCATACATCGGAGCTGAAAAACCTAAAGAGACTTGCCCCCATAATTGGAAGCAGCGGTGAGCAAGTAGAAGCGGTAGAAGTATCGCCTTGAAGAAATATCTATAAACTTTGTGACATCAGGAGAATCTATGAATTAGACAACAACCAATGTCTACATTGATTTTGCAAAGAAAATTGTCACAATCATCGATCTTGATCTAGAGCTTACATCGCTCACTAAATGAAAGAAAAGATCAGATTGGGAAGATTGGAAGAAGTCAATAGAAGCAGAATTATTATCTCTGAATAAAAGAGAGGTTTTTGGGCCTATAAGCCGGACGTCTCTCCATGTGCACCCTGTAGGGAATAAGTGGGTATTTTTTCAAAAGAGAAATTAAAATAATGAAGTAAAGAAAGGCTTATTGCACAAGGTTTCACTCAACGTGCAGGAGTTGTTTATGAAGAAACCTATTCCCCGGTCATAGGCAAAACCACCCTTTAGATATTTGATCTCAATGACAGTCAACTTGAAATTTTGAAATGATATAGATGGATGTGCTAACTGTCTACCTTTATGGAAATTTTGATTCGAACATTTATATGAAGATACCTGAATGTATCCCTGTCCCGAACCAAGACAGAGCAAATATAAATCTGTACAGTGTGCAACACAAAAAGTCGCTGTATGGACTGAAGCAATCAGGAAGAATGTGGTATAATCGCTTGAAGTGACTTTCTATGCAAGAAAAGCTATACGAACAATGAGAATAATCCCTGTGTATTTATACAATGATCTTAGGATGGATTTTGTATAATCTCGGTGTATGAAGATGATATGAATACCATCGGAAACTTGGAAGAAATTATGGCAGCAAGCTCTTACCTAGAGTTGGAGTTCGAAATGAAAGATTAGGGTAAAACCAAATATTACCTAGGCTTGCAGCTTGAGCATACCCCTGAAGGGATTTTAGTGCATCAGTCAACCTACACTTAGAAGGTGTTATAAAGATTTGATTTTAAAAAGGCATACCCTTCGAAAGTGCCGATGATCGGAAGATCCTTGTAGTAAGACAGGGAACCATTCAGGCCTAAAGAAGAGGGGGAGTAAGCCCTGAGACCGAAATTCCTATACTTAAGTGCAATAGAAGCACTCATGTATTTAACAAATTGTACTAGATCGGACATTGCATTTGTCGTAAACCTATTAAGCATGGTATAGTGCAGAACCTACCAAAAGGCATTAACAAGGAATGAAAGACATCTTCCGATACCTCAAAGGAAGCAAAGACCTTGGTCTGTTCTACAGAAAGAACCAAGACCTGTCTATGAATGGCTATGCAGATGTTGGGTACCTGTCGGACCCACATACAGCCAAGTCGCCAACAGGCTATGTATTTCTATGTGGTGGAACTCAATTCCATGAAAATCGTCTAAGCAAAGTCTTGTGTCAACTTCGATGAACCACTCGAAAATCATAGCACTGTACGAGGCCTCACGAGAATGTGCTTGACTTCGGCGGATGATTCACCACATCTAGCAGTCGTGTGGATTGAATACCGCACAAATCCCACTATTATCTATGAAGATAATGCAGCTTGTATTGCACAAGTGCAGATGGGTTATGTGAAGAGTCATCTCACAAAGCATGTCAACTCCAAGTTCTTCTATGCTCATGAATTGTAACAGATGGATGGAAAATAGAGTACTGCATACTAAGTCATGTGAAAATCTTGTAGATTTATTCACTAAGTCACTTCCAGCGTCTAGCTTTAAAGGATGTATACGTGGAATTGGAATGATGAGACTTAGAGAAGTGCAGGATTCAGAGGGAGAATCTTCACAAACTCATTTTTGAAACTTGATCACAAAGATCGAGTACCCAAAGAGTAAATCTTTGGGTACTACGTGAGCTCCATCCATCATGTACCATCTCATCTCATTCACGCTGGTTCACCCAACCAAACACACCCTTAACGACAAACATGTGACTACGTGAGCTTAGCTCTTCCTCGCCTCCACCCATTCAATCCAACCCCACTACACTGCTTAGTGGGTCACCTTATCTGTAGTAACATTATTTCTATAGAAAATAGATTTTATTTACACCTTGAATTTCTCTTATTCTAACGGGGCCTTAGTGGGAAATCCAGATGTGAACTTAAGCTCGTAGAATCTTTATTCCGTTCAGCGAGAAGGCAAAGTATTTGAAAGTCTTGTTAACTTCAACCAAATGAACATCATTCTTAGCTTTCTTGCATACACTAAGGGCATTCCAATGCAGACATTGCATACCTACATCTATATATTTTGCCACCTTATATAGATACAAGACTACAAACAAGCCCTCTAATGCACCATGTCTATCATTTGGCACACCTAATCAATACTACAATTTTTTATTTCCTCTCTCACATTCTCTGTCTCATCCCTTCCCTAGGTTCTCTCTTTCTTCCCCTCCTTTCCCAATGTTCTCTTTCTCAACGCCAACATCCTTCCTCACGCTCTCTGCTCGCTGATGCCTTGCCTCACCGCTATGCTCACCGCTGCTCTATCTCGCCTCTTCACTCGCCGTTGCCCTCACTCGCCTCTCCGTTCGCCACCGCCCTCCCTCGGTGCTCCGCTCACCACTGCCCACCATCTCCCTCCCTCCAGTTGCCGCCGCCTCTCCCCCCTTCGGCCACCACTAGATCAAAGCCAGTGGGCCCAGATCCAGTCGGATATGAGCTGTGGCCACGCGGATGCTGGATTCCGGAGGTGACACGGTGCTTGATGTCAGCAGCGAGTGGACCGAGGTAGGGCGGATCTCGGCGATAGCGATGATAGCTAGTGGATCCGGGAGGCGGTGCAGCGCTCAGTGACAGCGAGGCGGTGCTTGACAACGACGACAATGGTGGCCCGGGAGGCGGCGCTCAACGACCATGGTCGCTGCAACTCTGGTGAACACTGTCCTTGACAACCACACACAACACTGAAAGCTATTGTCCCCACAAACTGTGTGGTGCGGATACAACCCTTCCCTAGTGCAGTTTTTCGATGTGTCTAGCTCCCTTGGTTTTCTCAATTGGGTTATGATTTGCATGAGACACTCTCTCTCTCTCTCTCTCTCTCTCTCTCTCTCTCCCTCCTTTAACTTCTCCACCTCACTTCCATCATAGTTGGCATGTTATGTACATTGCCAATATAGGGATTTTTAAAAATAGTACAATTTTTTTTTTAAAAAAAATACATAAATAAATTGTCAATTTTTTTTTTACAAAATTAGACTATTTTAATTATCGATAGGGACCCTGTCGCCCATGTAACAGGGTTCGGTTACCAATTCAGATCTCTATCGCCAATCCATGAATTGCTCTTGTCCTAAAGGGGCATATGTTACTGGAGAAGTCCCTGCCGCCAATTGAAATGGTGATAAGTTCGTATCGTCATTTCAATTGGCGGCAGTGGTAATTTTCTTTTTAAACTATTTATTTTTGTAATTCTTTTTTTAAAATATACTATTAAAAAAATCGCCGACACAGGAGCATGGAGAGTACCCTAATGGAAGGTGCCAATACCATGTACTATCCAATGCTTGTTCAGGCAGGGTACTCAATTGGTACTCGACAGTAACCAATACGGCTGGCTTTATTTGTTAGCTTTGGAGTTCGGTTTGCACTGTCAAATTATTGCGTGCCGGCTTTTTTCCTACCTACAGTAGTACAATCGGCGAAGCAACAAGGAAATGAATAATTTTTCAGATCGAGATGGACATTTGTTTTCCTTTGCCCATTTTCGTCTTTTCGGTTTTCGTCTGTACCCTGAACTGTCTCTGCAATGACTGTCACCTGGCAACTACCGAACATGCCATCCAAGCTTACTATTGGAAAACCATGCTTCAAAGCAATGACATTGCAGGGTAGTTACGACTGGGTGAGTGAATGACTGTCGACCAACAAAAGACAAGCCGCGTTGCAGGCGATACCACCGTAACTGTGTTGCCATCTTTCTCGTTTCCAACTCCCAAGAGATTGTATTATGTTGACAATTTTGACACAGTACACATATAGGTGTGTTCGGTGTTTAAAGTGTATATCCGTTTTGTATGGTCTAAAACCTCTACTTTAGATTAAGATTAAACGTCGCGTGAGTGGATGTGTGCGTAGTGAGTGCGTCCGAGCTGAACTCTCTCTAAAAAAATAATATTCAAAACACAGCCACATAGCCGATCGGAAGAATGTAGCGCGGTTAGCCGTGAGGTGTCTCTATGACATGGTGACATGGCGTTGATGCATGGCAAGATCTCATTTACCGAACTTTTGCTGTGTACTGTGCTTAATTACAGCGGTTGAGAAAGGAGTGATGAGTACGGGACTATGTGAGAGATAATCCTGATCTGTGAGACTACACATCTAGTCGTCAGATCGTCTAACAAATTAAACGACGCTGTGTGTGTGTGTGTGTTTTTTTTTTTTTAGTGCACGCAATGATAGGAATGGTATCAGCGCTGTCCCTGTAGTGGTCAGAATAATGTCAGACTTGCTCGTTTCGTTTCACATAAAGTGAAAGCTGAGCCGAGTCGTATTTGTGCCATACGCCCATAACAGATGATCTCGGCCCATCATGGTTTAGAGGAGACACAAATTGGGCCCAAGTCCGATGAGGGTGAATAAAACTAAGCCCTAGTTTGCAGTTTTCATCAAACTGGCCAGGTGAGCCCAACAAAAGCAAGCCCTTTCAAAAGAGAGATAATTGCACTATAGCTATCTAAACTTACGATATTGTACCACTTACTCCATGAACTTGTATTTTACTTTCTCAGGCCTTTAAACTTATCTATGCTTGCACTGTAGGTCTTTTCCTCAGTTTGCTAATAGAAAACGCTGAGATGACACACGTCATCGTAAATGTGGCATATGTGGCTGCTCCTCCATTAAACCCCGACGACACACATAGCCACCACGCCGGCTGCGTCAACCCCGCCGCGTGGTCATCTATGGAGGTGTCGTTGTTGGCGTGTGCACACCCTACTTCCTCTCCACCCACACCGCCTCCCGCACCGTCCCGACCCTCATTTAGAAGTCCTCCCCCGCATGCGCCACCTCCGGCAAGGCCAATGGCTTCCTCGACCTTCTCCACGACCCCGGGGAGAAGATGGGCAACGGTGTTGTGAGCGAAGATGCATAGCAACAGCGCTGGGTGACAGCGAGGCGGAGGCGGACAGCGGCAGCGACGGTCCAACGAAGTTCCTAGGAGGGCGAAGGGAGCAAGGGGTAGAACACGACAACGCGAAGCTAGAGAAGTGGATAAAGAGGGGAGAGGCTCACCAGTGGCGGTGAATTTGGACAACAAAGACTTGCAGCCGATGTAGAAGAACATATGCACGATCTCCACATCGACTTCTGTTCGACTTCGATTGAACATGTTAGAACGCAGGCGAGGTCCGGGAACACGATGTGACGCGGTCAATCTTGGCAAACACTCATCTAAATGGTGGGAATGAGAGGTGTCCTATGGCGACCATGACGGAGCGCACAGTCGAAGAAATGGTAAGGAAGAAGGCCATTTTTGCCATGTCGTCATCCATGTCAGTTACAAAGGATACCAAGTCAGCCTACTCCATCAACTAACTGAGAGTATGACATGCGGTGCAAGCAAGGACAAGTTTAGGGGGCCAAGAAAGTAAAATACAAGTTCAGGAAGTAAAGTGGTACAACCTCATAAGTTTAGGAAGCTATAGTGCAATTATCAGCCTATTCCGTCAACTAACCGAGAAAAGGACATCCGGTGCAAATGGGGACACGTTTAGGGGGCCGAGAAAGTAAAATGTAAGTTCAGGGAGCAAAGTGGTACAACATCACAAGTTTAGAGAGCTACAGTGCAATTATCTATAAAAAAAAAGAAAGTAGCTTCATGCATATCTATACTAGCAGAGCCTTGTGTGTCTTTAACCCTAGGGTGATTCTAGGGTTCTTCTTCCTCCTGCCAGGGTTTCGATCCTAGCATGAGAATTTTCTCTTCCCACTCAGATTTTTTCCCTACCGTGTGTCCAGTTTTCAGCAGTGTGGTTCAGGACGGTTCAAGGGCAAACCTAGTTTTGCTTCTCGTCCTTGGTGGCGTTGTTCAGATTGGATCGCAGAGGTGTGATCTGGTTTGGGTTGAGCGATGGCATGGGGGACAGACCGTCCTAGGGTACATTCATCCAAGATGAGGAAAGCATCGATGAGTTGATGGCGAAGTCTAAGTGGATGGCGCTGGCTAAGGTACATTCATCTAAAACATTTAGCCATGTGACGTTTATGGGAAATAGTGAAGTTTCATGATATTGGTGATAACATGTTCGTACTTCAATTCTTCTGCCAAGGAGATTGGGTGAAAGTGGTTGATGAAGTTCCCTGGTTGTTTCATGGTAATGTAGTTTTGATTGAAGAATATGATGTCGTTACTAGACCTTCATCGACAATCTTTGACAGATTGGCGATGAAGTTCCCTGGTTGTTTCATGGTAATGTAGTTTTGATTGAAGAATATGATGCTGTTACTAGACCTTCGTCTATAATCTTTGACAGATTGGCGATGTGGAACTATGGATATGTATATATGATCTACCAACCACGTTTAGGATGAAGATAATCGACAAACAACTTGCTGGATGGGTTGGCGAGGTGATGAAAGTGGAAGTTGATGCAGGTGGGTTTGGAGGGAGGGATTACTTAAAAGTTCATGTGAATATGGACATATCAAAACCCCTTATAAGGGGTTTGAAGGTGACTACGCGACAAGGATCTTCTGGCAGTGTGATAGAATCGAATATAGTAAAATATGAAAAACTGCCTAAGTTCTGTGGTGTTTATGGTTTACTGGGGCATGTGGCAGCTAAGTGTGGAGATGGTGTTCACGATGCTGCAAGCTTCCAGTATGGTGAGTGGCTCATTGCTTCTCATGATAGGATAAATAGAACAAAGGGGCCATGGAAAGATAATTCGTCGAACTCGGCGGATGCAAGCGGTTCTTTTAACAACCTGACCGGAGACAAGACATTCAAGCATGTGAAGTGGGCTCCTAGAGGCCGAGGAGGACCACAAAGTTGGCAAGTTAAGGGAAATCCAGGATGATGCAGCTTCCCCTCTTAAACCTATGGAGGTGGAGAGGTTAGATTTGGGGAACTCTGGGAAGTTGGCGAGAAAGCGATTGTTCCTGGAGATAGAGCAGGAACATGCTGCAGACACGCTAGCAATAGTGTTGTACTATGCGGCTATTGCAATTTTGGCACCAGAGGGTCATACTGTAGCCCTTCCAGCAACCAATTTGGGTACTGAAGACATCGTGGGGGAAATGCTAGAGGCCAAGGTGGGAAACCAGGTGCATGATACAAAGAGGCTGAAAAAGTTGTGACCAAAGATAGTGTAAACGCTTTTAATACAGAATCGGCGGGCTCCCTCGAGGAGTGCCGCCTGGCGCAATGAAAATCTTAAGTTGGAACTGCTGTGGAATTGGCAACTCTGCGATAGTGTCTGAACTTCACGATCTCATGAAGAATTTTGCTCCCTCTGTAATCTTTACCATGGAAACTCAAATTTTGAAGAATAGAGTGGAGAATCTGCGCCATACCCTGGGCTACCATTCTAGTTTTAAAGTGAATAGTAATGGATGAAGTGGTGGCATGGTTTTTTTAGGAAGAGGTAAATCTTAGTATAAAGAAATTTTCTGAATATCATATTGATGCTATAGTGCAAGAAAGAGGCAGTGATCCATGGCGGTTATCTTGTTTCTATGGAGAGGCCAATAGGTCTCTTCGGTATAAAACATGGGTAACATTGAAGTGTATTAAGAGTGACTCTTCTCTACCATGGGTCTATATTGGAGATTTCAATGAGATTTTGAGGAGAGAAGAACAATTTGGCCCAAACCCCAGGGTAGGTTATCTTATTGAGGGACTTCGGGATGCTGTGGGTGTGTGTGGTTTGTGTGAACTTGGTTATATAGGCCTTGACTGGACTTGGGAAAGGAAAGCTCCGAAAGAAATGAATGTGAGAGTCCGATTGGATAGGGCCTAACCACGGCAAGTTGGTGTACTGATCATCCTTTTGCCACCATGTGTCATCTAACGGTGGCGAAGTTTGATCATTATCCTATACTCCTCAACTTCGAGAGAGTGGAGGAGGGCAATCATTGCTCTTCAAAAGGGAAGCCGTTTAGGTACGAACTTGCATGGGAAATGGCATTCATGGAGAGTGTTCTTCTCTCTTGGAGTGCAATAAATTTTTGGCAATGTGAGGAGGGAGTTGCGGGCGCTTAGGAAAAAACTAGAACGATTACGAGCCGACCAATCTCTAGTTGGTCCCTCAGCGGAAGAAAGGAAGGTGGAGTACAGGAACTGCATCTGAATGTAACCAAGGAGATCTTGTGGCGTCTGCATTCTAGAATCTCTTGGCTTGCTGAGGGAGATATTAACACACTAACACACGGATTTTCCTCCAGAAGGAAAATCGGCGGCGAGCTAATAATAAAATCCCATGCCTTTGCAGGGCTCTGATGGTTCTGATTGTGATAATGTGGATGAGCTCAATGCTATGTGCTACGAGTTCTATCAATCTTTGTATACCTCATAAGGGACTTCAGATATGCAGCTTGTTCTTGATCATGTGCCGAGGCGTGTGACTCATGATATGAACTCCTTCCTCGATGCTCCGGTTAACAAGGAGGAGGTGAAGATGGCCCTTATCCGGATGTTCCCTACAAAGGCATCGGTCCTGACAGTTTTTTGGCTCATTTTTCTAGCGGAATTGGGATGTTTGTGGTGTTGATCTGAATAGGGCGTTATTGAGAGTTCTTAATGGTGATTATTGACCGACGGTGGTGAATGGGACGTTCATTGTTCTTATCCCTAAGGTATCTAATCCTACCTGTCTTGGCCATTTCATACCGATTAGCTTGTGCAATGTGATTTACAAAATTATATTGAAAGCACTTGCTAATCAGTTGAAATATGTGTTGTCGGACATCATCTTGGTAGAGAAATCATCCTTTGTCCTAGGGAGAATTATCACAGGAAATGTAGTGGCAGCATACGAATGCTTACACTTCATGAGGATAAATAGTACGAAGAAGAATAAGTATTGTGCACTGAAGCTTCATATGACCAAGGCATATGATCGTGTGGAATGGAACTATCTGGAAGCGATGATGCTTAAGTTGGGCTTTTCGTCATGGGTGAGCAAAGTGATGAAGTGTGTCAAGTCGGTCTCGTTCTCTGTGCTTTTTAATGGAGAACGACTTGAATCCTTTACCCCATTAAGGGGTATTCATTAGCGTGACCCGATTTCACCATACCATTTTCTTCTATGTGTGGAGGGTCATTCCTGTATTTTAAAGGAGGAAGCATCTAGTCATCTCCAAGGAATCCAAATCGCGCAGCAAGCTCCTGTAGTAAATCACCTCTTTGCCGATCACAGTCTACTGTTCTTTAAAGCATGTGAGGCAGGAGCAGCTGCAGTGATGGAACCGCTTAACAACTATTGCGAGGCTTCGGGTCAAGCGGTAAATTTGGCAAGTCCTCGATTTTCTTTAATTGTGGATGTAATGAGCAGATGAGGGATAGCATAAAAGGTTTTGTTCATGTACCGAATGGATCTTTGAATGCGCGGTACCTGGGATTACCGATTGATGTTGATCGTTCAAATAATATCATTTTCAAGTATCTGAAAGACATGATATGGAATAAAATTCAGGGGTAGATGGAGCAATCCTTATCCGTTGGTAGCAAAGAGGTTCTTATAAAATCTATCGTTCAGGCTATTCCAACATATTTGATGGGTTGTTTCAAGATGCCCTGTGGTCTATGCAATCATATAAATGCCATGATTCAAACATTTTGGTGGGGTAGCAAGAATGGTAAGATGAAGACAAACTGGGTAAGTTGGGGGAAAAGATGGCACTCTCAAAATGTTGTGGTGGTTTAGATATTAAGACATAGCTTTTCAACCTAGCTTTACTTGCTCGCCAAGCTTGGCAAATACTTACTCAACCGGAGTCGTTGAGTGCCCAGTTTCTCGAGGCTATGTATTTTTCGGCTGATGATTTCTCCATGCAGAATTAAGCTCTGCTCCTTCCCAAGTGTGGCGGGCTATTATTGAGGGTAGAGAGGCATTGAAACTTGGGCCTTATCAGAAGGATTGGAACTAGTGAAGATACGAGCATATGGGGTCATAACTGGCTGTCTCGAGATGGCCAATTGTGGCCAGTTTATGCAAAGGTACCTGATCCTCCAATGCGAGTTAGTGATCTGATTGACTTCGCGACTTGTTCTCGGAGGCATGATGTCTTGGAAAAATTCTTCTATGATATGGTCATTGCTTTCGTTGTTAATATCCTTCTCAATTCTATCCGGAAAAAGGGCAGGTGGGCATGGCATTATGAAAGGAGTGGTTTGTTTTACGTCAAGTCGGCCTATTATGTCCTTGCTAACACTAAGAAATAGAGAGAGGACTGGCTAGCGAAGAGAGTTGCTGTGTCGAATAGTCGGGCAGTTGAGATAGAATGGAAATCTATTTCGGGTCTGAAAGTACCTTAAAAATTTTAGATCTTCGCCTTGAGGTTGCCATAGAATTCGTTACCATCGGGAAGTGTACTAAAACATGGCAAGATGGTGATGTTGGGAGAATGTGAACTTTTTGGAGCAGATGAGGATACATGGGACAGCACACTTCTTAATTGTACGATGTCGAGATGTGTCTGGGCAATGGTCGATGAGGACTTAACAGAACTCATTGCTACAACAAATCTGCGAAACCCCAAGGCGTGGCTTTACTATGTGATGAAAGAACTCCCTGGGAATGAAGCTCATCGCTTTCTAACCTCATGTTGGGCCATCTGGTAGGCGAGAAGGAAGGAGATTTATGAAGGTGAGTTCTACAGTCTGTTCTCCACACATGGTTTTATTCAACGATTCATAAGTGATTTGGAAATATCGGATAAAACATCTATCAAGCATAAACCGCTAGAAAATCAAGGTGGTGAGACAAGAACAAGGCCTCTTGTTGGATTCCCCCTTCCGAGAGTGAAACTAAGTAGGGGTGGGAATGGAGCGGACCAGTTCGACCCTGCAACTAACCCTTGTGCCCAGAGTTCCAATTCCGGTTAATAGTTCGGCCCGTTTGGCATCCCTCCCCTAATCGATGAGAACCTTTGGATCATGTGGTTTAGCCTTGTTGTTGCTTGCTAGCGGGAAGAAGTGCAACGAACGAACAAGCTTCCATGCATGCATGCATGCATGAGCATAGCATCGTCGTTTTCGTGTTTTACACGTCACATCCAAGAAAGCAACCGGTTGTCATCCCAAAGAAGATCGGTGGTAATGGTGATGGCGGCATCCACCGGCCGCTCATCTCGACGGGGCCAATGGCGCACGAGCCGATCCGCCGAGGAACTTGGTGAGGTGGGCGTGCTTAGTGGCCCACTACCTTGCCATCTTCGCTCCTTGAGCTCGGCAGAGTGGCGAGATCGGTCACCTTCTCCCAGTACTCCGCCTCCACGCGCTCCACCGTTGCGGCCTGCTCCTCTCGCAGCACGCGCATCTTCGCCTCGAACTCCTCCGCCACCTCGCGACAGCGGCACGCACACTCCGACTCCAGCTGCAGCTCTACACTCTTCAGTCGCCACGCTGCCTCCTTCCGATTTGCTGCCCACACGTGGTACCCCTCATCTAGCTCCCAGTAGCACTCCGCCAACAAGATGCGCAGTCAACACCCATGCCCGACGGCTGTGGCGCCTGCGGGCTTGTGAACCCGAATGCCGCCGGGGTGGCTTCACGAACAACGACGGTGGCCCCAGTGGCCCGGCCATGGGCACCGTGTTGGACCCCACCATGGACGACATCCATAGTGGGAGCATGGACACAGCCATGAGTATAGGCATGACCTGCCACTCCTTGACGAGCTTCTTCGCAGAGTTCTCGAGCAGCCACTCCTTTTGAGCACCTCTCACCACTTGCCGAGATGCTTCACCGCGCGCCCCGGCACCTCGGTGGAAATTTCTCCTGCTTGTTGTCATGCTTGGCCTGCAGCCTGATCACCAGCCACTGCCCCTCCTCGGTGAGCGAGCCCTTCTTCATCCTCGGCCAAAGGTAGTTCTTCCACCGCTCAAGGAACCACGAGCGCAACGTTTAGGTGGGGGCGTCGAGGGGACTCGGGGTGGGGTTGTGGCGGAACCGATCAAACGGTTAGGGGTCGACCCACTTGATCAACGGAGTTAAAGGATTATGGACCTTTTGCCCCTAATTTATTTTAGGTCGCACAATTGGCCCATCTTGGTTATTTTTTTGGATCGGGTCGGTGATCCACTGGGCAAGCCTGAACCACTCTCATCCCTAAAACTAAGATAAATGTTGATGCTTCGGTTTAACGATCCGGAGCTAAGGCGGCGGTGGAAACTGATTGTAGGGATGCATCAGGAACCTTTCTCTTTGCTTCAGCAGTGGTTTGGAAGGATTTAAATGACCCAACGATACTTGAAGCATATGCGTGCAATGAAGGCCTTAATATTGCTCAAGATTGATGTGCGACACGTATCTGTGTGGCGTCGGATTGTTTGGAGGTTGTCAAAAAAAATCGGTCAGCCGTAACCGTTCTTTGTAGAAGCGACGGTAGTGTAGAAACCGGGTCTATTGCTTGGAAGGCAATTATCCTGACCGTTGGAGTACAAACGCTTTGTTGACAAAATTTTGAATTAACGAACGGCCGAGGGACGGGGAGGGCAGCAGCCGAGGCGCGGCACATGGCTAGAGTCCAACGAGCCGCGGGGGCTAGCCGAGCGGGCCAGATTCTCGTTGAGGCCGCGCGCGAGTCTGGTGGGTGGGAGCCCTTCACGGGGGCACCGTAGTAGTGCAGTCCGCGCGTTCCCTTTGCGTGCTCGTTTCCTCCGTCGCTCGTCCTCGGCGTGATTTGCCACCCGCTCTGATGGGACGTGTGGTAGGTGGTAGCTAGATCGCATCGCGGCGGCGCCGAGAAATGGATCGTAGCCCCGCTCCATCGTCCTATTTTGGTCCCGAACTTTATCATAATTTTCCGATGAAATAGCGTGTTTGGGATGCGTAATTACGAAAGTCGCAGCGCACGCGAGACAAATACAAAAATGAGACTCGTTCGGTCGGTAATCATGCGGACACGTTGTCCACAGGATACACATCGTGATGCGATAATGAATGTTTTGATAGAAATGATAATTTGATTTTGATAGAGATAACTCTCACAATTCGGTTATCAATCGCACACGATCAATATACCTGATAATCGCTGAACCAACTCCGAAATCGTTATCAACCTTCTTAGAAGCACGATCGACCTGATCACGAAGGTCTATTTCTACATGCAATTGAAGAACACGCAAAAATAAGATAATAAACAATCTGAAATTGTAAATAAGATTAAAATATTTGATAAAGTTGGGATTCTGCAGCGGTATTATGGTTGATCTAATCGACATAAGTCAATACACGAAGTTGCAATGAAGTTAACTTTTAACTAAACAAAATCCTAGGAAATTAGAGGGGTGCGATCTCCTTATATAGGGAAAGAGAAACCGCACATAGCTAACAAAATAGGAGGTGAGACTATTTATAACACTATTCACACACGAATAGTACCTTATAAACAAGACGGCCGCCTAGGTTGGCGCCTTCAAATTCCTTCGTGAGCTCCACAATCATCAAAAGAATGTATTGATCACTGCTTAGGTCAAATTGAGCCTTGTAATGCTTGGGCCCAATGATAGACCAGAGCCATCTAATTATCGTAGTACCACAGGCGGAGCTTGAAGACAGTAGCACAGAATGTGTTGTCTCAGAGGGAAGGTGAAAGCATCTAAACCCCTAAAAATTATTTTGGTAATTAATGACAATATGTGAATATGAGACTAACATGTTTATTGAGTGTTTAAAAGGTTTAGTCCCGGTGACTAATATAACAACCTGGAGATGCATGCTAAAGGTTAACATGAAGATCAATATGGTTCAAGACAAGGTATAAGTAGTGTAAGATCCCTTTTGATTTTACCGGTCTTAGGAGAAAAGGGTGGAAGACCGAATTTTATGTTAAATATCTACTATTAAGAGAGACCATGACTAGTAGCTTGATAGCACGTTCTTGTGCTATTTGGATCAATCTATGATCATTCATGCACTACGAATTTATTTTAAAAACCAACTATGTTTTTCTAAGAAAAGTCGGTAGTACCGATGTTTACTTAGCAGTACTACCGCACAACGGTATGATCAGGAAGGTGGTGCGGTACTACCACAACCCGGTCTAACCGAAACTTAGCTGGCGGTACATTTTTTCCAGAGAGAAACCTTTAGGAGCATGTTTGCTCCCCTGGAAGGCGGTAGTACCGAGGTTCATTTAGCGGAACTACCGCATTGCGGTACGATCGCAAATCCTGAGTGGAACTACCGCACACCGAAAGTACAAAAACTTAGTTTGTGGTACGTTATCTCTAGAAAGGACCAGGTTTGGACCTCTAAGGGAAGCGGTAGTACCGCTCTATATGAACGGAACTACCAGAGAGCGGAACAACCGCATATACAACGGCGGTAGTACCACGCCGCAAATTCAACAGCTAGTTCAGAGGCATTAATTTCGTCTGCTATTTCCATTACTGTGCAGTCGGTGGAAGTACGATAGTACCGACCAATGAACGACGGTACTATCGCTCGTGCTGAAAAATTCAGGATATTAACTCTAACGGTCGAATTTGTTGGTAGGGGGTATAGATACCCCTCCACCAGTTCAAGGACAAATATGAGAGACCTCATTTAACATACTTGAGCTAAGAGCATATTCTCCACTCCTCATATACATTTGTTGCATTCATTGTGAGGTTGTTGAGCAAAATTCAAGTGCATTCATTTCTAGATTGATCATTGACACTTGATTGCCGT
Source organism: Hsuehochloa calcarea (assembly GCA_036346395.1). Lineage (NCBI taxonomy): Eukaryota > Viridiplantae > Streptophyta > Magnoliopsida > Poales > Poaceae > Hsuehochloa > Hsuehochloa calcarea. The sequence goes on along the minus strand of CM070594.1, from coordinate 71,955,979 downwards.
CAAACAAAGATTGTGGTTTATTACTCTTGGTGTTTGTCAGCACCTAAACGGCTTGGCGGGATTTCGCGCGGTGATCTCTTCAAGGAGATTGTGAAGAGGCCAGACGCAAATTATGAGTGGCTCGGTGTTCGCTATCTCTGGAGCGAAGGAAGAACAACCACTATAGGAATCGAGGAGTAAGGCTAAATTTGTGGAGCCAGTTCAAGTCGCTTGGGCTTTTCTCAACGTGGACTAGTGAAGACAGGCAAGTCTTTGATACCACGGCAAAACAAAGCGAGTCATCATTTGGTTATTTCTTTGCCTCTACTTTCCGTGATTTTCATTTCTAGCAAATTGAGATTATTGAGATTGTCATTTAGTTGTGATAGAGATATATTTATAGAGTCTTGTCTTGTGGTGCCTTAGCTTTACTAGAATTTAGTAGGTCTTGAATTGCAATATAAATCTTGCTTAGCTCTAAAATTATAGAAATTAGTTTTAGAAAGTGAAGTTTTTAGAATCTCCTATTCACCCTCCTCTAGTCGGTTATCATTGATCCTATAGAAGGCTCACGCATAATTTTGTGTGAAATAAGGGGGCGGAATTGTGGTAGTCGGTCCACATTGACTGCCACGAGTATCTACCAGACTAGCCTCTCGGGTTGGAGTCAGACGAGGACGCCAACCAATGCTCGGATGGTAGCGACGAGGACACACACCAGGCCAGTAGTCCAACCGGGGAAATTGTGTCATCTGAGGTGCCTTACGTGGCATCGAAACTTGATGATGTCGCGGTGCGTTCCCTCGTACTGCCGCAAGAAGAAGAGTCCTAGTGGGGGATTGATGCCGACACCCTCTTAATTGACGAGCACTTCTCTAGCAAGGTGGCCGTGCAACAAGCTATAGCACGGTTCGCCATGTCCATCACCGTGTACCAATGCACCGTCCAACCTGTGATATTATGCGTTGAAGTGCATAGTGGAAGGTCGCCTGCAAGGTCAATGCTCACCGAGCAAAGATCTTCGGTTCGGTCTTCGCGGCAGTATCAAAACGTGACTTCCGTATTGTTGGACCGAAAAGGCGACTAGAGGGGGGTGAATAGGAGCACTCTCACTTTTTCACAAATTATGAATTCAACACAATTTCACTCCAATAGCTATGAGGAAGCTATGAAGATCAATATACCAAGACAAATGTAAGACTAGTATTGAATCCAATTTACCCCTAAATAATACGATAAAAATCAACACAAGCTAAAGCACAAATCAAGATCTTGGCGGTCGATCGCTATGTTAGTGGTGGTCGGACCGCTGACCATATCGGTCGGAACGGTGACCTCGGGCGATCGACCCGCCAGCTCCGTAACAAGCAAGAACAAATTTCGATGACGGTTGCAAATAGATCTAACTTTTGATTCTCAACTCCAAACTACACGAAACTTGGTATACACCTTCTCTATGGTATTAAGGACCTATTCCAATAAAAAATTATGATAATTCTTGAACAAACAAAGATCCTTTACGATCTGATTGGAGAAAGGTCTAAAACTGAGCAAAAGTGAAAACCAGATCCAATCGTTTGCTCATGGGTGATTGATGATCACGAAGATCCAAGATGAGTTCCCACACAACACAGGAAGCTAATTTACATGACGATATCAAGCAAAAACTCGTGGATCAATGAAAGCCCTAAAATCACGAAATTGAGAGCAAGAACGAAAAGAGACTTATCTCAAGCAAACCTTGCATAGATTAAAACGTGATTCATGCTGGATTACACCCACTCCATCAAGGATCAGTGGTCAATCCAAGAGCACGAAAATCCAATCAAACCTTCAAGAACCCTAGCCTCCATGCCTAGCTCTCCCTAAACAAAATTAGGGTTTTCTAATATAAAGAGGGTTAAGAGGTGGTGCAGCCACCACCCTCTCCTATTTATAGTGGAGGCTTAGACCTTCTAGAAGTTTGATCCTATTGGGCTCCCGTTAAGGCCCACTAACAAACGGGTCACACACGCACGCTTCGCAAAGCACCGTCTTTAACCTTTTGACATAAACAGCTTCACCTAGCGCCATCTTGCGCCTCGGATTTGCTAATAGGTCACCCTTGTCCATCTTGCGCCACGCTTGAGTCATTGACCTCTCCCGGTATTGTCGATCGTTCTGGACTTCAACTCTCCAAGCTTAGTCCCGATCATCCTCGCTGTTGACCGTCGTTGACCACCAAGCAACCTGCACAACCATAGACAAGTAAACCGATTTTTGGGAATAAGTTCTTCACAACTTGACCCATGTTAGTCAAAACATGCATCATGCAATACATATGCCATGAAACTCATGACTTTGACCTAACTAACGAACAACGCCGCCACGAAGGTCGGCGTTCAAGTGAGAACTGGTCTGACCGCCCCTCAGGACCGGTCGGACCTCCAAGCTTGCTGGTCGGACCGCCAGCTATAGGCCGGTCCGACCGCCCAAAAGGATTTAGCCGAATTTCAAGCCCTGAAATTCCGAAACCTTCTGAAAATTTAAAACGAATAGAACTTTTGACTGGAGACTCCAAAAATTATGGGAACAAGTGCAATAGAATCCCCTCTCTTGCCTACACCCTCTATTTTTGGCCCAACTCAATTGGACACTATTTGGTCACGGCCGGTCCGACCGTCGCTCATGGTCGGTCCGACAGATTTGGGACCGGTTGGACCGCCATGCTATGGCCGGTCAGACCGCCCCTGTCCTGATAGATCTGAACTTTATCGAAAACCCGTGAAACGATAAACGATAAACTCCATTGCTAATTTTCACATCATCCTAAGATCTGGAGCATATCCCCATGATATCCACAACCTCCAAATTACATTTTCTGGATTATTGCCAATGTGTTCATCAAGTACTTCTCCGAGTACTATAACATGTAGCACATTTTCGGTACATAGAGTGCAGAGTTTCACTCGTGCGGCTTAGATATGAATTACAAAGATCTTTGGGCGGACACGGTGCAATGGGGGTCCTAACAAGGCTTTGAAAACAATAGGAAGGGACGACAAAGACACGCGACGCTTCCAAAACGATACGGATGCCACCAATGTACTAGTATTAGACGCACAATCAAATGCAAGATATGCAGGACCTCTGTGTACTCAATGAAGGATTGTCCCAACAAACTGAGCTCGTCTGGTCGTCATTCAGTATCGTAATTTAATATATTATCCGCCCTGTTTTGTTATGTACAACAAAACTTCTATGATATATGATATGGAATCATCGACAAACTGTGTTGGGAAGCTCCACAAAAATGCATAATTTTTTGAGCTTATTTGTTATATTTAAAAATTCAATGAAACAATAGTGCACTTTCGGACTAATTATTCTGCTGGTAATTATTATGTATTGGAAAATTTGTTAAAAAATTACACAAGCAAGTACACCGGGTCGGGAGGTTTTACAAAAAAAATTATAATTGTTTGAGCTTATTTGCTATATTTAAAAATTCAAACAAATGAGTTCGACCGTTAATTACTTAAAATTCAAACAAATAACCAATCACTTTGCTCTGCACTAATTATTATCCGGCCGGTGGAGGGGCGGACGAGGCGTGAGAAAGGAACGTTCGTTCGGTGGAGGGCCGGACGAGGCGACGCAAAGGGTGTTCAACTCGTGATCGGCTGAACGAGGCAACGCGTCCTGCGAACAGCGCGTCCGCACGATTACAGGCCCGACGAAGGCTCCATTTTCGCATCTGCCCATCGTAAACATACTATTTCCGCAAAAAATTCAGCCTATCATGCCATGGAAGAGACATGCGGGATCCGGCGAGTCGGCATGGACTGCCGGCAACGCTGTGGCAACTTCTAGGAGTAACTTTAGTCGATCCACCTGTAGGATTATACGTTGGGCGGTGTAAAACTTGCATGGGCAGAAATGGATTTAGTAAGCAAGCCATTTTTAACTATTTTATGTTCCTTAGATATTTCTGTTTGTATTTAAAGTTTATGTAATTTTTTATCCACCTTTCCTAAGATGGTCTTTCCAATATTTCAATTTTAAGTGCTTAATTTTCTTGTCACGTGTGATAGAACAAGCTAACATGAAGAATTGTTTGCTGGCTCCTGTAGGATTTTTTAATGTTTGTTTAAGGACAGATGCTTAGAGCACTCTTATGAATTTGCGGAAACATATGGAGTAACTACCAATATGAAGATGTGCTTGCATCGGAGGGATGGTTGTTAAATGGGATTACTGACGAAATGTCACACAATTCTCTAAGCTCCTTTTTACTATTCTAAACACGTAAAACTCCAAACTTTCACTAATCAACTAAGCAACCGAACAAGTGAAGAGCCCACCAACTAACCAGGCGCCGGTCCATGAGTTTATTCCCGCAACCCACCAGGGCCCTGCCACCACTGGCACGGAAAATCAACATTCCCTCCATGCCCATACGGCGTGACATCAAAAGCGTCGTCCTAGGTAGCCAGCCACCATTCCATGCTTCCACTGCCCCATTCCACTCATTTCTATAGAGACCTTCCAAGAAATGGCCGCCGCGAAACCAGCCTCCATAACAACCGTCGCCACCGCCGCCAATACCACCACAGTGGCCAACGGGCCGGCGCATGAGCAACTCCTGGAGGTGGCAGAGGACGAGGTGGTCATCGACTTCAAGCCCAACTCGAAGTGCCGCGCCGACCTCCGCCTCCGTTCCCTGCACCCCTCCCTCCCCGTCGCCTTCAAGGTCCAGACATCCTCCCCACTCAAGTTCCTCGTCAGCCCCCCGCGCGGCGCCGTGCAGCCGCTCTCCTCCGCCTCCCTCCGCGTCGTGCTCCGCCCGCAGCCACACGCGCCCCCGTCCTTCCCCCGCTCCCGCGCCGACCGCTTCCTCGTCCTCTCCTCCCTCTCCGCCGCGCAACTCGACTCCACCGCCAGTCCCAGCAGCGCCAACACCATCCGCCTCCGCGTGTTCTTCGGCGGGCCGTACCTGCTCCACCTCGCGGCGGACGCCGGGGACGCCGCGGCCGTGCGCCTCATCCTGCGCCGGCAGCCGCGCCTCCTGCCGCTTCTCGAACCCGAGGCGGCGGTTCCCGATGCCGAGCATTGGGCCCCGCTGCACGCGGCGGCCGCGATGGGGGACTGCGCAGAGGTCAGGAGGCTGGGGCCGGAGGCGCTGGCAGCGCGTGACCGGGACGGGAAGACGGTTCTGCACGTGGCGGCCGCGGCCGGGGAGGCGCAGGCGGTGGCAGCGCTGGTGGACATGGGCGCCGACACCACCGCGGCCGACGCGCGTGGGAGGACTCCGCTGGACGTGGCGCGGTGGAAGGGCTATGTAAGTTACTGAATCTACCTGTTTCTCCTTCTTACTGTCCTGTTCCTAATTCTGGGAATTCAAATGTTGCTTGTTTTATTAGACAAAAGATTCTTGATAATAACAAGCCTTACTAGTAAACCGTCTGTAAAATATGAGTCGCAGGACGTAAAAACGGTTTGGCATGACAAAAGGGAATTAATTGTAGCGGTAAACTATTAAGATTTGATTAGTTTGACCACAAACGAACAGAGCAGATAGGGATTAGGGAGCATCACGCCATGGACCAGCTGGAGGGTGTACGTTCTTGGCTTTTGTGACCTGCGTCATTGCGCTCGTGAATCATTATAGGAGTAGCACGACGTTATAGTAGTGCAGTTACATTATTGTCCACTTGAAATGCATAATCGTTTTTGTTCCACAAAATGACATTATTCACATATTAATGTCGTTTTTTTTAAGAAGCAGTACTGTCTAAGATGCGCAGACCTGCATATCAAACAATGCTGCTTGAGTGTTTTCTGCATGGCTGGATATCAAACAGACAAGCAATGCTATTCTCATAGTAGTATTCTTTCGCAAGAAGCGTTGCCTCCAACTTCGACTTGTCAAATTAATTTTTCTAATATTGAAGTATATTATTCACCTTTACTCATCCGCTTAAATTTTTAGATAAACTGCGTGATGCGTGCAACTCAATAATATAATAATTAATGTAAAGACAATACCTTTTAGATGAACTAATTGATACATGCAACTCAATAATATAATAATTAATGTAATTGTTTGCTGAGTACAGCGAGAAGTGGTGGACACCCTGGAACGGTGGGAGCTGGTCATGACGGCGGCGAGGCGAGGCGACGTGCAGAACCTCGAGTCCCTCCTCAGGAAGGGCACCCGCGTCCGCGGCCGCGACCAGTACGGCCTAACGGCGCTCCACTTGGCCGCGATCAAAGGGCACTGAGACGTGATCGCCTTGCTCGCCGGGTCCGGCTGTATGGACATCGGGTGCGAGGACGTGGAAGGGCACCGCCACGCACCTCATTGCCGAAAGCGGCCGTGGCCGAGGCCGTGGAGTCGCCGCTGACATGGGCGCCGACGTCCATGCTAAGACCAGACGGGGCGCGACGCCGCTCCAGATGGCCGTGACGATGGGGTACGAGGCCATCTCGCAGCTGCTGCGCAGCCAGGGCGCCGAGGAGGCAGTTGCACCGGCGTTGTGCATCGCATCCTCGTCCTCCTCGTCGATATCGTGCGCCTAGATTTGTTGTGTTCAATCCACTGTTGTTTTTGTAGGAGAAAATTAACGCCGTACTGTATAGTTCATAGAGGTAGAGTTATCAATACCAAATGCACGTGCATCGCCATACCAAATGTATGTACTATACCATCATATAAACCAGTATAAAGTAGTCATACGTACTGTACGGACCCCAATACTGGTCATTTCGGCTCGATACCAGTCAATACCGGACATACTGGTGGAATTGATAATACTGTATATTGAACTATATGTTATATTTGATAGTACTACTATGTATTTAGAATAATACTACAAAAAAATATTTGGTGTACATATAATTAAACAAATATATAGTTATAAATATATATAATCGTATTATTATATTAAATCAGAAACGGTACACTAGTATGGACTGGTATCGGAATGTACCATTCAAAAATCAAACCGTATAGCCTCCGCAACTTTGCATAGATGTGATTGCTTTGTTTTTGTTGGTAGCTCTTGTTAAGCAGGACGGATGTTTGCTTTGCTTTGCTTTGTTATAGATGCAATGTGTTATGAAAAAAAAATGAAGTTCAGTCCAATGCCTTATATTACATTTCTGTCGGAAAACTTTAACTGCTCCTTTCTTGATATTCATACTTCAAATTTTTTTTCATTTCTTGAAATAGCCGATCAACCAAGCAGCTTTGCTCAGTTCTCCATTCAAGAAAAACAATCCTACTATTAAAATAAAACTAACAGAAGCATTAAATGATAACAACAATTATGTGTTAAATTCCTGACATCATTTTGCTCCTTAAAAACAAGAAAGGGGCACTGAACTAAAATTATGATCAACCTTAAAGGTTTCTAGCCGAATCTGTGATGTTGTCAATAATGTATCCATGAAGAAAATGAAGTTAACACTCAACACTGTCCTATCTAGGATATCAGTACTGAAAACTGAACATCTATGTTTCGTTAGATTACACTACAAAAGAGTGCGTGCATATCTAAATATTTAGTTCACACCTTCCTCCTAACTTGCGACCCATTGAGATGATTTCTCTTGGTTCCCTTCCGGCTATATATTTTAGACATTCAAGCACCACATCCACAATGTCCTCTTTGGCGTCTTATCCAGGTAAATGAATCATCAAACTAGGTGCCTCTTCTTCCAAAAGATGAACTTAATAACACTCTCCTGCATCAGATAGATTCAGAGAATCAAATGTTAAAAGAGAACAATAACCAGCACTACTACGGTCCGGTTTTCAACAAGCAACAATAGGTTAAGAACTGGGTAAAAAGCTTACTAGGGAGTAATAAAAGTGCTACCATAGCACAAAAGTTGAGAAGAAGGCACTATCTCAGTACTTGTATCAGGAAATTAGAATGGAGGAGCAATGGCTTCGGGATTGACACAAGATGGCCTCTTTGCATTGTAGTAGACATGGGCAATCATTCGAACTAGTTCATCAGCGATTCTTATATCTGTAAACTCAATCAGTGAAGAAAAGAATCAGATACTGCCAGAGCGGATATTTTACACCATTAAAATAGCAAGCATGGCTAAAAGGTGCAACCTACCAATTGCTGCCTTCAGTTTTTCAAACAACCAACCTCATAACTGAACTTGATGTATATTAAAGGCGCACAAAAATATGGGATTAAAAGTTGCTGCTTTTAAGGACAAATGGGACTAAACATTTTTCTCTGTATAAGATCTTGTTTCCCCTGAGGAACAATAATTGTGGGCATTCTTTAACTTGAAGGGGCATATGCCAGGTCTCTCTCGGTATTCATATCAACCTTCACAGTCTGAAACACGCAATCAAATTTAGCACTAGTCCAAACACAAGGAACAACCTTGCCAGAGTTAATCGAATAGTAACCATGGTATGATTCACACACACCCGAGGAGGTAGGCGATCTTTAGCACTCCAGTACACCTTAGCAGCCTTTTCCAATTCTTGAAGGAATTTCTAATTGTCAGCAGCCCTACAAAACAGAACATTAGGCACATTATCAAATCATCCTTCAAAGAAACTAAGAAGAATGAATCTTTTCGAGGCGACTCAAGAAACCATAGTAATTCTAGATTATGCGTCAGTCCCAGCACATTTCTGACTTTTTAGTTGTCCATTGGATTCACAATTCACAGAGGAGTACATCACAACTAGAGAGGGTAAAGTCTGAAGGGTGAGCTATCCTCACTCTGCTAGTCCTAACATAACGCTAACGGTTTACGAATAGACACCTAGACTGGGACGAATGATTTTTACCAGTCGTAGCGCTGGAAGACCAGGACGACGAGGGGACTGGGGTGGAAGGCGAAGCTCTCCCACTCCAAGCAGTTGATCTCCTTGACCCAGCCCTCGTCGACCTCCTTTTCCCAGTCGATCTCCACCCGTTCCACCGTCACGTTCTTGATCGAGTGCTTGTCGAAGTACTTTGACGTTCGGATTGTTAGAATTAATCTTGTTTAGAATTTTTTCGTTTTCCGCTTTGTTTCCTTGTAGAAACCGAGTACGATTCTAGTTCGAGTCCGTTGCTTAGTCCGTAGTAAGTCCATACACTCAGCCTATTTAAAGGGGCACAAAGTGTTAGCAATAGAAAAAAAAAGCTAAGTCAAGAAGCAGAGAGAACGTCTGGAGAACCAAGGGAAGAGAAGGAAGATGAGTAGAGAAAGCCATGTATTGAGAAGTAGATTGAAGCAATAAACAGCAGCAAGCGTGAAGTTTTTACACAGCTATTTTTTCTTTCCTTTTGCTTTGGATTGGCCAACAATTAGTATCAGAGCATACACTCGATCCGACGATGCGTCGATCATCTTCCCACTCACCTACCCGGCCAAGGATGCCCAACAACGTCGACGAACGTCTGGAGGCGAGATTCGGCAGCGGCAGCGGTGGCGGTGGGGATGTTGTGATCCATCGCGTGGTAAGGGAGTCAGGAGGCTCGGTCGTATACCCGATGTTGACGTGAACCAACTATGGAGATTGGTCTCTCGTGATGAGGGTGAATCTACAAGCGCAAGGCTTGTGGGAGGCGATCGACCCCGGCAATGGCGACTACCGCGATGATAGGATGGCGTTGTCGGTTATACTCCGAGCCGTTCCGTTGGAGATGCTGTCTACGCTTGCGGTCAAGAACACCGCCAAGGACGCATGGGACACCATCAAGACAATGCACATGGGAGTCCAGCGCGTACGTGAGGCAAAGGGGCAGACGCTACGCAAAGAACTTGAGGACATCAAATTCAAGAGCGGCGAGTCAGTGGATGACTTCGCAATGCGGCTCATCGGTCTAGTCAACAACTTGGAAATACTTGGGGACAAGATTGAGGAATACCGTGTTGTTAAAAAATTCCTCCGCGTCGTCCCGCCGCGTCGTCCCGCCAAGGTATTCTCAGGTAGCAATCTCAATTGAGATGCTCGTTGACTTGCAGACGCTCTCGGTGGAAGAGCTCACCGGACGACTGAATGCCGTAGAAGAGCGCTACGAACAAGACAACACCGATGGCGCCAGTGGACACCTGCTCCTCACAGAGGATGAGTGGCTTACGTGTATGAAGCAGCGCGAGCATGGCCAGGGCTCACAGAATCCCGGTGGTGGCAAACAATTTTACAAGGAATCGTCGGAGGAGGACGACCGTGACTCATCAAGAAGCCGCGAGCGTGGACGGGAGCGTGAGCGAGGCGACAAAGGAGAACGTGGAGATTGGGCTAGGAAAGACGATAGTGACAAATCCCGTGATAAATCACATATCAAGTGCTTTAAATGTGATAAATACAGTCACTACGCGTTGGAGTGCCGCAGCCACATAAAGTGCTTCAACTGCGACAAATATGGGCACTATGCTTCGGATTGTCGAAACAAGAAGAAGAACGAGGAGGTAAAGCTCACCCGAGCTATTGAAGATGACGAGCCAACCCTGCTTCTCTCCTTATGTGTCAACCAGGCGCCAGTCATGGTGATGTTGAACGAGGAGAACATAGTTCCTAAACTACGCACAGAGGGAGGCAACCATGATCATACTGATGAGTGGTACTTAGACAATGGAGTAAGCAATCACATGACAGGAGATCGCTCCATGTTCCATGAGCTTGATGAGAAGATTTCGGGCAAAGTCAAGTTTGGCGACGGCTCCACGGTGCAAATAAGAGGCAAAGGATCAATGCTATTGCAATGCAAGAATGGTGATCAGAGGATGCTGACTGAAATCTATTATATACCAAGTCTATGTAATAACATACTCAGTCTCGGGCAGTTGGCAGAATGGGGGTGCAGGGTGGTGCTGCAGAATGAGTTCTTGCGTGTCTATGACAAGAAAAAAGATCTGTTGATGAAGGTACAAAAATCTCCGAACCGGTTGTACAAAATTTCCCTGAAAGCTTGTAAATCGGTTTGTGTGAAGGACAGTTTGGAGGCGCACTGGGGAGTAGAGCCAGGACAGGAGGACTCAGACGTTGTTGATCTGATCAGCCAAGGACATGGAGGGACCCAGGGACAGCACGCGGTTGGCGCAGGAGGCGCAGCAGGCGGAGCCTCGGGAGGTGCAGATAGCACGCAGGAAGGCGCGCATGGCACTCAAGGGGACGGCGAGTCCCACGCGCATGCAATTGCTACTGGAGGAACCAGCAGCTCGGGTCAAGCCCATGGACTCCATCCGCATGCAGGCACAACAGGAGGGATCGGCGGTATAGCCTCAGCTAAAATGCACGCAAGGAAGTGGGCAGACTTGGGCCAAGAAAGAGGAGCGAGAGGCACAGGTAATGGCGAAGCCGAGGTGGTCATGGGAGCACACGCCACGCCACGCTGGCTCCTGCCACGCCTCGCCTGCGCGCCGCCACTCCGCTCAACCGCTTCGCTGCCTGGCTTTAAATACCGCCATTCTTCTCCCTCCTCTCCTCTCTTCTCCCGCCCGCCGCCGCCTCCCTCTTCTCTCGCCGTAGTCAGCTGCTCCTTGGGCCCGTGACGCCGCCCCTCCTCTCTCTCTCTCTCTCTCTCTCTCGCTCTCGGGTACTGCTGGCGATGCGTCACGTGCGCCACGCCGCCACGTAGGCGGTTTTGCTCATGGTGCTATGTGCGCTGACATTGCGCAAGCGCCGATCATTAATCCGAGATTTTCAAGAGAAAATAAATGCGAAAATCGAAAACCCTAATCTATCATTTTATGTGATTTTCCAACTTCTTTTGGCCAGAATCTTCACATCCGAATCCGATTTGGGTGATCCAAATTTCTAAATTCATCTAAATTCAGCCCTTTCATTTGGTTCTAGTTTTGTAATTTTTGGAGTTCATTTGGTGCTGTTTTATTTATTTGTGCTCTTTTCGCACGTAGATTCCGCTGCTTTGAAGATTTCTTCGACCCAACGATCAAGACCCGCCTCGTCAACGAAGGCAAGTCGTAGGCCTTTGACCATGTTGAACCCATTTTACAAAAGTATATTGCTTCAAATTATCATGCATGGCTAGTTTTATTAAAAATGGTTTTGGAGTAGAAAATTACCAAATTGCCATTATGCCTCCTTGATAAATTGAAAATGAAATGTCTCCTTGAATGACATATATCCTTGGACACCTTAGGATGGTTAATACTAGTTGGACATGATTGTAGACCAACTTGGGAGCGAGTATTGCTTAGTCTTGCTTTAGTTACCCGCTAAACTTTCGATCACATGTTCAATGATTAATAAAATTTGACTAATGGAACTATGTAACAAATGGTGTGAGGCCACTTTATTAAAAGATGTTGTGCCATGGTGGATTGCCATTTGGTCGGGAATGAACAAAATGATTTATGCTCTGCTTGAGGTAGGAGTTAAGGTGGGTGTGTGATGCACATTGGGTTGTGGTAGACTTGTCTCGAGAAAACCAACTAAGGAGTTAACTTTGCAAGTCATTGATCCGGCCACCTGCAACCATAAGTCCCAGATGATGACACCCGCCAACTAATTGGGGAAATTTTGAGTCTGCTCATGTGGTGGTTTAATGGCGCAAGAGGGGGTGATGGCTAAACCTTAGCGCGTAACCGAGGCAAAACGGAACTTTGTAAAGGCCTTGTGATAGTCACTTAGTCGCACACCCTAAGTGTGTCGATGTGACATTACAAGTAATTTATCTCTTGTGGTAAAGTCGTATAACCTCTCGCAGAGTGTTAAAATCTATTCTTCAATAGCCGTGTCCCCATTTACTACATGCCCGGTGATTTCCGCCAAGGGGTAGTATTTTCAAAATGTGGTTTGGTTCGCCGGAAACGCTTTGGTTGAATGGTTGGGAAGTGAACGAGATGTTCACCGCTTGATTCAAAAGAACTTGGTTATCTATGTATTATTCTTTTAAAACTCGCTTGCCATCTAATTATTGTATTTATTGTTAAACTTGCTTTCTCAAATTAACCTTAAAGCCATCCTTGCTTAAGCCCGACATGAATACTATGTGCATACATTTCTACGACTTGTCGAGTACTTTTTGTACTCACCGCTTTATGCCCTTTGTTGATCGGCCCCACAGAAGAATCAGAAATATTGAGTTCACGAAGAATGCTACTTTGAAGACTTTAACTAGGTCACGCCTCCACTCGATTGCCTGTGGGCATGTCGATTGGGCTCCACGTATTTTGAGATTTCCACGCAGATACTGTTGTTGCTAAGCCCCGTGAGGCGACTTTTGTAAGAACCTTGACCATAAGGTCTTTGCTGTTTTAATTAATATTACTTTGTCTGCTTCATTAGTTCGTTGTTGAATGGTTATGATAGCATCATTGTTACAACTGTGCGAGCTAGCTACTGATCATGGGACTAGCTTGGTATGCACAGAGGGTCTCGGGTTGTGTGACACCGGGTCCGATAAGAGATGGTATCGAGCCATATCGATCGTAGGACGAATCCACGCTAGATTGGTCGTCTTAGTCAAAAATTCAAAATATATTTTCTAAATCAAACCAATCAATTAACTTGACTAGGTATTCTTCTCTTATCTTATTCTATTCTTTCTTATCTTACTCTATTATTTTCTTATCATCTTACCCTCTTATATCATTCTTGAGTTCTTTCATCTTATCTTTCTCGAATTTGGTTTTCAAATTTAAATTGACTCTCATCTCCGGATATCCCTAGGATCGAGCCTTTCAAGATCAAGCAATGGAAGTCTTGGAAGCTCAAGGTCCGCAATTGCTCCAAGTTGACCCTCCGAAAGATTAGATTGGTAGTGCCTCCCTAGTTTTAGATTCGCTAGTCCGCGTAATAGGCTTTTGTGCTTGAGTGTCCCTTTTGTTTGCTTTGGATAGCTTTCTGCCATCCGCTCATTGGGTAAAACCAACTTTGTCCGCATTAGGTTGATCCATCTATCTCCCTTGTTTCTCACTCATCTCCGTGCTTTCCTCTCATCTAAATTGCTTTTTCTTCTCGCCTATTAAACCGTGAAGCTTTGTCGCAGATGGTTCACTCCGCAACTCGCAAGCCGTGATGAGACTCTAGCACCAATGCCCGCCTTCCTGTGCCGCCAAGCAGTACTGTGGTTTGAGTCAATTCATGGCAGCCCAGACGCAACCGATGAGCTCTATGATGCGCATATGACTCGATGATGAATCGCCAGAATCTGCATCGCGCCGCCTCTACTCGCAGCGATGAATCGTAACAACCAAGCAACGCCACGCCCACGCCGCTTCCACCCCCGCTTTTCCTCACCAGCCGCGTAGTTTCTAAGGACCCATCCGCCCACTTTCTCCAACTCCTCCGAGCCATTGGACGCAGATGACCGGTTACGCCCATGGAAAGAAGCTCGCTATCACCCGCTGTGATGATCGCGAAGGTTCTCAGATGCCACTCACCACCTTGAAGGTACCGCCGCACGGTGGAGAACTATCAGCGCCCATGGAAACCCCGAGAGTATCACTTGGGCTGAGTTTTCGTGAGCTTTCCGCCACTCCCATATCCTCGATGGAAAGGTGGAAATGAAGAAGAATGAGTTCTCGTGGAGTCGCAGAAGGCAACATGTCGCTGAGTGAATATCTTAACAGATTCACTCAATGTCCTGCTATGCCCCAGAGGACATTGCCACAGATGATGCCCGCCGTAAGCGCTTCAAGAGAGGACTCAACCCCGCTTGAAGGTGCAAGTCATTGGGAATGATTATGCAGATTTTCAAGACTGTGAACAAGGCCATGCTCATCGAGGAATCCTCGCCGTGAGCTTGAAGAACCGCAAGAGAAAGATGATGCAAGACACAAGGCCCATCGCCTCACTCCCAGAGAGTCGAATGAATATGCCGCCTCCGCCTGCTGTTGCTCCACTGTCACATTCAGAGCCCTCAGAGCAAACTCCCGCCCAAATAGCCTCAAAGGACCTAGCAATGGCCTCCAAAGAACTAAAGCAGCCTAAGGAATGTCAACCCCCCACGGATCACCATGGTGCCATCACCGGGCACTTCGCCAATAGCTGCCTCGCAAGCAAGGCCCTTCTCCCGTCTGCTTCAACATAGGAGCCACTCCGACCAGACCCCACCAGAGTCGCACGTGGAGCCCTCAAACTCCAATCGCACTGGGCCAAGACTCTCACTTTGGAAGAGGTCGGTGAACCACACCACTGTGGAGGAAGCCTGACAAATTTTGACGCCGTGGCCGGGTAAGTTCCTTGTCAATTCAGACCCGCCATCGCTTTTGTTTGATTCTCGAGCTTCGCATTCGCTTGTTTCTAATTTTGCCAAAGGCACCAATTGGAAGTTTTGCCTCTTAAAAGTGTTTTGTTGGTTCAGCCTCCCTGTCTCGAATTGAGTACGAACCAAGGTTGCCCTAAGGTTAAAGTGACCATAGGAGGGGTAGAGTTCCTAGCTAATCTCATCATCATAGACACCAAGTCTCTTGATGTGATTTTGGGAATGGATTGGCTTGCCAATCACCAAGCCCTCTTGGATTGTGGTGGTAGAAGCATCACTTTGGTCACCGATGGAACCAAGGTGAAGTTTGAAGCCTGCAGAAGCTAAGTGAGCTTTAGTCCGCAGCGCGTTGTTGTATCTTTGGAGGAAGTGCTGAGTCGAGAGTTTTCAGATGTCTTTCCCGATGACCCACCCGAATGCCACCTGCATCGAGACTTGAGTTTGTCATTAATCTTGTTCCAGAACTGCACCTATTTTCAAGAGACCCTACATTGCCCACAATGATTTGGTTGAGTCAAGAAGCAAATTGAAGAAATGCAAGAAAAGGTTTTGTCCTGCCAAGTTCTTTTTATCACTCCAGACTTGATAGGTGCATAGTTCCCACATGGAGGTGTAGCCTATGCTTCACGTTGAGGCCAGAAGTGAATTCCCAGGAAGAGCTTGTGAAATTTTGCCACATGTTTATCTTGCTACTTGATGGGTTGCTATTGGACCTTGATGTAGACTGCAAGTCTATACTTATTTTCATATATTTTGTACATTATCAGTCACATTAACATAATGAGGCACTACACTAAGATAATTCTTAACAAGCCACTCCATATGTGAAGTCCATGCCACCGAAAAGGTGCACGTGTAGAGTTTTCTTATTTTATTATCACGTCATTGTAGTATTTTACTAGATCCAAGTTGTTAACTGCTTGAAATAGAAGAATTTAGGACTATCGTGCTATGTAATTTGGTAAGCTAGACTCCCAAAGCCTAACCCATGTGAATCCTACAAGTAATTGAAGCCAATGAGATTGCAGTAACGAAATTGATCGTAGTCCCAACTAAAAGGAAGCCCGAGATTTTCGGAGATGAACAAGGCACCATTTGGTTTGACACAATGTTCCATGGGTGCAATAGCTCGTGAAAGTCGGATCAAGCCAATAGCAAACTTTGTAATTGTCCATAACCAAAACCAAAATCAAAACTAACATTATTATGAATTTTATCTTAGCATAACAAGTACTAACAATAAAAGTATTAAAAATAATTGTACCTTTTGCCGAGTTAGGCGACTAAATTGAATTTTTCAAAATTTGACAAATTTTTTGAATTTTGCCAATTATCGAGAAGAAATTGGAGATTTTGCAACAAAATTTCCAAAGAGATAGGGAATGGATGGTTTGAATGAGGGGGTATGGTGGATTTTATACCAAAGTTGCTCACTTTTATTATTATTTTGCTATTTTAAAGGTTAACGGTCAAAACTAAAGAAGTGTAAAGCCCAATGGAGCCGATATTGTACGAGTCGTGTCGTCAAGCATGGCCCATGAGATTCCGCGCCTTCGGCTGTGCCGCCTATCAATTCTCCTCCTTATCATCCCGCGACGGCCACCTCCTAGGCTACTCTCGCTAGAATTTCGCGCCTTTCCTCTCCTATGGTTTTCTTCACTCCACACCGCCTCCTCCTCCTCTCTCTCCTCCTTCTCCTCCTCCATTTGAACTCTTTCCTCCGACATCTGACCTCTCTCCTCTCAAAGAGCTCGAGCCAACGGCGTCTTGGGCTAGTTGAAAGTCGACACAACCTCGACATTGTACGAGTTGAATCGGCCGCCCACACCAGTAGCAGCCCAAGCACAAGCACAGTGACATTTTATGTGATGCCTCCGGCAAGGACTTGGCGTGTCTCGATGCAAGAAAGGAAGGTAGTAGCCTATGCTTCCCGTCAATTGAGGCCTCATGAAGTGAATTACCCCACTCATGACTTGGAATTAGCTGCCGTAGTGCATGCTTTAAAGATATGGCGTCATTACCTTATTGGTAATCGCTGTGAAGTCTATACGGACCATAAGAGCTTGAAGTACATTTTCACTCAAGCCGATCTTAATATGAGGCAAAGAAGATGGTTAGAGTTAATCAAGGATTATGATATTGGAATCCATTACCACCCAGGCAAGGCTAACGTTGTGGCAGATGCCTTGAGTAGAAAAGTCTACTGCAATACACTGTCGATCAAGGAAAATCAGCCAGCCCTTCATGAAGAATTCCAGAAGCTCAAGTTAGAGTTGGTTGAAGAAGGTTACCTAGCTGCCCTAGAAGTTCAACCCACTTTGTGGAATCAGATCAAGGAAGCTCAAATTGAAGATGCCAATGTTAAGGAAATTAAGAGCAACATGAAGAAGGGTAAAGCCCTGAGATTTTCAGAAGATGAACAAGGCACCATTTGGTTTGACAAGCGAATCTGTGTTCCAGATCAGAAAGAGCTTAAGCAGCTGGTACTCAAGGAAGCCCATGAAACTTTGTACTCCATTCACCCTGGAAGCACAAAGATGTACCAAGACCTTAAGGGAATGTATTAGTGGCCTAGCATGAAGCGTGAGATTGCCAGTATGTAGCTCAGTGTGATGTCTGTCGAGTTAAGGCCGAGCATCAAAGACTCTGACTCCGCAACCCTTGAGAGTGCCGAATGGAAGTGGGAAGAAATTGGCATGGATTTTATCACTGGTTTGCCAAGGACAAGGTCGGATATGATTCTATCGGTAATTGTGGATCGTCTAACCAAAGTTGCTCACTTTCTCCCATCAAGACTACTTACTCGTGATAGTGCGAATTGTACATGGCAAAGATAGTGTGCCAGCATGGAGTGCGAAGAAGATCGTGTCGGATCGAGGATCCGTTCACCTCAAGATTACGCGGAAGTTGCACGTGTTCGGTACTAATCTAAATTTCAGTGACTTATCATCCCGACGGATGGAGCACGAAAAGAGTAAATCAAATCCTAGAAGATATGTTAAGGGCTTGTGCCTTAGCAAATCGAACCGATTGGGATCAAATGCTACCTTATGCGAGTTTTCCCATAACAGATACAGTCAAGCCTCGGATGTCTCCATTTGAAGCTCTTTATGGAAGAAAATGCGAAACGTTATATTGGGATGAAGTAGGCGAAAGACAAGTGTTTGGGCGATATTTTGGAAAAGCCAAGAGCAAGTTCGATCAATTAGAGAAAGGTGAAAACAACACGACGTGCGAAGAGTTATGCGATGCAAGTCGCGAGATCTAGCATTTCACTGTGATCATGTGTACTAAGGTGTCGCCTCTCAAAGGGATCGTCTGTTTGAGTAAGCGGAAAGCTTGCACCAAGGTACATCGGACCTTTCCGATTCTAGCAGAGAGAGAAGTCGCTACGTTGGAGCTCCGCCTCGGTGTCGGATGTGCATAATGTCTTCCACGTGTCACAACTGGCGAAGAAGTGTTTGCGTGTGCCAAGAGCGGATGCCAATGGAAGCAATTGCCTGCAGAAGACCTCACCTACAAGGAGCATCCCATCAAGATCATGGAAATAACGAGCGAGTGACAAGAAGCAAGACCATCCGTTCGCAAGGTCCAATGGAGCAACCACAAAGAAGAAGCCACTTGGGAACGAGAAGATGACTTGAAGGTGAGTTTCCCCACCTATTCTCTAGTCACTGAATCTCGAGGTTGAGATTCCCTTTAAGAGGGGTAGGTTTGTAGCGTCCGCTTTTTGGAGTTTTTAAAAATTTTAAAGAAAACCATTTGCTTTATTTGCCAAAAGCTTAATTTTGAAATTTGAATCCATTTGCGTTTAATATGAATTAATCAAACTTCAATTAAATTAAAGTTGGTTTAATTGAGTTTTGAATTTAAAGTCAAAATTATTATTTTAAGAATTTCCTTGGATTTATTGGATTTTAGAAATTGATTTTCATTTTACCGAAATTAAAAGTTATTTTATTTGTAAAATAAAAGAAAATTTAAAGTTAAAAGTATTTTTCTTAAGTCTAGAATAATTCAAGGAATTTCGTGATTTTTCTAGAATTTTTGGACTCTATTTGCTATTTTCTAAATTGCCTTTTGATTTATTTGAATTTCAAAATCAAAACCCCAAAATCCTCCTTTACTATTTGTGGGCGAATCTCCGCCCAATCTCTATTCCCCTCGCTGGCCTCCCGCTCCCTTCACCTCAGCCGTCCGATCCCATCCGCGGTTCCCGACGGCCGCCACCTATCGCCTCTCGCGTCGGATCTTCATCCGGCCTCGCTTCGCCGCGCCCTCTCTTCTCCGCCGTCCGATTGAAATCGGACGACGCCGTCGCCGCGTTTCTCTCTTTCCCACCGTCCGACGAATCGGACGGCGCCGCTCGTCTTCCTCCGCGCCGCTTTCTCCCAGTCGCCGCGAATCCGCCGCCTCGGTCTCGCCGCTTCTCTCTCCCACGTTTGCCTCGCGGCGCCTCGCCGCCCCGCCCTGCCCGTCTGCCGTCCGCCTCGCCGCGCACTCCGCCTCCGCCCGTGGCCTCGCCCTTTAAATACGCCGATTCTTCTCCTCTCCCTCTCTTCTTCCTCCTCTCGCGCCTCGCGCCGCCTCCCTCTTCTCCTCGCCGTAGCGCCGCTCCCTGCCGGGCGCTGCGCCCCTCCTCTCTCTCTCTCTCTCTCTCTCTCTCGCCTGCAGTCGTGCCGATGTGGCGCCACGTGGCGCCACGTCGCCTACGTAGGCGGTTTTGCCTGGTCGCTGCGTCGATGCGCAAGCGCATATGCTTAATCCGAGATTTTCGTAGAAAAATAAATGCGGAAAATCGAAAAACCCTAATCTATCATTTTATGTGATTTTCCAACTTCTTTTGGCCAGTAACTTTCACATCCGAACTCCGATTTGGGTGATCCAAATTTCTAAATTCATCTAAATTCAGCCCCTTTCATTTGGTTCTGGTTTTGTAATTTTAGGAGTTCATTTGGTGCTGTTTTCTTTATTTATGCTCTTTTCGACGTGTAGATTAGCTTTAAGATTTCTTCGACCAACGATCGAAGACCCGCTCCTCGTCAACGAAGGCAAGTCGTAGGCCTTTGACCATGTTGAACCCATTTTACAAAAGTATATTGCTTCAAATTATCATGCATGGCTAGTTTTATTAAAAATGGTTTTGGGAGTAGAAAATTACCAAATTACCATTATGCCTCCTTGATAAATTGAAAATGAAATGTCTCCTTGAATGACATATATCCTTGGACACCTTAGGATGGTTAATACTAGTGGGACATGATTGTATACCAACTTGGGAGCGTAGTATTGCTTAGTCTTGCTTTAGTTACCACGAGACTTTCGATCACATGTTCAATGATTAATAAAATTTGACTAATGGAACTATGGACAGTGGTGTGAGGCCACTTTTATTAAAGATGTTGTGCCATGGCGGATTGCCATTTGGTCGGGAATGAACAAAATGATTTATGCTCGGGCTTGAGGTAGGGAGTTAAGGTGGGTGTGTGATGCACATTGGGTTGTGGTAGACTTGTCGAGCGACCAACTAAGGAGTTAACTTTGCAAGTCATTGATCGGGCCACCTCGTGCAACCATAAGTCCGTATGGGACGGACCGCCAACTAATTGGGGAAATTTTGAGTCGGTTACATTGTGGTGGTTTAATGGCGCAAGAGGCGTGATGGCGAAACCTTAGCGCGTAACCGAGGCAAACGGAACTTTGTAAAGGCCTTATGATAGTCACTTAGTCGCACACCTCTGGAAGTGTGTCGACGGACATTATAAGTGATTTATCTCTTGTGAGTAAAGTCGACAACCTCTGCAGAGTGTTAAAAATCTATTCGAATAGCCGTGTCCCGATTACGGACATGCCCGTGATTTCGCGCAAGGTGTAGTATTTTCAAAAATGTGGTTTGGTTCGATGGAAAGCGTTTGGTTGGAATGGTTGGGAAGTGAAGCGGATGTTCACTGTTTGATTCAAAAGAACTTGGTTATCTATGTATTATTCTTTTAAAATCCTGCTTTGCCATCTAATTATTGTATTTATTGTTAAACTTACTTTCTACAAATTAACCTTAAAGCCATCCTTGCTTAAGCCTGACATGAATACTATGTGCATACATTTCTCTACGACTTCTTGAGTACTTTATGTACTCACGACTTTATGCCCTTTGTTGATCAGTCCCAGCAGAAGAATCAGGAAATATTGAGTTCTACGAAGAATGCTACTTTGAAGACTTCGCGAACTAGGTCACGTCCTCCACTCGATTGCCTGTGGGCATGTCGATTGGGCTCCACGTATTTTGAGATTTCAGCGGATACTCGTTGTTGCTAAGCCCGTGAGGCGACTTTTGTAAGAACCTTGACCATAAGGTCTTTCTTTGTTTAATTAATATTACTTTATGCCTTCATTAGTTCGTTGTTGAATGGTTATGATAGCATCATTGTTACAATTGTGCGAGCTAGCTACGATCATGGGACTAGCTTGGTATGCACAGAGGGCTCTGGGTTGTGTGACACCCGGGTCCGACAGTGCTCAACCAGAGGCGTGCAAGAAAGGACGAGCTCGATCCAGTGCGAGCGATAGCGTTGGTTTGTGCATAGCTCGAGATGGAGCAAACGCGACGTAGAGGCGATGTCGACTCGGAAAAAGCGGCGCGGAGTGCGGTAAAAGAGGAAGACTTGGAAGTTCAAATGCGAAAGAAGATTGACATGATCAAGATAAAGAAACAAGATTAAGGGGTGATTGTTAGAATTAATCTTGTTTAGAAGTTTTTCATTTTCGCTTTGTTTCCTTGTAGAAACCGAGTCGATTCTAGTTGAGTCCGTTGCTTAGTCAGTAGTAAGTCCATGCACTCGACCTATTTAAAGGGGCACTAAGTGTTAGCAATAGAAAAAGCTAAGTCAAGAAGCAGAGAGAGCGTATGGAGAACGAGGGAAGAGAAGGAAGATGAGTAGAAAGCCATGTATTGAGAAGCGATTGAAGCAATAAGCATGACAAGCGTGAAGTTTTTACACGCCTATTTTTTCTTTCCTTTTGCTTTGGATCGGCTAACAATTGGTATCGAGCCTACACTCGATCCGGCGATCGTCGATCATCTTCCCACTCACCTACCCGGCCAAGGATGCCCAATAACGCGATTGACGTCGGAGGAGAATCAAAACCATCCACGATGTCACAGGAAAAGGACCACAAATATCAGTATGAATTAACTCTAATAGTCCTGAGTGCGAGTTGCTCCCTTCTTTATTTTCTTTACGTATTTTCCTTTAATGCAATCAATGCCAGTGGTCTGAGTCAGAGAAATCTAATGGTTGGAGAATCTCTTCCTTAATGAGACGCTCCATGCTCCCCTTCAAATGTGACCTAAGCAGCGGTGCCACAGTTTGAAGAAGTCTCATTATTCTTTTACGCATAGTATCACACACATTCAAAGATATCGGTGATTCATTAAGGGAAAGCATATAAAGCTTGTCTTGTCTAACAGAAGACCAACATTATTTGAATTAAATGTGATAACACACTTATTGTTACCAAAATTACATTTAAATCCATCATCGTCCAATAAAGATACTGAAATTAAATTCCTCCTAATGGAAGGAACAAAAACTACATTATTAAGACGAAGTGTGAAGCCGCTATCTAAAACTAAGGAAGCAGAACCAACCGATTCCACTTGGCTTCTTTTCCATCCGCGACTCTAAGACTTCGCTCCCCTTTCTTAGTGTTCTCACGGTATGGAATCCTGTAAAGAGTTGGTAACATGCACAGTTGCACCTGAGTCAATCCACCAAGATTTAAGGGAAAAATTAGTATAAAGGGTTTCATCAACAAACGTTATAGAATCATTACCCTTCTTGGCGAGCCACTTTAGGAAACAAACACAATCCTTCCGAAATGTCACGGCTCCTTGCGAGTGACATGCATTCCCACTTGGTGCTTTAGCGAAGCAACATTGGGCTTAGGTGTATTTTGCACCTTAGGCCCGATTTATCTGAATTAGGAGAGTAGTGCAGCCTTTTCTTGGATTTGAAGTCCCCTGAGAACTTCCTTTTGCTAGGACCGCCAACTTGATTCACAAAATCTTTCTTTTCGGCCCTAATCCTTTCTTCCTCCTGGACACACATAGCGATAAGATCGCTCATGCTCCATTTATCTTTCTGAGTATTATAGTTTATCTTAAAAGCAGTGTATTCAGAAGGAAGAGAAGTCATAATGAAGTGAACTAGGAAACCATCAGATATTTCCATGTCCATGCCCTTGAGTTTTCGAGCCATATCAGTCATCATCATGATGTGCTCTCTTATCTTCTTTGGACCCGTCATACTTATTGGATAGAAGCCTCTGGATTAATGTCTTGGCATAAACCTTAGTGGAGCCTTTGAATTTCTCCTCATGAAGCCGATACTCCTTAGCATTTTCGTAATCTGGATTGCTCCCGATTCGATCGAGATAGAAGTCTTCATAATCATTAGTGATAGACGGTTAGACCGCTCCCATTTTTCAAACATTATTATCATATATTTTCTTTTCTCATCGTAATCGTCCTCACCAATGGTGGGAGAAACGGAGCGAGCACTCTTAATGCATAATCAAGGTCTAATACTCCAAGGACAATGAAATTCTTTCTTTCCAAGCGGAAGTTGCTCCCGTAAGTCGCTCAATGTTGTCAATTGTAGCAAACAACATTTGAAGCATTCATTCTTGAACATTAAAAATCTGAGGAAAAATTAGAAATAGCATAAAAGTATTGCATGCAATTAACCCTACGTTGGTGCGATTAATAACATGCAAAATTACGTTCTAGTTTATATCACCGTTGGGCAGAAATAAAAAGAACTATAACAATTAATGTGGCGACACATGACTACAAACAACGTTGGTCAGTATGTAATCATGTGTATACATAATGCCAAAATAAATCATGAAATTCTCTAATTAAAATATCTCGTTGGTTCAATTTTAATCAGAGACTGAATTTATACCGAAACATGAGGAATTATCATTAATTGAAACAGTGCACAAAATAAAATAATAATCATAAAACTTAATCATAAAAGCACTTTACAAAATGGGGAAAAATACTCTTAGCAATTAACATTAGATTTAAACAGTAAACAAAATAAATAAATAAAAACTTAATCAGAAAAAAACATTTTGTAAAATGATGAAGATGCACTGTTCCGCTGAGCTCGGCCCGGCTTAATCTTCCCGCGCTCGGCCTGCCACTGTGCGCGCGCGTCGACCCATATAGACACGGCCCAAAACCGAGACATTCGAGAGCCGTCCGATCTAAATGAATGGCCGAGATCTACGCGCGTCGTTATTACGCCGGGTGAAAAGGACGCGGGCCGTCGGATCTGAATCGTGCGGTCGAGATCGACTGCGCTCTTCACACTGTCGGCCGATCAAAAGACGCGAGCCGTCGGATTGGAACGGACGGCCGAGATCGACAGCTGCGCGGTATAAAAAGTGGCGACGGCGAAACCCTAACCCTAATCTCATTTTCCGACCCCTCGAAAAAAACGCAGCGCAAAGCGGCGACGACGCGAGAAGCGACGGTCTCTCGGCTCGTCGGCAGCAGCGAGGCGAGCGGCAGCGGTGGAGTGGCATGAAGAGGCGGCACCCCCGCGGCTCTTCTCGCCGGCGCGCAGCGTCTTGATCGAGGTCGCGGCGCGTGCCGTCAGCGAGCTACTGGCGGTGCCCTAGACCGGAGCATGCTCCAGATCTACAAAAAAGTAAGTACTCCGCCGCCTTAGGTGTTCTTAAGGTTCCGATCTGAATTTGAGGGTTTGGGGTCGGGATTTCGTTAGGGTTTCACTAAGTTTTCAAAATCCCCTCCTTCTACTTGCTAACCTGAGTCGCCGAGACGTTAGATCCGAGGCGGGTAAACAACGGCTGAGGATTAATCGGGTTCAAGGAAAAATCTAGGGTCGCTCTGATACCAATGTTAGCATAAAACCGAGACTAAAACATGATCTAATGACATTAACCCTAGATCATGCATTGAACACCTAACAAGAATCATTAGTGCGGAAACATAAGACGTACCCGAAGAGGGAGATGCCATTGAATCTTAACGTCGGTCAGGATCGGTGTAGAAGATGACGGCGACACTTAGGCCTGAGGAACGTGATGTCGTAGTGGCGGCGGCGATTCAGTGGCCGTCGGTCTTTGCCCACCTGAGAGCCCGTGATGGATCGGATATGTTAGGGTTTGTAGTCTTGACTTACACATGAGAGCGCAAGCCTGCCGATTCCCTCTTCCCTTTTGTATGGCGCTCGGTGAACGGGACCTAGACCAATTCTGTTGGTAGAGCCCCCAATCAGAGCGCGTGTAAGCGTTGCCTCCGTGATTCTCGGAAGCAGTTGCCGAGATCAACCCAACAAAAATGGGACGGTGGTGAACTGTGCTCAGGACGTACGTAGTACTTGAACAGCAAGAACAAACGGGCAATCAGAACAGCGAGAAGCAGAAGGAGCTGTGGACGCCGGGACCGATCTGAAAGGAGTCGGTCAGATCACCCGATCGAAAGGCGCTGCCTGCTATGTGAGTAGGCGTAGCTACTAGCCTAGCCCGCGACTGTGGCTCTCGTGTCTGCCTCGCATCATTTGCTCCGTCCGTGCGAAGGCCAACGTCGATGAACATGCGCGGCGTGTCAGACCAATGAACTTGGGCTCGCCGGGGCGACGGTCAGGCTGCCCCACGACAGCAACGTCAGGCGGCGTCGCCCGGCACTGGGTCAAACTAGCTCTGATCCACCCCCGTGCCCCCACCGCTGCTGCTTCCTGCGCGCCTGCCCCACTTAGCTGGAAGCGTCTGCGCCCCCCGTCTCTGTCTCCACCGGCCAAGCGCAGCACATGCTAAACGAAAGCTCAACATTTGACAGCATGCAATTAGCCTCGTCAGAATCGATCCTAGGTACCAGCTAGGTCCGCTCTTTAATTTGCAACCTGCGACGAAGACTGTTTAATTCACCACTTTTGATAAAAGACTGTGTAATTCGAAAGCTATATGTGCGGATGCGGGGGCTGAGATAGAGGACTACGGGAGCCGTGGTTTCTCTACGGTCCATCAAATCCTCTTTATAGTTTTTAGTTTCCTCGATAGTTAACTATTTTATATTTAACATCTCTTCATATTTAGCTATCAGAAGCCGTGAAAGATTCCTACGATTGCAACTGACTGCCATTAACAGTCCATGCTGGCGCTAGTAGTAATTAAAGTGGTTTGTACTAACGCCATAATATGATACATTTCAATTCCTTCGCAGAGGTCGGGATGAACACTACTTGTGTACGTACGTCCTACCTAGTGACACACTCGTGTGTGCTATTCTTTTAGATGAATTGCTTGATCTCATTTAATCGTAGAACCGGCATTACGTTCATCTTGCATAGTAGATATCACAGAAGCCGAAAGTACATCAAACCAAGTAACGCTTTTTACCGTAACATTCCAAAATTTCACTTCATTTTTAATTGTTTGAAAACATGATTTTTTTTTAAAAAAATAATGCATTTTATCAACATTCGTTTTCTAAATTTTTATGCAAGACTTTTTTTTTTTCTAATTGAGAAACTTAAGCACCAAATTTTAGAAATACAAACCTAATTGAGAATTAAAAATAAATAAATTAAAGATGATAATTAAAAATCCAAACTTGGTTTAATTGTACTATTAGTAAAATGGGAAAAAAATTTAAGCATGTTTTGAAACTTTTCTCAAATCAAATAATACAAATGCATGCAAACAGAAGCTTAAAATAATTTTTGAGAAAAATACAAAACAAATAAATTCTAAAAAATTTACATAATGAACTAAACTGTGTCAAGAGCATCCATTTTTTTTTCATAATTTTTGAAGCCCGATTGCTATATTTAGAAATTCCCTCAAACCCTCAATCTTTTTCCAAAAGTATGGAATTGAATTCCTTTCCCCTGCTCTCATTAACCAGCCGGCCCCACCACCAGTCTTCTTCCACGTGCTACCAGCACCAGCACCAGCTCGTCCGCGCACCCGCAACATCATGCTTGCCTCGACCCCAGCTTTGGCCAGCCGCTTGTGGTTTCGCCTTCGTCCCCATACCTTGCGTCGCGCCCATTCCCTGCCCTTGTCACGCGCCCACGCCCTGCTCTGCGCCGCGCCCATGACCTCGTGTCATCGCCAGTAGCAAGTCGCCGGCCTCTTGCGATTTCTCGCGAGCCCCTTCCCCCTTTGCCCCATACAACCCAAGCATTGAGCTCGCCTTGTCACCCTCTCCATTTCCCCCACCTCCATTCGCCATTTCTCCCTCCCTTGAGCTCAAATTGAGCTCGGAGCCGAGAGCGTGTGCCGGCCATGGCCACTACCGCTGTCAAGTATCCCGACCACACCAACGACCTACGACCAATTTATTCATGTCCCTCTGTACCTCCTCGATACCCTCTTTCCATTCCTCACCACCTTCCTCTCTCTCCGCAGCTGAAGATCCGAGAACGCGCAGTTTCTTCTTCGCATCTGGCGATGCTTAGTTCGCGGCCGTCGCCTCCACATGCCGTTTCGTCCAACCTGGTGAGCTCCTTCCCTAATGGACCGCATCATGTCATGTTCCAGCACCCAATGACCACTTCCGCTCACCTGATTTGGTCCTTTGTCCACAGGAGCACCACGTCATCGCCATCTTCCCCAAGTCCGTCCGAAACAACCACCGCCGCCTCCATTTCTTCTCTAGTGAGCTTCATGCCAATTCCTCTGGCCCAGAGCATCTCTACACCATCCCCTAGCTATCCCCACCATTCACTTTCACTCCTTTTCTCCGTAGTGTTGACGCCATGACGACCTCACCACATCGCCTTGGGTTCACGTCGCCTGGCCACCTCGGCACCTCTCCGCTAGGGCTATTCAAATTGATACCTAACCGAATTGGTCAACTCGGTTTGACCGGTATTCGATACGGTTTTTGAAAATATGATTTGTTGGGAATTCAATTTTTGGGTAAAAAACGGCTAAAAACAGGAAAAACCGAACCTATTGAAATAAATTAACCAGCCCTCAGGCTCAGGTCTCAGTCAACCCCTCTCCTCACCCTGACTTGCTTGCCCTGCCCCTCCCCGCGCACCTCCTCCTCCTCCTCCCCGCCTCCCGTTTACGCCTCTGCGCGCCTCGCGCCCCGCGCGCGCCTCCTCGCTCCTCCGACTCTACGTCTCCACCTCCTCCCCACTCCCCAGCCCCTTCCACCTCAACTTCCTCCCGAAAGCTCCTCCACCGGTCCACCCCCTCGCCAGATCCGACCCCTCCCCTTCCTATTTGACCTATTGCCGACGAGATCTAGCGTGAGGGGCGACGTCGTGAGCCCACGACAGTCGACTGCCATTTTTTGTACACCACCCGGGCCTTCCCCACCTGCACTGACACCACCTTGAGGGGCTCTTCTCCCAGTCCTGGGACGACGACGCCATCGCTGAGCACACCGCCATTGTTTCCGAAGGGGCGGTGGCTTCGCTCCAAGCGAGGGTCAAGCATCTCCGGGACCTCCTCAATGCCGAGAAGGGTGAGCGTGAGGCGGATAAGCGCAACTCTAAGCAACTAGCCGCCAAGGTGGATTGTTGCTGTTGAATGATATATGCTTTGTCATGAACGCATCTGTGTTTTTCAAACTAGCATAAATTGTTTTAGACTATAAGATGGCTTGTTAGAATCAAAAGAGCTAGAGCGAGGGCGACATTAGATGCATAATCACCTGGCCACATTAATCTAGTATAGGTAAATAACATTAATCTAGTATAGGTAAATAAGATGACTCGTTACATACATAATTTATTGCTCCTCTGGCCACATTAATCTAGCATTAATATCTCTGATTGAGTATTGCATCATCATCTCACGTTCTTTGCAATTGATGTGTCTGTGTTGGTCAAACTAGTACTATAAATTGTTGGACAATAAGATGGCTCTAGCTCCTTAGAATCGGAAGAGATGTGCATGTTGCTGCAGTTACTTGCTGTATGCTATTGCAGCAGTAGTACTGCTGGCGCTGGCGCTGGCGCTGGCGCTGGCGCTAGGGACTGGCTGCCTACGAGCCGATTACTGTAGTGTGCCTGGTAGGCGTAGCTCTGCCTCTAGTAGTACTGCTGCCGGCTGCCGACTGCCACTAGGGACTGGGCACTTGCCACTTGGGCAGTCCGCATTGCCGCAACGTTGTCGTTCACAATTTGTGCCAACTGCATTACCACAACATCGTCGTGTAATTCGTGTCAATTTGGATAAACATGGTATACCATACCAAAATAAATTGGGATTTACCGATCCCATATTGTATTTTTAAAAAATACCATATTTATCGAACTAACAATATCGTATTTACTGTATGTACTGAACCATATTTACCAAAAATACCGAATGAAGACCCCTACTCTCCGCCTCCACCGAGTGCTCCAGTGAGCTCCATGCACCTCCCCTGTGCTCACGCCTTCTCTATTTTAGGCCTTCTCCCATCCGAGCACCGTCGACCTTGTTTCTTCCTCACGGTCGGTCGTCGCGCGCCTCCGCTGCGCTGCCACAGAGCCGCCCCAGTCGCGACAACGCCACCCTTAGCCTCCTTGTCCCTCTGGTAACCCATTTTTAGGGTTATTGCCACCTCACCACCACTCCCTCGCTGGCAACGAGGGTCACCCCGAGTCGCTCTGGCTCCCGCTGTTCTGCCTCCTCTGTGTACCCTGTGTATCTCTCTCTCTCTCTGTAGTAGTCACTAACAGGAGAACCCACCTGTAAGCAGGCCAGTAGTAGCTAATAGGCTTTGTGACTAACAATTGGGTCACTCAAAATTTATTTAACAAATTGAAATTTGATTTGTGAGAAGTTTAGTTAAACAAGCATTCCAATTAAGCAAATTCTTTTAATAGAATGTATGGACAGAGAGGAAATTCAAAGAGCAATTGGAAAAGGGCAGTAAGCTAGAACCATGTTAAATGTAAAAGCAAGATTTGAAATTTTGTGAACTTATTTAGTTAAAGGTAATTAAGCTCAAAGAGCAATTTGACTTAAAAATCAAGGATTTAAATATCGCTATAAACATTGAACCTCCACCCAATAATTGGATAAACAAAAGAATGGTTAGTGAACTAAGTAATCCAGATAATACTTTAATTAGACAAATTCTTAATGAAGATGATGAACAGTAGGAAATTTAGAATGGGACAGTGAGATAGAGCCTTGTCAAATGCCAAGACAATTTGGTTGGAAAGTATAATGATTTAGTCTAAAAGAGTAAAACTAATTATGAGTCAAGTATGGGGGTATGGTTGTTTGACAACAGTAAACCCTAGGCCTTGGTTATGATGATAGCAATAGTAGCAATAGGTCAATGAGATGGTTAATCAAAATTGGTAAAATGATTAGATAGCAATAATCATCACTATGCACTTAAAATAAATTCATAAGACGATGCTCCAAATTAAAAATCAAATAAAATTTGTTAATATTGCTAACATCTTGATAATAGCTAGGCCTCACTTAATACCAAGTGAATTAAGTGGGCTAAATGATTAACTCGAAAAACCTCGTTAGTAAAAATAGTTAGTTCAAAAATGTAGAACTTAAGGGAGATGTGAATTTGCATTAGGAGTTACGCCCTAATCTAGTAACTAAAAATTTGTAGAATTAATTCAATATAATAATCCTAAAACATGACATATGGGATAATAGATATTCAAGGATTAAAATGAGGAAGGGAATAAAAGTAACTAGAATTGGTCATTTGTAAATGGCAGTAGGCTTTAGGCCAAAGTCAGTAGTGATGATATAAGTAAATAAGAATTCACAATAATAATGAAATAATAGTATAAAAGGGTAGGTTCTACACAAATTATATTATTAGATTAACAACATTAATAATGCCAAATAAACTATACAAAAACTAGTAATAGTAACAGCTAGTTAAGCACTATGGATATGACTAAGTTAGTCATAATCAATTTGTTAAGATAGTTACAATACACTTATAACCGACCTAAATAAATAAATAACCAAAAATCTAGTGTAATAGGTGTACCCTAGTGTAAGCTTGACCACGATAATAATTATGAAAATAAATTATTAATACAATGATGAAACTCAGATGTATAAAAGCCGTCATCTAAATCATAAGGACGGTATCTAGATGATACTCATAGGACACACCTAAATCATGGAACTTCCTCGATAAATAGGAAAAAAATAAAAGAAATTATTAAATGAACTAGGTCTCCCATGCAAGTCATGGTAAGGCACTCTCAATAAAGCAGTAACAATTCAACAACAAATCGAATGCACGTTGTCAGTGTTTTAGAACCAAACTTACGTAATGATTGTTTGATTAGGGGGGTCTCCAAGACTCAAATCACGCAGAGAGAATGACACAACGATTTTTATACAGGTTCAGGCCTTCTCCGGAGAGAATAACAACTATACTCCTGTGTGGCTATATTGAGTATGTTTGTTATAGATCAAGAGAAAGACTAAAATACAATATCTTGTGCTCCTAATTGTGTCTTTCTTCCTCTCTCTCTGTCATCTGGTGATTCCTCCTTTTATAATGTGCTCGAAGTGGGTGATAATTTCTCCAACCCAAAGGGTGTATCAATGCTTCAGATGATGGCGCAGTTACCGGAGATTACTGTTGGAGAAGTAACGTTTCCACATCGCTAGACAGTTATCACCGGGACAAAGAGATTAATCATGCAGTTATTCCAGAGAATAATAGAGTATACTAACTATTTAGATGCCCTAATCAATTGGACCGACTTGTCTGTAAGCTTGATCGATTATAGGGTGGTCGTAACTGATATGGTCGTAGATGGACTTACGACCATAAGGTGATCGTAGAAGAACTTACGATCATGTGCTAGTCGTAGGAGAACTTACGACTATAGGATGGTCGTAGCTGACCTGGTCGTGGAAGGACTTACGACCATGAGGTGATCGTAGAAGAACTTACGATCATGATGTAGTTGTAGAAGATCTTATGACTTCAGCTTCTCCCTTATGAATATTAAGGGGGTATACTCAAGAACCATATAATGGCGTCATTATTCATAATAAGGATTACAGATAAATAATTAAATGAGGACTTCTAGATCCTCGTCATCTAGCCCCCCAACTTCAAGTGAAAGTACTTACTTGGGAAAGAAGCGGTAGATGATCTTACGACCAGAAGATGGTCGTAGAACGGTGGTCTAAGGAAAGACTCTTCGACTGTTATTTCATTTGACCAGAAATAGACTTGGTCAAGAAGTTTACAGGAAACCTTACAAATACAAGGTGGTCGTAGAAAATCTTACGACTACAAAGTGGTCGTAGTATGGTAATCGGAAGTAAATCCTTTCCGACTGGTATTTTATTTGACCAGAAAAAAACTTGGTCAAGAAGGTAATTTCGCTTGAGGTGTAAAGACAGACTCGATTTTCTCGAACATACAAATTTACGAATATAAATCGACTCTCATAGACCTGTCTGTTGGAGCGGTTCCCAAAGAGGTGGCAACTATTGGGTTGCCACGTCTTTAACCCAAGTGCGTGGTTATAAAAACTTACCGTGGGTGCGATTGTAGGGTTCTTACTTTTTTCCAATCATTCTAACTATTCATCAAGCTTTCGCATTTTCTCCGCCTGCCAAATCATACGCCTCCAGGCCTCCTCCCCTTGAGAAAGATGGCCGGAGCCGCTTCCCAATGGGCCGAATTGGAGATGGATGCGACCAAGATGAAAGCTCTGGTCGCTGCCGAGAAGATCCCAAAGAAGGAGTTCGTGAAGTGGATTGAGGCTTCTGGGAAACATTGGTCATCGTGGAAGATTGGGCAGATCCCCATCTTCTAGGCGTACTGTAAGTGTGGCCTTCGATTGCCTGCTCACTCTTTCCTCACGCTCGTACTTGAACACTTTGGGGTGGAATTGGTGAACCTCGTTCCCAATTCCATCACAATGTTTGGTGTATTCGTATACTTGTGTGAGGCCTATCTGGGGATTTCGGCCGACTTAGAGTTGTTCCAGTATTTATACAGGATGACCCTGCTGGCAGGAGCCGCTGGTAACTGTAGTCTGAAGCTCCACAACGGAAAGTCGAAGGAGCATATTCAGATGTTAACCCAGTCATCATGGCCGGGATAGAAGAAGAGGTGGTTCTACTAGGAAAAGACATGTGGAGACAACCTCTCTTTCGTCGGGAACGCCGCTGAGCACATTTCTTCCTAGGATTCGACTCCCAAGGATCTTGGCCGGATCGCCCACTACATTCAAGCCATCAAGGACTTGAAGGAGGAGGGACTCACCGGCTGGCACGTGGTGAAGGATTTCATCACGCGCCGCATTAGCCCTCTGAAGAAACGAGCACATCCCATGTGGAAGTACTCAGGATTGCATGACCCGACCAAAGATTATGAGCGGAGTAAGTATACCTTCAATTTAGCTCTATTTCTATTGATTTTGAACTTGGTTATTGAAAGTTTATTTGCTCCTACAGATCTCGCACAAGTGGAAATTGACGCTCGGGTCAAGCTCATTTGTGAGAAATCTCCGCCACCAAACGTGCGGCACCTCAAATCCTTGTGGTTTTCACCGCGGGGGATAGAAAGGAAAGCCTAAAGGTAATCAAGGACTAATTTCTTCTTTAGGATCCCGTAGTTGTAGAAAAACTTACGACTAGGTACTGGTTGTAGAAGGACTTATGACCAAAGAATGGTCATGAAAAAACTCACGACTAGAGGGTTATCGTAGAAAAACTTACGACTAGGTTCTGGTCATAGAAGAACTTAAGACCTCTTAGTAATACTTCTCTTTCTGACTTCTATGGAAAGTAGGCATAGAAGACCGTCGAGACGACGAAGAGGTTGAATTGATGGTTGTTGGTGCGGTGATGGGGCAAGTCGTGGCTGCTCTGGCCAAAAAGCGTTGGCTCGTGAAAGTAGCCGATAATGAGGCACAAGCTTGAGCTCTGCTGCTCCGACTGGGTCCTTTGCATGGTTCGCTGCAAAAATGGTTGCTGTAGAGAAGGCAAAGGTGACCGAAGATCAAGATACCTTTCTACTACGATAATAAGACTTTCGCAGTTTCTGCCTCCTATAGCTTTGTCAAGAAATAATTAAAGGAGAGCTGGAAGAGTTTTATATCTTTTGTGAAGGAAATCGCTGCACCTGCAGTGTCTGTGGTCAAGGGCAGTGTTGCCCTTGATGTGGTCTAGACAGGTCTCCACCAGCCGGAGAGCCAAGAGGCTCAAGGAGCGGTAGTGCTCGCTCAAGACCCACGACTAGACGTGGTCATGGTTGAGAATAAGTCAAAGGGATCTTCTTTCGGGAAGTTTTTTTTTTCAGATTCAAAATTAAATCTGGCACACAAAGGTATGTAAAAAGACAAAAGTGTAAGAACGTCATTTACCTTTTGTTTTTTTTACCATTTGACGTGTTTTCCTTTTTGTGATCTTAGCCCGACTCCTCCAGCCCTCGAGGATGTTCCTGTTGATAAATCCACTACTATTTCTTCGACAGTTGGAGGAATGACAGTGGCGGTGGTCGAAGGGTCGTCTACCGTCCGAGTGGTGGAAGAGGTCATTGCTGCCGAAGTAGCTGCGATCACTAGAGTGGTCGTAGAGGCTGTGGCAAAAACGACGCATGATGCAGCGGAGGCATCAGGGCAAGGCGATGGATTGTTGGGCCACCGCGCCAGGAAGGAAGTCACCATAGACGTTCCTCCTGATTCCCAAGGAGTTGTTGTCACTGAATCAGAAGAAGAAGAATATGTTAACTTCTTTTCTGAATTCTTCGGCTTGGCTTCCGTTGTGGGGTCTTATGCGTTCAGGTCTCGTACCCGAGTTCCACACCCCAAGGATATTCATGACATGGGGAATGTTTTCGATGGCGAGCGTCTCAAAAAGGTGTGGTGGAATCGGGTTTAAGAGCTTGATGAACTGAAGAACCTTGCATGCGTACTCTCCATATTTGCTCGAACGAGTATCAACGTAAGTGTTTGTTACTCAACATTTATGTATGTGGCTTTTCTCGCCTCTCATTGTCCTTCTTTATGCAGAGAGATCTAGAGTAAATTGTCACTGTTGCAGAGTACAACAGACAACTTGTACAACCGCGACAGGAGAAGGCGAAACTCTGCAAGCAGGCAGAAAAATGGTAAGTCACTATTACTCGTAGTCATTTATGTTTCGACCACTTGCACAGTGCTTATGGGGATTGTCGTAGGAGAACTTATGACTATGTACTAGTCGTAGAAGAACTTACAACCAGGAAAATATCGTAGAAAAACTTACGACTAGATACTGGTCGTAGGAGAACTTACGATCAGAGGATTGTCATAGAAAAAATTACGACTATATGCTGGTCATGGAAGAATTTACCACCAGGGAAATATCATAGAAATACTTACGACTGTATAATGGTCGTAGGAGAACTTACAACCAGAGGATTATCGTAGAAATTTTTTTGACTAGGTATCGGTCGTAGAAAGACTTATAACCGATTGTCCTATGCTCATGTCTAGTCTTTTCCTATGTAGGTTCAAGAGCGACGAAAAGTCCTTAGCCGATTCGCTCTACTACGAGAAGGTCGAGACGAAAAAGCTAAGGAAAGAGAAAGAAACCCTTTTAAAGAAGCTTCAGGAGGCAAACTCTGCAATTCAAAAGTTACAGGGACAAATAAACGGTAAGTGTTGAACTTAAGACCACTTATAACTTTTTTTTATTTTTCTAACCCTCATCCCTTTTCAGAAAAAAGGTCGAAATGGGGAAGCTCAAAACCGAGGTCAAAGACAAGACATGGTTGTTCACGAGATTGCTTGTATCACCAAAGAAAAAGATCAGGAGGTTAAGTCTTAGGAGGAGCACTATGCAAAAAGCACTGCCTCTCATGACGATGAAGTCAAGAAGTTAGATTCTTGACAGGCAGGTAAAGAAGTCTTTTCCTGCAACTAGTTTTGTTTTCCTTTAGGGGTCCCTTTATCCGACTGGCCTTATTCTTTTCTGTTGGACCGAAAAGGCGACTAGGGGGGGTGAATAGGAGCACGCTCACTTTTTCCCAAATAATGAATTCAACACAATTTCACTCCAATAGCTATTAGGAAGCTATGAAGATCAATATACCAGTACAGCGGAAGACTAGTATTGAATCCAATTAAATCCCCTAAGCAAAATAACAAAAACAAATAAGATTAAAGAATCACAAAGCACTGGAGGTCTGACCTCTGGACCCAGCCGGTTGGACCGATTGCCAGGCGGTCGGACCGCTGTTGTACTGGCGGTCGAACCGCTCCAAAATCTGGATCGACCGGTGATGAAGGGCGATCGACCGGCGAGCTCGAACCGATCCAAACAAGAAAATCGGCCGATGACGAAGTTGCAATTAGGTCAAACTTTTGATTCTCAACTCCAAACTTTACGAAACTTTGCACACACCTTCTCTATGCTATTGAGGACCTATTCCAATCGAATATTATGATAATTCTTGGATAGATCCTGAATAGTTTTCAATTGAATAACAGAAGGTATAAAACCGGGCAAGAACAAAAACTTGATCCTAATGCTTGTTCGTGAGTGATTGATGATCAAGATAATTCTAGATAGATTCACACATATCACAGCAAGCTAATTTACGTGAAAAAATCAATCACAAACTCGCGGATCAAAGAAAGCCCTAAAATCACGAAATTGAAAGTAAGAACGAAAAAAGACATATCTGAAGCAAACCTTGCATAGATTAAGAACGTGATCGTTGCTGGATTACACCCACACCATCATGGATCAGTGGTCAATCCAAGATCACGAAATTCACCTCAAAGCATGAAAAGCCCTAGCTTCCACCTCAACTCCCCCTAAGCCAATTAGGGTTTTGAAAATAACAAAGAGGTTAAAAACAACGAGAGAGATGGTGCAGCCATCACCTCCTCCTATTTATAATGGAGGCCTAGAACTCTCTAGGGTTTGACTCAATCGGGCTCCCGTTAAGACCCACTAACAAATGGGTCACACACGCACGCTTCGCAAAGCGTCGTCTTTAACCTTTTGACCTAAACCGCTTCACCATGCGCCATGGATTTGCCAATAGGTCACCCTTGTCCATCTTGTTTCACGCTTGAGTCATTGACCTCACTCGGCATCGTCGATCGTTCTGGACCTCAACTCTCCAAGTCTAGTCCCGATCCTCCTTGCCGTTGACCGTCGTTGACCACCAAGCAACCTGCACAACAATAGACAAGCAAACACGAATTCGGGAACAAGTTCTTCACAACTTGACCCATGTTAGTCAAAACATGCATCATGCAAACCATATGCCACGATACCAATGACTTTGACCTAACAAAACAACATCGCCACGAGGTTGGCCGCGTTCAAGTAGAAACGGTCCGGCAGCTCCATGTGAGCGGTCGGACCGCCCTCTAACGGTCGGACCGCTCCTCGTGAGCGGTCGGACCGCCCTGTGGACTTAGCCGAAATTCATGCCCTGAAATTCCAAAACCGTCTGGAAACTTAAATTGAATAGAATTTCTTACTGGAAACTCCAAAAATCATGAGACCAAGTGCATTGGGATCCCCTCACTTGCCTACAACACCTATTTTTGGCCCACCGATTCGAACACTTTTAGGTCACGGTAGGTCCGGCCACAAGACATGGCCGGTCCGACCGATTTGGGACCGGTCGGACTGCCATGCTAGGACCGGTCGGACCGCCCCTGTCCAGAATGCCTGAAACTTTGTCGAAAACTCGTGAAACGACAACCGTAAACACCATTGCTAATTGTCACATCATCCTAAGATCTGGAACATATCCCCATGATATCCACAATCTCCCTCTTGATGAACACATTGGCAATAATCCAGAAAATGTAATTTAGAGGTTTGAAAAGTAAAATACTTTCGTTTTCGCACAAAGGCACACCTTGGTCCATAAGCAAGAAAAAGCAATGTAAATGACCAAGCTGGCATCAGAATAGTATAGGCATGTGAGATAAGGCAAAAGAAAGCATAAAAACTTTGATTTCCGTAAAAGAGTCAAAATTCTCACATTAGGTCCATATGAAAGAACAATTGTTCAATTGACCTATAATCATTGTGAGGATAAATGAATGCAATTTAAGTTCAGAATATTCAATAAGACAATAAGAATGCAACTCAAGAACTCCCCCTCACTATGATCCCCAAATTTCAAAAACTTTCAAATTTTTAACTTTCTCCCTTTGTATAATCTTCTCCCTAACATTGAAATATCTTCTCCCCCAACATTAAAATATAACATTGAAATGTCTTCTCCCCCTTTGACAATGGAGTCATCAAGGAATCACGCCTTCCTCTCATCCAGAGATAACAAGTGCAGAATGGAGAAAGAAACAAAAAGAAGAAGTATGCATGAAGTGCAATGAAGTGGCTTTATTTTTGTATTGTTCAATTTTTTATTACAAGAAGCTTTGGAGATTACCCAAAAGAGCTAGCCAGCATTTCTAATATTGCACAAATAACATATTAAGCCTGACAACGCTAGCAAGATCATGGTAAGACATGTATATCAAAGCTAAGTACAAAGGCTCAAAAGTAAAGCAGTAGATTTGATCAATTTAAGCAACGCTTCAAATTCAGCAAGTTCATCAACAGGGATCCTAAAATGAAATTGGCCATGTCAAAATGTCGAAGTGAGATCAAAAATCTAACAAAGACCACATTAAGAGTCAATCTGGTCCTGTATTGAATCATTTTGCTCAATATTTTGTAAAAGCCCATTTGTCAATATTTTTCTCATATGCATTGAATATTGAAGTTGACTAATGATCTAACTTAGTGATAAGATCCTGGACTAGGAGCCATCCACAAACTCATCCTAAGCTTGACCGAAGTTGATTAAAGGTATATCTTAGTAAAGAAGATCCGGACTAGGAGCCATCCACAAACTCTTTCTAAGCTTCTACTGGCGACAAATCTTGAGGTTCATGTCATTTCGACAAGCGGTCCCCATGAGATCGTTCGTTCATCAAACTATCTCCAAGTTCATGTCATTTGACAAGCAGTCTCGTAAGAATAGTTTGGCACAATTTAAGCATAAGACAATCTTGATTTTTATTTTTCACATGAGCAGTTTTAGAATCTCAAGAACACAAAAGCTCAAGTAATGGTCAATTTTAGATCAAAGAGCTAACAAAGCAATTCTGACAGGGCCAATGTCACAAGAGGAGCACTAATTGCGCAACTCGCTAAAACACCCACAAATTGCAATTTCTTAGTTTGAGTTATTTTAAAGTTCTAGCCCATATAGCAAAGACTTAGATACACATGTAAAAGCATGATAATTCTAGCAAGTCAAAGAACTGGACATGACATTGAGCACGAATTGAAGTACTAAAGCTCCAAAGGGTAATAGGCAAAGCTTCATCAATTTTAAAAGATAAGCAGAAAATCTTATATTACAATGCATCTTTTTGGATTTTTCATACCACCTGTTGTATTTTTCATATGAATGCAATATGATACAATGAGATGCAATAAAAAGCCTAAAAACCTAAAAAGTTCAAAAAGATCACTAAGTTCAGAAAAAGAACAATAAAAGATCAAAAGAACAAGGAAAGATCAGAAAAGATCAAACTCCCCCTCAAACCAACCCATAGGGATAAATTACTCCTAACTCACTTCTCAAGGTGGCAAACCTGGTTTGATCTAAAGACTTGGTGAGAATATCCGCCAATTGAGCATCAGACTCCACGAAGTGCATCACAATATCCCCTTTTTCGACATGATCTTTAAGGAAGTGAAAGCGAATGTCTATGTGCTTAGTCCTAGAATGTTGCATCGGGTTTTTAGCAATATTAATAGCGTAAGTGTTATCACGTAAAAGAGGAACACTAGCAAAATTTAACCCATAATCTTTCAAAGTGGGCGTCATCCACAAAATCAGCACAAACAACTAGCAAGACTACATACTCCGCTCAAAGATGGATTGTGCAATGTAAGACCGCTTCTTAGAAGACCAAGATACAAGAGAAGTGCCTAGGAAGTGAGCAGTGCACGAGGAACTCTTCCTATCTAACCGACTGACCGCAAAATCGAATCGAAAAACCCTAATGGACGAAATGAAGAGCAGAATACCAAATGCCATATAAGAGGGTAGAGTGTAAATACGAATATGCGCTTAACGGCTTGGCGATGGGAAGTTCTGAGACGCTGAAATCTTGCACAAAGGCATACCGTGAAGTGAATGTCGGTCTCGAGGCCGTCGGATCTGAAGGAGCCGATCATCTTTGCGGTACTCGCGTTGATCCACGACTTCTCCTTCCTCATCTGGATCCAAGACAGTCGAAGTTGCCATGGGAGTGGAGATTGGCTTGCAGTCACCCATGTCAAAGCGTTTGAGTAGATCTTTAGTGTACTTTGTCTGATGGATAAAGGTTCCTTCCTTGCATTGCTTGATTTGAAGTCCCAAAAAGTAATTGAGCTCTCCCATCATACTCATCGCAAATTCCCTGGACATAGTCTCAGAAAAGCTGGAAACAAGAGCATTAGAAGAACCACCAAAAATAATATCGTCTACGTAAATTTGAGCAAGCAGAAAGTCATTTCCACGCCTAAGAATGAATAGAGTTTTATCCACTTTACCCATCTCAAAATTATTTTTAAGCAAGAAGGTCTTAAGTCTATCATACCAGGCTCTAGGGGCTTGTTTAAGACCATACAAGGCTTTGGATAGCTTGAAAACACGATTTGGATACTTGGGATCCTCAAAACCAGGGGGTTGCTTAAGATACACTTCCTCCTCTATGAAACCATTTAAAAATGCACTTTTAACATCCATCTGATATAATTTAAAACCTTTTGATGCAGCAAATGCGAGCAAAATACGAATGGCTTCTAGTCTAGCAACAGGAGCAAATGTCTCATCAAAATCTAACCCCTCAACTTGGCTGAAACCCTGAGCTACCAATCTGGCCTTGTTTCTAACCACAGAACCATCCTCACCTTGTTTATTCTTGAACACCCAACGGGTTCCTATAACATTATGACCACTAGGAGGTTCTACTAGGTTCCAAACCTTGTTTCTTTCAAAATTCTCTAACTCCTCATGCATGGCATTTACCCAGCTAGAATCAGACAACGCATGTGATATATCGCGGGGTTCAAAAGAAGCAACAAGAGCCGAATGAGAGTAGAGATTTTGATCAGTATACCTGGAGCGAGTAACTCGCTCATGTAGATTACCTATTATCTGATCCGGAGGATGCTGTCTCTGAATGCGAAGTGAAGCACTCGGGTGAGATATCGTTTCTTCAACCTCCGCAGGTACTGCTGCTGATGATGATGCAGCAGGAGCCTCAATGAAGGTGAAGTAGGCGAAAGGTGTTCTTGTATCAATATGGGCGCCTCGAAGAAGCAGATGAAGGAATGATATCGACCGTCCTCATCTTCCTCCACAAAAATGCTCTCTGTCACCTGTGAATCATCTGTAACAATTGATCTAGCTCCAGGGCTAGTCTCATCAAAAGTGATATTACAAGTCTCCTGAATAAGGTTAGTCTCAGTATTAAAAACCCGAAAGCCCCTGGAATGAGCAGGATAACCCAGAAAAATCCCATCAAAAGTTCTTGATTCAAATTTATCTAAGTTGCCTGTCTTAAGAATAAAACATTTTGATCCAAAGACTCGAAAATACGAAACAGAGGGTTTTCTACCAAAACGAAGCTCATAAGGAGTCTTGCCTAAAGATGGTCTCAAAAAGACACGATTTGCAATATGGCAAGCTGTAGCAATAGCTTCGGCCCAAAATCTCCTCGGTGTGCTATACTCATCTAGCATCGTCCTAGCCATTTCGACCAAGGTCCTATTCTTCCTTTCCACCATGCCATTTTGTTGAGGGACGTGTGGAGAGGAGAATTGATGCTCAATACCACGCTCAGCACAAAAAGAAGTAAAAGAAGCATTTTTGAACTCCGTGTCATTATCACTGCGGATCGCTCTCAAGGCACCTGGAAGCTCAGAAGCTAAACGAAGAACAAGGTCATGAAAATAACCAAAAGCTTCATCTTTTGAAGCAAGAAAGAACACCCAAGAATATCTTGAAAGATCATCGACTATGACAAGAATATACCATTTTCCACCGACTGACCGGACTCTAGCAGGACAACCAGTATCCATATGAAGCAAGCATCACAGTCCGTCCGGTACCATAACAATAGTCACAGAAGGGTGTGAGGTGGCAACTTGTTTGCCATGCCTACAGGGCGCACATACAACATCCTTGACAGTTTTGAGTTTGGGCAAACCTCTCATGAGATCAAGGTTGCTAACTCGCGTCAGATGATTAAAACCAATTTGCCCCAAACGTCGGTGCCAAAGCCAGAAATCAGAAGAAGATGTAAGCAAACATTTAAGAGATCCAGCAAGAGATTCTGAAAAATCAGCTCCAAAAATTCTACCAACTCTAGATATTCCAAACACAAGCTCACCAGTAGAATCGAGCACCCGATAAGCATTTTTCTTAAATACAGTCTTATAGCCATCATCAAGAA
Source organism: Hsuehochloa calcarea (assembly GCA_036346395.1). Classification (NCBI taxonomy): domain Eukaryota; kingdom Viridiplantae; phylum Streptophyta; class Magnoliopsida; order Poales; family Poaceae; genus Hsuehochloa; species Hsuehochloa calcarea. The sequence continues at coordinate 71,913,339 of CM070594.1, read as the reverse complement.
GCTGAGAGACAGAAAGGAGATGATACCTAAGCTTGTCCACAAGAGCGACATCCTTTAGGATGAATTTGTTGTTCACCCTAATTGATCCTGTTCCTTCAATTCGTCCTTGTGTATCATCTCCAAAGGTGATGAAGTCATCACCGCTGTTGCCGCGTGAAAGAGGTGAACCATCTTGAGTTTACGGTCATGTGGCGTGAACACCCGAGTCGGCGAACCACGTGTTCTTCCCTTTCGCGGTAATCACGAAAATCAAGGAGCAGGAAGAACGATGTGTCTCAATCTTTGGGTTAGATAAACAAGATTTAGGAATCGAGATTGAGACACACGTCTGCAAGGAGTATACAAACCAGAAGTACTATCCTTGATTTTATCTAAAATTCTGTTATGAGCAATGTTTAAATTTACATGGGAATTAACTTTGTGGCGGTCGATCGGCGTTGTTAGCGGTCGGCCGCGACCAAATCGGTCGAGCCGGTGACCACCGATGGTCGATCGCCACTGAAGAACATGAGAATTAGGATATCTAGAAACATAATGATTAGCATGTGAGGAAAATCCTAATCCAGGTTTATTCTTTTCAGTGTTACCATGTCTCATAAAAGCTCTAGGTTGCCTGAATGAAATTCTATCAAGATTTTTCTTATCATTTTTCAACCTACGCCAACAGAATTCAATCAAATATCCACTTTTCTTGCAATAAGTGCAATGGTACTTGGTACCACTAGAGGAAGCACCCTTTGAATTAATACAAGGTTGGGCAAAACTTGCAGATTTAAAAGATGTTTTTGCAGGTTGGGTTTTGAATTCAATTAAACCTTTTTCCAAGACTTGAATGACTTTTGGCTTTGAATTGTCTTGAAACGAATTGAATCCTAAACCTTGCTTCTTATAAGGAGTTTTAGACTTGTCAAGAATCATGTTTAATTGTTTCTTACCTTTAGAAAATTTCTCTAATGTATCATGAAGGTAAGCATTTTCTTTTCTTAAACTAACACAAGCATCACAAGTTTTATCCATAGATTTCTCCTTATATAAAGCAATTTCAAGCTTAAGAGCGGAACACGAAGCACAAATAGTATTTTCAATATTGTCCTTAAGCTTAGCATATTTGACTCTAGCAGCTTCTAAGATATCTTTGATTTCACGTTCTTTTTCTAAGCATGAAGTACAAGGGCTAGAATCAAACACATCAAAAGCAATCAATTTACTAGATTCTAAACATTTTCACAAGGAGCACTTTTAATTTCATTTAATTCAGATCTAGCATTCTCAAGTTGTTGTATGTAAATATTATAAGCGATTGTAACTTGGCAATTTTCAATGCATAGCATTACAAGATAAACATTCATCGAGTTCAAGAGTCTTAGCATTTTTAAGCTCTACTTTCAGTTTGTTAATCTTTGACTCTAATTTCTTATTTTTGTCATGACAAATTCTAGCGCTTCATCTTGACTAAGCAATTGCTCAACTATAGAATCATATTTAGCGTAAAGCTCATCATAAGAAAAAGATACCTCATCATCATCAATGTCGTCGCTGTCGACCATGAAGCACATGCCGGTGAAGTCCTTGGCCTTCCCTTTCTTTTGCCTTGAGGATCTCCTCCTCCTTGTCCTCCTCACTCCCGGAATCCACATCGCTCAAGGATTGATCCTCAAAAGCGGCAAGGACCCGGTGAGCGGCCTTCACAAGCTTATTAGCCTCATACCTTGATTTGTTGAAGGGAGGCTTCTTCCAAGTTGGCTTTCCTTCCTTATGATTGCTCTTACCTTTCAGCTTGGGGCAATTTGCTCGGATATGGTTGAGCTCACCACATTCATAGCATGTCACCGGACCACCTCTCTTTTTGTTTCTCACATTATTGTAGGCCCGTGTGAATTTTTTAGCTAGGAGAGCTAACTCTGTCTCAGGAATACTTTCAAGCTCCTCCTCATGAATTGCAGATAAACAAGTAAATGAAAAATCAGAAAATGATTCAAGAGTACCATCAGAAGACCTTTTGAGAGGATCAGCTATCAATGCCATGTTGTCTTTCTTAGGATGATCAACTCTCTTAATTTCATGAGTCTTGAGTTTACTATAAAGCAATTCTAAAGTAAGACTTGAAAGATCAACATTTTCTTCTATAGCAGTAGCCTTCATCTCCCACTCCTTGGTGTTGATTGCAGCCAAGAGATGGGTGGCATTTTCAGATTGAGAATATTCAATATCAACAGCTTTCATTTGATTAATCACTTTATTAAAGCGACTGAAAATGTTATCGATTCTCTCTCCAGGACGCATCTCGAATTTGTTGTATTCACGCTTGTAAACCTGCTTGACGACCTTTTGATTTGGGACGAACCTCATGATATGTTTCGAGAGTGTTCCAAATTTCGTGCTTGTGATGGCAAGATTGCAAATGCGATCATATTCTTGTCTACCAAGCGCACCATATAAAAGATTCTTGGCTTTGTTGTTGTTTGCCACAAGAATCATTTGGCCGTGTTGCAATTTCAGAATAACAAGCGGGGCTCGAACAACATCCCAAATAGCTTGTCCCTCGCTCTCAAGAAAGACTCGCATACAATTCTTCCAATAGGCATAGTCGTGCCCATCGAAGATATGCGGTTTAGTAGAAAACTTATCCATCGCCTAAAGTTCGGTGGACGGTTAAGATCAAGAGTGAACTAACCGGCTCGATACCACTTGTTGGACCGAAAAGGAGACTAGAGGGGGTGAATAGAGCACGCCACTTTTTCTCAAATAATGAATTCAACACAATTTCACTCCAATAGCTATTAGGAAGCTATGAAGATCAATATACCAGTACAGCGGAAGACTAGTATTGAATCCAATTAAATCCCCTAAGCAAAATAACAAAAACAACTAAGATTAAAGAATCACAAAGCATCTTTGGCGGTCGACTTCCGACCCGGTGGTTGGACTGATTGCGGGCGGTCGGACCATTGTTATCTTGGCGGTCGGACCGCTCCAAAATCGGATCGACCGGTGATGAAGGGCGATCCGACGGCAGCTCGAACCGATCCAAACAAATAAAATCAGCCCGATGACGAAGTTGCAATTAGGTCAAACTTTTGATTCTCAACTCCAAACTTTACAAAAATTTGCACACACCTTCTCTATGCTATTGAGGACCTATTCCAATCGAATATTATGATAATTCTTGGATAGATCCTGAACAGTTTTCAATTGAATAACAGAAGGTCTAAAACCGGGCAAGAACGAAAACTTGATCCTAATACTTGTTCGTGAGTGATTGATGATCAAGATGATTCTAGATAGATTCACACATATCACAGCAAGCTAATTTACGTGAAAAAATCAATCACAAACTCGCGGATCAAAGAAAGCCCTAAAATCACGAAATTGAAAGCAAGAACGAAAAAAGACTTATCTCAAGCAAACCTTGCATAGATTAAGAACGTGATCGTTGCTGGATTACACCCACACCATCATGGATCAGTGGTCAATCCAAGATCACGAAATTCACCTCAAACCATGAAAAGCCCTAGCCTCCACCTCAACTCCCCCTAAGCCAATTAGGGTTTTGAAAATAACAAAGAGGTGAAAAACAGTGAGAGAGAGGGTGCAGCCACCACCTCCTCCTATTTATAGTGGAGGCCTAGAACTCTCTAGGGTTTGACTAAATCGGGCTCCCGTTAAGGCTCACTAACAAACGGGTCACACACGCACGCTTCGCAAAGCGCCGTCTTTAACCTTTTGACCTAAACCGCTTCACCATGCGCCATGGATTTGCCAATAGGTCACCCTTGTCCATCTTGTGTCACGCTTGAGTCATTGACCTCACCCGGCATCGTTGATCGTTCTGGACCTCAACTCTCCAAGTCTAGTCCCGATCCTCCTTGCCGTTGACCGTCGTTGACCACCAAGCAACCTGCACAACCATAGACAAGCAAACACGAATTCGGGAACAAGTTCTTCACAACTTGACCCATGTTAGTCAAAACATGCATCATGCAAACCATATACCACGATACCAATGACTTTGACCTAACAAAACAACATCGCCACGAGGTTGGCCGACGTTCAAGTAGAAACCGGTCCGACCGCTCCATGTGAGCCGGTCGGACCGCCCCTCTGGCCGGTCGGACCGCTCCCTGTGAGCCGGTCGGACCGCCCCCAGGGACTTAGCCGAAATTCATGCCTTGAAATTCCGAAACCTTCTGGAAACTTAAATTGAATAGAACTTCTTAATGGAGACTCCAAAAATCATGAGACCAAGTGCATTGGGATCCCCTCACTTGCCTACAACACCTATTTTTGGCCCAGCCAGTTCTGAACACTTTTAGGTCACAGCCGGTCCGACTGCCGCACATGGCCTGTCCGACCGATTTGGGACCGGTCGGACCGCCATGCTAGGACCGGTCGGGCCGCCCCTGTCTAGAATGCCTGAAACTTTATCGAAAACTCGTGAAACGATAAACCGTAAACACCATTGCCAATTGTCACATCATCCTAAGATCTGGAACATATCCCCATGATATCCACATTTTCAGAGCAAGCAGTCGAAAAAACAACTCCGTGAGGCTTTGACTTGTAATCAAGATGAGATGAAGTCGACGAGGATCAACCTCCAAGAAAACATTTCTCTTCTTAACAATGTACTCAGTGGGCTACATGCCGAGAAGGTCACTCCTCGTGAAGACACAATAATTGCTCACTTGAGTACCATTGGAAAGCAAGTCGGGAGTTTGCAAGAGTTGGTGACCACTCTAAAGACCAACCAAGCTAATCAGATAAACGAGCCAGTCAAAGGCGGAATAAGTTTTGTTTTGGAAAAGCATAAAGATAATGACCCCAACTTTAATCTGCAACCAGTCAAAACTGACTTCGATTGCCCTGAAGCAGAAACGGAGCGGTTGATGGAAGATATGCAGTCGATCGGCAAGGAAGTCACGGAGGAGATGCAGATAAGATCTCCTTCGTCAGAGTAGTTTGTAGTAGGAACCTGCAAAGATAAGTTTTTTGATATATATGATCATTTCTTCTTCCTGAAAAATTATCTTGTCGAGTAGTTAGTAACTCATAGGATAATGAATGGAAAAAGAGATTAAGACTAAGAATTGAAGTCATGTCAACTAGGTGATGTTACTATCTCTGACTAGATTAATCAAAATCAAGAGCGGCAATTTGAGTTAGACAAACGTCTGGAGTTCCTTTAGAATTCGTTTGAACTTTTTGAGTGCACTCAATAGGTTTGCCATGGTAGCAAGAGTTAGAAACAGGACGACGCTAGGAAGTTCCTTCTAATGGGCGGGATCACATGCAGAGAGGAAAGACTTCAACTAGGTGTTGTGTCTTTCTCCGACCAGTTAGAACCAACTGAGTTTACCAAGAGTAGTCGAACAAATTACCAAAGTGTACTTTGCTTAGAGGATTTTTCAAAACAAATGAAGAAATAAACTAATGTACTAAGAGTTAGCTTGAAAATATTTCGACCATGTTTGTTGAACCCGAGCTCTTTGTGTTGGCAGCAAAAGTGAGGAACGAGTCGACACTAGAAAATTCCTTCTAGTGGGCAGGACCACATACAGAAAGGAAAGGCTTCGACTAGGTGATATTCCTATCCTTTTGACCAGTGTAAATAAATGCTGGGTACTGGTGGAAGAAAAACTTACGACCAGGGGATAGTCGAGAAATTATCAAAGCGCTACTCAAAGTAAGACAATAACGATAGAAAGAACCTAATACTTTATTGTCGGGGTGGTTGGTTACACATAAAATGTGCTAACTGGTCGATGTTCCAAGAGTTTGAGAGAATCCGACCATCTTCCATTGATAGTCGTATCGAACCTGGTTCTGTGACTTCAACCACTGTGTAATGACCTTCCCACTTGGGGGAAAGCTTATTCCGATTAGACAGGGATTGAATTTTGTTCAATACCATGTCACCTACAGCAAAGCTGTGAGGTTGAACCTTATGATCGTAGTATTTGTGCAGGGCTTGCTGATAGACCGCTGAACGGATTAAGGCTTGATTTCTCTTATCTTCGAGTAGGTTGATATCATCCGCTCGAACTTATTTTTGGGTAGAGTCATTGAAAGATTCGACTCATGTCGACCTGATCTTTAGTTCTGGTGGAAGCATGGCTTCGGCACCGAAAACTAGGAAAAAATGTTTCACCTGTGGCCTGACTAGCAGTCGTATGAATTGCCCATAATACTAAGGGTAATTCTTGTACCCTAGCCCTCGAGTGTTTGACAAGCTGGTCGAAGACTCGAGTTTTGATTCCACGCATTATTTGGCCATTGGCTCTTTCGACTGCCACATTGCTTTCAGGATGGGCAACAGAGGTGTAACACACTTTGGTACCCAACTCGTCGTAAAATTCTTGAAATTTTGCGCTTGAAAATTGTTTAGCATTATCTGTGATTATTCGACTTGGGACCCCAAACCGAGTAATCACACATTTCATCATGAACCATTTTGCTGCTTCCGTTGTTATCCTAGTCACAGGTTCGACTTTGATCCATTTTGTGAACGTATCAATAGCAACAAAAAGGAACTCGAAATCTCATGGAGCTTTTTGGGAATAGTCCTAGGATATCGAGACCCCAGGTCACAAAAGGTCAAGATAGAGGAATTGTTTGTAATGCCTGAGCTAGTTGGTGTATCTGCCTACTATGAAACTGGCATTGTACACACTTCTTAGCCAACTCTTTGCCATCGTAGAGGGCTGTTGGTCAGTAAAAACCTTATCGAAAGGTATTTCCGACCAGCGTTTTGTAGGAAGAATGAGTTCCACAGAAGTCTCCGTGTGTGTCGTGAAGGAGGTTTAGTCCTTCCCTCTGTGATATGCGTCGCATAAGTACCCCTTGAGTGCCTCGTTTTAAGAGGACTCCTTCAACCAAAGTATATATTTGGGCCTTTTGGGATAAGCGATCTGCCTCGAGATTATCATCGGGAATTGTACCCTTCTGAAGTTACTCGAAGATGGGATTCATCCAGGTATCCTCATATTCTAGAGAGGCTATCTCAATAGGAGTTGTCTCTGGTATTTCGACTAGAGACGACTTTTGGAGTTGCTCCAAGAAAACTCATATTGGTACTTGCGATCGGGAAGAAGTTATACGAGCAAGCTGGTTTGCGAGGAAATTATCCTTTTGAGGGATAAATTGTACCTCGAAACCGAAAAATACTTTTCTAACTTTTGGACATCCGATAAGTACCGAGATATGGTCGAATTAGAGCGCTGGTACTGTTTTTCGACCTAATTCACGACTAGTTCAGAGTCACCTCTCACGAGTAGTTGTCGAATCACGAGTGCTTTCGTAGCTCGAATGCTAGCCAGCAAACCTTCGTACTTTGCCACGTTATTAGTGGCCTGAAAGTTTAATTGAATGATATACTTTAAGGTCTCTCCAGTAGGAGATTACAGGACCACGCCAGCCCTCGGGCCACTTAAAGTAAGTGACCTGTCAAAGTACATCGTCCACTAGTCGTGGGTATCGTACTAGGGATCCTGAACAGGTTCCGGATTTGTCCATTCGGCGACAAAGTCTGTTATGATCTGGGATTTAATGGCCGTTCAGGACACGAAATGGAGATCGAACTCCCTAAGTTCTACTAACCATTTTGCCATGCATCTCACTACTTCCCTGTTCTGGAGGACCACTCCTAAAGGAAACTCAGACGACACAATTATCTTGTGCACTTGAAAATAATACCGCAGTTTCCTCGAAGACATGAGGAGGGCATAAAGAAGTTTTTGGACCTGAGGATAGCGCTCCTTAGGCATGTGTAAAACTTCACTTACGTAGTAAACAGGTCGTTGGACGTTTTCACGCTCTACGACCAAGATGTGCGCCACGCTGTGGCGTGCAAAACTAGATAAATTAAAAATGTCTCTTCTGATTTAGGAGAAACCAAAATAGGAGCACTCGTAAGATACCTCTTGACATCCTCAAAGACAGCGTTTGCCTCTTCTGACCACTCGAAACCCTCGTGCTTCCTTAGAAGTTTGAAGAAAGGTGGCCCTTTTTCTCCCAGTCATGCGATGAAATGACTTAAAGCTGCATGCATCCTGTGAGTTTCTGGACTTCTTTCTTCCTGGTCAGAGGGCGCATTTTCGCGATGGCCTTTATCTTTTCGGAATTTTCTTCGATTCCTCGTACAGAGACAAGAAATCCAAGTAACATTCCTGAAGAGACTCCAAACACACACTTCTCAAGATTGAGTTCCAGGTGTTGTTTTCTGAGGTTGTCGAATGTTTCTTGCAAGTCAGAAATATGATTAAGCCGCTTGATGCTTTTTACGACTAGATCGTCAACACTGGTTTCAAAATTTTGGCCCAGTTGAGGTGAAAAAGTAGATTGCATCAAACATTGAAAAGTGTGGATATCATGGGGATATGCTCCAGATCTTAGGATGATGTGACAATTGGCAATGGCGTTAATGGTTTGTCGTTTCACGGGTTTTCGACAAAGTTTCAAACCTTTATTCGGACTTTACGGAGGGCGGTCCGACCGCCATAGACGGCGGTCCGACCGGTCCCAAATCGGTCGGACCGGCCATGTGCGCCCGATCGGACCTACCGTGACAAAAGTGGTCAAAGCAGTCGGGCCAAAAATAGAGGTGTAGGCAAGTGAGGGATCCCATTGTTCTTGCTCCCATAATTTTGGAGTCTCCGATAAAAGTTCTATTGGTTTAAAGTTTCCAGAGGTTTGGATTTTCGGGGTTGAAAATTGGCTAAGTCCTTACGGCGGTCGGACCGACCTTTGGCCGGCGGTCCGACCGGCAAGCCAGCGAGTCGACCAAGCCACGAGGCGATCGACCGGTTGTTACTTGAACGTCGCTGTCGTGGCGGCGTTGTTCGCTGGTTAGGTCAAAGTCATGAGTTTCAGTGCATATGTGTTGCATGATGCATGTTTTGACTAACGTGGGTCAAGTTGCGAAGAACTTGTTCCGGTTCGATTTGCTTGTCTATTGTTGTGCAAAGTTGCTTGGTGGTCAACGACGGTCAACGGCGAGGATGATCGGACGAGGCTTGGAGAGCTTAGGTCGTAACGATCGGCGATGCGGGTGAGGTCAATGAAATCAAGTATGGTGCGAGAATGGACAAGGATGACCGAACAGACGATTCGGTGCGATCGGTTTGATCAAGCGCGCGGAGTCGGTGCAAGTGCCATGGTGGTTTCGGTGGGGCCGGATGGGAGAGACTTGCCGACATGGAGAGAGCCGGTGATCAACCTACACGTGCATGAGCATGCGAAGTGCTCATGAAGATGGACTCGGTCTTGGAGAAGGACCGAGAAGGGTATTTTGGTAATCTTACCAAATATCACCTTGGTGACCTTTGCCTACCCACGGCGCAAGGCAGGCGCAAGAGAAGCGGTTTAGGTTAAGAAGTGTTGTAGACGGCGCTTTAAAATGCGTGCGTGTGTGACCCGCTTGTGTTGGGCCTTAACGGAGCCCATTTGAGTTAATTTTCTAGAAGGTCTAAGTCTCCACTATAAATAGAGGAGGAGGTGGCTGCACCCCTTCAACCCTTTAATCATTATTGAAACCCTAGTTTTGGCTTAGGAGAGGATTAGTGGAGGTTAGGGTTCTAGAGAGTTTTGATTTGATCTTGTGCTCTGGATTGAGCTTTGTCCTCCATTGATGGAGTGGTCAGAACCCAAACCCTATCAATCAATCCAAAGAAAGCTTTGATCAAAGATGTGTCTCTTGCCCTTCTTCTCTCTATTTGGTGATTTTGAGTCTTTCTTTGATTCGCATGTTTTGATTGATTTCTTTACATGATATAGCTTGTTGTGACATGTGGGAACACATCTAAGATCATCTTGATCATCAATCACCCACGAGCAAGTTTTTGGGTCACGTTTTCGTTTTGACTCGGTTTTGAACCATCCATCTCTCAAACTGAAAAATGTCGTAACTTTTCCATGGATCTCCATGATCTTCAATTGGAATAGGTTCTGACATCCTAGAGAAGGTGTGTTCCAAGTTTCATGAAGTTTGGAGTTGTAGATCAAAAGTTAGACCTATTTGCAACTTCGTTTTTGGTGATTTCACTGTTCATCTATTTGGAGGTCGACCGCCTAGCTAGAGGTCGGACCGCCCCTTGGAGAGGTCGACCGCCCAGTAGAGGTCGACCGCCCTTCTTTTAGGAAATTAAGTTTCGATTGTTTTTGGTTGTTTTGCTTCGGGTTTTGATTGGATTCAATCCTAGTCTTCACAGATCTTGGTATATCGATCTTCATAGCTTCTATAGCTATTGGAGTGAAATTTGTGTTGAATCTAATCGAGGTTGAAAAAGTGGCGTGCTCTATTCACCCCCTCTAGTCGCCTTTTCGGTCCAACAAGTGGTATCGAGCCGGTTAGTTCAATCTTGATCTTAGCAGGTCACTTGAACTGGCGATGGATAAGTACTCCACCAAGCCGCATATCTTCGATGGGCACGACTATGCCTATTGGAAGAATCGCATGCGAGTCTTCCTTGAGAGCGAAGGACAAGCTATATGGGAGGTTGTTCGAGCCCCGCTCGTTCTTCCGGTTGTTATTCCGGCTTCAATGACCCTCTTGGCTAACAACAATAAGGCAAAGAACCTCTTGTATGGTGGGCTTGGTAGGCGGGAGTATGATCGAATTTGCAATCTTGAGATCTGCGCACGAGATTTGGAACACCCTCGAAACCTACCATGAGGTTCGTCTCAAATCAAGAAAGTACGCATGAGACGGTCTATAAGCGTGAATATAACAAATTCGAGATCGTCCCGAGAGAGCATCGATGACATTTTCATCGCTTCAACAAAGTGATTAATCGGATGAAGGTGTTGGAATTGAATATTCTCGATCTGAAAATGCCACCCACCTCTTGGTGCAATCAACACCAAGGAGTGGGAGATAAAGGCTACCGCCATTGAGGAGAACGTCAACCTCTACGATCGACTTTGGAGCTGCTCTATAGCAAGCTTAAGACTCATGAGATCAAGAGGATTGATCATCCCAAGAAGGAAAATATGGCCTTGGTAGCGAGACCGCTCAAGAGAGCTTCGATGGGTCTTACGAGTCTTCTTACGGATTTTAAACTTCTTTGGTTTATCGCAATCCATGAAGAGGAGTTTGAGAGTCTTCACGAGGCCGAGTTAGCCCTCATAGTCGGAAAAGCCACACGGGCCTATAACAATATGAGAAACAAAAGAGAGGAGGTCCGTGACTTGCTATGAGTGTGGTGAGCTTAATCACATCAAGACAAAGCGCCCAAGTTGAAAGGAAAGAGCAACCACAAGGAAGGAAAGCCACTTGGAAGAAGCCTCAATGGAACAAATCAAGATTTGATCTTCGCCAAGCTCACAAAGCACTCACAGGGTTCTTGCCGCTTTTGGGGAACAATCCTTAGCGATGTGGACTCGGGAGCGAGGATGACAAGGAGGAGGAGATCCTCAAGACAAGAAGAAGGGAAGGCCAAGGACTTCACCGGCGTTTGCTTCATGGCCGACTCGACGGCGTCGGCGACGATGAGGTACCTCTCTCCTATGATGTCCTTTACGATAGATGCGAAACTATCTTTGAGCAACTCATGAGCGAGATAAGGCGTTAGAGTATATCATGGCTAGAAACAAGGACTTAGAGTCTCAAGTAGATAATTTGACTTTAGAACTTGCAAATACTAAGACTCTTGAATCGATGAATGTTCTTCTGCCATGCTCTACACTCGAATTTGCTAAACCGCAATCGCTCATGATATTGCTTTGCAACAACTTGAAAATGCTAGGACCGAGTTAGTTGAGGTTAAATCTGCTCCTTGTGAAAAATGCTTAGATTCCGACAAGTTGGTTGCTCCCGTCTTTATTGATCCTAGCCTTTGCTCTTTTTGCATTGAGCGAACATGAAGTTAAAGATATCTTAGAAGCGATTAGAGCTAAATATGCCAAGCTTAAGAACAAGATTGAGTCTTCTACATGTGCTTCATGTCTGCTCTTAAACTTGAAATTGCTTTATATAAGGAAAAATATGCTAGAGCTATTAAAGGCAAAACTTGTGAGTCATGTGTTAATCTTGAAAAGAAAATGCTTATCTTAAGGATACCTTAGAAAATTTTCTAAAGGTAAGAAACAATTAAACATGATTCGGACAAATCTAAGACTCCTTATAAGAAGCAAGGATTAGGATACAACTCTGTCCAAGATAATTCTAAGCCCCAAGTAACTCAAGTCTTGGAAAATGGGTTAGTTGAATTTAAAACCCAACTGCAAAAACTACTTTTAAATCTGGGTTTTGCCCAAACTTACATTAAGTCAAAGGGTGCTTCTCCCGGTGGTATCAAGTACCATTGCACCTATTGCAAGAAGAATGGACATTTGGTTGAGTTACATTGGCGTAGGTTGAAAAATGATAAGAAAATTTTGCTAGAATTTCACTCAATCAACCTAGAGCTTTTATGAGACATGGTAATGTAGAAAAGAGGAAACTGGTTTAGGAATTGTGTCACATGCTCATCATCATGTTCCTAGACAGGATAACTCTTATGTTAAAGTAACCATTGCTCATATGAGAACTTCAAACTTAATCAAGGATAGCATACGCTTTGCATACTACTCATGCAGACATGTGTCTCGATCTTGGGTTCCCAAGTCTTGTTTAACTAACTTGATGTTGAGACACATTGTTCTTCAATGCCTTGATTTTCGGGATTACCGCGGAAAGAGGAAGGACACGTGGTTAAATCGACTCATGATTCACGCCACATATTTGGAGACTCAAGATGGTTCACCTCCTTCACGCGATCGACGGGTGATGAATTCATCACCTTTGGAGATGATAGGCAAGGCGGATTGAAGGGCAGGATCGATCGGGGTGAGCGACAAGTTCATCCTCAAGGGCGTCGCCCTTGTGGACAAGCTAAGGTTTAATTTGCTTTCGTCTCTCAACTTCTTGATGATGGCTATGAGACTAGATTTAAGAAAAATGCTTGTCGGGTGCTTGATTCATTTGGTGAGCTTGTTTTGGGATTACTAGAGTTGCTAGGATCTTTGGGTGATTTTTTGAATCTCTTCTTGGTTCTCTCAAGTGCTTAATTTCATCTTCTTCTTGAGTTCGGCTTTGCACCGTCGTTTGGGGCACATTGGTTTTGATCATCGACGCGAGTTAGCAACCTTGAGCTCATGAGAGGTTTGCCTAAACTCAAAGCCGTCAAGGATCTTTGTATATGCGCCTGTAGGCATGGCAAGCAAGTTGCCGCCTCACACCCATCAGTGACTATGGTCATGACTGACGGACCGGGACAGTTGCTTCATATGGATACTGTTGGTCCCGCTAGGGTTCGGTCAGTTGGTGGAAAATGGTACATTCTTGTCATAGTCGATGATTTTCTAGATACACTTGGGTGTTCTTTCTCACTTGAAGGATGAAGCTTTTGATCATTATCATGATCTTGTTCTTCGTTTGGCTTCGAACTTCCAAGTGCCTTGAGAAGCGATCCGCGATGACAATGGCACGGAGTTCAAGAATGCATCTTTTGCTTCCTTTTGTCTTTGGCGTGGAATTGAGCATCGGTTCTCCTCCCACACGTCCCTCAACAAAATGGCGTTGTGGAAAGGAAGAACAGGACTCTAGTTGAGATGGCTAGGACAATGCTAGATGAGTATAGCACTCCGAGGAGGTTTTGGGCCGAAGCTATTTCTACTGCTTGCCATATTGCAAATCGTGTCTTTTTGAGACCGTCTTTGGGCAAGACTCCTTATGAGCTTCGTTTTGTAGAAAACCCTCATCTCGCACTTTCGAGTCTTTGGATCCAAGTGTTTTATTCTCAAGGCAGAAATCTAGATAAATTTGAGTCAAGAACTTTTGATGGTTTATTTTGGGTTATCCTGCTCATTCAAGGGTTTTCGAGTTTTTAATCTTTGAAACTAACTTCGTTCAGGAGACATGCAATGTCACTTTTGATGAGACTAGCCCAGAGCTAGATCGGATATTTCGGTGATACAGTGTGAGAGTATATTTGTAGAGGAAGATGATGATGGACTCGATGATACTCTTCCACTGCTTCTTTGTTGACATTCCTATTCTGCACAAGAACCCGCCGTGACTACTTCGCCTTGGTTGAGGCACTGCTTGCATCTTCATCATCGCAGCGATACTGCGGAGGTCGAAGAGGTACTTTCTTCTCCGGTGCGCCACTTCACATTCAAAAGCGACATCCGCGGATCGGATGATAGGTAATATCCATGAGCGAGTCACTCGCTCGGTATCATGATCCAAACCTCTATTCTCATTACGCTTTTGTAGCTTCTTTTGAACCCGCGATATATCACATGCTTTATCGATTCGAGTTGGGTCAATGCCATGCATGAGGAGTTAGAGAATTTTGAGAGGAATAAGGTTTGGAACCTAGTAGAACCTCCTAGTGGTCATAATGTTATAGGAACCATTGGGTCTTCAAAAACAAACAAAATGAGGATGGTTACGTGGTTAGAAACAAGGCTAGGTTAGTAGCTCGGGGTTTTAGCCAGAGTTGAGGGTTAGATTTTGATGAGACCTTTGCTCTGTTGCTAGACTAGAAGCTATTCGCATTCTTCTTGCTTTTCTTGCCTCTAAGGGCTTTAGATTATATCGGATGGATGTTAAGAGTGCCTTTCTGAATGGTTTTATAGAGGAGGAGGTTTATGTTAGGCAACCCCCAGGCTTTGAGAATCCCAAGAACCCACATCATGTCTTCAAGCTATCCAAAGCCTTGTATGGTCTTAAACAAGCCCCTAGAGCCTGGTATGATAGACTTAAGACCTTCTTGCTTAAGAATGATTTTGAGATGGGTAAGGTAGACAAGACCTTGTTCATTCTTAGGCGTGGCAATGATTTCTTACTTGCTCAGATTTACGTTGATGATATTATCTTTGGTGGTTCTTCTCATGCTCTTGTTTCTAGCTTTTCTGAGACTATGTCCAGGGAATTTGAGATGAGCATGATGGGAGAGCTCAATTACTTTCTGGGGCTTCAAATCAAGCAATGTAAGGAAGGGATCTTCATCCATCAGACGAAGTATACTAAGGATCTGCTCAAACGCTTCGACATGGGTGATCGCAAGCGATCGCCACTCCCATGGCGACTTCGATTCGCTGGATCCAGATGAGGAAGGAGAAGCCGTGGATCAGCGCGAGTACCGCAGCATGATCGGCTCCCTCCTGTACCTGACGGCATCAAGCCCGGACATCCACTTCACGATCGCTCTCTGCGAGGTTTGAGCGTCTCCGAGAACTTCCATCGCCAAGCGATTAAGCGCATATTCGGTATTTACACTCTACCCTCGGTATGGCATTTGGTACTCTGTTCTTCTTCTTTATCCATTCGGGGTTTTGATTACGATTTTGCGGTCATCGACGATAGGAAGAGTACCTCGGGCACTTGTCACTTCCTAGGCACTTCTCTTGTTTCTTGGTCTTCTAGGAAGCAGTCCTCTGTTGCACAATCTACTGCTGAGGCTGAGTATGTAGCTGCTGCTAGTTGCTGTAGTCAGATTTTGTGGATGGTATCCACTCTTAAGGACTACGGGTTAAATTTTGCTAGTGTTCCTCTTTTCGTGATAACATACGCTATTAACATTGCTAAGAACCTGTGCAACACTCTAGGACCAAGCACATAGACATTCGCTATCACTTCCTTAGAGACCATGTCGAGAAGGGTGATATTGTGCTACACTTCGTGGAGTCAGAGGCTCAATGGTGATATCCTCACCAAACCTTTAGACCCAACTAGGTTTGCCACCTTAAGAAGCGAGTTAGGGTAATTTATCCCTATGGGTTGGTTTGAGGGGAGTTCGATCTTTCCGATCTTACCTTGTTCTTTTGATCTTTTATTGTTCTTTTTCTGAACTTGTTGATCTTTTTGAACTTTTTAGGTTTTTAGGCTTTTTATTGCATCGCATTGTATCATATTGCATTCATATGTAAAATACTTCAAGTGGTTTGAAAAATCCAAAAAGATGCATTGTAATATAAAATTTTACCTTATCTTTTAAAATTGATGAAGCTTTGCCTATTACCCTTTGGAGCTTTAGTATTTCAATTCTTGCTCAATGCCATGTCTAGTTCTTTGACTTGCTAGAATTATCATGCTTTTACATGTGTAGCTAAGTCTTTGCTATATGAGCTAGAACTTTAAAAACACACTCGAACTAAGAAATTGCAATTTGTGGATGTTTTAGCGAGTTGCGCAATTAGTGCTCCTTTTGTGACATTGGCCCTGTCAGAATTGCTTTGTTAACTCTTTGATCTAAAATTGACCATTACTTGAGCTTTTGTGTTCTTGAGATTCTAAAAATGCTCTTGTGAAAAATTAAAAAATTCAAGATTGTCTTATGCTTAAAATGTGCCAAACTATTCTTACGAGGCCGCTTGTCAAATGACATGAACTTGGAGATAGTTTGATGATCAGAACGATCTCATGGGGATTGCTTGTCGAAATGACATGAACCTCAAGATTTGTCGCATACAGTAGAAGCTTAGAAAGAGTTTGTGGATGGCTCCTAGTCGAATCTTCTTTACTAAGATATACCTTTAATCAACTTTTGGTGAAGCTTAGGATGAGTTTGTGGATGGCTCCTAGTCCAGGATCTTGTCACTAAGTTAGATCATTAGTCAACCTCAATATTCAATGCAAATGAGAAAAATGTTGACAAATGGGCGTTTATAAAAGATTGAGCAAAATGATTCAATACGGGACTTGATTGACTCTTAATGTGGTCTTTGTTAGATTTTTGATCTCACTTTGACATTTTGACATGGCCAATTTCACTTTAGGATCCTGTTGATGAACTTCTTTGAATTTGAAGCGTTGCTTAAATTGATCAAATCTATTGCTTTACTTTTGAGCCTTGGTGCTTAGCTTTGATATATATGTCTTACCATGATCTTGCTAGCATCGGGCTTGATATGTTGTTTGTGCAATATTAGAAATGCTAGCTAGTTCTTTTGGGTAATCTCCAAAGCTTCTTGTAATCAAAAATTGAAAAATACAAAAATGAAGCCACTCCATTGCACTTCATGCATACTTCTTCTTTTGCTTCTTTCTTCATTACGCAAATTGCTATCTCTGGATGAGAGGAAGGCGTGATTCCTTGATGACTCCATTGTCAAAGGGGAGAAGATATTTCGATGTTGGGAGAAGTTTATACAAAGGGAGAAAGTTGGAGAATTTGAAATTTTAAAATCAGAGGATCATAGTGAGGGGAGTTTTGAATTGCATTCTTATTGTCTTATTGACTCTTACGAACTTGAATTGCATTTATTACTCCTCACAATGATCAAAGGTCAATTGAACAATTGTTCTTTCATATGGACCTTAAGTGAGATTTTTGACTTTTTAAAAATCAAAGTTTTATGCTTTCTTTTGCCTTATCTCACTTGTCTATGCTATTACGATGCCACTTGGTCATTTCCATTGCTTTCTCTTGCTTATGGACCAAGTTGTGCCTTTGTCGAAAACGAAAGTATTTTACTTTTCAAACCTTCAAATTACATTTTACGGATTATTGCCAATGTGTTCATCAAGGGAGATTGTGGATATCATGGGGATATGCTCGAGATCTTAGGATGATGTGACAATTGGCAATGGCGTTAATGGTTTGTCGTTTCACGGGTTTTCGACAAAGTTTGACCTTTATTGAACTTTACGGGACGGGTCTGACCGCCATACACGGCGATCCGACCAGGTCCCAAATCGATCGGGCCAAGCCATGTCTTGATCGGACCGGCCGTGACAAAGTGGTCAAAACAGTGGGCCAAAAATAGAGGTGTAGGCAAGTGAGGATCCCATTGTTCTTGCTCCCATAATTTTGGAGTCTCGATAAAAGTTCTATTGGTTTAAAGTTTCCGTGGGTTTGGATTTTGGGGTTGAAAATTGGCTAAGTCCTTCTGGCGGTCGGGCCGACCGCCTTTGGCGGCGGTCCGACCGCAAAGCGGCGATCGACCTAGCCGACCACGGTGATCGACCGGTTGTTACCTGAACGTCGCTGTCGTGGCGGCGTTGTTCGTTAGTTAGGTCAAAGTCATGAGTTTGATGCATATGTGTTGCATGATGCATGTTTTGACTAACGTGGGTCAAGTTGCGAAGAACTTGTTCCGGTTTCGATTTGCTTGTCTATTGTTGTGCGGGTTGCTTGGTGGTCAACGACGGTCACGGCGAGGATGATCGGGACGAGGCTTGGAGAGCTTAGGTCGAGCGATCGGCGATGCGGGTGAGTCAATGAAATCAAGTATGGTGCGAGAATGGACAAGGATGACCGAACAGACGATTCGGTGCGATTGGTTTGATCAAGCGGCGCGGAGTCGGTGCAAGTGCCATGGTGGTTTCGGTGGGGCCGGATGGGAGAGACTTGCCGACATGGAGAGAGCGGTGATCAACCTACACGTGGTATGAGCATGCGAAGTGCTTGCGAAGATGGACTCGGTCTTGGAGAAGGACCGAGAAGGGTATATTTGGTAATCTTACCAAATATCACCTTGGTGACCTTTTGCCTACCCACAGCGCAAGGCGAGCGCAAGAGAAGCGGTTTAGGTTAAGAGGTGTTGTAGGCGGCGCTTAAAATGCGTGCGTGTGTGACCCGTTTGTGTTGGGCCTTAGGAGCCCATTTGAGTTAATTTTCTAGAAGGTCTAAGTCTCCACTATAAATAGAGGAGGAGGTGGCTGCACCCCTTCAACCCTTTAATCATTATTGAAACCCTAGTTTTGGCTTAGGGAGAGGATTAGTGGAGGTTAGGGTTCTAGAGAGTTTTGATTTGATCTTGTGCTCTTGGATTGAGCTTTGTCCTCCATTGATGGAGTGGTGTAAACCCAAACCCTATCAATCAATCCAAAGAAAGCTTTGATCAAAGATGTGTCTCTTTGCCCTTCTTCTCTCTATTTGGTGATTTTGAGTCTTTCTTTGATTCGCATGTTTTGATTGATTTCTTTACATGATATAGCTTGCTGTGACATGTGGGAACACATCTAAGATCATCTTGATCATCAATCACCCACGAGCAAGTTTTTGGGTCACGTTTTCGTTTTGACTCGGTTTTGAACCATCCATCTCTCAAACTGAAAAATGTCGTAACTTTTCTATGGATCTCCATGATCTTCAATTGGAATAGGTTCTGACATCCTAGAGAAGGTGTGTTCCAAGTTTCATGAAGTTTGGAGTTGTAGATCAAAAGTTAGACCTATTTGCAACCGTTTTTGGTGATTTCACTTGTTCATCAGTTGGAGGTCGACCGCCCTAGCTAGAGGTCGGACCGCCCCTTGGAGAGGTCAGACCGCCCCTGAGTAGAGGTCAGACCGCCCTTCTTTTAGGAAATTAAGTTTCGATTGTTTTTGGTTGTTTTGCTTCGGGGTTTTGATTGGATTCAATCCTAGTCTTCCATTTGTCTTGGTATATCGATCTTCATAGCTTCTATAGCTATTGGAGTGAAATTTGTGTTGAATCTAATCGAGGTTGAAAAAGTGAGCGTGCTCCTATTCACCCCCCCCCCTCTAGTCGCCTTTTCGGTCCAACAAAAAGAAGCGTCAATATTTTTTAGACCAAATGGCATTTTAACATAGCAAAATATTCCAAATGGAGTAATAAATACGGTCTTTTCTTCATCTTCTAGACGCATATTAATGTGATTGTAGCCAGAATATGCATATAGAAAACTTAATATTTCGCAACCAACAGTAGAATCAACCAACTGATCGATACGAGGTAGAGGAAATTTTTTCTTTTGGACAAGCTTTATTGAGATCAGTGAAGTCTACACACATCCACCACTTACCGTTAGACTTCCTAACCATTATAGGTTTACCCAACCACTCTGGGTGGTCGACTTCTCTTATAAAGCCTGCTTTAAGTAGCTTGTCCAATTCTGATTTGATAGCATCTTATCGATCAGGGGTGAATCTCTGTAATTTTTGTTTTACGGGTACTTTGTTAGGCCGTAAAGTTAGTTTGTACTCGATCACTTCCCTGGGGGCTTCGGGCATGTCGGATGCTTGCCACGCGAAGACATCCGCGTTTTCTTGGAGGAAAGTGATGATGGAGTCTTCCTATTTGGGGTCGGAAGTATCCCCGATGCGAACAGTGTTCGAGGGCTCCTTTGGATCCAGAAGAACCTCTTTGAGCGATTGTTACGCTTGGTCGATTTTGACTTATCGCTTGGTGAAAGATCGCTCCTTGTTTTCTTCCCGAGTTGGTATCTGGCCAACCATCAGGATGGATCGACGGTCGCACGTTTGCGCCATATTCTCATCACAGTGAATTGCGATTAGTCTTTTAGGACCTAACATCCTAAGACATCGATACTCATAATGAGTAGCCATTAAGAATTTTACCAAAATTGCTCGTCCGAGTATAGCGTTATATGCCATATCAAAATTGACCACATCAAAGGAGATCTTCTCTGTCCTAAAATTACTTGGTGAACCAAATGTTAAAGGAAGAGAAACTTGGCTAATAGGTTTGGCCGAAGACCCCAGTACAATACCATGAAAAGAGTATCGTACCGGTCTTACCTTGGTCCTGGGTAGTTGCATCTCATCCAGGGTACTCGTAAACAAGATGTTTAACGACTTTCCACCATCAATTAACACTCGATTTACACGACAGTTGTCGATGGTAGGCTCGACCACGATCGAAAAATAACCTGGTCGACTGGAAGGGATCAGATAGCCACTCTTCTCGAATGAGATGGTGACTTCCGACCACTTTGGCAACTTATTGACAAGAGGAGGGTAAATGGAGTTTACCTCCTGTACGATAGGCTTAAGCTGTGATTTTGACTCATATGTCGATGACCCATCATAGATATGCTCGATGGTATGCCCAGGATCATGGAATGGCATCTCTTCGTTGTCGTCCAACTGCGTATGACCACTCTCTTGCCCTACCTCTTCGAGGGTAGGAAGTAGTCCTTTGTCGTTGTAGTAGTATTCGAGTTTTCATTGGAAAACCCAGCATGCGAAGGTCATCTCCTTCCTTTTTATGGAAAGGGCACCACCTAGGCTTATCGTTCTTCCGCTCGGGGAGCTTATCTTTGCCTTGATCCGGATATTACTTGGAACTTCGTGGTTACTTATCGCTTACGACCAAGTCCTCCTTAGAACTGTTGGCTTAAGGTTTTTGGCCCTTCACCTTGTTCTTGGATTTATTGGTCTTTTTGTCCTTCGTGCTACTTTCACATGCTTCTTGAGGATTCTTGTCATCTCGATCGATGGTTTTTTTCTACTCAACTGCTTCTGTAGCAGTCGAATATCGATCGACCATCTCGAAGAGTTCAGCGACGGTAGCCGGAGGATTTAAAGCGATGTTCTCTGTAATTCTTCTACTGTGTATTCCCTGCTTGAAGGCTTTGATAACAGATGAGTCAGAAACCTCAGGAATTGAATTCTGAACCTGACTGAAGTTTCTAATGAATTGACGTAAGGTCTCGTGCTCATTTTGTCTTATCCTATGCAGGTCGTCTTCCTTTCCAGGGTGATTGTAGGTACCCTGGAAGTTATCCAGCAGAAGGTCACAAAGGTGTTGTCACGAGTAGATCGATTCGAGTGATTGGCCTAGCAACCACGATCGAGCGGACCCTTCGAGCATAGTAGAAAGGTAATTTGCCATTGTCTCTCCTCCTACTGCTGCTTGGACAATAGTCATGTAGATTTGGAGGAACTCGATGGGATTCTGAGACCCGTCGAATTTTTCCTTGTTCGCTGGTCAAAACCGCAGTGGCTAGCGAGCCACTCGGACGTCAGGCGAGAATGCCTTGCATCCGGTAATTACTTCGTAACGCCTCCTTTGCAGAAAAGAAGGGTTGTCATCATTAGGTGATCATACATGACGATACCTGGCAGTGGGTGAACCCGACTTATGATAAGTCTTGATTCTACGAGGGTAATACTCATCGTATCTTGTCTGCTACTGCAGACCTTTGTGTCGGACTGGTGAACGATCACCTCTCCTGAGAGCTTGTTTATCTTTAGGCGTTCGAAGAACCTTTCTCCGGTTAGGAGAACGACATACCATGTTTTCGTGCTGATCTCTGTGCGGTGAGTTGTTCGAACGACTGAAAGCTGATGGAGTTATACGGCTATGACTTTCGGAATGATGACGGCGAGGGTGCTCGAGTCTGGTCATCGCGCTTCGAAGCCTTCGTGCGATCTCTTGCACGAAGAGGTCTTAGCCAGGCACTCGGGCAAGCTCTCGAGTTGGGTTCTCGAGTAGATCGCTGATATATTGGAGTTCCTGAGCTTCCTCTGACTGATACTGAATGAGTTCAAGCAGATTTCCTTGAGCTGCTATTCTTCTCTATCGAGTTGTGATGAGGATATCACTTCTACTGATATGAATACTCCTCTTCCTACTACTTTGAATGATGTGCAAGGTCCAATTACTCGGGCACGTGCTCGTCAACTTATTTATCAGGTAAACTCATTTATAGGGCTGAGATTATTATTTGAGAACTCTATGATGCTGCCTAACGGAGATGATTTACTTGTACTTAGGAATCTAGGACTACGACCAGTTCAAGAAGGTCTATGACCAGTTCCACGGGGTCTACGACTAATTCAAGAAGGCCTACGACCAGTTTTACCAGTACTCGTTGGACACAATCTACGACCAGAGATAGCATGGACTCCTCAAGACCACCTCAGGACCGGTCCTACGACCAGGTATTTGACCAGAGATACGCGACATGAATAGTGAATAAGGTGCTACGTCACCGTTTTGAACTTAATAGGGCCTTGTAAGCGTGTTGAGGTTGGAGTCCAGGTTGTGTACGCCTCTTCCCGCAGCCGCACAACCCTAGGTTGACCTCCTCATGTCCCCCTATATATATACAGTAGCCGTTATAGTTTAGGGTGGGTTTTTCTTTGAGATTATTACCTTAGCGGTCTACAAGACGTTCGGTTGAGGAACCCCACATTGTGAGCTTCATCTATATTCGCAATACAATATCAGATTGCATCTTCTACTTTCTTGCTTGTGTTCTCGATTCACATGCAGGAGATAGCCTTCTTGGCGAGGTCAATCGCGTTCGGCACGGTTGATAACCATCGGAGCAGTGGTGTAGTGATTGCGAGGGGTTTGATCTGTATTGGTCAGAGCCTTCGGATCATCAACGTCGAGTTCTCCACAATCGACTTATCAATACCTTTTGGAAGATCGGGCCACCGTTACATCAAGTTGTCTCAGGATCGCCCATGTCTGATCCTTTAGTTTGCCTCAATGAAGTGCGATTATCTCGAGGATTTCTCTCACGCACATCAGAGTGTTGACCCTATTCATCACTCCTTACCATTGCCACGAGGGGTAACAATATGTGACCGTCGGGGAGTGTCCTCAGTCATGTCTCTTGGAGAGTGATCATCACCTAAGGGAGTAGTCGAAAGACACCGTCTAGCGACTTGAAGCAGACCCCTTAAGGAAGGGGAATTCCTGGTTATAACCATCTCCGTCCACAAATGAGCTCTGTGATGGGATGGTCGAACTTGTAGTAAAAGCATGTTCGACCCCATCCTCTGTGGGGCTAACTAGAGAGACAGTACCACCAGGTGCTGATGAAGCTCCGGAATGATGGCTTCCAAGACTTCCTGTGCCAGGTCGAAGTGCCTTAGGTGGACTTGAACATTTGGAGGGGGAGGTCTCGCCATGTCCTGGGTCTGCCTCGGAGCAATCCTGATTGTGGTCGGATTGACCCTTGCACTTTGAGGAAGTTGGTTCCTCATTTGGATGTAACATTATGGGGGATAATGATATCTCCTCAACTCCATCAGTGGTATGGTCTCCTGGAGAATG
This sequence comes from Hsuehochloa calcarea, assembly GCA_036346395.1. Lineage (NCBI taxonomy): Eukaryota > Viridiplantae > Streptophyta > Magnoliopsida > Poales > Poaceae > Hsuehochloa > Hsuehochloa calcarea. The sequence continues at coordinate 71,889,577 of CM070594.1, read as the reverse complement.
ATCTCCGGAGGTGACATCACCATCGAATGATACAATACTCGGCTCGTATTCAAAGCCGACATCCATGTCGATATCTGCGTAATCAGCCAAGTCGAACTAGTTCTCCTCGTTCCACTCTCCTATTATGGAAGCATTAGAGTTGGAAGAAAATAAAGGAAACGTGATGACCAGAAGATCCCCACGGACGGTGCCAACTGTCGATGTTTTGTGCTCCTAATTGTGTCTTTCTTCCTCTCCCTCTCTTCGTCGTCTGGTGATTCCTCATTTTATAGTGTGCTCGAAGTGGGCAACAATTTCTCCAGCCCAAAGAGTGTATCATTGCTTCAGATGATGGCACAGTTACTGGAGATTACAGTTGGTGAAGTAACGTTCCCACGTCACCAGATAGTTATCACTAGGACAGAGAGATTAATCAATCAATTGGGACTACTTTTCCGTAAGATCAATTGATTATAGAGTGGTCGTAACTGACCTGGCCGTAGAAGGACTTACGACCATGAGGTGATCGTAGAAGAACTTACAATCATGTGCTAGTCGTAGAAGAAGTTACGACTATAGAGTGGTCGTAGCTTGCCTGGTCATAGAAGGATTTACTGGTCGTAGAAGGACTTACGACCATGAGATGATCGTAGAAGAACTTATGATCCTGAGGTAGTCGTAGAAGATCTTACGACTACAGCTTCTCCCTTATGAACATTAAGGGGTATACTCAAGAACCATATAATGACATCATTATCCATACTAAGGATTACAAATAAATAATTAAATGAGGATTTCTAGATCCTTGTCACAAGTAAATTTCATCTATCGTACACCACTAATCGATTCCAATAAAAAAATCATGAAATGAGAAAAATACATTTTCAATTCAAAAGAAATGTGCTTCCTCTGTTAGAAAGCGTAAATTTTAGAAAATACGCTTTCGGTGTCACCTTTCTTTATTTTTAGGATTTAACAACCTGAGCTAAATTCAAATGGCTATTACTTTTGCATACGAACTCCAAATCAAATGAATCTTTCCTATAAATTCGTATAAAATCATTCTTTGTATGAATATGCAAAAATATTTGTATTTTCTTGCCATTGAATTTATTTTTCTGTTTGTGATTTATTCTCGATTCTTTCGAATAGACGTCGGAATTCGCGAACGAGTTTAACGATGAGCAAGCAACCTTACTCTCTAAACAACGCGAGCAAGGCAATCACTCTCTTTGACCATGTTGATCCTACTATTTCAATTATTTTACTTCTTTTTGTAAAATCTATTATGCATGTGTGTATGTTTGCTTAAAATTGGTAGTTATATTCCTATTCAACGCATGATCGTCATTGAAATGTTGGTACCCTTACTGTTGTAGCCACTAGGTTATTTTTTATGCAATTTAATGATGTCGAATTGGGTCTTTCGAATGCGAATATCGCATAAATGCTTAGCCAGACTCAAGTCTTTACTAAAATTTGAGAGTGGATGGAATATTGACCATGATTTGGGATATTATGAAATAATGGTCCAGAGGGGTTACCTCTGTTAATTTGTATAAAAATAAAAAATAAAAAACCTAGATTTTGACCCGAGCAAGTTATATTATGAACTGATGAATGTGAAAGGGTTTATAGCGTGTAGATAGGGGGAGATCCTCGCCCATGTCAATTATGAAGGGATATGGGTGGACTAAACTAGCTGGTAATTTAGAAATTCTACCACGTAAACCAGGAAGCCACACAAGTAAGAGATCAAAGATCGTTACCATTAGACGCGCAGCACGGCAGAAAAAGAGTTGGAGCAGCCTGATCCAACGTCGAGCGCGTCGATGAAGTGGTCGTAGTCGATCGTCTAGCATCCTCGGTGTCAATCGTCCCCTGCAGCAACCAATCGTGTTCCTTGTTTAGGTTGAGAATTGTCCTCGATCAGCGTAGCAGCAACCGCAACAGCGCCTCTACGGTATCCACACGTTCTGGGATGGAGCATCATACGTCGATGCGCTAGCACCAACTCGCACGATAGGGCTCTAGAGAAGATGGTGGCTAGGGTTTCGGTGGATCAACTCACGTCGTTCGTCCTCTTTTCCAATAGTCTCATACATCCCCTTATATAGAGCCTAAGACGGATCCTATCTGAACTCGTTTGTTCCGACCCGTTAAGTGTGTGACCTTGTAGTTTTATGTGTAGTCGGTTGTGAATCGGAAACCCTTTTTTAACCACGAGTCTTTAGCGGTTTCTAGCAGGACATAATGATTCTCGAATACACATAAATTATATCAGACGAACCTTAATGCAATATGATGTACGACCAGGTCCTAATCACTTACGACTAGCTTGTATCTCTATACGACCAGTTCATATTTAGTCAAGACCAGTTCGTAACTCCTTACGACCAGTCCGTATCTGGTTGAACTGAACGACCTACTCGTGTATTCTCTCTTTGCCTCATGATATATGATTGAACTCCATTTGAGATATTTTATCATCCGTGGAGTGTTCAATACTTTCTCGATCAAGTGACGGATAACTTAATGTGGTTGACTCTTCGACTACTAGTGGCATGTCCATGCACTTTCTTTATCCAACCACATCGAGGGGCCCAGAGATATTTCACCTGTTATGTTAGGAGTGATAAATCCCATATCCGATCAGTCACATCCCTCTGTATGTTTCATAGCATACCCAAAAGCTATCTTTATAACTACCTAGTTACAGAGTAGCATTTGGCAACACCTAAGTGCACTGTTACATATGTAGAAAACTATGCTGATCCCAGGTCTAAGAATTATACATCATCATTGTTTGAGAGCAACTAATGACACATAAAATTGATATTTATAGTGTCTCAAGGTGGGTCAATCAAACACCATGTTCTCTAACATGTGTTCACATTATTGATTCGATATACTTATATCCATGATCGGTGAAACATGGTCATCAATCGATACACGTGCTGGTCGATAAGTCACTAGTGTTCCGATCAGTGACATCCAACCAAAGATACATTTAGAACGACATCATATAAGTTAAAGAGCTTCACCAACAAGTCACATACTTATTAATCTTTATAACTGATGATTCATTCGAGGAACATAATAATATTTATTCTATAACTCATAAACATAGACTTGATACAATCACATCTATAATTACTTCTAGGGCATATCACCAACAAATTTAGGGCATATCACCAACAAATTAAGGACTAAATATCAGTACATCCAATCTAAGCATAAGCGTACGACCACATGTGCTGGTATGGGATGGCCTTAGCTAATTAAGTCATCGAAAACTAGCCTTCCATGTTGCTAGATCGTAGTAGTGCGAGCATGTGTGATTGCCCGAAGGGGCACCCTTCACCGAGGTGTTGGGACCAAAGCGTTCCGACACAACGATTAATGTCTCACTTTGACAGGAGGTACCCGAGATTGAAGTGAGGGTTGTAATTGCTGGGCTAGTGCAAGGTTAGGATTAGGTGATGTAAAGGCTTCAATACATGCTCTAAACTGCATACTATAATGTTGTGTGCGGTGTAATCGACGGATGTAGGATAAAGTAGAGAATTCATATGCCGTGGGTAAATTTGTGCACCAGTGAGTGTGTAAATATATTTAAATAACCGTGCTCGCAGTGATGAGCGTGCTAAGTGTAGTGTTGCCGAGTATAATCTTGTTTTTCAAAAACCGTTTTTTGGAAAAATGATGGGATTGATATTTTGATGTTGATTAATTTTAGTGCCATGTCTATGGCTAAAAATAAGATGTTGATCGCAGCCAAGGAGGGTTGCGATTTATTACTTATTCAGTTTCTGACTTGTTGTTCAATATTTAATTAACTGCTCTTTAAACTCAAAATACTATGTATTGATATTGCAAATAAAGTTTGCTTAATGCTGAAAACAACTCGTAGCATAGTGCCTCCTCACTTGTTTGCCATGCATATATATAAATTTTGTAATACACTGCAAGTCTTGCTGAGTACATACTTTCCTCAATCTTACTTAATTGTTGTTCAGAGGATGAGGATGACCACATACCAGACGATGCCTTATTTGGTCCCAGTACCAGGGGTACGAGGACGGGGCTTTCTTAGTTTACTCCTTGTCGGTTGCCTGAGGGTTTGGATGTGCATGCCATTGGACTTTTGCTATTAATCTACTAAATTTCCGCTGTTATTTCTGATACTTGAACTTTTATTTGTCCGGTCGGCATTTGTATTGTAAGCTACGTAATCGTTTAAGTTTATATACCATATTTGTTTTATGTTGTATATAATTGCGTATGGATGTGTATACTAATGTTATAAATATATGTACTAACTATTGATCATGAAACTAATACGATATACATGCAAGGATTTTGAGTATTCATTGGTCGGATCCGACATTTTCCTTGCAGTCCAGCCAGCCAGCTCTAGCTATAAGATGATCCACTCATTTGCTGTAGGCCTGATCACACTGATCCTAGAAGTTTTCCCAGTTCCGGAGCCGCCCCTTGATTTTTTGCACCCGCGAACCGTGCATCGACCGATCGAGACGGTTATTCTTCAGCTCAGCTCCAAACACAAATACTATCCACTTCTTACTTAGAGTTAACACAGAATCAGAAATACGGCTGGTCATACTCTGAAAATTTTGCCTACTCCATACACATCTGACAAGTCATACGGCTGGTCCTCTCTCGTATGTGCTTCTTACTTAACAAAGGTAGGCATATACAGATCAACTACGAGGGGACAACTCACTCTAAGGTGACTTATGCTTTTTAAGTACAAAGTACTCCATTCGGCCATAAATGCATGTTATTTTTTGTATCAAAACGGTCTCCAAGATACAAATTTGCTCACTAATTTGTATTATAATATATTTATAAAACATAATAAAATTATAATATTATGATAGTACTTTTTGAGACAAATATATCTAAATATTTAAAAAGATATCAATAGTTAAAGTTTTGAATGTTTGATTGCACACATCCCAAAATAATATGTATTTGTGACTGGAAGGAGTACCATTTTTTAAATATTTTTTTATTGTGAACTTTTCATTAAGTAGGAGCAAAAGTGGTCGAAACCAAAAACAAAAGAAGCTCGAAAAATATATACATGGCATTTTTGAATCATTAGATCAATTTAGAGTCAACACACACATTTCAAAGCTAATCCAAAGGACAAGAAAATCAACTTAATTAGAGTTAACACAGAATCAGAAAACTTAGCAAACCCTCACCTTCGATTCAAGAATCTTGGAGGTAGCAATATAGGATCGTGACTGACTATCGGGGGGAAATGAGATGCAAAACTCACTCTCAAATATTTTAAGGTTATTTCACTCCAATATATTTGAGAAGCTATAAAGATCGGAGCCTAAACACACGCAACGGAAACACCAGAAAAACCAAGCAAAACAAGCCAACATTGCTGAAGCTATAAAGATTGGTGCTTAGATGTTTGATCAACTTGGGATCAAGTACACATGTTCTTGACCCATCATAGCACACAAAGAACAAATCGAAATCGAAACTCGATGGAGGAAGACTAGTATATCTAATGAACCCTAATCAATAACTAGAAAACCAATCACAACACCAAACTTGAGTCGAGAACTTGCTCGTGGATCAAAAATGACTAAGTGAACTCCCACACATCATAACAAGCCTAAGGACAGTAATAACCAAACCAAGCAACTTCAAGAACTTGGTCCAAAAGTGTTCAGATGGATGAAATCTGAGCTCCAAGAGCATAAACCATCTCTTACACGTCTTTGGCACCAAACAAGATCAAGAACTGAGGAAGAAGAGGCAAAAACGCAGCCAAAGTCAAACGGTAGCCAAAATAACGGGAAATGGCAAAAATTTGGTATGACAAACTATGAAGATAAGGAGTCCAGCTAGAGTAGTAGTTGTTTGATCTATAGTTAGATCTCTTTTGATCTTTTAGATCTGGGGTTCTTGTTTGATGGATCGGGTCCGAGAGTGACCAAGAGGGAGAGAGAGAGATTACCGTCCGAAGTAGATGAGGTAGGGTTAGCCATCGCGGATCGTCCTTGAGAGAGATGATCGGTGGAGAAGTCCGAGGCTCGACGGCGGTGGCGTGTCCCGAGCGGAGGCGAAGACGGCGGTAGTCGATCGGGTTGGTGGAGGCTGCGGTGGACTTCCCGTCGCTACAGCGCCCCCTTAGGATCAGACTAGGGTTTGTTGGGTGGGGTTTAGGCGGCGGCACGGTGAACCTTGGTGTGCGTGCCGCCCCGGCTCCCACCTCCTTTTATGTGGCGGCGGCAGGCCCGCCGACCTAATGGGTGGCGCCCCGATCGGCGCGATCTAGGGGTTGGGCATTTGGCCGTTGGGCCAAATGCCCGAGATCAATTCCAACATTCTCCCCCTTGATCTCAATCTGTGTTTTATCTTTAATTACTTTTGACTTTACTCATTCCATCACAAATTGGTGCATAGAACATGTCTCATCGTCACGGTCAATTGCCGATAGATTCAACAGCTACAATACACCTCATTGTTCTGAAATAGTTACATTAATCTTTTGGGCCATCTTTTAGTCCAGATTCATAGGCTTTCCTTAAACCCATGCCGGCTATATGTTCTCTGAACACGTTGGGTGGTAAGCCTTTAGTAAGCGGATCCGCTAACATCTTTGCTGTACTTATATGCTCAAGACTTATAATTTGATCCCGAACTTTATCTTTCACAACATAGTACTTTATGTCAATGTGTTTGGCAAAGCACCACTTGACTTATTGTTGTGGGCATACATTCATCGGGTTCATTATCGCAGTACAACTTAAGTGGTCTATTGATGTCGTCAACCACTTTTAAGCGGGTATGAACTTGTTTAGCAGTTCACCGCCCTGTAGCCTCATAACATGCTACAAACTCGGCATACATTGTGGGCGATGTAGTGACGGTTTGCTTTGAGCTTTTCCACGATATAGCTCCTCCGGAGAGTGAAGACATATCCGGATGTCGACTTTCTATTATCTCCATAAAATCGAATCAGTATACCCCACTATATGGAGTAAATCGATCTTACGTATGTCATCATGAGGCCTTTTGTTCCTTGCAAATAACATAAGACTTTCTTTATCAATTTCAATGTTCTATTCGAGATTGCTCTGGAATCGCCAAATAACCCGTAACAAAAGCTAAGTCGAGGCGTGTACACACTTGAGCATCTTGTAAGCTTCCGACAATTTGAAGCATATGGAACCGCTTTCATTTGATCGATCTCATATGGTTCTGGGGCATTGAAAATCCCAATATCTGCCGCCCTTGACTATAGGTGCGGTGAAGGACTACATTTATGCATCCCAAATTTCTTTAAGACTTTCTCTATATATGTCTTTTGTGATAGTCCCAATATCCCTTTGTTTCTATCCCTGAATTTTGATCCCTAGAACGAGCGAAGCTTCACCAAGATCTTTCATATCAAAGTTTGAGGACAAAAATCTCTTCGTCTCGATGTGAGATCGACATCACTACTAGCAGAGGATATCATCCACATACTGAGATTAGGAAGATAAATTTCCCATCTTTAAACTTTGTATAGACACAGTTGTCTTCTACATTCTCTTTAAACCCAAATTTTCTTATTGTACTGTCAAACTTCAAGTACCACTGTCTTGAAGCTTGCTTTAACCCATAAATCGATTTCTTTAGGCGGCATCCCATTCTTTCATTTTCTTCCATGACAAAACCTTTTGGTTGTGCCATGTAAACATTTTCCTCCAAATCCCCATTAAGAAATGCCGTCTTTACATCCATCTGATGTAACTCTAAATCATAATGTGCTACTAATGCCATTATGATTCGAAGAATCTTTACATGAGGCCGGAGAAAATGTCTCATTGTAATCAATCCCTTCTCTTTGCGTAAAGCCTTTTGCCACAAGTCGCGCTTTGTATCTTTCTACATTCCTTGGGAGTCGAGCTTTGTTTTGTAGACCCATTTCTGACCCTCTGTTTTGGCTCCTTTAGGAATAATTTCCAAGTCCCAGACTTTATTAGTCTTCATGGACCTCATTTCCTCTTCCATGGCTTCAAGCCATTTTGAGGAATTTTCGCTTCTCATGGCTTCTTCAAATGAGGTGGGGTCATCCTCCATTTGAAATTCCTCTGTATGATAAATCTGATAATCATCAGAAATAGCTGATCTTCTTACTCTTTGAGACCTCCTCGGGGCCTCCACATTTGGTACATCTTACATTTGAGGTCATTGCTCCCCTCATTTGTGGCAATGGGTTCTATAGGATCCTGAAGAACAGGTTCCTCATTTTCATTCATTGTTGCCACAGGAGGAACAATAACAGGTGCTGGCACCACAGTATCTTGTACCGTCGGTGCAGCGACAGCAGGTAGTGGGAAGAGTGGCTCTTGAATCATCGGAGTGGGCACATATACCCGCTTCTCTTCAAGATCAATCTCTCGAGCTACCATGCTCCCCCTCATCATTTCATCTTCTAAGAAGGCAGTGTCTCGTTTCTACAAACTTTGTATATCTGTGCGGGCGGAGAAGCGAAAACCTTTTGACTTTTCGGGGTAGCCAATGAAATGGCAACTTCTTTTTTGGGATCTAGCTTCCCAATGTTTGGGTTAAATACTTTAGCCTCGTGAGGACTCCCCACACACGTAAGTGGTTTAGTGAGGAACTCTTCCCATCCACAACTCGCATGCGGTGTTTTGGGCACCGACTTACTAGGCACTCTATTGAGAATATGAATGGCGGTTTTAACGCTTCCATCCATAAACTCAATGGGAGTGTGGAGTAGCTCATCATGCTTCGCACCATATCCATCGAGTGCGGTTGCGTCTTTCACTCTCCATTTTCTTTGAGGTTCGCCGGTGTTGAATCTTTGGGCTACTATGCCATTTTCTGTAAGAACCTCGCAAAGGTCCGGGAACTTGTCCATATGGGGTATGTCGATCAGTAGTACTCCCCACGATCAGATCGAACTATCTTAATCTTTAAATCGTGTTGGTTTTCAACTTCAGCCTTAAATATTTTGAATTTATCCAAAGCTTCATTTCTTTCTTTGATTGGATAAATATATCCATAACAGGAGTAGTCATCTGTGAATGTTATGAACGAGTCATAACCATCCACACTTTTCACAGGAAAAGGACCACAAATGTCTGTGTGAACAATTTGTAGAACTCCTGTGCTTCTTTTTGCGCCTTTCTTAATTTTCTTTACATATTTTCCTTTAATGCATTCTCTGCATTGTTCTAAGTCTGAGAACTCTAATAGAGGAAGAATTTCATTCTTAACTAGTCTTTCTATTCTCCCCTCGAAATATGGCCTAAACGACAGTGCCATAATTTCGACGAGTCATTATGAGTTCTCTTTCGTTTTCTGTTTACATTCGTAGACGAGGATTCTTTCACTTTCTCGCACGCGACGTTCCTATTATCGCATACGACATTCACATCATCACACAATGATAACAAATAAAGCTCATTTTGTAATATGGCAAGACCAACACATTCTTTATTAAATATTATTTCGCACTTGCCATTTCCAAAATTACAATCATAACCATCTTTGTCCAAATCGGAAACACTAATCAAATTCCTCTGTAAAGAGGAACAAAAGAACATCTCTAAGTAAAGATTGGAGCCATTAGCTAACTCTAATGAAAGATCGCCAATGACTTCAACTTCGCTTGGACTCCATTTGCGACTTTAATGCATCTTTCGTTTCTTTGCGTAGTCCTCGTCGAACGGAATCAGAAGGAATTGGCAACATGAGCAGTTGCTCTGAGTCAATCCACCAAGTGGATTTCGAATATTGCACATACAAGCATTCATTTATGAAGGTAATAATGTTCTCACCTTTCTTTGCCATTATCATCTTTAAGTAATCAGGACAATTCTTCTTGTAATGTCAGGTCTTCTTCTGATGAAGACAACGATCTTTGTCTCAAACAAATTTGTTCTGTTGAGGCTGATGGACAGAGGCTTTTCCCTTGTTCCTTGAGAAAGAGGTATTGTGGAAGTTCTTTTTCTTGTTATCCTTCACATAGTTGATAGATCCACCATGTGAGGTTTTAATTCTTTCCTCCTCTTGAACACACATAGCTATGCATTTTTTAAGTCCCATTTATCGGTGCATATTGTAATTGACAACAAAAGTGTCAAACTTTTACGCAATGAAGCAAAAATCAAGTGAATAAGGAACTCATCCTTGAGTGCCAAATCCATTGGTTTAAGCTTGGATGCCAAGTTGCTCATTCTCAATATGTGTTCTCTTATCCCACCACTGAATACCTTTACTGTCACAAGTCGTTTAATCGGTGTGTTGCATATGTCTTTGAAGAGCGATGAAACCACTCTTTATTTTATCAAGGTATACGTGATAAGTGTCACGATCATGCGATTGAGCCCACAATTGCGAGCTCAATCGTATTCTTTATCATGACCATACATTTCTTGTTGGTGTGGTCCATTCTTATGCTCTAGGTCATAAGACATCCGTAAGGGAGCATGATCTCTCGTCTTTTACGCCAAGATATCATCCTCATTTTGACCCCTCCTTTGGTGCCATAGGCTCGATGGGTCGTCTTGTAGTGAGGACCCAGTCCACCTCGGCTAAGATAAACGCTAAGTCTATCTTTTCTTCCACTCTCCATAATTGTCTCCTTTTAGAGTGGGTATTTCTCGATACAACTCATCAAGTTGTATCCTCACAAAATTTAGATCAAATAAAGTGAGAACGTAACATTAAAATTATATGCCTTATTTCCAACGTTGGTCAAAAAATATGACATACAATTAAATCAATTTTATCTATACATTAAATCTATATCACCGTTGGGCAGAAATAGAAACAATGCATAAAACATCAATTAAAATTATAATACTGTTATTATCAACTTTGGTCAGAAAATAACAATATCATAATTCATAACAATTCTTATAAATTAAATTCTCTCGTTGGTTTGAATTTAATTAAAAGAATTAATCAATATTTAACTTTTGCAGCGTAATTATTCTAAAATAATTCAATATTCAGAAGCATTATACTGTACGCATTTAATCTCTGAAAAATAATAACACGTTGGTGCAAAATTTACAGAGATTTTATACAATTTTTCTATTGAAATTGAATCAAAAAATACTTCTGAAAATAAATAAAATCAATTTCGGGATTTACTGTTCAAAACCGGCGAAAAACTGTTTAAACCGGCCATTTGGCCCGTTCTCGTTTCGGCCCATTCTTGCTTTCTAGGCTCGCCCATACCGACTGCTAGGGTTTTCGACGCGCCAAATTGCGTCAGTTCTCATCCGACAATTTGGATTTCAATCTGACCGCCGATCCGTTCCGCCTCAAAGCAATCTCGACCGTCGATTCGCATCGGACGGCTGAGCGTTGTTTGCGGCTGAACAAAACCGTGCGACCGCGGCGCCCCCGGAAACCCTAGCTCATTCTATCTCTCTCTCGCTCTCTGCTTCGCTCGTCTCTCTCGCTCCCGAGTCTCTCTCTCGCGGAAGAAACCGAAGAAGCTGAGCGCGGCGGAGAAGAATCGCCGCCGCCGCGGGCCCTCTCGCCGGCGTGCGCGTTCCCCTGAGAGGGAGCGCGCCACCGTCAGCGACTCGCGTCGGCGGCTCGTTCTCCGTGGGCCTTGCGACAAGACCGCTCGCATCCTCGACCGGTCCCGAGATCTCGGACCGCTTTGGGGCCCCGGCGAGCACATGGCTCGCCCGACCCTCCCCTACTCCAGGTAAGGATCTCGATATTTTTTGTATCTAGAGTTTGGGTTCAGCCGATCTAGGGTTTCCGGTTTTGCTTTTCTTTTCGGGTTAGGGTTTCTTTGAATCTACTCCGATCTTTTCTTTTACCATCCGGATCTTATCTTTGATGGCTCTGATACCATTGTTTGATCTATAGTTAGATCTCTTTTGATCTTTTAGATCTGGGGTTCTTGTTTGATGGATCGGGTCCGAGAGTGACCAAGAGGGAGAGAGAGAGATTACCGTCCGAAGTAGATGAGGTAGGGTTAGCCATCGCGGATCGTCCTTGAGAGAGATGATCGGTGGAGAAGTCCGAGGCTCGGCGGCGGTGGCGTGTCCCGAGCGAGGCGAAGGCAGCGGTAGTCGATCGGTCGGTGGAGGCGGCGGTGGACTTCCGTCGCTCTGGCCCCTTAGGATCGGACTAGGGTTTGTTGGGTGGGGTTTAGGCGGTGACGGTGAACCTTGGTGTGCGTGCGCCCGGCCCCACCTCCTTTTTATGTGGCGGCGGCGACAGGGCCCTTGACCTAATGGGTGGCGCCCGATCGGCGCGATCTAGGGGTTGGGCATTTGGCCGTTGGGCCAAATGCCCGAGATCAATTCCAACAGTAGTTACCAAAAGATAAGGGATTATCTTGTTTGGATATTTACGTCATATCTACTAGGGGAAATAGACCTACATAATTCAAAACCATTGTGTCCCTAGAAAAATGATCTGCACTACTAGAAAACGAACAAAACCTAACAGTTACAACTTTTCTTGACGGGCCCGCACCGGCCGCCAAGGTATATTATTTCGGTGACGGGGATAGTATCCCCTCTGGAAAATTTGAATTATACTGACGGTTCTATTATAACCGTCAACAAAATATATTAACCTGACGGTTAGAACCGTCAGGTTAATTACTTTCGTCCCACGCGGGCAAAAAAAAAAATATTGCCGTGCTTCCACGCCGAAATCCAACCCTGCCCCCGCGTCGTTCCGATCCCCAATTATCGCACCCCCCGCGCCCCGATCCCCAATTACCCCACCCCCCTGCGTCCCTCCTCGCCTCGTCCCTCCTTCGCCGCGCCGCCTCACCCCTTGCCTCCACGCCATATTCGCCTCCCCGCGCGTCTCGGTAGGTGTTCGCCCCGACCCGGCGCCTCCAGCCGCGACCCCGGCGTGCCTCCACACCGCTGTCCCCCCCGGCACGCCTCCACGCGAGATCTGACCGCTCCTCCTCTGCCTCTCGTCTCGTCGTCCTCCTCCTCCTCGCAGTCTCTGAGTCGCGGCATGGCCACAACCACGTCTATCTCCGCCACCCACTTCCACCTGCGCTCTCCCGCTCCTCCGCGCCCACTCCCCCCTTGTACGCCCTGCCTGCCCTTCCTACTCCGCCGCCTCACCGTCTCCCTAGGCGGCCGCCGCCTCCGCTCCCCGCGCACGGAGGCCAAAGACGTGGAGGCGCTCAGGGCCGGGGTCTCCATGTACAAGCTGCGCTCCTACGAGGTGCTCGTCTCCGACGCCGCACGCTCCCTCGCCTATGCCATCGACGCTGGCAAGACCCGCCTCGAGATCGAGTTCCCTTGAGCTCATTATTCCCTGCCTCTAACGCCCGCCTGCATTATTTTTCTCATCTCATCACCATATGTTTTTTTTCATGGCTTCCTGTGACATTATGGTCCCTGCCGAGCTGCATCTCTTCTTACAAGGTGTGTTAATTTCCTGCTCTAAATTGCTATCACTCTTGCATGCTAGGGAAATGCCTACTTCTGCAATGAATACCACATGGATTTCTGTACATCAATGCGCCCCGTACATTATACATACATATAACTTGTCTCGGATTCAACACTAGGTCTATATATATAATGTTGTCGCATCCATTTCATTCTAATCTGGCAGAATGAATAATCTTTTCTTTTTTTGTTTGTTCTGTCTGAGCTTAGTTTTCAATACCACATTTCTGTGATGATTATGATCTTGCTTTCCTCTGAATTGAAGGGCTCTTCTGATGAGTTCATCGATGCCAACATCCAGCTCGTTCTTGTTGTTGTGAGGAAACTTAAATATTATGGGTAATTATTCATTAGGATACTATTATCTGAGCAGAAATTTCGTTTCCATCATAGCAAAGTCTTGTATAAACATCCCTGAAAAGGTTATTCATAACTAGTTGGCTACTGTGGATATAGATCGATGGAAATCCGACGAACCACCATCGCTATATGTCTTCATCAACAGCAGCACATGTGACCTTTCATCCATAGAGAAGTACGTGGTATGTCTAGAATAATGCCCTGTTTTTGCCAACATATATGTATTTTTTTGGGGGGATAGATGGTTTACACAACAGTTCTAAAATTAAGTTTTTCCGTCATTTTGGCGAGTCATGCATTTTATTCTCCTACTGTTAGAAAATGATCACACCTTGAGCTTGATGCAATATCAGCACGAGTAGGAATTCGAGAAAGAAAAATGGGGGAAATACCTTAGACATCATATGCATATCATTATTTTCTCTATGAATTGCCTGACATCTAAGCAAATGCCTGGGAATATTGAATCCATAAATTACAATGATTCTCTTTTATCTAAAATCACTTGTAATTCCATTTCCTTGGAACAAAAATGCAAAAGTTTAACCTTCTTTTGATGAGAATTCTAGCATTTATTTGCAGTATTGTCACATAGAAGAAAATGACATACAATATGGAGTTGAAACCAATAATGTACTTATCGTTTTACCAATTGTATTAGTATGCACATTTTGTTGATTTGTCTTGTTTGCATTCGTTGTTTCTGTATGTGACTACCTTTCTTTCCCTTTACTATATAGACAATTGCAGTCACTACAAACATAGTGAATTACAGTGGTGTTGTATTCCGCCAATGCCCAGGTAATACTGCAGTTCATGGTCTGTAGTCTTGACCACTAGCAGTAAATAAATTTTGGTTTCCTTGGATTTTTTTCACTTCAAACGATGACATTTTGAAAAATGAATTTGTATCCTTCAATTCCTCATGTTGGTTTTGCAATATAGCGTGAAGGGAAGTGACCTCTTTTGACTGGTGACCTTCAGGTGACTCTTAAAGAAGGTGTTGTGACAATAGGGGAGCTTATCTTCACTGACAACTCCAATTGGATAAGAAGCAGAAAATTCAGACTTGGGCTGAGGGTTGCCCCTGGCTTTTGTGAAGGTATCCGTGTCAGGGAGGCAAAGACAGAAGCTTTTACTGGTAAAGATCACATGGGGAATGTCGTGTGGCATACATTTTGATCTAGATAGGTTGATTGCTAAAGTTCCTGCACTGTAAGGTAGATGAGCGTAAATGGGATATAAGGTCTATGCATGTCTTTTGAATCTTTATTGCATAATGCATATTATAATCGATGCTGTAGCTGATGCTTCGAAGATCAAAATATTTTTCATTATTTTTTTTCCATTAAGTGAATATGTGAAAAATGTGACTCTAGATCCTATTCCCCCATCATCCCACTGTCGATATTTTTTTACTTGAAAACCATTTTTCTGTTGTTTTGTAAAAAGGCGAGTGGATGCCACACTTAATGTGAATCAGCATTGACAATTTGTTTTTTTAACCAGTAATGGTCCTTATGTTCTTATCCTTGAACAGGTTCCAAAACTATTACTTCATCGGCTTTTCCTAATGTGCGATATTCACTTTGGATTGATGGGAAACTTAAACTAGTGAAGGATCCTTACCAGCTATTAGAGAGGTAAACATCAATTTCTCTCATTGAGTTACATCTGCTACTTGTTTTAACTGCACTTTGCATATAACTCAAGGAACATTTAGGTATGCTGTCAGAAAGTAAGTTTGCTTGTTTCCAGTGCCACAGAAGCTCCATCTACTGTATCAAGATCTAAGTTGTATCGCATTCTTATTCTAATTGTTTGATTTGTCGAAGTCTACTCTCATCTGAACTATGACATCTTGGTTTTTGATTTCTAAATACATTGTTATGCTACAGATTCTTGTGGAGGAAAAATGTTAGCTTCGCTATTTCCAGGCATTACAGACGCTTTGATGTCTTCGAAGAAGCTGAGGCTAACAAGGCTGGTGGAAAGTATGATAATGCATCAATTGATTACCAACAACATCGACCGTGACAAATACAACTAATTTGTCTACATGATCTTTGATGACTTGCTAGCTCTTTTGAATAGTTGAATATGTTACTTTTAGATGGACTTACATTACTTGTATGTGACATTAGTCCTTTAGGTGTCTTGTGGTAGTACTGGACTTTGAGATGTCTTTTGTGTGGATTACGATGTTGCTTTCTGCAAGTGAACCTTATGGATGGTATTGGGCTTGAAATGATAAGCTTGAACTTCTTATTTGTGTATGGAGGTATGGATGTGTATTGCGATGATGTATGGATGTGTATTGTGGATTATATATCATGCATAGATGTGTATTGTGGATTTATGATGCATGGATGTGTATTGTGGATTTATGATGTATGGATGTATGAAAATGCGATCAATTGAGAATTTTATTTCATGGACGGTCAAAAAACCGTTAAGTTTAATTTTGCTGACGGTTCCTACCTGTCAGCAAAATTCATTTTCTTGACGGTTTCGAAAACCGTCAAGTTTAATTTTCTTGGCGGTTATTACCCGTCAGCAAAATTCATTTTCTTGACGGTTCCACAAACCGTTAAGTTTAATTTTCTTGACGGTTATTACCCGTCAGCAAAATTCATTTTCTTGACGGTTCCAAAAAACCGTCAGCAAAATATGGAAAAACCGTCAAGAAATATTTTCTTGACGGTTAACCGTCAAACAAATTGGACATCCCCGGCCACCTAGACTTGAGGGTATTTTCTTGACGGTTAACCGTCAGGAAAATTAAACCTGGCGGTTTTTGGTATTTTGCTGACGGTTTTAAACCGTGAGGAAATACCCGTTTTGTGGTAGTGCTGCCTAAATATTACCCCTGTAAACTAGTTAATCGTTAGAAAGAAGAAATTAGTAGGGTAGCAATTGAAAGAAAATATCATTTCTGTTCCTTTATTTCGTTTTGGTGTCTTTCCTTCGTCTTATTGAATTGTGATCTGAATTCTGTTGACCAGATAATGCATTGTCTTGAAATGCTAGACACCTCTTGTTTTCTTTTATATAATTACGAACAATATTAAGATAGAAATTTCCATTCGTATAGTTCTGTAGATTCATCCGAAAATTTTAGATACCGCTGGAAGGTTAAAATTGGAAAAATACGCTGAGAAAGTGACATTTGAACTGCTGAGCTTGTATGTAAACAGGAAGTAGTACATCTCACAATCAGGTCATAAGAAAGAAAATGGAAAAAGGAGTTGTCGCTCTTGCAGTGGATGGCTGTTGTTTTGACTTGCCAAATTGCCAAATATATCCTAGGAGAAAATGCCCATAATTCTGAGGTACATGTCTAACTACTAGCCGATCAGTAGGATTTTCATGAGCCAGAAAAAAATCTCCTCTGTTGAGGTCCTATTTGGTACAACTTCAGATTTTTATTTTCCAGATTCTGCTCTTGATTCTCTGAGAATCTGAAGTTGTCTGTTAAAACCGTTTGGCTGGTAGGTTGGCTCCAATAATTATATGAGGGAGGATTAGAGGCAAATAGACCATATCACCACTGGATGTAATACTTCGATTGTATTTGTGTAACTCAGTGACATTTACGGGTAAAAGCCTTCAGCTTCAAAGGGTATTTTCGTTTCTGAAGGTTGGATTCTCACGAGAATCTGCTGGGAGGCTGCTTCTCGTTGCTAGTTCATTTTCGAGACAGCTCATCGCGAGAAGCAGAATCTAGTGGTTTTAAGAATCTAGGTGTTTGGTACGGCTCCACGAGAATCAATTGAGAAACTAGGAGTGAAAGCTGTACCAAACAAGGTCTAACTATAGTACCACATCTTCGACTTCTATTAGTAATTTGTTTCCTCCTTTGATGCAATATCAATAAATATAGTTTTATATCGTAGTGCTCGTGAAGAAAATGTGGTGGGAACTCCATCAACCGTTCATTAGGATTGATCATGGGAAATCAACGGTTCCCAGTGCTCATATTCCGGCACCATATATAAACAACAACGACTGAATGCGGTAATTAAGCACATTTACATCTTAAGAGGAAAATTAAACTCATAAAAGAAACATTTGATTTTTTTCCCCATGTTAGCTAGGTAAACCATCGGTAGCAGGTGCGTGCAACTACACGCGATATGCATGAACAAAACCACGGTTTTTGCATTAGGTGGGCGGAACATTACCACATATTCGAATCAACCGAACAAATTTTAATTTTGAAAAACGTAACGCCAAAACTAGCTAGCTGTCAAGCTCCTTGGAAAGGCTCAGACGTAGGGTTCCTCCGTTACCTTTTCTTTCCGGCCGTTTCATATTATTGGTTCTGCACTTGTATATATGGCGGTAGCAGCACTAGGTATACGTACGTACATGCCATACATACGTGCTTGCTGTACGTACGTAGGCACGTTTACACTGCCCGGATTGTTCCGGCACGGGGGCTACCACGTGAACGGCCCTGGGTGGCTCCCTGCACCCATCAGCCTCGCCCCTCCGCTCCACTTCAGTAACATTCAGCTCCCCTTCATTCCCCCCGGCTCCCCGTCTCGCTCTCTCCGACCCACTCTATTCCCTTTCCAACGTCCCATCTCGATCCACCCCATCGAGCCCCCCAGATCTCCTTCTTTACTCCCGCCCGGTGCGCGTCCACTCACCGCGATCGCCCGCGCGCTAGCTCTCCCGGCTAGCTGTTGCATGGATCCCTCCGGCCCCGGCCCGTCCTTGGCCGCGGGCGGCGGCGGCGGCGGCGGCGGATCCCCTGCCGTGGCGTCGCATCCTCCGCCGGCGCAGCTGAGCAGGTACGAGTCGCAGAAGCGAAGGGACTGGAACACGTTCCTGCAGTACCTGCGGAACCACCGGCCGCCGCTGACGCTGGCGCGGTGCAGCGGGGCGCACGTGATCGAGTTCCTCAGGTACCTGGACCAGTTCGGCAAGACCAAGGTTCACGCGGCGGGGTGCGCATACTACGGCCAGCCAAGCCCGCCCGGGCCGTGCCCGTGCCCGCTGCGCCAGGCGTGGGGGTCCCTCGACGCGCTCATCGGCCGCCTGCGCGCGGCCTACGAGGAGAGCGGCGGCAAGCCTGAGTCCAACCCCTTCGCCGCGCGCGCCGTCCGGATCTACCTCCGCGAGGTGCGCGATTCGCAGGCCAAGGCGCGCGGCATCCCGTACGAGAAGAAGAAGCGCAAGCGCGCGCAGGCGGCCGCCGCCGAGCCGTCGACCTCGTCTGCTGCTGCTAGCGCCGCGGCTTTGTCCGCCGCTCAAGCTGGAGGGAGTGGCAGTACTGCACCGAGCACCTCTTGAGTATAGTAGACCCGCAAACCTTGTCAATTAATTTGTTTATCGTCTCCGCATCGCAAGATTTGAGCTTTCTGGTTTTGGTATGCTTTGTTACCTCCTTTCTCTGTTCATTACCTCCTTTCTCTCTTTTTATCGGTCCTTTTTTTTCTGGTTAATTAGGTTAGTAAGTACATGGCAAGAATCAGTTGAAGTAGTAGGGGAAAATGAATTAATCTGTACTGCTGTTTGTTCATGATCCCATACATATCCTTGGTAAAGAAATGAAGATTTGAGGTCATATTAATGGCTTCTTAGCTAGCTATATATTTCAGCTTGATCAGTCTCCCAAGTCTGTTAATTCCTCTAATCATTGGAACACTTATTGCTAACTTAATTAGCTAGCTATATGTATTGTGATGCACTCACACACCTGTTGGTGCAAATTGAAGACGAACACAATAGTATTCTAGAACACGAACGCAAAAACACGAAGGAATTTTTTTGTGCTATCGAAACCACATCAACTTTTCTGATTTTATCTCGCTCTATTGCTCTTGTTTACAAAATCTGATTATAAGAGTGTGTTTTTTATCGAGAGCAAATGACTATTCATATTTGGAGATAATTCTACTTATCATGAAGGGGTACCAAACAAACTCTAGTATCTATAATAAATACTGTCTAAATATTGTAAGACTACATGAACAAACTCTACGTAAAATCTAGATATACCATATACATAAAGATTACTAACAAATCACTCCCTAATTTGTTCACTTATTGAGGCAATTGGTTTCAAATACGACTTGTTCAACTGTTACTCAATACAAAACGACGAATACATCTCCTCAATATTTCAGACTCAACTCAGCATCAGAGCAATATTGGTTTGTCTTCAGCATCAGCTTTAATTAAATGCATTTCTGCTTTCTTCTTTCTCGGCTTATGACATTCGGAAGTGAAGTGCTCATAGTTCTGACAATTGTAGTATCACATATTTGTATTGTCGAATTTTCAATTCTTACGGCCTCGGCCACCACCGTCGTTAGAGCCATCGGAGGAGCTATCGCTTTGGCCTTTCGACGATCGGGTCTCATTCGGCGTAGGTTAATAGTAGGTGCTCATCTTCGTTGCCGTCAGATCCTCAGATCCGTTCCTTGTGTGCCTTCAAACGACCGATCACCTTCTCAATCGTCATCACCTTGAAGTCATCGAACTGCTTAATGGATAAAAACTTTCTGGGACTGTTCGAAGAAACTTTCTCATAACATAACTTTATTTATCTTATCCTTCGAAACTCAAATCTGGTTGACAATAATCGTCAATCTGTCAGCCTCACGGCGAAATATGTTAATTCCTCTTATCATCGGAGCACTTCTCGCTAACTTAATTAGCTAGCTATATGTATTGTGATGCACTCACACACACATTGCAATCTAATCTCTTGGTGCACACAATAATATTTCTAGTGCGGTTTCAGTTTCTTGCTTAATTTGCACTTTTGCAGAGATCGATGAATGGTATTTTTAGTAGGATGGACTGTGCAAACGGAGAAGGATACACAGGCAGAAGCTAGGCCTTCATTGATGGCGGTGCGCCCTCACTGTCACACATGCGCCCACGGCCCTGACACGCGCTACAGTCCCCGGTCGGCCTTCTTCCCCACCGGCCCATCTCTAGCTCCAAATACACCCTCCTCCATTTCTATTCCACGTACGCACAGGCACAGCTGCAGAAATCTCTGCCCGGGAGAGAGGTGCATCCGTGCATGTGTCTGTCATCACTCATCAGGAGAGAGAGAGAGATGCATGTGTCTGTCATCACTCATCAGTTCTTGCGGTTTGTGTAATGGCGAGAGAGAAGGGGAGACAGGTAGCTGATAGGGCTAGGCATGGACGCGCGAGGGGCTTTGTCCGGAGTCCGGACCGCCTTAAATAGAAAGGAGAGCGATCTCTGCACTGGTCCCCGGCGGATTGGATGGGACTGTAGGCTACGGATGGAGAGTAAGGCCCATATATGGCAGGCGCTCAGTCTCTGACCACACGTGCACTACTCTTCACTCACTCACTATCACACTGCCACCCTCTCTTTCGGACTGCTTGATTCGTGCCTGCGTCCTCTGAGTTCTCTCTCAGACGCACGCACGCACGCACGCATCTGCATGGTCTGCCAGTGGGTGTGGTACTCCTTTGATACCTAGTCACTCCTGATCAATTTGTTGCTGGCATGCGTCCTCTCTCCTTCGATCTTGTCTCTTTACATTCATGGTCTCTCTCTCTCTAGTATTTTTCATTCATTTTGTTTTTTCCCTGTTTTAATTGCATGTATATTCATATATACCAGGTCCCAAACACGGCAAGTGAACACAGTTAGTTTTTGTCATTAGCTGGCACATTCATATACTGTTTTGCCCTGTAATAGTATTCTTTCCTCATACCAGACGAGCCCTTTTTATATATATATATTTGCTATGTACGATCGCCTGACTAATTATTTGCTTCCTTTCTGATATACAAGCTACCCTCGAGGAAGAAGATGAACAGTGGCCAGCCTTACCATTAGCAAGCCTTTCTCGCTCACTCTCAGCAGGATTCGGATCCTCCGCTGTGTTGTAGAGAATCATGGGTGATTTCACTGCAGCAAGTACTGTATAAACAGCTAAGTACGTACTGTATCGATCTGTCTCTTTTCTTCGGTCGGACTATGCACTTCCTTCTCAGCGAGAGGTGGTGGACCAAGGCGAGGCTCGCTCATGTCCGGCCTGGGAGCAAAAACGGAAAGCCAATGAATCGTACCTATCTCAGCTCTCGCGCGCTGTTCATGCCTGCTTTCCTGTGCCTGCCATCACCCAAGCTTTCCCCCCTTTTCTCCTTGGCGCGCGCTCTGCCTTTGCTCCGCCGTGCGCGTCCGGCCCCACCGTGATTCCTGATCGATCGACCGATCACAGGCGCCCCGTGTGCTTGCTTGCTTTCAACTCTCAAAAATGTCAGGTCTTGTCTGAAAATTATTGTGCGTAGACCCTGGCTTGCATGGGGCAAGACAAAGGCTTAAACTACTAGTAGTACTATTGGAAACTTAATTTCTTGCAATTAACCGCGCCTATCTATGTATCTATCTATCTATCTACAGTAGTATCACGTATGATGTATGTGTATACTTAAGTAGCACGCTCCCATCCGTGCGCCGATGGGGGCGATGTTCAGTTAGCGTCGATCTTTCTAATGCAGTAATCTCACTACTACAAAAAAGCGCGTTGAGTGTGTTTAACTCGTTATAATTAGCGATGCGATGTTCGACTAATTAAGCATTTTCTTTGGTACGGGAGAATTATCTTTCAGGGACAGGCATCGTTGGATCCTTCATCAATGATGATTGTGTTGTCATTTTAAAACCTTCGGTTAGGTACGAGATTCTGGCCGAATTGGCCAATGTACCAGAGTATTAAGTAAGAATGGTACTCGTCCTGCGGAATTTGTAGAAATAACGTAGCTAATCGTTACCGCACGGCCACTATATATAAGGATTATCCAAAACTATGCGGCGGAGCATTGTGGCGCCCAAAATAGCACGGTCATCGTGCGGTGGTCCTTTTTATATGAATTTTTAAAAAAATTCATTTGAGTACACTTTTTCTGGGAATTTTAAAATATATAAAATGAGCTTTTAAAAATTATAATTTTTTATGGAGTCTTTTGATATAGTGTATTTGCTTGTGTCATTTTTCCATAATTTGATCCGTTATGAATTTTTCTGGAAAATTCATTTAATTATACTGATTGCAGGAATTTTTTAATATACAAAATGAGGTTCAAACATTATGATTTTTTTTTGAAGGCTTCTTACACTCTGGACTTTATTGTGTAATTTTTTTTCAGAATTATATATATATATAAATTATCTCAAAAATTAAGGGTTTAGGTCTCGAAAAATTAGGATGTTAGGTTTCGTAAATTAGGATTTCATGATTTCATGTGATTTGGAATGTGGAAAGTTTAGTACCACATGACTCCTTTTCGTTAAAAGACACTCTTAAGGGACACTCATTAAGGGTTTAAGCCACCGCCTAGCCTCCCTCGTCCGCACATTTGTTACTGTGTCGCTGTTGTTCCCCTTTGACCACAGTGTTGCGCCTCGACAATGCCTAGTTATTGATTACACAAGACTGGAAGCCTAGTTATTGATTACACGAGACTGAAAGTCACCGAATGATAGGTAGATGCCAATATCTATAAGGAATAAAATGCAATGTATTGAAAAGATTGACAAGAAAAAAGCTACATTACAACTCCATTGGAAATGTTGATATACAATATGGCACAACAGTACAAACATAACATGCAAAGTATGCATACAAATATAGCAAAACAAAATATGAATACAAATATACCAAAACAAAATCGCATAACACATGATATAATATGACTCACTCATCTGAGCCACTACTCTCTGCTCACTACATCTACATCCGCGTGCGTCTGGATGTTTTGCGTCAAGCATGTCCCTGAGATACGCCAGTCGGTCCGGAGAGCGCATGTCGAATCGAAGGGGGTACGGAGACCGTTGAGTATGTTGAGTGGGCGGAGGAGCACCAGTAAGCTGAGTCGGAGGAAGATGAGTCTGGTAAGCATCCATGTCGTGCTGCTGAGGCATGTCGAACTAGGGGTCACCTACAATGAATTCATGAAGGATGGATTGTATAAATCCATTCCCGAATTGTTCGCTTCAAGGTACGATGTTTGCAACTCCGATCGTGCGGATGAGATCTGGCCTTGGACGTCTGGTGTGTTAGTGAATTGGAGGAGCTCTGTACTTGAACGTATGGTGTGCCAGCAAACTAGGAGGAGCTCTGCCCTGTGTATGATCCAAACCCTGGTTGCCATGGTCCAAACCCTGGAGCCGTGTACTGCTCCGTCACCCCCACGATCAACTAAAAATTGTAAGACGAAACGATGTTAGTCAAAATAAACACTCTGGATGTAAACCGAGAATCTTGTACCTCCTGCGCTAGTCTGTGTACCAAACGCGAACGGTAGAGGTGATGCATCCCGACGGACTTGCGGTGGGAGAACGACATGATGTTAGCGGAACGTAAGATATAACCAAAAAACAGAACGTAGATTTGTACATAACTTACCTCCTCGCCGATCTGGCCCGCGGATGACTGACGGGTAGCGCAACGACGCCAGCCGGACTCGCTAGGTCGTGATGACCTACCAGGTGAGCACGGTCTCCCAACATGGTGCCTGATGCGCAGGACGTTGTCCGTCGAACGACCGCAACTCAAGTTCTTTATTATGTTCTTCGACTCCGCACAGATGTACTTCAAAGTTTTCAGCAGCCCCGGTGTTGTGTTTGGGCTGCGAATGGCGGTCTCCGATCCACTTGCTATGCGCTGGCCCACTCCAACTGAAGTGACATACATAACATGTTCGGTAACGAAGAATACAAATATCATTAATAAAATGGCCATAGGTTGTAAGTGTCTTACGGTGTCATCACGTCGCGAAGCGCTGTGACGATCGAACGAGTGCCAGAGGCTCTCGTGGTTCGTCACCTGCTCCGGGCTCTCTGGTGGAGGAAGGGTGAGTCTGGCGTGCGACTGTGGCACGTACCACTCCAGGTACTCACCGTACATCCAAACATCGTACGGACGCTACTCTTGCAAGATCTCCAAGTGCGCCGTCTCCGTCCATGCTGTAGTCCACTCATGTTGGACTGCTTGCCAGTCCTCAGTCCCTCGACCCGCCCTCGATTGCCTGTATTTCCGGAAGGATTGATGTTAGAGAAGAAGACATAAGAAGTATAAATATTACTTGGATGAAGTTTGACTCACAGGTGTATGGCTGGTTGCAGGACCCTGCCATCCGGAGGGGGCACGACCTGGTACAAAGCAAAATATCGCATTACGTGCTGCGGCATGTAAGGCTTCACCATATCTGCGAACACCAGATGGCAGATCATCGCTCTTAACCTGGTGTCCTTAGTGCATTGCAGAGACAACCCATTTGGCGCTATCGTCTGCACGAAATTTGAACTCCATGGAGCCCAGATGATGTCGTTGTCGTACAATAACTCGAACTCATTGTGGAACGAGTAGCATCTCGCTGGTCTGTCCTTGGCCCAACGTAGACGGGTAGCATTCCACCGTAAGCCTATAGTCGACCTGTCTATCGGGTCGTCTGACTCGGCGTACGGGTGCACCGCTCTCTCGAAGGTCGGTAGCCCAACAGGGAAGTGCTCACAACTCCACAGCTGTAGGAACATGTAGCAGATGGTCAGGTTGAGGGTAACACCAGTGCTGCGCCGTGAAGCATCACACAACCCCTGGTATGTGGCACAAAGGACAGCTGATCCTCAACTATTCTGAGGTATCGGCCCAACCTCTGCGTCAACCAAAGACTCGGTGAGACGGACAAAGCTGGGGTAGCACCAATCGCCCTGTGTGGTTGGAAACATGACCCAACAAAAGAGCTGAAGAAGGTAAGCAACGAGGTGCGTCCTAACGACCTCGTCCTGCGGGCATTGACTGACATACCTCAGCCAAGTTCGGGGACGCCATGTGCACGTTTCGGGATAGCTAGGCTGAACCGATGCTCTAGCCTAGCCTTCTAGCCCGCCGACGGACGGCCTCGAACAAGTGCCTCACCCCAGATTGGGAGACCGGTCAAGCACGATACATCCTGCAGAGTGATCGTCATCTTACCCCACCGAAAGTGGATGGAGTGCGTCTCAGTCCTCCACCTATCGACAAGTGCCGACAGCAGACAAACGACGTCTAAGGTGAACCAGTGTTTGACGAATAGCAGCCTCGCAAGGGGCAACAAGCCCATGTCCCCAAGGATTGGGACGTAGCGAGCGTCCAACTCCCAGTAACCCCTCCCCGACCGAAGCAGTAGGGGTGGAGGGACATCTGCGTCACTGTGATCCACACCTTGCACCTTTGGTTTTCATTGTAGAAGTGTTTTAGAAGCACTGGTAGAGATGTGCCTTGCAATAGATGGAATAGACAGAATATTAGTGAGAAGATTGATAATGATGATAAAATACTAAAAATTAAAAATTATGACCAAATGAACACTACAAATTAATGTACACTAATTTACTAGTACAAAATTAAATACGATTATTTAAAAATGACTAAATTAGTTATGACTAAATTCATTAGGGCTAAAGCTAATTTTTGCAGCAAAATAATCTTTAAGACACTCGATCTTACCTTTATTTTTTTCTTTTGTTTTGTTGTTCAATCCAACCAAGTATTCGAAGCTTGTTACTACAGCATGATAGTCATACTGTTATTGCTCCTAGTTGTTGCTATGATATGTTAAAACTACGAGCTTGCCCAGTAGATTGTTGAAATTGTTGCGACTAATTAATTGGCACTAAGTAATGATGGCTAGTTAATTAAGACTTAATTTCAACTAATTATTTCAGTAAAACTAATTAATTATATGGTAACTAATTAACGTCTAATTATTTTAATTGGTACTAAGGAATTATAACTAATTAATTACGTAACATTAATTTAACTAAGAAAATTCCAAAACGACTTAAATAAGTACGTCTGGAAAATGACAACTAATTAAGTACGAAAATTGTACTACAACTGATTTACTAACACCGTGGTTAATAAAAAAATTTAGAGACAAGGATAAAATTACTTGCTAATATGACTGCAAATGACAGCGGTTAATAACGCTAAAACGTCGCCAAATATAAAATCAACAGAGAACCGAGACCTAGAGAGAGCGAGCAAGCGAGACGGCGAAACTTAATCGCTCTCGCTCGCTATTTATAGTGCATGTGAGACGAGCGTTTCCACTCTCATGCATAAGTGCATGCACATGCAGGAGACAATGATTAGACGGGGGAGCGATGGAGGTGGTGGGAGGTGA
Organism: Hsuehochloa calcarea; assembly: GCA_036346395.1. Taxonomy (NCBI): domain Eukaryota; kingdom Viridiplantae; phylum Streptophyta; class Magnoliopsida; order Poales; family Poaceae; genus Hsuehochloa; species Hsuehochloa calcarea. The sequence continues at coordinate 71,862,603 of CM070594.1, read as the reverse complement.
CGGGAGGAGGAGACATGTTTTTTGTGGAAAAGGAGCCGTCTACGGGTGAACTGGATCGAAGTACCGAAGGGAGGGGCCTGGCTTGTCCGAACGATAGATGGCACGAGATGCGGTTTTTTTGTTTCTTCGGAGAGCCGGACCGTCGGTTCTGGCCGACGCGTGGTGCAACGGGGAAGCACCGCACGATGGCCATGCAGGAACGGGCCTCTAGCGCACGGTGACCGTGTGGCAGAGGGGGAGGGGAGGCCACATAGCGGGTCGGTGGTGGTACATCGCACGGTGGCCGTGCGGGAGGGGAGGCACGTCGTGGGAGGGGAGAGTGGGCCGCATCGTGGCGTGTGTGAGCGCCTCCACAGCACGGTGGCTATGCGGCACCGAATACGTGTCATTCATTGGTAAGTCCCACGCGTTGGCCGTGCGGTCTAGGATGCCATTTCTGCAAATACTATGCGTCGAGTGCCATTTTGGCTAATCCGATCGCTATACGTGCCAATACAGCCAAAACCTCTTGGCTATCTCACTATGTCCTCCATGCGAACACATACACACGTGTACAATTGTTAGACAAAGTAGACTGGATTAATTAGGAGACATATTTAATCAGCTTCAGTCGTACAGGGATTATTCGATAGTTGATTTGCTTCGAGAGAGAGAGAGATTGTAATACTTCACGTTTAGACTGCGTAAGGACAATAGATGCATGTATACTTTTCAGATTCAATTATTTCATGAGAACTGTAGGTCCTTTGCTTATAAATAAATCTTAACTGTTTAAAAAGCTATTCGCACCATATGGATGGTTAGGATTTTTTCCTTTTTCTATGATTAATGTTGAGAATTTCTAGCTTTCTTATTTTTCTCTGATTAATGTGAGAATTTATATATTTTTTACATCCTAGGATTAATATAGGGCTTCTATGAGAGCCTCCAATTAATATAGATATAGATATATAGGTAGAATTAAATTCATGCTTAATTTTAGTTATAAATTTTAGTATATTTTAACTTCGTACATATCATACAATAGTATGTTATTGACTATCTCACTATGTCCTCTGTGCGTACACATACACACATGTATCATATAATAGTACGTTATTAGCTATAATAAAATTGTTAGACAAAGTAGACTGGATTAATTAGGAGACACATTTAATCAACTCTCATCGTATAGGGATTATTTGATAGTTGATTTGCTTCTGTATGAGAGAGAGATTGTAATATTACAATGTTCTTTGCTTATAAATAAATCTTAACCGTTTAAAAAGCTAATCACACCATATGGACGATTATGAATTTTCCTTTTTTCTCTCGATTAACGTGGGAATTTCTACCTTTTTTTTTTCTTTTTCTTCTATTAATATGTGAATTTCTACATTTTTATCTTCTATGATTAATACGAGGCCTTGTAGGAGTCTTCAATTAGTATAGATATAGATAGGTAGAATTAAATTCATACTTAATTTTAGTTATAAAATATGGTATATTTTAACTTCGTACATATGATACAATAGTATGTTATTGGCTATCTCACTATATCCTCAATGCGTACACATACATGTTGAGTATATAAGCATTTTTCGAATTATTTTAATCCAGAAATATAATAGATGAAACATATGCATAAAGCAGATCACAAAGAACACTATATGAATGCCAGATTCAGATTCTAGAAGAACAGAAGCTAGCAATTCTATCTCAGTGTTCAAGACAACAATTAACATTAAAACAAAACAATTAACAAGAAAGATATAGGCATACCCATTCAGAGGAAGGTGCAGAGTGTTCTTGGTGATTGCGTGCGTTAAATCATGGCGTAGTGGTAGTGGTGGATGTAGAATGTAGCGAGCGTTGATGATGTAGGCGTAGCAATGAGCGATCGCGTAACGCTCCCCAAAACCTTATTCGTCCTCGCTCGTGCAAGCCTTCGAGGATGAGGGTTCCGAGGCTGCTCTCCGGTGCGACCGTACCGCAGCGTCTCGCGGGATGGAGAGTGCCGAGACAACAACAAAGAGGCTGTGGAATCATTGTGGAAGAACCAACCAACCAAAGAAGCGTAAGCTGTCTTGTTCCTTTTATAGCCAAAACTTCGAGTCCAAAGGCCAACGATTGCCGAAACCAAAGGCCAGATTACGAAACTAAAGCCAACGATTGCGTAAACCAAAAGACAACGATTACCAGAAGTTGAAGGTGAACAGTTGAACGTTGTTCTTTTAATGGCAAAAATAAAGAGACTAGAGACCAACAGTCGCCATCAATGTCAGAGCGTTTCGATTTTTGAATAGATAAAGAAAATCGCGCCGCACTGACGTGGCGCTTTGTGCACACACGCAAAGACAAAGACAAAGACAAAGACAAAGACAAACCACGCGCAGCGCGGCACGGACGCAAGACGCGGCTTTCGGCTCGGCTCGGCTCGGCACGGCGAGGCGAGGCGAGCGAGCGCGCGTGTGTTGTCTCTTGGCTCTCTCCAATTCCACAAGAAGGGGTCTCACGTTCCACCTTATAAACAGGTGCAACTCCCCTTCAATTGTCCATATGGGACTAAACAATTTAGCACAAGCATATGGGCTTTTGAGATTTACCAGGAATTAAATTGGATATTCTAATATGGGCTTAGCCCATTTAATTCCAACAATCCCCCACCAGATCTCAAGAGCACATGTCAAATGCCTTGATCCACGGTTATTGTTTTAATATACCAGTGTTTTGATGGAGACCGGTTAGGGTTGAACATCCACCTAGAACAGAAGCTACACTTATTCACAACTGCACAATGGACAAAGCCTTGAATTGACAGTTTTGTGTGAATAAGTTTCACTTATGTCCGTAACTGATACTAGGCTGTCAGGCATCTCCGCGGTTTGGAGCATAAAGTCATACTCCATGCCTATTCATGAGTTTCCTAGAGATTACCCTATCTCATAGGCGTGACTAGCGATCGGGCTCATATAGGTGTGCTCTTTCAAGAGCGCTCAGAGGACATGACATCTTTGCTTAAATAAGCCACAGAACACATTAAGATAAAAATCAACCTGCCATACAGATTTAGGAGAGAATTGTATCTCCAATGGAGTGGGTCTGTAAAAGTACTCTCCTCCCAGTTAACCAATAGCTTGTTTCGCCAATCCTACTTCACGGGATCTCCGATCACATAGGATGGGTTACCACTATGGTAAAACTCACGTGGGTCTCAAACCCATCTCCCTCGATGCATTGTCTATCACATTCCGTGGTAAACCCTTTGTGAAGGGATCTGCCAGATTCTTAGCTGTTTGGATATAATCCAAAGCTATTACTCCGGAGTTTCTCATTTTTCTGACAGACTTCAGTCTTCTCTTCACATGTCTTGATGACTTCATATTATCCTTAGAACTGTTCACCTTAACAATCACAGTCTGATTGTCACAGTTCATCAGAATAGCCGGTACCGGTTTTTCAACCACCAGCAAATCCATCAAGAGCTCACGAAGCCAATCGGCTTCAACAATGGCGATATCTAATTGTGAGTTACGCTTCCATTGTTGACCTCGTTAAGATGGTCTGCTTGCAAGACTTCCATGAAACAGCGCCACCTCCAAGTAAGAAGACATATCCACTTGTGGCCTTAATCTCATCAGCATCAGATATCCAGTTTGAATCACTATAACCCTCCAGTACCCTAGGGTACCCGGTATAGTGAATGCCATAGCTCATAGTACCCTTTAGATAGCGCATTACCCTCTCAAGAGCATGCCAATGATCATCTCCCGGATTGGAAACAAAACGGCTTAGTTTGCTCACAAAGAAGCGAGATATCGTGCCCTGTACCGCTAGCTAAATACATGAGTGAACCAATTATCTGAGAATATCTCAATTGGTCTCTAGCTATTCTCCGATTCTTCCTAAGCAACACGCTAGGATCATAAGGTGTTGGAGAGGGTTTGCAGTCGCTATATCCATAACGACTTAGAACCTTTTCCACATAATGGGATTGCAACAAAGTAATCCCACCATCATCACCTCTCAACAGCTTGATGTTTAAGATAACATCAGCTACTCCCAGATCTTTCATTTCAAAATTCTGAGACAAGAAATCCTTGACCTCCTTAATCACATTAAGGTTGGTCCCAAAGATCAGTATGTCATCAACATACTGACAGAGAATGACTCCTCGCCCCACTATGGCGATAATACACACATCATCGACTTCATTCACAATAAAGCCTCAGACGTTAAAGTTCATCAAACTTTTCATGCCTTTGCTTAGGTGCTTGTTTAAGACCATACAGAGATTTCAACAACTTGCACACCTTTCCTTCTTGACCATCTACTACAAATCCATCCTGGTGATCCATGTAAATTTCCTCGTCCAACTCTCCATTTAGGAAAGCCGTCTTAACATCCATCTGATGAGCGAGAAGACCATGTGAGGCAGCCAAAGATAGTAGTACTCGAATAGTGGTCAATCTAGCCACAGGTGAATAAGTATCAAAGAAATCTTCGCCTTCCTTTTGGGTATAACCCTTGGCCACAAGACGTGCCTTGTACTTTTCAATAGTACCATTAGGCCTAAGCTTCTTTTGAACACCCACTTGCATCCTACTGAGTTTACAACCATAAGGACGCCGGTGATCTCCCAAGTTCCATTACATATAATGGAATCCATTTCATTCTGAACCGCTTCCTTCCAAAGATTGCAGATCGGTGAAGCATACGCTTGTAAATAGTACTTGGAGTATCATCCACAAGGTACACAATGAAATCAGGACCAAAAGACTTTGCAGTCCTTTGTCTTTTACTCTTCCTCAGAGTTTCATTGTCTTCCTCCTCAGGAGTTTGCTCAGGGGTTTGTTCAAAATATTCCATTGGAATGGTAGGTTCAGGAATTGTATCAGGTTCCCGACTCGATGAACTAGGCATATCTTTCATTGGAAAAATATCCTCAAAGAATGTAGCATCTCTGGACTCCATAATTGTACCAACATGCATGTCAGGTACTCCAGATTTCACCACTAGAAATCTATATCCAACGCTATGATGAGCATAGCCTAGAAAGACACAATCCACGGTTTTTGGCCCAAGCTTACGCCTTTTGGGAATTGGCACATTGACTTTCGCCAAACAACCCCAAGTACGCAAGTATGAAAGTGATAGTCTTTTCTTCTCCCATTGTTCATATGGGGTTATCTCTTTATTCTTTGTAGGAACCTGTTAGGACATGACATGAAGTCAATATAGCCTCCCCCCACCATGCTTTGGAAAGACCCGCTGTGTCTAACATGGCGTTAACCAACTCAGTTAGAGTGCGGTTCTTTCTTTCAGCAACCCCATTTGACTGGGGTGAATAGGGAGGCGTCCTCTCATGGATTATACCATGTTCCTCACAGAATAAATTGAACTCATTAGAAAAGTATTCGCCGCCACGATCAGACCTAACCCTTTTGATTTTCCTTTCAAGTTGGTTCTCAGCTTCCGCCTTATAGATTTTAAAGTAGTGAAGAGCTTCATCTTTAGTTTTCAAAAGATACACAAAACAGAACCTAGTGGAGTCATCAATCAAAGTCATGAAATATCTATTACCACCTTTTGTCAACACACCATTCATCTCACACAGATCTGAATGTATGAGTTCTAATGGTGCCAAGTTTCTTACCTCAGCAGCTTTATGAGGCTTACGAGGCTGCTTTGATTGCACACAAACTTGACACTTAGAACCTTTGACAAGGGTAAATTTCGGGATTAACTCTAAACTGGCTAAACGCGTCATGCAACCAAAATTTATGTGACAAAGTCGTGAATGCCAAATAGTAGTCTCATTACCACTGCAAACATGGTTCACAACATTATTACACAAATCTGAAAGAGATAGGCGGAACAAGCCTCCGCACACATAGCCTTTACCAACAAATTGTCCACACTTGGACACAATAAATTTATTGGATTCAAACACCAGTCTAAAGCCATCTCTACACAGAAGAGATCCGCTAACGAGATTCTTATTGATGGATGGCACATGATGCACGTTCTTGAGTTGCACAATCTTCCCCGAAGTAAACTTCAGATCGACCGTACCAACACCATGAACAGTAGCATGTGACCCGTTCCCCATTAGAACGGCTGAATCCCGAGTGACCTGGTAAGAAGAAAACAATGAAATATCAGCACACACATGTATATTAGCACCAGTGTCTATCCACCAATCGGTAGATTGACATACGGAAAACAAAGAGGTAAATTACCATACCACAAGTTCCGTCTCAAGAGTACCAACTACAACATTGGCAGACTTGGAATTCTGCCCTTGCTGATTTTTCCACCCTTGCGTTGGCTGCAATCCTTGGCCCAATGACCAGGTTCACCGCACACAAAGCAAAGGCTTTCCTTTGTGTTCTTCTTCTTCTTCTTGAAGCTTGTTGTTTGTGCACTCTTGTTCTTGCCTTTGAACTTTTGAGTTTGGACATTCTTCTTTTGCACCATATTGGCACTAGAATGTCCCTCATTACCTCTAGTGTGTGTATCTTTTGCCCTCGCCTTCTCTTCAACATCAAGAGACCCAATGAGATTTTCAACAGAAAACTCTTGTCTCTTGTGTTTCAGAGAAGTAGCAAAATTCCTCCAAGAAGAAGGAAGTTTGGCAATAATACCTCCCGCGACAAATTTGTCCGGTAACACCTCATGAGCCTGTTCAACTACAGAACGGTTATCAACCATTCTGTAGTCATGGTATTGCTCCATGAGATACAATTCACTGCCTGCATCCGAGACCCCAAATTTGGCCTCGAGTGCTTCCCACATCTCCTTCCCAGATGTAATCACCATGTATGCATCGACTAACTTCTCACCAAGAACACTAACCACGACACCTTTAAAAAGGTTATCAGCAGCCTCGAACGCTTGCTCCTGTTCAGGAGTAAGTGTTCCTTGACTTGCCGTTTGCCACATGGTAAATGTTCATGGCGATTAGCCAAAGCACCATCTTGGTGCGCCACCTCTTATAATTCGCACCATCGAATCTGAGAGGGTTTGAGCGCAAAGCAAGAAAGCCGATTGACGAAAAATGCCTATGCCTATAATAAGGTTTTTGGATTGTTGAGTATATAAGCATTTTTGAATTATTTTAATCCGAAATATAATAGATGAAACATATGCATAAAGCGGATCACAAAGAACACTATATGAATGCCGATTGATTCTAGAAGAGCGAAGCTAGCAATTCTATCTCGGTGTTCAAGACAACAATTAACATTAAAACAAAACAATTAACAAGAAAGATATAGGCATACCCAGTTCGGAGGAAGGTGCAGTAGTGTTCTTGGTGATTGCGCGTTAAATCATGGCGTAGTGGTAGTGGTGGATGTAGAATGTAGCAGAGCGTTGATGATGTAGACGTAGGCGTGGCGAGCGCGCGCGCGAACGCCCCAAAAACCTTATTCGCCCTCGCTCGTGCAAGCCTTCGAGGATGAGGGTTCCGAGGCTGCTCTCCGGTGCGACCGTGCACACGCGTCTCGCCGGGATGGAGAGTACCGAGACAACAACAAAGAGGCGTGGAATCGTATTGTGGAAGAACCAACCAACCAAAGAAGCAGAACTGTACTGTTCCTTTTATAGCCAAAACTCAGAGTCCAAAGGCCAACAGTTGCCAGGAAACCAAAGGCCAACAGTTGCCATCAATGTCAGAGCGTTTCGATTTTCGAAGAGATAAAGAAAATCGCGCCGCGCGCCACCAAGACGCCGCACGCGAGCGAAAGCGCAGCGTGTGTTGTCTCTTGGCTCTCTCAATTCCACAAGAAGGGGTCTCACGTTCCACCTTATAAACAGGTGCAACTCCCCTTCAATTGTCCATATGGGACTAAACAATTTAGCACAAGCATATGGGCTTTTGAGATTTATCAGGAATTAAATTAGATATTCTAATATGGGCTTAGCCCATTTAATTCCAACAATACACACATGTATCATATAATAGTAAGTTATTAGCTATACTAAAATTGTTAGACAAAGTAGACTAGATTAGTTAGGAAACACATTTAATTTGGTCCCGTCCGACATTAATTAAAGATTATTCGATAGTTGTTTTGCTTCTGTATGAGAGAGAGAGATTGTAATGCTACGCGTTTAGACCACGTAAGTGCAATAGATGATGCATACTTTTCAGATTCAATTATTTCATGAGAACCGTTGGTCCTTTGCTTATAAATAAATCTTAACCGTGTAAAAATTATTCAGACCATATAAATTCACAGGATTTTTTTTCTTTTTCTCCCATTATTGTGGGAATTTCTAACTTTCTTTTCTTTTTCTCCTGTTAATGTGGTAATTTCTATATTTTTACCTTCTAGGATTAATATAGGGGTTTCTAAGAGAGCCTCTGATTAATATGATATATAGATAGATAGATGGATGGTACACTTGACGAGAGGAAGTTAAAGCTAATTTTATTCTATTGCAGTGTTGGATATGTATATAAAATAATCATTAGGTAGAATGGAATTTTGTATATTAATTAATCCTTTTTAAATTTTATTTTAAAGTTAACCTCCGCGAATTTTATTTTCAATTCTAACTGCTTTGCTCACGCCACCACTCCGTGGCGTGACAAAACAACACTGTTACGCCAGCTTGTATCTGGCCAAACTCTTGTCATACCACCACCCGTAGCGTGACAGTGTTGTTTGGTCACGCCAACATCAGTGGTGTGATAAAAAGTGTTATTTTAGCAGATTTATCGTATAACATGATAATATTATTTTGTTATGCTACAGATAGTGGCGTGATTAAAGGAATCAGAATTGAAAATAAAGTTTGTGGGGAGTTAACTTTAAAACAAAAATTAAAAAAGGGTTAATTAATAATAATAATAAAAAGTTCGGTAGAATGATGCTCTCTTCAGTGCACCAGCCACCGAGCACTCAACATTTGAGGAATAAAAGTGGGGGCGGATTGAGATGATTTCCCATTATTTTACTCAATTTTTTCGGTATGATAACATGTACGGATCACTTTAAACCTAGAGAACTAGACGAATATATATCGACGACGTTAGCAGACAACTGGTTAGAAAAGTTCAATGTAAGCATGAAAGGACGTTTGCTAGCATTTATCTATGAACAGGTGTATATGAATAATTTGATGTCATAAAAGTGCACAGGAATATTTTTTGTTGAAGCATGCATGTACTATCCTCTACATTCTCTCGTTCACGTTACGGCAGCTTCAAATAATATGCCAAAGGCAATAAATATGGTTAACGTATTGTTTCAATTAGCTAGCGGAATTTTCCGTCAATTGTGCAGGTGAATAGTGCAACACATTGTGTTTGTTATATAACTCTATTGTCTTTATAAAATATAGTTGTATTTGTTATGCAATTATAATAGTTGTAATATATATACCTGATTAATCTACACTGTTATTATCTAATCCCACCAAAATAAACGGTGTATATCTTCTCTTTTTCTCTCAATTAATGAGCGAATTTATAGGGTTTTTGTTTTTTTTTCTGATTTAATGATCTTTTGGGATTTTCTTGACTTCCAAAGTGAAAGGGATACCTCGAATATCACCAGTTGTTTGTAGATATCTAGATTTATCTTGTACAATCAAAATTGTGTTGAATTCTGGCAAAAGAAATAATTTCGATTAAAATTGGATTATTAATGTGATTTATCAAAATATATCTTTTCATATGATAAATCCCATAACAGTAAGTACAGCTGTTCACAATTAGTGGGGAACAGCAAAACTCTTAATTACTACACACTTTGAATCCAATATTTTTTTAAGTAAATTTGTATTGCTACAATTTGATTCAACAATCTGTCCAAGAGTTTATCCATAAAACTTATTGGAGAAAGGCTATTTTGTAGATCCTGTGAGTTTTATGTTGAATTGTGAATTTGACTTTCATTCAAAGCTAGCGTATAGGCATTTTCATATGAACTTCATCATGTTTATGCACTTGCCAAATATCTCAGATCACCCCTTGAGAGTTAAATTCTAAAGCATGCACAAATCAATGTCGATTCCATCTACTTAATTAACACCCCCTCGAGTGCTTAAATTGATGCAAATTTTGGAGTTTGAGTGTGAAAATCCTTTATACCCTTGATGTATTTATGGCAAGTGAGTTTTGAATTCAGTTCAAACTAGTTTGAACTACTTTTAAATTTAGTGCAACTGGAGTGATTATATACCGTGAAACTAGCTCAAACTAGTTAAATTGAAGATGGATTTTTTTTCTTCAGAGTTTGACATCTCAAACACACTTTTTTATGGGTATGTGAAGATACTCACGTCAAACTTTCCAAATATCAAAGCACGTCAACGAGTATTGATTTGGGTGCCTAGGCACCATGCTGCATGAATATATATTTTTTCATATGTAGGACGTTCGTTTGTACTCCTAGGAGTATGTGCCCACACTTCTAATATACCACTTAAATGAACATATTATACTTTTTTTTATAACTTTCAGTATATTAAATACCAATTATTAGATACTCTTATGTAACTTGATTACAAAATCTTCATTGGAGCTCTTTATTTTTGTTATATACCTTTTTCACATATAAAAGAAGTATATACATAAATTTTGCTATAAAAAGTGGACTTTCATGAAATTTTTCATTAAATTCACTTTAGGGTATCTTATAATCATTATTGAAGTATACTCAAATAGATAAAGATGTATCATCATACGATTTAAGTGGTATATGAGAAGTGGAAGTACGTACTCCTAGGAGTATATATAGGACGTCTGTTTCGTACTCCTAGGAGTACATACCTCCACTTCCGATATACCACTTAAACGAGCATATTATACATCTTTATCACTTTCAACATACTTAAATACAAATTATAAGATACTCTCGTGGAATTGATTGAAAACAATTCATTGGAGCCCTTTATTTTTACCATGTACCCTTTTTCATCTATAGAAGAAGTACATGCACAAATTTTGCTATAAAAAGTGGACTTTAATATAAAAAAAGTCATGGAACTCACTTTGGGGTATCTTATAATCATTATTGGAGTATGCTCAAATAGATAAAGATGTATCATCATATATTTAACTAGTATATGGGAAGTGAGAGTACGTACTCCCAGGAGTACCATACCATTTTCCTATATATGTCTACACTAAGTAATGTCTTTACCATATCAATTTGGATCAAAGCAAACTTAGACAAGGAATCATGTAAGCTACAGAATCCGATTGCCACTATATGTGTGATTATTGTTATTTTTGAGGAATTAAAAGTAATTATTTTATTGGATTATCTATATCTCTATATTAATTTCAGGATCTCATAATAAAAAAGCCAGGTATTACCACATTAAACAGAAAAACAAACAAATAGCTAGGAATCCACATATTAATCGGAGAAAAAGAAAATTCTCACCCACCTAATTTCTTAAGTTGGTATAATAGACGGCTTGGATTCAATACAATAACCGCTATAGATACAAACAAAAAAGGTAGGAGCTATTTACATCCTGATCTGTATTTGGCCTTACGTTCGGCTAACATCATGCAATCGTCCAGCTCGTCTCGCAGAACATGGATGACTTTGGTGCTCCCCGCTGTCGTGAGTAGTCCTGAGACACGAGGAAGAGGCTGATGCGGCGTGGAGACTAATTTCGATCCTCCTTTTTTTCGGTTCCAAAAAAGCCACGCATGTATCTTAGGTGTTTTTCATTTTTGTTTAGTCGTGCATGTTGTCGTTTGTAATGCATGTAACCAAACCACGCGCGGCATTTAGTTCACAAATTACAATGTGTATTCCAAAATTTTGCCAAATTTATTTTTCAAATTTTAGATTGTAACTCCACATGAAATGTCGAAACTCACGTGACTTCCCCGGCATGGAGTTTCATGAATTCATGTGAACCTCGATGTTTTCTGATTTCATGTTAATCCAAAACCAATCTACACCAACAATACGCATATAATATACAAAATATGCATATAAATATAGCACAACAAAAGCGCATAACATCTATGTAGTGAAATTACACACGGGACACAATATGACTCACTCGTCTGAGCTACTCTCTACTCGTTGCGTCTGTGTTTGCGTGCGCGTCTTGGTTTTGCGTTGAGCATGTCCCGTGGGATATGTTAACCGGTATAAAGACCGTTGAGTTGGCGGGGTGCATCAACAAGCCGACTCTACACCAGCTGAGTTTGTCCAACGTCAATGTCGTCCAGCTGAGTCATGCCAAACTAGTTACCACCTGCAATCATGTCATCAATGAAGGAATCAAGAAATCCATGCCTAGATTGTCCGCTCCGCAGGTACAATGTCTGCAAGTCCCTTGGTGCGAGAGGAGCTCTAGCCTTGACTGTGCGATGTGCCAGCGACTCTAGAGGAGCTTTGCCCTTGGTACGGTACTCTTTATTGATCAACGTGCAATAGGGGTGGGTGCCCTAGGTGCCACGGTCCAAACCCTGGCTCCGTGTACTACTCCCTGGCAGTAGCTGTGATGGTCGTATCCTCATCGATTGACATATGGACGTCACCCCCACGGTCAACTGAAGGTTGCAAGATGGAATGATGTTAGGCCAAATAAATATTCAGGACCTAAACTAAACATGTCGTACCTCTCGGATGTGCAATGCGGATGACCGAGGGGGAGTGCCAATCTGAGTACGGGGTGCTGACAGTAGAAGTGATGCATCTCGACGAACGTGAGGCTGGAAGATGACATGATGTTATATCAGCCTAAGGTGTAAAAAAATGATATAAATTTGTACATAACTTCCCTCCCCGCCGATCTGCAGCGTGGATGACCGACAGGGAGCGCTACAACGACCACCGATCTGACTAGGTCGTGCCGACCTAGCAAGTGAGCACGGTCGGCCCACTCGGTGTGCAGCATGTAGGAAGTCGTCTCTCGACCGACTGCAGCTCATGTTCTTTATTATATTCTTCGACTCTGCGAAGATGTACTCCATAGTGCTCACAATCCCTGGTGCAGTGTGCTTTGGGCTGCGGATGGTGGTCTCGGATTCGCTTGCGATCCGCTGCAGCCGCTCGAACTGAAGTGATAGACAACACTTATTTAGTAACAAACAGTACAGATATCATCAATGAAACGAGCAAGGTTGTCAGTGTTTTATGGAGTCATCATGCCGAAGCGCTGTGTAGATCGAATGAGTGACAGAGCCTCTCCTGGTGTGTGACCTGCTGTGGACGCTCTGGAGGAGGACGGGTGAGTCTGGTACGCGACCGTGGTACGTACAACTCTATTTACTGATGTTATGTATGTATGTCATATGGTCACTGCTCCTGTAGGATCTCGACGTGGCCGTCTCCGTCCAAGCCGTAACCCACTCATGCTGGATTGCTTGCCAGTCCTCAGCATGTCGGTCCGTCCTCGATTGCCTACATTCGAGAAGGATTGATGTTAGAATAGCGGATGTAGGCATGAATTGTAAATATTACTTGGATGGAGTTGGACTCACAAGTGGATGGCTCGCTGCAGGATCCTGCCATCGGGAGGGGGCACTAGCCGGTACAAATCAAACTATCGCATTACGCGTTGCGGCACGTAAGGCTCCACCATATGGGTAAACAACAGGTGGCAGGTCGTCGCCCACAATCCGGCGTCCTGCGTGCATTGCACGGACAGTCCATGTGGCGCTATGATGTCGTTGTCGTGCAATGACTTGAACTCGTTGGGGAACAACAAGTATCACCTCGTCGATCTATCCCTGGCCCATCGTAACTAGGCAGCGGTCCACCGGTAGCCCATAGTGGGTCTGTCTATCGGGTCTTGCAACTACTTTCCCGAATGAGGGCCACCCAACAGGGAAGTGCTCCCAACTCCACAGTTGTAGGAGCACGTAGCAAACGGTAAGGACCGATTTCACACCGATGTCACGTCGTGAAGTGTCACACCCCCCTGTATGTGGCGCAAAGGACGGGTGCGGTCCAGACGTGTCCAGGCTAGGGGAGACCTGACAAGCCTTGTCTAGGCTAGAGGCGAGCAGTAGCAGTTCCACTTGTGAGGTCCCGGCTAGGGAGGTGCGGACGTGGGACATCCGGCCTAGGGAGGTGAGGAGGCGTCTAAATGTCTGGAGAAGGCAAGTCTAGATGCCAGATGTACGCGGTGATGCAATCCAAGCACGGGACACACGGTATTGGACACGTCGGCTATTGGTAGGTTCGTAGTATCATTTTTAGCAATACGACACTGCAACGACTACTTCTATAAAAACAGCCGCCAACAGTACCATTTACGCCAAAACTCGAACTTCGGCTGGCGGTCTGACTCAAACGGAATATGATAAAAATTGACCCATATTGCATTAATTCTTCTAGCTATATGTGTCACAATTTTTTTAAATAATATTATTTTTAAATAATTTTACTAAAATAAATAGTCAATTTTTTTTTTGCAAAACTAGGCTACTGTAGGCTATGCACTGGCGACACGGACCAGAATAGTGCAGGGAGGACCCTATCGCCACTCCAACTGGCGACATGACACTGTCACCATTTCAACTAGCGATAGAGATCCCGCAAGGCCCTAAATTTTTTAATATTAAAATTTACGAAAAGAACCATTTCAAATGTCGACAGGGATCCCGCAAGTCCCTGTCGCCATTCCAAATGATGACACAATCTCCCATATACAAGATATAAAATTCTAGCATAACTCACTTTTATGATATAAAATTCTGGCATAACTCACTTTTATTCAAAAAAAAGAGAAAGAGAGGATGCAAGGGAGATGAGAAGAGAGGAGTAGAGGGGAGGGAAGGGAGAGGAGTAGAGCTAGCGAAGCGCTGCCCATCCGGTTGTCCACCTTTTAGGAAATTTTTTTAATCGAGTGGATTACATAGTTTTAGATGTACGGCTAGGTAGTGTAGTATATTGTACAGAATTCTTTTCAATGGGTAATTTAGTTTTGTATATGTGGTTAATCGTGAAAATATTATTTACAGTGCAGTACGTCAAATTTTTTGGACGCTGTAAGATCGAGGTGCCCGACTAGAGGGGGGGTGAATAGGCGGTTTTAAAAAAATCTTTAGAGCTAAAATCAATATATAATGCGGAAGTTTATAACAAATTGGTTTTGCACAATTAAAACCTAAATCAACTAGGCTTCCCTAAGTGCGCTAACAATATGAATACAATTCAATGAGAGCAATCATACAAATATATATAAGCAATTAAAGCACGTAATGTAAATTGCTCAAAGTAAAATACAAGACAAAACAAGATGACACAATTATGTTTTACCGTGGTGTTCGAAGACTTGCCGGTCTCCCCTAATCCACGTTGAGGTAAGCCCAACCACGTTGGACCGGTTCCACTAATTAAGCCAACACCTCCGAGGTAAGTCCAACCACTTGGACCGGTTCTAACACGAACCAACACCTCACTCCACTAAGGTTGCTCTTCCTCCACTCCGGAGATTGCGAGCACCAAACCACTCACAACCACGCCGGGCCTCCTCACAAGCTTCTTGAGAAGATCACTGGGCACGACGTCTACACGTCATCTAGGTGTCGGTAAACACCAAGAGAAATAAATCTCAACTTTCACTTGAACTAATCAAGTGTCAACGCTCAAGTGGATACACAATCCACTACCTAAGGCAACACATGCACTTAGGGTTTGCTCTCAAATCTCACTAAGTGCAACACATGCACAAAATAGAATGAGAGGCCTGCTCTTAGCTCAAGAGGCTCAATAGAGGTTCACAATGACAGCAGCAACCATCCCCAACCGGCCAAGGTGAGTATTTATAGCCCACACACAAAAACTAGCCGTTGGAGGAGAATCTGCTGAAAAATCAGCAAATGCGGAACTACCGCCGTTATACGGCCGGTACTACCGCACCTTCACGACAAGCACATCAACGGCTATATCAGACGAGAAACTAGCCGTTGAAAAGTGAAATCCGGAACTACCGCTGTTCAACGCACGGTCGTTCCGCACTCCGGTAGTTTTGTTTCTGATGGGCGGTACTACCGCTTCCACTCAGGTCCAACACATGACACCTTCCAGAAAAAACGTACCACGCCAACTTCTGGACATACCGAGCTGTGGTAGTTCCGCGCCCAACACGCTGGTACTACCGCACTTCCAATAGAGCAAAGAATACTCAAAAGGTGCTTTTGGAAAAAACATACCGCCGGATTTCAGACCATCCGGGCTGCGGTAGTTCCGCTCTCAACATGCCGGTACTACCGCACTGCAGTAGTTCCGCAGTTATAACGCCGGAACTACCGATTATCCTGACAGAAACATCAATGGATTCACAAACAAACTCAATTGCAAAACACATTTGTCAATTGATAAGCCATACCAACAAGGATCACATGCAAGATTCCTAACAAGTTGCAAAACACATTTGCCAAAAAGTTAGTTCCACAATACGATTATCATTAATTACCACACCATACCATTAACTCATAATGGTGGGACAAGATACTTCAATCTTTCCCTCTTTGGTAATTGATGATAACCATTTCAATCACACATAAAATGAATGTTGATAAATGTAACACGATATGAGTATATATATAAACCACACAAGTTATATATATACTCACACCACGAGTATGCGAGAACTACACAAGTTCTACATATTCAAAACATGAGTATACGAGAACTACATAAGTTCTATATACTCACAGCATGAATATACAAAACTACACAAGTTTTATATATTCGAAACATGAGTATACATGAACTACACAAGTTCTATATACTCAAAACATAAGTATACAAAGACTACACAAGTTTTGTATACTCATACGAATATGTTTCAAAGTAAGGATCCCAAATATATGAGGTAAACGGAATATGGATCAATACTAATGAAACCACAAAATATAGAATGAGCTCCCCCTAAATGTGTGCATACACAAATGTGTAATTAGAAACATATGCACATATTCAAGTTATACTTATGGTGGAGTTCAACCTATATTTTGGATCCGAGGAATGCAACATTATATAAGAGTATAAGTTGAATACATACCTCGTTGAATTTCACCTTTATATCCAAATGAGACTACACACTAGATATAGCAATAGAAATGTTAGTCTCACAATTAGATTTGTCATTAATCACCAAAACACTCCATTAACTCATAATGACGGGTCTAGATTCTTCAGACGTCACTAACTTCAAAATTTACAATGGCCAAGGGACTATTCTTGAGTGTCCCGAGGGGATTGATTTCCGTTATTTCCAATTAGCGACCATGTCCCTAACAAGACCAGAGCAGTGTACAGGGGGCGTTGTGATGCGGTGGTTGTTCCATACATTCGATTTGGACCATGTTGTGTGAGATTGAGTTGTCTTGCCAACCGAGCATCGCAGGGCACATATTGGGAGTTAATGCAGCTCAAGGGAACAAGGTCATGGCAGTCATATGTACGTAGGGCGAGGGAGGAACAGTGGGATTTGGTCCTTATGGCCCAGGCATATGCCAAGCCTGCTTCTGCATCGGCGGCTGAACAAGAAGGGGGTAGTGATGTCAAATAAGAAGTCAGGGACTCCGACCACGGTGGCGTACACAATGGCGAAGGTCAGGAAGTTCTTGATCTTTGTCGATGAAGACCCTATGGAAGGAGCTCCTTCCGTCAAGTAAGCTAGTGGGCTTGCTGACGAGGGTGAGGAATTGGAAGCTCTAGTCTAAAGGATGGATCTAGAAGACCATGACTACATGACATTGCCAGAAGATGAAGGACCCGACGATGAGGATGCTGTGGAACAATGGGCGAATCCATCTGAGGGGAACACATACCAGTTCGACAACCTCATCGTTAACGAAGGCTCCCGTGCGCCGTAGGAGTACGATTAGAGCGAGCTTAGGCAATGAGCTATGTACAAATGCAAGGAGATCATGCAGGCGGCAGTCAAATTCTCAACCTTGTCGGTGCGGTATACATTCACAGTCGTTAAGTCCAACCCAAGATGCTATGACGTGAAGTGCGACATGGAGGGATGCCCTTAGTGAGTACATGTATTTCAGCCTAAGTGGGACACATACTGGAAATACTCTATAGTGGTCCCTCACACATGTGTCGTTGTTGAATCAGCGCAGTCCCACACGAACCTGTCATCAGGCTTTATCCTGAACATATTGTATGGTGAGATCGTAGATAATCTAGATTTTGAGCCACAATCCATCATTCGGGCAATTGAGATAATGTTCCAGCATACAATTAGCTATGAAAAGGCATGGAGGGAGAAATAGAAGGCATCAGAATCAATGTTCGGTATGTTCGAGTACTCTTACCATAACCTCCCGGCCAACTCCAAGTCATACAAGACAGGAATCCTGACACTCATGTCGACATTCGAGATTCCACGCATCCGAAGTGGGGCAATAAGAGGGTACTGCAGCGAGCATTCTTCGCCTTTGGTCCATATATCGATGTATTCCGGCACTACCATCCAATCTTGTCCGTGCATGACACATTCCTTGCTGAAAATTACAAGGGTCGAATCTTGTTGTAATAACGATTTAAAAGGAACAATCAAGTTCTTCCCGTGGGAACCTCATCCAATGCACCCGCCCGAGGCGGTCGACAAGACGGACGTTGATGTTCATCTTGTTGAAATGTGATGCTCACCACGGCCGTAATCTCATTTTGATTTGTCAAAAAACTCGGTGATGATGTTGTGGTGAATGTTTTGTAATATCAGTGTGATTTGTCGACAAAACATGTGAGGACATTGCGCTAAATGTTCTGTAATATCGTTGTGATTTATCCACAAAATATGTGGTAAAAAATAGACAATAAAAAAACAGATAGAGGTCTCTGTCGCCATTTCAACTGGCGACAAAGACCTCCCTGCGTTGTTCTCGTCCCTGTAGACAATGCCCAGGCTACTGTCCCTTTTTGGAATGGTGACAGGAATATTTCGCCACTTCAAATGGCGATAGTAACCTACTTTTGTATTTTTTGACTATTTATTTTTGTAAATTTCTTTTAAAATAATATTATTTCAAAAAAAATTCTATGTGTCACAACGCATGTGATCGATTAGCATGTAAAGTGTCCAACTTTGTAGGCATGCATGTCCGCAGTGAGGAGTACTCTATGCGTTTGCAACATGCACAACTTTTTTACCGTATTAGCACTGTTCTAACACGTATTTGCAAAAATGGCAATAGTAGGTGTGCGTATTTGCAAAAATATCACACCGGGCCGCATGGCCACCGTGCGGACGATGGACGTGCCAACACGTACCCAATCCCGCAAGGCCATCGTGCGGGCCGCACGGCCACCATGCGGCGTTCCCCTGTTCAGTCGGCGATCACTTTTTCTCTCTCCTACTGGATAATGTTGTCAAGGTGAATTTTTAAATATAGAACATAAGCTGAAAAAATTATGAAATTATTTGAAGAATTTTGAAATATAGCATACTTGCTTGTGTAATTGTTTCAGAATTTTTTGAGCTTTTAATTTTTATCTCAAATTCATTTAAGTATAATGTTTGTAGGATTTTATAAATATAGAAAATGGGCTCTAAAAATTATGACTTTTGTTTCGAGGGCACCTTACGCACTGGACTTGATTGTCTAATGTTTTATACAATTTTATATGCGTTATGAAATTGTCTAAAAACAGAAGGGTTTAGGTCACAAATATTTGGATTTTACATTTTGAAAATTAGGGTTTGATGAATTCCTACACAAAGTACTTATAACAGAATAGGCTTAGCCATATCTACGAGAATTTGGATCTCGGATATTAGGGTTTGGGAATCACACAAAGTTCCAATGAATTCGAACACAAATGTAATACTTGTAACCATTCCGAAATGTCGTTAATTGCTTATGAAAAAAAGTTACATTGCAACTCTATTGAAAATATCGATATACAGTATGGTGTAGCAGTACACACGACATACAAAATATTGCATACAATTATAGCAAAACAAAATATAAAAATAAATATACCAAAACAGAATTGCGTAACACAAGGCTCACTCGTCTGAGCCACTGCTCTCTGCTGCTTGCGTCTGTCGGTGCGTGCGTAGCCTTGTTTTGCATTGAGCATGTACTGTGGGATACGTCAGCCGGTTCGAAGAGCGCATGTCAGATTGGAGCGGGTACAAAGACCGTTGAGTATGTTGAGTGGGCAGATGTGCACGTGGGTGACTCGGTGAGTCAGTAGCGTCGATGTCCCCTATTTGAGACATGGCAACCTGGGGCCACAGAATGAATTCTTGAACGACGGATGGTATAAATCCACTCCCGAATTGTCCACCCCAAGGTACCATGTCTGCAACTCCGATCGTGCGGAGGAGCTCTAACCTTGGACGTACGGTGGGCCAGCCAACCCGGAGGAGCTTTACCATGTGTACGCTCCAAACCCGGGCTTCCATTGTCCAAACTCTGGTGCCCTTTACTACTCCATGGTAGGAACTGGGAGGCCCGTATTGTCATCATCGGTGGGCGGAATCGTTTGTCACCCCACGGTCAGCGAAGGTGAAAGATGGAACGATGTTAGTCAAAATAAATACTCTAGACGTAAACTTAGAATCTCGTACCTCCTGGATGTGCAGTGTAGATGACCGAGGGGGAGCGCTAGTCTGTGTATCGAACGCCGACGGAACATGTGATGCATCCCGACGGATATGTAGTAGGAGAACGACATGTCATTAGCAGAACATAAGGCACAACCAAAACATATAACGTAGATTTGTAAATAACTTACCTCCCCGTCGATCTAGCCCGCGGATGACTGACGGGAAGCACTACGACACCGGCCAGGCTCGCTAGGTCGTGATGACCTAGCGGGTGACCACGGTCCCCCACCTGATGCGCACCCCCCACCTGATTCCCGGTGCGCAGGACATCGTTCGTCGGACGACCTGTAACACCCCAGCCCAACACTGAGCCTGGAATGCCACTAAACTACCTTCCAATTAATAAATATTGACACACTTTATAAATACAGCAAGAAATCAATGATAATCATATCAATGGATCATAAACGAACATGTATAATTATGGATCAAGCGACAATAAATAAGCAATGGGAAATAATAACCAGGCAAATAATCCAAAGCAGCATCAACCAATGAATCCAAATTAATAAAGCAAATAGTCTAGTCCAAATGATATCCTAAACATTATTCAATAACTAACATGTCCAAGTGTAAACCAATATTGAATGAAAAGATTATCATGGCGAATGATCATGTGATGTCCATGTGCTCTACTCGCTCTCAGTTACGGCATCCTCGAAGATCACCTAAAGACAACAATAGAGCAAGGGTGAGTCCACGACTCAGCAAACACATTCATAAACAACGAACAATAATAAATCAACAGCATTCAATCACTTCATTATCATCACAGGTACTTCTATTTGATTCACATCCATTAATCTCATGTATCAATGCAAATCTACTCTACATGTCCACATGCACTTCTTTCGCGTATACCGGTATAGCGTGAGTGAATGCTCGCGACAACATTCACTCTCAAGCCCGTTCCTCCTCAAGGATCGGGACCTCCTCCACTCGAGTGGAGTTGTGATCAATCATGATCACCTTCTCTTATGCAAAGATGCTTATGAATGCAAACATGCAAACTCCATCATAAACATCATATCCAACTTTTCATCATGCTTGTCAACAACGATATAAACATACCAATTCATTGTTTGCAATTAAACCAAATAAAAGCACAACAATAATGGTAATAGAAGATAAAGAAAACAGTGATCGATCATTGATCGCTGTCTACCATGCACTTGCCTTTACTAGTTGCGGCCTTGCGATTTGATTAGAAGACGGCAACAAGCACGACGCCTCTCCTATATTAAATACACCAACTTCAATACAAATTACAGCAACAAGAATAGCAATCAAAATGCTTCGCTCCTACACGTCCCCAAATATAACACGTTACGCCGGTACCGACTAGTTACCTATAGCCGACTTATTACTAAAACGAACGTAACTTTTGACTCGAAAGTCCGATCACCACAAACCACCCCAATCTGGATTCTTTATAAAATTATCTACCTTTTCTTAGATTACGAAGACTTCTAATTAAATCATCTACCCCTCCGTATTTAGCCCAGAAAGTCGGTCTGTCCGCTTCGGAACAGCAGCCTTACTAAATTCATAACTTTTGTTTTACTCAACCAAAATACGCGTTCTCAGATTCTACAGAACCATTAGACAATTAGCTACAACTTTCATGTAGATCAAAAACTCTAATTAGGCTATTTACTATTTTTAATCTACAGTCTAACAAAACAGCGCCGAAAGGCGACAACCGTAAAGACAGCAGCCTTCCGAAAAACATATCTCGAAATCTACTTGTCCGATTGACATGTTTAAATATGCTATAGAAAGATATCGAAATTATCTACAATTAACTAGTAGATGATATTTTCAACATTCGCCATTAAGGTACCCGAATAAATTGTACAACAAAACAGCGGGCTAAACAGATCTATTATTCGACTCTTCAATTAGAAATTCTAAACCTCTCTAATTAATCTCAATTATAATCTCTAATTAACATAGCAAAACAGAGAGAACATGTATCAAACCTCCACGCGACGACGTCGACGCACCTTGGCGGCAAAGAATCGGCTCGGCCACAGAGACGGTCAAGAACGCAAGAAGACAAAGCAGTCCGCTCTCGGCCAGAAGACGTCCACGCAGCAGCAGCAGTGCACAAAGAATCGCAGCGCAGCCGCAGCACTTGACACAGGCGCTGGCTCCAGCAATGCAGCGGCAGATCAGCGCCGGTCTTCGGCTCGGCTGGAAAGGCGCCGCAACGCAGAGAAAAACAAGCGGCTCGGCAATGAATGCCTTGGCCGCGAAGGAACAATGGCAGCGGCCAGCGATCTTGGCCGTTAGCGCGAGAGCGATTTAGGCGGCGGCGGCAAACACAGCGCGGCGATGCAAACAGGAGGCGCGGCAACGCTGCAGATCAAGAATCAGCAGCAGACAGGAATATGGCAAACCGGGCGATTCGTCTCGGCGACAAGCACGAGATCACGCATAACGACGGCGCAAGACAGAGAGGCGGTGGCGGCTTGGAAAAAGTGGCTAGGGTTCTTTTCTAAAATAATTCCACCACTATTTATACAGCTCACAAAAATTCCGAAAATTCTATTTTTTTCACAAATTCTTTTTATTTAATTACGCACAAGCCCTTAAGACGTTTTTAATTAATTATTTATTGTTACTATTTAATTAATTACTCTCCGACCCTTAAGACGCGATTATTAATATTAATATTATTTTCAGAGTATTACATTCTACCCCCCTTAACGGAATTCGACCCCGAATTCTACTCGCCGTTCTACTCAAATAAAACAACCACACTGCTGAAATTAAACAACAAAATAACACGTACCCGACGCGAACAACTCCGGGTATTGCTCGCGCATGCGAGACTCCAACTCCCAAGTCGCCTCTCTCTCAGACTGATGCGTCCACAGCACTTTGACATATACCAACGTCTTGTGCCTCAGCACTCGCTCCGACCTCTCCAAAATGCGCGCCGGTCGCGACTCAACTGTGATGTCTTGCTCAATAGTCAGCGGCTCTAATGAAATCTTATGCTCTGGATCTCTTAAAAACTTTCTCAGCATCGAGACGTGAAACACATTATGAACTCCACGCATGGACTCAGGAAGGTCCAAGCGGTAGGCTAACTTTCCAATTCTTGCAATAATCGAGAACGGTCCAACGTACCTCGGGCTAAGCTTTCCTTTGGTACCGAACCGAACAATACCTTTAGTGGGAGACACTCTCAAGAGTACCTGGTCACCCACCGCAAACTCAAGTCACGCCTCCTCGGATCAAGATAACTTTTACTGCTCTACTCGAGCCGCTAATGATTACGCCTCACCATGGCCACACGCTCAACGGTCTTCTGAATCCAGTCCGGACCCAAAATTGCCTTCTCTCCAACTGCATCCCAACAAAGCGGCGATCTGCACTTCCGCCCATAGAGAACCTCGAATGGCGCGGCTCTAATACTGGAATGGTAACTATTATTATAAGCAAACTCTGCAAGTGGCAACTGGTCCTCCCAACTACCCTTCCAAGACAAAACACAAGATCGCAACATGTCCTCCAAAGTTTGAATTGTCCGCTCTGACTGCCCATCTGTCTGTGGGTGAAACGCTGTACTCAGGCGGAGCTGTGTGCCCAATGCACTCTGCAGACTCTCCCAGAACTTAGAGACAAACTTGGCGTCCACAGCGTAAACAATGGTCTTTGGCACACCATGCAGTCTTACTATTTCACGCACATAAATAGGGGCTAGATCACTCGCTGAATTTGTTGTGCGAATAGGAATAAAGTGTGCAGATTTGCTGAATCGATCCACCACTACCCAAACTGCATCCTTCCCTCGCGGCGAACGAGGTAACGCCACCACAAAGCCCATAGAGATATCATCCCAAGGCCACTGGGTACCTCCAAAGGTTGCAACAACCTGCGGGGCGCTTGTGCTCGGCTTTCACTTGCGACAAACACCACAAGAAGCCACATAATTTAGCAATGTCCACCTTCATTCTTTTCCACCAAAAATTCATTTGAGATCTCGATACATCTTAGTCTCACCGGGATGAGCGATTATGCGGAGTGCGATGTGCCTCCCTCAAGATATCATTTTGACCTCGCACTTTGCGGACGCAAAGGCGTCCTTTAAACCTCAAAGTACGAGAATCATCCATACCGAAATCACCCTCTTTGCCTTCATCCAGCGCTTCCTAACCTCCTGTAATAACCGGTCACCTGTTGTGCTTCCCAGACACGATGCGGAATAGTGACTCGAGAATCAAGCGAGTCTCAACATGTGATGTGCCCGCATAACAATAGGATATACCCATGCGATCAAAATCAGCAATGAGGTAATCTAGAGTAGAGTCGCCTTGCGACTAAGAGCATCTGCAACAACATTGGCCTTGCCTGGATGATACTGAATAGTAAGATCATAATCCTTGATCAACTCCAACCACCTCCTTTGCCTCAAATTCAGATCCTTCTGGGTGAAGATATACTTGAGACTCTTGTGATGCGTGAAAATATCACAAGGCTCGCCATATAGATAATGCCTCCAAATCTTGAGAGCAAAAACAACCGCAGCTAACTCCAAATCATGAGTGGGATAATTCTGCTCGTGCTTCTTTAACTGTCTCGACGCATAAGCAATCACCTTACCGTCTTGCATGAGAACACGACCAAGACCCACTCGAGACGCATCTGAAAAGACGTGAACCGCTTCCCGGCTCGGGAAGAGTGAGAATAGGAGAGGTCACCAACCTGTCCTTCAAAATGCAGAAACTGCGCTCACACTCATCAGTCCACTGGAATCTCACACCTTTCTGAGTAAGTTGAGACATCGGCTTGGCAATGATAGAGAAATCCTGCACAAAACGCCGATAATAACCAGCCAAACCCAGAAAACTCCTCACCTCCTTCACGCTAGTCGGCCTCTTCCAATCCACCACTGTAGAGACCTTACTAGGATCAACAGCAATACCCTGAGGGTTAATCACATGACCCAGAAAACCCACTTCTGAAATCCAGAACTCACACTTCTTCAACTTAGCATAGAATTTGTGCTCTCTCAAAGTATCTAAAACCAGCATCAAATGACGCTTATGATCCTCATTGGTCTTGGAATAGATAAGAATATCATCAATGAACACCACCACGAAGTCATCTAGATACTCGTGTAACATGTTGTTCATGGTCTCCATAAAAATGGCAGTGCATTATTCAATCCAAAGGACATAACTTTATACTCATAATGCCCATACCGTGGAGAAAGCGGTCTTCTCTACATCTCGCTCACGCACACGGATTTGATTATACCACGACGGAGATCGATCTTGGAGAATACTTGAGCTCCATTCAACCGATCAAACAAGTCCTCAATGCGGGCAATGGATATTTGTTCTTGATCGTGATCGCATTAAGCGCACGATAATCAATACACATCGCCAACTCCCATCCTTCTTCTCTGTGAGCGAGCAGAGCTCCCCACGGTGATACACTCGCTGATCAAACCTTTAGCCAACAAATCATCCAATTGCTTCTTCAACTCGTCACGAAGCGGACGTGCTAGTCGATATGGAGACATCGAGATGGGACGAGTACGGAACAAGATCAATACGAAACTCCACATCTCGCATGTGGCAAACCCGGAAGTTCGGTAGGAAACACATCAGGTAATCACGACCACCGGAATCTCCTCAATCTGCGAGGCCACGCTCGGTTTCGGCAAGAGCTAAAGAAGTCCGTTTTCTTTGCACGCGACCGGGAACAGATCGGCCAACATCGAAAAGAGGCGAGGCGCACTCCTGAAAGGTCAACGTCTCTCGGCACGAGTGCGCATGCGAGGCTGTTCTACAAAAAGCAGGATATCACGGCTCGATAAGAGTGCAACCAATCCATACCCAAGATAACGTCGAGCGGCTCCATTTGAATAACTATCAAATTCGCGTGAACTCCTCTCCATCAATGACAATAAAGCACCGGGACAAGCAGTGAGAGCTAGCAATAATACCCCGGAGAACTAACCAACACCGGTCGAGAAATCCATCAGCATACTCAAGTTCGCTCTCTAGCAAACGCCGTCGAAACAAGCGAAAAGGTAGCCCCGAATCAAAAGGACTAAAGCATCAAATGAATCCACAAGCAAAGTACATCACCACATCGGGGACGACCGCGGACTCATTGTAGTAGGCATGGCGTACACTCGGTGGCGCCATGGCGAAAAAACGTCGCCGGCGGGCGAGCCCCGACAACTTCTTGTGGCGGTGCGAGTAAAGCCGGTCGTGCAACTGAAGCGGTGCGAAGGTGGCGGTGCCGATAGTACCCTCTTGGGGCGCCCAAGTGAAGGAAATGGCATCATTGGAGGAGCGATCATCATCTGGAAAGATCCTCGGCGGGACCCATCAAGAAGAAGAAGATGGCACGAGCTCCCACTTGATCACGCTAAGCGGGGTTACGGCGACACACCGCTCCTTGTGACCCGACGCCACACCGCGGCAATCTCCGTCCAAGTGCACTCGGCGGCCGGTGTCCATCACCGCACTTAAAGCAAAGCATGCCTGTCCACGGGACAGACGAAGAGCCGAGTACTGCAAATGGACGAGGCGCCAAGAAGGAACGGCCTCGAGTGCTTAGACTTGAAGGATGCGGTCCTCCTTGAATTTCTTGAAAGGTGTTGAGCAGACCCACTTCCCTCACTAGAGCTCCTCTTCGGTCACCACGAAGCAACGATCCACGTGAGGCTTGTTGCCTTTGTGAGTGCATCTCCAACTCCATGCCCTAGCTTGCTCCACAGCAGTGTAGTCACGAGTGGAGTAGCTCCCAACACATGTCGGTACTCGAGTGAGACCCGACGGAACCTCTTGGCCTTCTGAAGATCATCGTTCGCTACTGAAGGAACAAAGCGAACCAAGTTGTTGAACTCAGCCTCATACTCAGCAATAGACCTCTTCCCCTGAGCAAAGGCCGTCAAGGCAACCTCCATCTTCTCTACAAAAGAGTAGGGGTAGAACTTCCCTTGAGGCCCGATCAACAAAGTCCTCCCAAGTGACTGGCCCTTGAGTGGCGGTCCTCGAAAACAACACGCCCTCCCACCAAATATCCGCCTGTTGACGAAGAGCACGGATCTCTCCCACCAACTCTCTCAACAAAGCAGGGGTTTCATCCTGGACCCCAACCGGTACTGACTCCTCTGCTACAGGAGGTGGCTCCACGGAACCTCGCCCGCGACCACGACCTCCACGACCGCGGCCACCACAACCACGTCCTCTACCCCTCGGCATAACTATCAACCACAATCAACAATACACAATGAGCTCAAAGCTCAAAATAAACTCATCCATCAATAAACAACATAACGGAAGCGTAAAAACTATATTCGTACCTCTCTAACCTACTGTGCACTAGTGTGTCAAATTTTAGGTTAGTTAACCATTAGCAAATTTTAGTTGATTTACTAATACTAAAACAAATTTTAACAATTTTAGTTTGCCTAAGTTGTTAATCTATTCATCACAGACCTAAAGCCCGCTCTGATACCAACTGTAACACCTGACCCAACACCGAGCACGAATGCCACTAAACTACCTTCCAATTAATAAATATTGACACACTTTATAAATACAGCAAGAAATCAATGATAATCATATCAATGGATCATAAACGAACATGTATAATTATGGATCAAGCGACAATAAATAAGCAATGGGAAATAATAACCAGGCAAATAATCCAAAGCAGCATCAACCAATGAATCCAAATTAATAAAGCAAATAGTCTAGTCCAAATGATATCCTAAACATTATTCAATAACTAACATGTCCAAGTGTAAACCAATATTGAATGAAAAGATTATCATGGCGAATGATCATGTGATGTCCATGTGCTCTACTCGCTCTCGATTCGGCATCCTCGAAGATCACCTAAAGACAACAATAGAGCAAGGGTGAGTCCACGACTCAGCAAACACATTCATAAACAACGAACAATAATAAATCAACAGCATTCAATCACTTCATTATCATCACAGGTACTTCTATTTGATTCACATCCATTAATCTCATGTATCAATGCAAATCTACTCTACATGTCCACATGCACTTCTTTCGCGTATACCGGTATAGCGTGAGTGAATGCTCGCGACAACATTCACTCTCAAGCCCGTTCCTCCTCAAGGATCGGGGACCTCCTCCACTCCCGTGGAGTTGTGATCAATCATGATCACCTTCTCTTATGCAAAGATGCTTATGAATGCAAACATGCAAACTCCATCATAAACATCATATCCAACTTTTCATCATGCTTGTCAACAACGATATAAACATACCAATTCATTGTTTGCAATTAAACCAAATAAAAGCACAACAATAATGGTAATAGAAGATAAAAAAGCGATGATCGATCATTGATCATTGTCTCTACCATGCACTTGCCTTTACTAGTTGCGGCCGACGATTTGATTAGAAGGCGGCAACAAGCACGGCGCCTCTCCTATATTAAATACACCAACTTCAATACAAATTACAGCAACAAGAATAGCAATCAAAATGCTTCGCTCCTAGATGCGGATGTACGCGGTGATGCAATCCAAGCACGGTAGGCACGGTATTGGACATGTCGTCTACTGGTAGGTTCGTAGTATCATTTTTAGCAATACGACACTGCAACGACTACTTCTATAAAAACTGCCGCCAACAGTACCATTTACGCCAAAACTCGAACTTCAGCTGGCGGTCTGACTCAAACGGAATATGATAAAAAATTGACCCATATTGCATTAATTCTTCTAGCTATATGTGTCACAATTTTTTTAAATAATATTATTTTAAAATAATTTTACTAAAATAAATAGTCAATTTTTTTGCAAAACTAGGCTACTGTAGGCTATGCACTGGCGACACGGACCAGAATAGTGCAGGGAGGACCCTATCGTCACTCCAACTGGCGACATGACACTGTCACCATTTCAACTAGCGATAGAGATCCCGCAAGGCCCTAAATTTTTTAATATTAAAATTTACGAAAAGAACCATTTCAAATGTCGACAGGGATCCCGCAAGTCCCTGTCGCCATTCCAAATGATGACACAATCTCCCATATAAAAGATATAAAATTCTGGCATAACTCACTTTTATGATATAAAATTCTGGCATAACTCACTTTTATTAAAAAAAAAAAAGAGAAAGAGAGGATGCAAGGGAGAGGAGAAGAGAGGAGTAGAGGGGAGGGAAGGGAGAGGAGTAGAGCTAGCGAAGCGCTGCCCATCCGGTTGTCCACCTTTTAGGAATTTTTTTTAATCGAGTGGATTACATAGTTTTAGATGTACAGCTAGGTAGTGTAGTATATTGTACAGAATTCTTTTCAATGGGTAATTTAGTTTTGTATATGTGGTTAATCGTGAAAATATTTTTTACAGTGCAGTACGTCAAATTTTTTGGACGCTGTAAGATCGAGGTGCCCGACTAGAGGGAGGGTGAATAGGCGGTTTTAAAAAAAAATATTTAGAGCTAAAATCAATATATAATGCGAAAGTTTATAACAAATTGGTTTTGCACAATTAAAACCTAAATCAACCAGGCTTCCCTAAGTGCACTAACAATATGAATACAATTCAATGAGAGCAATCATACAAATATATATAAGCAATTAAAGCACGTAATGTAAATTGCTCAAAGTAAAACACAAGACAAAACAAGATGACACAATTATGTTTTACCGTGGTGTTCGAAGACTTGCCGGTCTCCCCTAATCCACGTTGAGGTAAGCCCAACCACGTTGGACCGGTTCCACTAATTAAGCCAACACCTCCGAGGTAAGTCCAACCACTTGGACCGGTTCTAACACGAACCAACATCTCACTCCACTAAGGTTGCTCTTCCTCCACTCCGGAGATTGCGAGCACCAAACCACTCACAACCACGCCGGGCCTCCTCACAAGCTTCTTGAGAAGATCACTGGGCACGACGCCTACACGCCATCTAGGTGTCGGTAAACACCAAGAGAAATAAATCTCAACTTTCACTTGAACTAATCAAGTGTCAACGCTCAAGTGGATACACAATCCACTACCTAAGGCAACACATGCACTTAGGGTTTGCTCTCAAATCTCACTAAGTGCAACACATGCACAAAATAGAATGAGAGGCTTGCTCTTAGCTCAAGAGGCTCAATAGAGGTTCACAATGACAGCAGCAACCATCCCCTACCGGCCAAGGTGAGTATTTATAGCCCACACACAAAAACTAGCCGTTGGAGGAGAATCTGCTGAAAAATCAGCAAAGAATGCGAACTACGCCGTTATACGGCGGTACTACCGCACCTTCACGACAAGCACATCAACGGCTATATCGCACGAGAAACTAGCCGCTGAAAAGTGAAACCGAACTCTGCATTGCTCAACGCACGGTCGTTCCGCACTCCGGTAGTTTTGTTCCTGATGGGCGGTACTACCGCTTCCACTCAGGTCCAACACATGACACCTTCCAGAAAAAACGTACCACACCAACTTCTGGACATACCGAGCTGTGGTAGTTCCGCGCCCAACACGCTGGTACTACCGCACTTCCAATAGAGCAAAGAATACTCAAAAGGTGCTTTTGGAAAAAACATACCGCCGGATTTCAGACCATCCGAGCTGTTGTAGTTCCGCTCTCAACATGCCGGTACTACCGCACTGCGGTAGTTCCGCAGTTATAACGCCGGAACTACTGATTATCCTGACAGAAACATCAATGGATTCACAAACAAACTCAATTGTAAAACACATTTGTCAATTGATAAGCCATGCCAACAAGGATCACATGCAAGATTCCTAACAAGTTGCAAAACACATTTGCCAAAAAGTTAGTTCCACAATACGATTATCATTAATTACCACACCATACCATTAACTCATAATGGTGGGACAAGATACTTCAATCTTTCCCTCTTTGGTAATTGATGATAACCATTTCAATCACACATAAAATGAATGTTGATAAATGTAACACGATATGAGTATATATATAAACCACACAAGTTATATATATACTCACACCACGAGTATGCGAGAACTACACAAGTTCTACATATTCAAAACATGAGTATACGAGAACTACATAAGTTCTATATACTCACAGCATGAATATTCAAAACTACACAAGTTTTATATATTCGAAACATGAGTATACATGAACTACACAAGTTCTATATACTCAAAATATAAGTATACAAAGACTACACAAGTTTTGTATACTCATACGAATATGTTTCAAAGTAAGGATCCCAAATATATGAGGTAAACGGAATATGGATCAATACTAATGAAACCACAAAATATAGAATGAGCTCCCCCTAAATGTGTGCATACACAAATGTGTAAATAGAAACATATGCACATATTCAAGTTATACTTATGGTGGAGTTCAACCTATATTTTGGATCCGAGGAGTGCAACATTATATAAGAGTATAAGTTGAATACATACCTCGTTGAATTTCACCTTTATATCCAAATGAGACTACACACTAGATATAGCAATAGAAATGTTAGTCTCACAATTAGATTTGTCATTAATCACCAAAACACTCCATTAACTCATAATGACGGGTCTAGACTCTTCAGACGTCACTAACTTCAAAATTTACAATGGCCAGGGGACTATTCTTGAGTGTCCCGAGGGGATTGATTTCCGTTATTTCCAATTAGCGACCATGTCCCTAACAAGACCAGAGCAGTGTACAGGGGGCGTTGTGATGCGGTGGTTGTTCCACACATTCTATTTGGACCATGTTGTGTGAGATTGAGTTGTCTTGCCAACCGAGCATCGCAGGGCACATATTGGGAGTTAATGCAGCTCAAGGGAACAAGGTCATGGCAGTCATATGTACGTAGGGCGAGGGAGGAACAGTGGGATTTGGTCCTTATGGCCCAGGCATATGCCAAACCTGCTTCTGCATCGGCGGCTGAACAAGAAGGGGGTAGTGATGTCAAATAAGAAGTCAGGGACTCCAGCCACAGCGCGGCGTACACAATGGCAGAAGGTCCGGAAGTTACTGATGCTGTCGATGAAGACCCTATGGAAGGAGCTCCTTCCGTCAAGTAAGCTAGTGGGCTTGCTGACGAGGGTGAGGAATTGGAAGCTCTAGTCTAAAGGATAGATCTAGAATACCATGACTGCATGACATTGCCAGAAGATGAAGGACCCGACGATGAGGATGCTGTGGAACAATGGGCGAATCCATCTGAGGGGAACACATACTAGTTCGACAACCTCATCGTTAACGAAGGCTCCCGTGCGCCGTATGAGTACGATTAGAGCGAGCTTAGGCAATGAGCTATGTACAAATGCAAGGAGATCATGCAGGCGGCAGTCAAATTCTCAACCTTGTCGGTGCGGTATACATTCACAGTCGTTAAGTCCAACCCAAGATGCTATGACGTGAAGTGCGACATTAAGGAGGGATGCCCTTAGTGAGTACATGTATTTCAGCCTAAGTGGGACACATACTGGAAATACTCTATAGTGGTCCCTCACACATGTGTCGTTGTTGAATCAGCGCAGTCCCACACGAACCTGTCATCAGGCTTTATCGTGAACATATTGTATGGTGAGATCGTAGATAATCTAGATTTTGAGCCACAATCCATCATTCGGGCAATTGAGATAATGTTCCAGCATACAATTAGCTATGAAAAGGCATGGAGGGAGAAATAGAAGGCATCAGAATCAATGTTCGGTATGTTCGAGTACTCCTACCATAACCTCCCGGCCAACTCCAAGTCATACAAGACAGGAATCCTGACACTCATGTCGACATTCGAGATTCCACGCATCCGAAGTGGGGCAATAAGAGGGTACTGCAGCGAGCATTCTTCGCCTTTGGTCCATATATCGATGTATTCCGGCACTACCATCCAATCTTGTCCATGCATGACACATTCCTTGCTGAAAATTACAAGGGTCAGATACTGACTGTAATAACGACGAACAGGAACAATCAAGTTCTTCCTGTGGGAACCTCATCCAATGCACCCGCCCGAGGCGGTCGACAAGACGGACGTTGATGTTCATCTTGTTGAAATGTGATGCTCACCACGGCCGTAATCTCATTTTGATTTGTCAAAAAACTCGGTGATGATGTTGTGGTGAATGTTTTGTAATATCAGTGTGATTTGTCGACAAAACATGTGAGGACATTGCGCTAAATGTTCTGTAATATCGTTGTGATTTATCCACAAAATATGTGGTAAACAATAGACAGTAAAAAAACAAATAGAGGTCTCTGTCGCCATTTCAACTGGCGACAAAGACCTCCCTGCGTTGTTCTCGTCCCTGTAGACAATGCCCAGGCTACTGTCCCTTTTTGGAATGGTGACAGGAATATTTCGCCACTTCAAATGACGATAGTGACCTACTTTTGTATTTTTTGACTATTTATTTTTGTAAATTTTTTTTAAAATAATATTATTTCAAAAAAAATTATATGTGTCACAACGCATGTGATCGATTAGCATGTAAAGTGTCCAACCTGTAGGCATGCATGTCCGCAGCAGCAGGAGTACTCTATGCGTTTGCAACATGCACAACTTTTTTACCGTATTAGCACTGTTCTAACACGTATTTGCAAAAATGGCAATAGTAGGTGTGCGTATTTGCAAAAATATCACACCGGGCCGCATGGCCACCGTGCGGACGATGGACGTGCCAACACGTACCCAATCCCGCAAGGCCATCGTGCGGGCCGCACGGCCACCATGCGGCGTTCCCCTGTTCAGTCGGCGGTCACTTTTTCTCTCTCCTACTGGATAATGTTGTCAAGGTGAATTTTTAAATATAGAACATAAGCTGAAAAAATTATGAAATTATTTGAAGAATTTTGAAATATAGCATACTTGCTTGTGTAATTGTTTCAGAATTTTTTGAGCTTTTAATTTTTATCTCAAATTCATTTAAGTATAATGTTTGTAGGATTTTATAAATATAGAAAATGGGCTCTAAAAATTATGACTTTTGTTTCGAGGGCACCTTACGCACTGGACTTGATTTTGTAATATTTTATACAATTTTATATGCGTTATGAAATTGTCTAAAAAAAGAAGGGTTTAGGTCTCAAATATTTGGATTTTACATTTTGAAAATTAGGTTTTGATGAATTCCTACACAAAGTACTTATAACGGAATAGGCTTAGCCATATCTAAGAGAATTTGGATCTCGGATATTAGGGTTTGGGAATCACACAAAGTTCCAATGAATTCGAACACAAATGTAATACTTGT
Source organism: Hsuehochloa calcarea (assembly GCA_036346395.1). Lineage (NCBI taxonomy): Eukaryota > Viridiplantae > Streptophyta > Magnoliopsida > Poales > Poaceae > Hsuehochloa > Hsuehochloa calcarea. The sequence continues at coordinate 71,827,841 of CM070594.1, read as the reverse complement.
AACCATTCCGAAATGTCGTTAATTGCTAATGAAAAAAAGCTACATTGCAACTCTATTGAAAATATCGATATACAGTATGGTGTAGCAGTACACACGACATACAAAATATTACATACAATTATAGCAAAACAAAATATAAAAATAAATATACCAAAACAGAATTGCGTAACACATGGCTCACTCAAATCGAGCCATCGCTCTCTCGCTGCGCTATGCCTCGGTGCAAGGCGTAGCCTTGTTTTGCATTGAGCATGTACTGTGGGATACGTCAGCCAGTTCGAAGAGCGCATGCCAGATTGGAGCGGGTACAAAGACCGTTGAGTATGTTGAGTGGGCAGAGGTGCACCAGTAGGCTGACTCAAGTGAGTCTGGTAAGCGTCGATGTCCCCTTGCTGAGACATGGCGAACTGGGGGCCACCTGTAATGAATTCTTGAACGACGGATGGTATAAATCCACTCCCGAATTGTCCACCCCCAAGGTACCATGTCTGCAACTCCGATCGTGCGGAGGAGCTCTGACCTTGGACATACGGTGGGCCAGCCAACCCGGAGGAGCTTTACCATGTGTACGCTCCAAACCCGGGCTTCCATTGTCCAAACTCTGGTGCCCTTTACTACTCCATGGTAGGAGCTGGGAGGCCCGTATTGTCATCATTGGTGGACGTGAACTGGCTATCACCCCCACGGTCAACCGAAGGCTGAAAGATGGAACGATGTTAGTCAAAATAAATACTCTAGACGTAAACTTAGAATCTCGTACCTCCTGGATGTGCAGTGTAGATGACCGAGGGGGAGCGCTAGTCTGTGTATCGAACGCCGACGGAACATGTGATGCATCCCGACGGATATGTAGTAGGAGAACGACATGTCATTAGCAGAACATAAGGCACAACCAAAACATATAACGTAGATTTGTAAATAACTTACCTCCCCGTCGATCTAGCCCGCGGATGACTGACGGGAAGCACTACGACACCGGCCAGGCTCGCTAGGTCGTGATGACCTAGCGGGTGACCACGGTCCCCCCACCTGATGCGCACCCCCCACCTGATTCCCGGTGCGCAGGACATCGTTCGTCGGACGACCGCAGCTCAAGTTCTTTATTATCTTCTTCAACTTCGTGAAGATGTACTTGAAAGTTTTCAGTAGCCCCGGTGTTGTGTCCGGGCTGCGGATGGCGGTCTCCGATGCACTGCACCCGCTCCAACTGAATTGACATACATAATATATTTAGTAACGAAGAGTACAAATATCATAAATGAAACGCAAAGAGTTGTCACGATCGAACGAGTGGTAGAGGCTCTCGTGGTGCGTCACCAGCTCCGGGCGCTCCGGTGGAAGAAGGATGAGTCTGAAGCGCGACCGTACGTGTGAACGTCGTAAGGACACTGCTCCTACAATACCTCCAAGTGTGTCGTCTCAGTCCATGCCACAGTCCACTCGTGCTGGACTACTTGCCCGTTCGCAATCCTCCGACCGCCTGTAACATCCCAATTTTTATGAGCTTTAAAAATCTTTTGAATAGTTACTAGTTGGAAAATTCACCATTTGATTTTTTATTGAATTTATTTAAATCTTAATATGGACTTTTAACATCAAAATAATTTAATGTGATTAATCCCAACATCAATAATTGTCAAAACTATTTTATTTGGATATATTTTTTAGAATTTTTGGAATTTTTTTGAGTTCATTTGCTATTTTCTAATTGCTATTTGGATTTTCTGGTATTTTCTAAAAATAAAAATCAATGTAAATCCTCCGGAACAATGTCGGGCCGAAACCCAACAATATTCCCCATGCCCAAGATCTTTTGCGACCCGATTCGCCCAAGACCGTGCTACTCACGACAGTGGACCCACTGTCGGTCTCTCTCTCGCCCGCGCGCTCCCACCCGCTTCTACCGACACGTGGCTCTGAGCGCTGATCGAACGCACCCACCTCGCGCCTCCCCGTGCCGCTGCCAGGTGAGTCCCACCGCCTTCGTCGTCCTCCTCGCGTCGCCTTCCTCCTCACGCACGCCTGCTCTCGCCGCCATTGACAGAGCTCAAGCTCAAAATGGCAATGACGATTTCCAATTAAAACCTCCGAGTTTTCTGCACCAAATCGTATCCCTGATTCTCCCGCACCCATATCTGCTGCCAATCGGGATCAAAACAAACTCTATCTCCGTTTTCAAATAGGAGTCCGAATCGACCCGATTTGGGATGTTCCAAATCCGTGCCACCCTTTCCCTATAAAAGCCACCCTAGGGTTTGCCCTTGCCCCCGCACCCCAGAGCAGCCACTCACCTCGCCCCGATCGCTCGTGCCGCAGCAAATTAGAGATTTAGGGTTTTCGACCGAGCTTCTTCTCCGACGAATTTCGCCGCCGTCGTCACCGCCCTTGCCTCACGGCTACGCCATTGTGATCAGCACAGCTCGAGCTACCTCGTGCGCCCCTCCCCGCTGCCGGAGAGTCGCCGGAGCTCCCGTCCGACAACAGCCGTGATGTCTCCTCTGCTCCGAGCTCACCGCCAGTCGCCACCGTCACTCCCAGCTGCCCGTAAGTGCACCCCGAGTGCGCAATATCGTCAGCTATCCTCAGGTACCCCTCGCTGGCGACGAGTCGCCGCCGTTCACTAGAACCAACGGTTCCCGAGCGCCACCGCCGTCGGGCTGACGTGGACGTCCACGGGTGCAGCCATCTCAGCGCCTGAGCCTACGACACCCATGTGTCGCTACATCAGCATCGCGTGTGTGCCCGCGTGGCTAGTCCACCGCGTCCAGATTTCCTCGGTTCGATAGACTCAGTCCACCGTGAACCATCTCACTGACATGTGGGTCCCACATGTCAGATTTTCTTTCAATTCTTTTATTTTCAGAAATTCCTTCGCTGACGTCAGCATTGCACAATAATCTGATTTTTCTTTAGAGAAATAATTCAGAAATTCTAATTAAATTCAAAAATAGCATTTTATTTAGATTCAATCTTCCAAAGCCCATATCTTTTGCATCGAATTCCGATTGAGCCCATCCAAATTTATAAATTTATATAAATTCGAGATCTATTTATTTATGATTTTTATTTAATTTTTGGAGTTTGTTTTGCCTCTATTATTTATTTATTTCATTTGCGAGTAGACGTTAATTCTTCGGGGACTTTTGAAGAAGAATGAGTGCCTCAAGATCAAGATCAGTACCAAGACCTATTCCAAGGCAAGTTATACCTTTGATCATATTGAACCCAGTTTTTAAAATACTTTGTTTCAATGTACTGCATTCTTTTTTAAGTACTTATTTAAATGCTTTTGGGTTTAGTTATTAATCCAAATTGTTATGTCCACCTTGCTTATTGTTATGCCATGATCTTTTGTCACCCTAGGTTGGTTCACTATTAGTTAGTATTATTGTAGCACCAACGTGGGTTGGTTAGATACGAGTAGAATGCTTAGCCATGCTACGAGTCATCATTTCATATGAGTTACAAATATAAACTTGACTAAGTGATTATGGGACTGTGTGATAAAACGGTGTGTGCTGTGTACTATTACTCGTTGATGGCATACGTTGCACTTAACCAACAGGGTGGGAAAAATTTAGACTGAGGCAAGTGGTGGATACTGTGTGATATGGTGGAGTTGTGTGTTGGGAATGATAATATGTGTGATTTAGTTAGAAATTAAAAATCTTGCCTTGGTTAATTAAGGACTCAACTTTGTGCGCCATTGAACTGAGCCTTACTGTACAACCACATGCCTTGTATGGGACGGGCTTAACTTAGTAGGTTATAGAATCTTGCCATTGACAACTCAGGTTGTAGGTTAGCTGTGTGATGGGTGGAGATGTGGACTTCAAGATAGGTCACATCGCGGGACGGTTCGCCGCATCCCTGTCCAACGGTGTGTGTCGTACCAAATGTTGTGTGTATCGGTTGGACGACAGTAAAACACATCAGGAGTGTCAATGTTTAAGATGAAGTTTATGAAAGATTTTGTTATGGTCGGTACTAGCTACACTGATTGTATATTGTGGGTAAATTGCACAATCTCTGCATAGAATTTAATCAATCTAGTGAGATAGCCGCGTCCACGGTCATGGACATGCTCAGGGATTTCACACGAGGGATATATTTTTATAAAAATATTAGGAAGGTTCAGCTGTGTCAGACAACTTGTATAGCTGTGTGAATAACTTGTTTAGCCTATGTGTATTTATGAAATCAAATGATAAATTAATATTCTTTATTTGTTTTGAATTATGTTTTCAATCTATTATTTGTATTCAATTGCAAATGTTGCATTTCTGCAAAATAACCATAGAAGCCATTCCTTTGGAATAAGCCATCATCTATAAATTGCATTTTGTGGTATGACTTACGAGTATTGTTGTGTACTCATACTTGCTTCAAATAATCAACAGAAGTGGAGGACTCTTCGCCTGCATTTGAGGAGGAGTTATACGAAGGTGTCGATCGTTAGGGTCTCGATCCCAGTCAGTTGCCTATGGTGAATTGATAGGATTCTGCTAGAGTTTACTTCCGTTCCGCTGCTGCTATTTTATCTATTGTCAGCCCCGCGTGGCTTAATAAATGTAAACTCGATCATAAAGTCAAAACCATTATTTGCTATTCAAATTAGTCGTTTATTCTATTAATCGTCTTGTGTGGATCGATATTCATCTATGTTGACACTGTGTGCACTAGCGTGGTCCTAGACTAGTGCAGAATATACAGAGGGTCCAGAATTGCATTTTTTGGTCCTGACAGAGGTGGTATCAGAGCTATCCTGACTGTAGGTCTTCACCTTAGTTAGATCGATCATCTTAGAGTGTCCAAACTAGTTTCTAAAAGCAAATCAAACTTGCAAGATTAATTGAACTCCTTAACTCTTCTCATATCTCTCTTGACTCAACTATTACTGAAATTCTTTCTCTTCCCGTTGTTTTAAATTGTACTTACCCTCTTGTCTGTCTTGTCAGATGCCTCGTCTTCAGAACTATGGTGAGTGCAAGGGAGGACTTGCCGCTGAGCTTTGGAAGCTGTTACAAATGCTTGGAGGATTCGACCGTTCGGTGTACCGTGGCAGCACTTGGGTCGTGAACGGCCAAGACCATGGAGTGATCTGCCGCTTAACCATCTACGCCAGGAAGAACACAAAGCAAGCCAACCCCTGAACATTTTGGCTCGGAGGAGTGTCTGGATTGAAGCAATTCAAGAGTCCTCGCGCTTTGCCATCATTAGGATCTGCAATATCTACGCTCGTGAGCTTCGAGACACCGTCTTTCGCTACCACCCTCGCACCTCCGCAGTGGATCTTTCGGCATGTTATCCGTATATGGAAGGAAAAGGCAACGTCACTGTCGTGCATCTTGCCCAGTTTGCCGCTGCCCAGGAAGAATCGGTGGAGTTGGCCACCACAGAGCTGGAATGCGCTTATGAGACCTTGCAGAGGGCGGAAGAAAGGATCGCCATTCTGGAGGAAACTCTCTATGGTCAGCACGAGCACGAGGAAGATCCTGAAGAAGAAGACCCAGAAGAAGCTGAGGAACTGGTAGATCCAGAAGAGCCAGAGGAGCTAGCTGTGCCTGCACCAGAGATGCCTGTTCTTGTTGCACCAGTCCCAGGGCATCAAGATCAGTTTGCAAGGATGACAGCTCGCTTCCAGGTCTACAGTAGGAGGGAGCACTGTCAGGGCTATGGAGGCTATCTCATTGAGTAGTTTGTTCGAGTCTTTAGGCTTAGTCAGTTTAAGGTTAGGAGCCCTTTAGGCGGTAGTTTATGTGTTTAGCTTTGTTTTTATTTCTTGTGTACAAGTATGAGTTGTAAAAGCCCTTAGTCATTTGGTGCAACCATGCTAAGACCTTAATTAATATAAGTATTTTAGTTGATCTTTCTTGAAGTTGTGTTTGTTGGGTTTTACCTACCCCTGCCTAGTTCTAACTACCTTGTGCTTGCTACCTTATCTAATCCATGGAGCTCACCAGATGGTTCAGACTCGTCATGCTGCTGCAAGTGGTTTCGGTACCCCCGTACCAGAGGGCAATAAGCAGACCCCCGTAGGAGCAGTTCCGCCACAAGCACCTTCAGTTGACCTACATAATTTTGGAGCATTCATGGAAGCTCAAGCTCAGCTGATGTATACAATGATGAATCAGATACAGACTATGAACAACCAGAACAACAACAACCACCATCACAATGAAACCCCAGTCGCTCATGGTCACCACGGGCCATCCAAGCTAGCCGAGTTCATGAGAACTCGTCCACCAACTTTTTTCAGGCATGTCTCACCAATGAAAGCTGATGATTGGCTTCGTATTATTGAGAGGAAGCTGTGGATCACCCAATGCAGCGATCGTGAAAAGGACTTGTATGCTACTCACCAGATGGAAGGCATAGCTGTCGAATGGTGGAAAAACTTATGTGCAGCGCATGAAACCTAGAAAGAGTTCTCGATTGCTTTTCGCCAGTACCATGTACCGGAAGGGATTATGGATTTGAAGAAGGATGAGTTCCGTGCTCTCAAGTAAGGAGGAATGTCAGTGACTAACTACCTCAATAAATTCTCTCAACTTGCTTGCTATGCTCGTCAGAGTCGTTTTCTAAAGGGATTGAACACTGGACTGCAAGTCAACCTGATTGCCCACACCTTTCCAGATTTTCAGGAGTTAATCAAAAAAACTTTGATTCTGGAAGATAAACGTAAGGAATTGAAGATAACCGCAAGTGCAGAATGGCCCAGCAAGGAGGTCACCAGCCACAGCTGAAAGCAAGAACGGTTCCACTATAATTTAACCGTTTTCCCCCGCAGACTTCTCTAAGAACGCCTGCACCGACCTCAGCACCTCGTCCAGTTGCTCAGAACTTTCGCAATTCCGTACCAGTCAACCCCAATCCAAGAAGCAACCCACAAATGGACCTAGAGTTTGTTTCTCCTGCCGTCAGCCAGGCTACTTCGCCAACCGATGTCCTCAGAATGGAATAATAACCCCACTATGTTTCAACCTTGGAGCTACACCATCTAAAACACTAGCACAGAACAAGAATCAAGGAGCACCTCAAGTGGTCAGCCAATCTGGAGGAGCACCACAATACGTGGCCAGAGGTCATGTCAACCACATCACTCTAGAGGAAGCTCAGGAAGCACCCGACGTCTTATTGGGTAAGTTTCTGGTAAATTCAGTACCTACACCAGTTTTGTTTGATTCTGGAGCTTCGCATTCGTTTGTTTCTGGAGTTTTTGCAACCAAGAATAATTTGAAAGTTAAGCCTCTTAAGCATACTCTGTTAGTCCAGTCGCCTGAGCATAGCTAAACTCTAAAGTAGGATAGGATGTTTATGAGTTAAGGTACTCATAACTGGAGTTGAGTTTCTAGCCAATCTAATTGTATCTTGTGGGTAAAGTGTACAATCTCTCCAGAGTGTTTAATCAGTCTATTCGGATAGCCGCGTCTACGGTCATGAACATGCTCGGGATTTCACACAAGAGGTAGATTTTCATAAAAATATTGGGAAGGGTCATCTATGTGAGATAATTTGTGCAGTTGTGTGAATAACTTGTTTAGGCTATGTGTCTTTGTGAAATCAAATGATAAATTAATATTGTTTATTTGTTTTGAATTATGTTTTCAATCTATTATTTGTATTCAATTGCAAATATTGCATTTCTGCAAAATAACCACATAAACTATGCCTTTGGAATAAGCCATCATCTATAAATTGCATTTTGTGGTATGACTTGCGAGTATGGTTGTGTACTCATACTTGCTTCAAACAATCAACAAAAGTGGAGGAGTCTTCGCCTGCATTTGAGGAGTTCTACGAAGGTGTCGATCGTTAGGGTCTCGATCCTAGTTAGTTGCCTATGGTGAATTGATGGGATTCGCTGGAGTTTACTTTCGTTCCGCTACTGCTATTTTATCTATTGTCAGCCCTAGGTGGCTAAATAAATGTAAACTCGACCATAAGGTTAAAACCATTATTTGTTATTCAAATTAGTCATTTATTCTATTAATCGTCTTGTGTGGATCGATATTTATCTATATTGACATTGTGTGCACTAGCGTGATCCTGGACTAATGCATAATACAGGGGTCCAGAACTACATTTTTGGATCCCGACACCGCCCTCGATTGCTTGTATTTTCAGAAGGGTTGATGATAGAAAAGAAGACAAAAAAAGTAAACATTACTCGGATGAAGTTTGACTCACAAGTGTGCGGCTCACGGCAGGACCCTACTGTCCGAAGGGGGCAGGACCTGGTACAAACCAAACTGTCACATTACGCGTTACGCGCGCGTAAGGCGCCACCATATGTGTGAATACCAGATGGCTGGTCGTCGCCCAAAAACCGACGTCCTGGGTGCATTGCTGAGACAACCCGTGTGGCGCTACCGTCTGTATAAAATATAGAGTCCATCGAGCCCAGATGATGTCATTGCTGTGCAACAACTTGAACTCGTCATGGAACAATGACTAGCATCTCGCCGGTCTGTCCTTGGCCCAGCGTACACGGGAAGCAGCCGACCGTAAGCCTATTGTGTGCCCATATATCGGGTCATCGAACTCGCCGAACGGGTGTACTGCTCTCTTGAAAGTTGGCCACCCAACAGGGAAGTGTTGCCAACTCCACAGCTGCAAGAGCATGTAGCAAATGGCCAAGTTGTGGATAGCTGCGGTGCCACGCCGCGAAGCGTCACACAACCCCCGGTATGTGGCGCAAAGGACAACTGATCTCTAACTATACTAAGGCATCTAGCTAGCCTCCGCGTGAACCAACAACTCGGCGATGCGGACGAAGCAGGGGTAGCAAAAATAGCCATTTGTGGTTGGAAACTAGACTCAACCAAAGAGCAAAAGAAGATAAGCAATGATGTGCGTCCTAACGACATCGTCAGGTGCATCCTGCAGACATTGACTGAAATGCCTTAGCCAAGTTCGGGGGACGCCGCCTACACACTCCGGGACAGCTAGGCCGAACCGAAGCTCCAGCCTGGCCTTCCAGTCCACCGGCGGACGACCTGAGTGCCTCATCCCGGATCGAGAGACCGATCAAGAACGAGACGTCCTGCAGAGTGACCGTCATCTCACCCACCGAAAGTGAAAGGTGTGCGTCTCCGGCATCCACCTATCGACAAGTGCCGACAGCAAACTAACGTCTAGGGTGATCCGGTGTCCGACGGAGAGCAGCGTCACAAGGAGCAGCAAGCCCGTATCCCGGAGGATTAGGACGTAGTCAGCGTCCAGCTCCCAGTAATCTATCCCCGACCGAAGTAGCAGGGGCGGAGGGCCATCTGCGTCACCAACGATTCACAACTTGCATCGGTGGTCCTCATCGTAGAAGTATTCCAAAAGCGTCGGTAGAGACATGGCTTGCAACACATGGAATAGACAGAATAGATGTTGATAATGACGATATAATAATGCAAATAAAAATTACAACGAAATGAATACTACAAATTAATGTACACTAATTTAGTAGTATAAAATTAAATACAGCTATTTAAACATGACTAAATTAACTAGAGCTAACTAAATATTGAACCTATGTTACGTACTGGCAATTAAAAAAGCATGCATACATTGTTATATAAATCCTACATGGTCATATACATACAATGAATGATATATTAAATGAATACATGTAACATCTTTACTAAACCAAAATTTTATTTTTTGTTATTTTTCTATTTGCAGTCATTATAAACTTCAACTAATTGTTTAAAATAGTTAATTATGACTAATTATTTCGTAAATAAATAGCGACGCCTGCATACATGAATACATGAATATGTTAATCCTTGTTCTTATTTTTCTATTTGCAGTCATTATGGATATTTAATCCCTGTTCTTTCCCTTTGCTAAATAAATATTAATTGTATACACATGTGTTGATTGCATGATGCATGCATACATGAAAAACTAGCAACTACTTGTTTGCATGGCCAACGGTGCATGCATCACATGATATTTTGTAAACTACAAATTACGGGTTCATAATTAATTAATTATGTAACATTAATTTAACTACAATAATTCCAAAACGACTTATTTAAGTATGTCTAGAAAAAGACAAACAACTAGGTATAAAAATAATACTATTAACAACGCAATTAATAAAGAATTTAGAGACAGGGACATAAATACCTGCTAATGTGGCTGCAAATGACAGTGCTTAATGACTTATATAAGTACTTAATGATAGAGAGAACTGAGAGAGAGACGACGAAACTTAATCGCTCTCGCTCGCTATTTATAGGACCTGCAAGCCGAGAAGCTATAGCATGCATGAATGCATGCATATGCAGGAGACAGCGAATAGACAAGGGTGATAAAGATTAGATGGAGGTGACAGGATCAGACGACAGTTTTTTCGATGCAAAGCAGCCACAACGATGCAATTGACAGATAGAGGGAGGGCCTGCCTCAGAGGTTTGTCCGAACGACACGTGTCCCTATTTTTTTCTGTTTTTTTCTTTCTCGCAAGAATCGAAGCACTCTAGAGGGAGGCTAGGTTGGCCACTACATGGTGGCCGTGCGGGTATGGAGGCCACCGCACGGTGGCCGTGCGGGAGGGGCGAAGGTGACGCCGCTTGGGCGACGCCGCACAGTGGCCTTGCGTAATTGGGTACATACCAGCACGTCTGTCATCCACATAGTGACCCGGCGATCCAGGACGCTATTTTTGCAAATACGCGACTACTACAGTCAGTTTTGCTAAGTGCACATGCGAGGTACGTACATAACCGTAGACAGCTACACATGCGCCAGGAACATACGTTGTGAGGGCAGCTCGACTTCGAGGAGTGGAATGCCAAAAGGGGACGCGAGATCCGGGAGGAGGATCGTCGGACTGAAGAGCACAACGAGCGTATCCGCAGGAGACGCAGGCCCATCTCGAGGTGTGCAGGCGCAAAGAGCGCGAGGCACGCGAGAGGGAGCGCGAAAAAAGCAGGAAATGGCAGCCGAGGTCAGGGCGGCCGGTGAGGAGTACAACGCTGAGCTCGGAAGGAAGGGTAAATAGCCCCGGTCCACACAGTAGGTCGGGCCATTCTGTAGTAGTCCCCCTCCTACTAGCCATGTTTTTTACTATCCCCTAAAGGCATACGTACTTACATGGTCCGGAGGCTTGTGTCGTAATATACCGTAGTAGTAGCGTGTGTGACTAAACCAATTAGCCGAACCAACATGCCATGTGACCACATGTAACGTGTTTCTGTCCACGGACTGCAATATAGTTATGATTTTGTGCCTCCGCTGATCCATCAAAACAATACTATATTGCAAGTATGCCTCTTCTGTTGGAATTCCAGAAATAATCATTCACATTGACATCGATTCTTCTATGTTTTAGAGCATCTTCGTAATCACAACGTTCTCAGCACCTTTAGTTAAGTTCTCAGCATCTTCGAAAATATGATCAAGAACCATAGCGACTAAGAGTATTCATGTGGTACTAAACTTCACACATTTCGAGTCATATGAAATAATGAAACCCTAATTTTCGAAACGTCTCGTCCTAATTTTTCAAACCTAAACCCTGAATTTGTCGAGATAATTTCGGAGCATATAAAATTACGTAAAATTTACATAATCAAGTCCTCTGTGTAAGGGGTTTGAAAAAAAAAATCATAATGTTTGGACCTCTGTTTCTATATTAGAAAATTTATACAAACATTATACTTAAAAGAATTTTACAGAGAAAATAAAAATGTGAAAAAATTACAGAAGCAAACACACTGTGCCAGGAGACTCTACAAAAAATTTCATAATTTTTGAGCTTATTTAATATATTTAAAAATTCCTCAAAAAATATTATTAAACAAAATTTCCAAAAAAAAATTTGAACACTGTTGTTGGGGGGTGGGCCACCCGTCACCGTCGACGGCAGAGAGTCTCTGCTGCCATCCCCGCACGGCGACAAGTGGGCACAGGGCACGGATCGGGAAAGACTGCTGCCGTCAGGACGGCGGCAGTATCTCTCGCATCGCCCCGCACGGCAGCAAGTGGGTACGGGGTATCAGATCGGGAGTTTATGAGATATAAGGGTTAATTTTAGAGTTTTCTAACACTGTACAGCCAAATAAGTCTAAAATTCTAGACGGCAGCAGGTATTTGCTACTGTCCCGCACGGCAGCAAATGGGTACAGGGTATCAGATCGGGAATTTATGAGATATAAAGGTTAATTTTAGAGTTTTCTAACACTGTACAGCCAAATAAGTCTAAAATTATACTCGGAGCAGTTCCGCGCCACTAGCGCTCGTTCGAACGCGCGCTTACACGACCTGGCGCGCCTGATCGCTTCATTGCAGCAGCCTTGCAGGTGAGCCGGCCGGCAGCAATCAAGGCCCAGAAGGCCAGGGCGTCCCGGGCCGTAGTGTGCGGTTATCCATTTGACAAAAAGCGTCACCTCGGCTAGGCACCGATCGACCGACAGGCACGTACGTGCGCGTGGGTGGCACGTACAGTCGGTCCGCTGTGCCCGTGCACTCTGCCAGAACGGTCGATTTGTCGGGGACTTTTACCTCAGGTCATCGGTTCGCAAGACAATGGTACGGGCACTGAACCGCCCGATTTCAATGCGGGTACGAATGTATGTAAAGGCATCAACAGTGTAGGGTGTCACTACCAATTTTTAAAAACCGTACCATAGGGACGCTAACTTCGTCTTTTTCCCTCTAATTACCTTTCGCTCTTTCAAAGATGGGTCCCACCACAACATTAAAATTGGCAACCCCTCCTTTCTTCACTCTCCCACAATTCCCCACCCACCAGCGCCTACCGCTACATCTGCTTGCAAAAGCACCCGCCGTCCCCCTTCGCGCTGGCCACCCCGCCTCCTCCCTCTACGCGGACCACTCCCGCCCCCCTCCCCTCCCATCTCCCGTGACTCCCCAGCCCACCAGCTCCCAAGTATGCACCCGTCGTCCACCCACCATCCCCCTTTGGGCTGGCCACCCCACCTCCTCCCTCTACGCTGACCACTCCCGCCTCCCCTTCCGCGCTAGCCTCCACCTCCCATCTCCCACGACTCCCACGACTCCCCCAACCCGTCGGCTCCCACGTATGCACCCGCCGTCCCACCATCCCACTCCGTGCAGGCCGCCTTCTTGCTCCATCTGTGTTGGCCTCCCCCTCTACTTCCGTCCTCAAGATATGGAGGCGACCCCCCAGGTCTGAAGGCAACACAACCACGACGGTGAAACGACTTCTTGTTCACAACAGCGGTGGGCATGGAGACGACATGTCCTGTATCTCTCCCTTTTGGCGTGGGCGGCGATAATCACAACGACACCTCCCTCCCGACGCGGTTGACGATGGTAGGTGCGTGCATGTAGGTGCATGAGTTCTATTTTAACTGGCATCTATGCCTCGCATGGTACCGGTAGTCTGGTACCTCGCTTGGTACAGATCCCACATTTTGCTATGGCGTGAGGTTTCGGTACCAAGACCCTCTCCTCTTGGTATTGGCAAAAAGAACAAAGATGTGTGATTCGGTGTATGCGATCTGAGAATGCTCAACGGCAATTCCTATTGTCATGATTCACCACATCTAGCAATTATATGGATTGAATACCGCGCAAACCCCCACTATTATTTATGAATATAATGTTGATTGTGTTGCATAAGTGCAGATGGGTTATGTGAAGAGTCATCCCACAAAACATATCAACCACATGTTCTTCTATGCTCATAAATTGCAAAAGATAGACGGAATTAAAGTATTGCATACTAAGTCATATGAAAATCTTACAGAGTTACTTCCAGCTAGGGATGGCAATTGTGCCAGATTATCCGCGTGTCCGGGGCGAATACCCTAATGGAGGCGGGTATAGGCGTCTTTCTTTGCCCACGGGCATGAAAACATGCACAATTCCTTGTCCATCGGGTAAACGGGTATGAGCATTGGTAAGCTCCACCTGTACCCGTTTCGCCCAATTACCCAAATCTACCCACATGTGTAAGAAACTATGTCAATTTGTATTTGTATTTTATTTGTTAAACTTGATTAGTTGTCTTGTCGAACATGATATGTGAATTATGATGAACTTTATTAGTTGTTGAATGTGTGATGCACAATTGATGTGTGAATTATGATGAACTTGATATATGCATTGCTCGCGAGTAACAAGCATGTCCGCGGACGATGGGTACCCACAGGCGGCGATGCATTATTCACGGATAAATGGGCATGCCATGAGCGTAGTGCGGCAAGGTTTTTTGACGTTGTCCTTGCGGGTATGCCCGTGGGGGAATTCGGGGTCGCGGGTATGGGCATGGGTATGGGCAAACACCACCCGTACCCGCTGCAATCGATTGCCATCCCTATTTCAGCGTCTAGCTTTGAAAAATGCATACGTGAAATTGGAATGATGAGACTTAAAGAAGTGCAGAATTCAGGAGGAGAATATTTACAAACTCATTATTGAAACTTGATCACGAAGATCGAGTATCCAAAGAATAAATCCTAGAGATTAAATGAAATTGGATGAATTGTAATCTTTTCCCCTTGAGTTTTTTGAAATTTTTCGGCTAAGGTTTTTAATGAGACAATTCGTACAACACAATAAAATATGTATAATGTACTTTTTCTTAAAAAATTCCACTGGATTTTTGTAGAGTTTTAACGAGATATTAACATGTGAGGATAGGTACCCATGGGGAGTATTGGAAAACCATATACTTGGCCCAGCAACCGGCCCATAGGTGAGCTCCCCATTCAAAGCCCTAGCAGGATCTATAGACTATAAATAGAAGAGTGCTAGTCATTTAAAAAGTTAATCACTTGAAGAATGGATAAAGAAGAAAGAATACCCCTATATCTTTGTCTCTTTGTGTGTTCAATTTACTATTTATTATTGTATTGATCTGTATAATTCTACACTTGTCTATGAGATGAACGATCAAACTGAACTCACCAGCAATAGTTCTCAACACTTGTCTATGAGATGAACGATCAAACTGAACTCACCAGCAATAGTTCTCAACACTAAGTCACGATCTCACTCTTCACGGAGTTCAGGTCCTAGTATTCACCCCTTCTCCACGGCAGTACAAATGGTTAAATAGTTACTTCCCTCGGACTTTTTCAGTATCCAAATTAAAGTTTGGCTCTTAATTTTATACTAATACATTTATAAAATATTATGTGAGTAAGTGGTATTATGAAAGTATTTCTTACAAAAAATCTAACAATATTATTTTAATACGACCAATCTAAATATTTAAAAAATTATTATTAGTTAAAGTTTACCAAGTTTGACTGATCAAAATCAAAAGGGTCAATTATTCCGAAACGGAGGGAGTATGCATAGTAGTACATTCGTTTTAGATGTAACCTATTCTCATCTGACCTGTCAAACTATTTATTGCAAGTAATGGAGCTACCGTAGCTGCTATTCAGCTGTAAGCAGTAAGCTATAGTACATGTTCATCCGGGAAAATTGTTTTTTGCCCTATCTTTGAGGTGATCTCTATCATTTATCACTATTTTCATTACACTAGATCATTTGAAACAAAGTTGGAGAGGCATTCAATTATTTACCATTTTGAATATTTTTATCCCTATTTTCTGCCTCCTCTTTTCTCCTCTTGTGCGGCCCACGTTCGCCTTCGGTTGGTTGACGCCGCCTCCGCCCGCACCATTCCTCTGTCGCCCACTCATCCTCTTCTTTGCTTGCCCGAGCCACCGTCTCAGCCTGGACAACCATCGTTGTTGGGCCACCATCACCTTTGCCTGGGCGGCCGCTGTTCCCACATGGCCACACCGCCACAGGCAAAACCTGAGGGACGAAGGCACAACACGAAGATTGGAGACGAGGACAGTGTGGCAGCACTTATGGAGTGCGACTACCCCTTTCTTCTCCAGCCGAAGCCACGCCACCCCCTCGTTCCTCAAGCTGCACCGCTGACGCCGGAGAAGCAACACGCAGGCGAACAAATTCGGCGACAGCGATGTGGGTGGGGACAACGGATCCGACAACGGCAGGCTCACTAGCAAGCGGTGATGGTGGAGATAGATACAGGCGTGAACTCGAACTAGCGGTGTGGCAACAGTGGTGCAACTCAAGGGAGGAGGGGGTGGCGCGACTTCAGATAGCGGATGATAGCTAGGGCGGAGCGGCCCGTCTGCCATGGCCAAAGCAAAGAAGATGAGAGGGAAGAAGACAAGCAAAAAAATATCCAAGAGCAAAAAAAATAATTATCTTTCTAACCTTGTGGCAGATTATCAAGTGTAGCAAAAATAGTGGCAAATAATAGAAACCACCTCAAAAATGAGGCAAACCATCAATTTTCCCTAAAGATTTTTCTTTAAAAGGAAAAAGAGTTTCGGTGCCAACGTAATGTTATGTCTTCTCGAGTTGATTCAGATCCAGCATGTCCATTTTAAAACCAATGTTCGACAGAAAGCAGAGTATTTCAGTAAAGATTAAACTCCATGCCTCCGATTGGTACGATCTGGAATGTCGAATTTAAAGGTGCGTTTGGTTAATGGGATGAGATTGAATGGGATAGAATAGTACATGTAGGATGTGATCGTCCTGGATAAGATGATACAAGAATGGTGTTTGGTTGGTGGGATATGATGATACATGATTTTGTTTGATTGGTGGAATAGGATGATCCTGGATGGTTCAAGATGGTGTTTGATAGGATGGTTCGTATGATATTTTTTGCACTAAAATATGCTAAGAGTGGTCTTGTTTTGTTGATTAATGGTGTGTTTGGTTCGTTGAATGGAGTAGTCTTGAACCATCCGGTACGGGAAATGGGCTCGTTCAGATATTTAGTTGGTTGAATAGAACTAAACCATTCGGGATGAGATGGTTCAAGAAAAAGAATATTCCATGTTTATGTTGTATCATCCCGTTTGAAAAAAATCCCAACCACACCGTTCACTCGAATTCCAAGGCGCTTGGTGACGTGACGGTTTGATTTACGAGCTTCAAATGATCATATTTCCTAAACTGAGTATCCGATTTGCGATCCGATTGAACCGTTATGTTCCTTATCATTTAATCAGCAAAACAAGACCACTCTTAGCATATTTTAATGCAAAAAATATCATACGGATCATCCTATCCCACCAACCAAACATCATTTTAAACCATCCAAAACCATCCTATTCCACCAACCAAACAAAATCATGTATCATCATATCCCACTAACCAAACACCATACTTGTATCATCTCATTCAAGACGATCACATCCTACCTGTACCATCCTATCCCATTCAACCTCATCCCACCAACCAAACGCACCCTAAATGACAAGGAACACAACGGTTCAATCGGATCACAAATCGGATACTCAGTTTAGAAAATATGATCATTTGAAGCTCGTAAATCAAGCCGCCACGTCACCAATCGCCTTGGAATTCGAGTGAATGGTGTGGTTCGGAATTTTTTCCCAAACGGGACGATATAGCATAAACATGGAATATTCATTTTTCTTGAACCATCTCATCCCGAATGGTTTGATTCCATTCAACCAACCAAACACCTGAACAAGCTCATTTTCCGTACCGGATGGTTCAGCAAGCACCACTCCATTCCACTCCATTCAACGAACCAAACACACCCTAAAAAGACAACTCAACCTGGGATGGTTACAAATATCCCTAGACAGCCAAGACAAGAAGCAACAAATTAAACAGTTGGGTGCTCATAGTTGTTACTTTGCAAGGCGACATAAAAGTTTTATTGCTAAATATACAGAAACACCAAAGCATAATCCTACCAGACATGCTCCCAGAATCAACCTACAAACTTGTTAGGCATGTAAGGCGTGATATCAGCCATCTATTCGTCCTGCCATGTAATATTTTTGTTGATGTGGAAGAGAGAACAAGGATAGAGTAGTTGTCTCAGTAAAGAGACAACCCGAGCCCAACATCACAAAACAACATTATAAGAGTTCATGTCTATAACAAATACCTTTTATGTAAAAATTAAAAGATTGTGAGGTCCCTTATAGACAACTTAAGAGACAAACAATTATAGAAGTTGTTTCTAGTCCTCTAGATGACGTGAAGGAATATATAGACAACAGTCGTCTCTATCTTTATGCATGCCCTTAGTACTAACCTATTGGCTATTACTATAGCCATAAGTATAATTTGCTCAGCAAACTCAAAGGACAAATTACACTAAATGCAAACAAACTGATAATAAAACACATCCTTCACATGGGGCCACTGTGTGTAAACTAGGTGGTTTCTGTAGCACACCCGGTGTCAGTTGGAAGGTTATATCTCTCATTGGTTAATTACATGCATAACTCTCATAATTTGGTAGTTGATCGTGTTAGTTGCATAATTTTAGGATTTTTTGTTTAGAGATAATTTAGTCGTCCTCCATATGTCCTTCATCTATATGAGGATGAGATTGTATCCTTTATCATCAAGCAAAGAAGAAATAAAGAAACTATTTAGACTCCCTCCATCTCAACCAGACCTTAGAGCCTCGATGACGGCAGCATGGCCGGCAGATCAAGGGCGAGTGCCCAACCCTCGGTACTCGGACCCGTACTCAACTAATGCCCACAACAATGCTATATGAAGAACGAGTTGGTGTCATTGTTTCTGAAGGAAAAGCAGGAATCACCACGACTAAGAACCTGTACTGTTAGGGCGCCAGAAACCCTTGGTGGCAACAAGAAATTGTTGCTTCACAATTGCAGTCTTGTAATGCAAAGAACGAAGAACTGGATCCATCTTTCTAATCATTTCTATAGTGTCTTGCAACACACACCATCTACCAGGTCTAAGTATTCTGTCAATTTCCGCTGCTACTTCAATGATATCACACCTAAAATACAAAAACATAAACATAAAGCTTGCTTGCTCTAGTATAGAAGAGAATGTTAGAATCAAGACAAGGTTGTTTACCTATTTGTGAGGCCCTGAAGGAGATAACTCATGTGAAGAAGATCATAAGTTCGTGGATATGTATTAAAAGATTCACACCAGTCATGATATACCCCAATCAAACCTCTGTTGAAAATGATAGGTAAAGTATCTGGCTGGTCAAAGGGTACAACGTTCATAACCCATAAAGGTCGATGAATAAGTGATGCCGCAAATCTGGTTTGAGAAAACAACCATGATAAATATCTCACCATGAAACGAAGCATCTAGCTAGATTGATCATTATTTTTAAGAAAAAGGATCCATGAAAAAAAAACTTGAAGCAAAAGTAATACCAGCTATAGGAATCATGTAAACATATCATCTATCCTTCGAAGAAAGTTAGATCCTTAATTTCAACGAGCTAGCATCCAACCTACAATCTGGGCCTAGAATGCATTGATAGCTAGTAAAGACCAACCGGCTACGCTGTCACTTAAGCATTTCAAGAAGTTAAAACCAAGGTTTGTGAAAATTGATTGTTGGAAACGATTAAACAACAGTATGTTCCTTACTTCAACAAGCAAAGCAATTCCAGAAGGAATGATGAGCACTGGGTTCAGTATCTTAACTCTAGACATCAACAATCAGGACATGAACCAACTAATAGTTGAACAGTATTCAGGAAACAAAGGACAAAAAACTTCACAGGGATCAAGCAGAAGCACTGAAAATTTGAAAGATATTGTCGTGACTTCTGGAATAATCCATGAGTCTATGGCATAAAAGCTCAAATCAATTTTTTCTTACCCTCCAAAACCAGCATTCATGTCCATAACGTTTGAATGCTAGACCAATTAACTGCAAAGTCACTGAAATATACTTCTGAAAGAAGGTCATTCCAGTGCTTTGTATCAGAATCAATTTTTTCTTGAGAAAACTGAGTAGAAGAATTGTCAGGTGTAGTTGAATATCTGATGTTAAGTCTCTCAGGCCAGGAAATGGGCCAACTGTTTCCTTCACCTGTAGTTGACACAGCAGGCAACAAGAGGCAACTATCAAGAGGCGTATACCTGAAGAGGGAAACATTAGAACATTAGTATATTTGGCATTAAAAAATCATACTCTAAATCTTCTCTAAGGCCTATGTTTCAGTAGCCAGGACTACTTGCAGATAGCACAAATCATAGGTACCCCACCAATGCAGCAATTGAAACAGAATGATCCTAGCCACTGGTGGCTATTAAGACTGGCACAAATTATAAGTTCGAACTGTATGTGACATAAAGAAACACAATGACATGTCAAGAAAATGTACCAAGGAGAATGCGATCCCTCCCTCTCAGAGCATAGAGGTGGTTCATTATTTTTCCTTTCAAGGTAGCAAGAATTTGAGGTCGGTTTTTGATAAATAACAACACCAATCTTATTAACATCCTGAGATTTTACCACTGTCCTCCAGCAGATCGATTTGGTCAGAGTAACCATCGCTGCCACAAGTTGAACACAAATAATTAGCAAGAGGTTGATCTCCACAACTCATAGGATATATTTGCAAAATAAACAAGTAACCTAGTTAGTAACGCAAACCTATTTTATGTCACTAAGTGGAAAATGGTGTCCATTTTTTAAAAGTGCTGCCACTTATCACAAGTCATATACGATAACAGTCAAATGTGTTGTAATCATCCAAGCATAATGACCATACTTTTCCTATAATTGAACCAATGGATTCCATCAACTAACATAGCTACTGCATTTTCCACACTCCTCTGTTTTTGTTGGATTCATGTTCTAACTAGCAAGTAGCCAACTGTGTTGCATGCTGACATGATTAAATGTGAAGTATATATGGGACCATACTTTTTGTATCCTTAACATAGGATGCTATTATGTAGGGGCATCAGGTCAAAATAAAACCCAATGCGTGAAACCCTTGTTAACACCAAATTATTTCCATATTCTGTAAACGTGCACAATTTGTTCGAGATACTCATGGTAGGCTGAAAACTTGTGATGATAAATATCATTATGATGGAAAAAACGATAGCTCTTACTAACCATTCCAGTCATCTTCATCTCTTTTGCCACGGCGATAGACAGGTGTCGCAGACCAGATGTAATATCCTCCAGGCCTGAGTACTCTATTGAGCTCCAACAATGGTTTTCCACCTGTATGCCCCAAGTAGTAAATCTTAACTAAAAATGTATGCACACACACGCACACACTTTTTTTTTACAAAAAAGAGTAACTAGAATAAGTGAATCATATTTAAATATCAATATATAGGAGCATAACTATAAGACAATAGCAGGAATGGTTCACAAAGTACTTGCCGTCAGCATGCCAGTGGACCCTACACCTTGCACAATGGATCACATCAAATGCATTATCAGGGAAGGGAAGTTTTTGTGTTCCAATCACTGCCAACAATGCCGGAATTCCACGCTCTAGCGCAAATTGTATCTGAGCTTCATGCTCATCTTTGGGTGCAAAAGACATAGTAATGACATTCCTGTCAAGCAAGTATCCACCAAAGCTGGCAACACCACATCCAACATCCAGGACAGTTCTTGTATGAGTTCCCCATTTAATGTTTGGCATGATCTATTGAAACAATATGCTGCAAGCTGTGAGTTATGGCAAATAAAACAAGGGGCAACATTAAATTAGCAATGTTGAAGTCACAAAATTTCAACTTGCAGTGATTATCCTACGAATGCAAGTACACATTTTCTTTTGACCCACCAGGTCTTGAATGTTAATCTTAGAAAAAAAAATGTCATTGAAAAACTTAACTTAGGCTGCAAAGTTGTCTTACAGTTAAGCAGCACCATGAGCGTGCATAAAAAGATTGATTATTATAATTGTTATAGAACTTATATGGAAATTAACAAGTTTAAAAGTACATCAAGAGCACAAGTAATATCTACCTGTTCAATGAACTGAATGTATCTAGTCACACCTGCTTTAAATTGAGTTCCACCTCCAGGGAAAATAAAATAATTACCAGACTTCCTAACCCAGTTCTGGTCCTTCTTGTATTCCACCAGCTTTGGGTGAGGAACATTGTTATACCAAATCTGAAATTTGCATAGGGAATATGATATCACAAGGAAGCCAGCGATGGTATATATAAAACACACACTAGCATACATGCATAAATTTTCATCTAATGAACAGTGACAGCCTATTATTTGTGCCAAAGGACATCAACATACATACGTAAATTCCAGTGTTCCCTAGGCGCCGCCTGGGCATAGCCACACCGCCGCGACTCGGTCCAAGTCGGAGCTCTAGGCGGGCCGAGCACCTAGCCGGAGCTAGGCGGCCGAGGTGGTCTATGCGGTCTAGAGCGTGCTGAGGCGGATCTAGGCGGCCCAAGGCGGCGCCAGGCGTGCTGAGGCGGAGCTGGGCGCACGGGGAAGAAAAACAGTAAGAAGGTAAGTGGTTGTCACCTTGTGCCTTCTGTCAGAAACCCTACTGTTGCTCTGCTCCCATCGCGGTCACGTGCCGCCGCCTCCTCTGGTTCCCCATCGCGGCCTGCCTCGGCCGGCGCCTCCTCCCGTCGCGTGGCTCCTCCTCCAGGCCCCCTGTCGCACGGCTCCTCCCCGGCTCCCGTCACCGTCGCTCCTCCAACCCCGACTACGAGTAAGGGTGCACGTGAGGGAGAGAGAGCCGTGAGAGAGAATGCGTGTGAGGAGAGAGAGAGCTGCAAGTGAAGACTCGAGACGAGGAGATATTTTGAGGGAAATGGACAGCCGATATTGCTTTAGATCGAACGACCGATATTGTTTACATCGGACGGCCGATACTTGATGTCTGCTTTACATCAGATGGCAGCTCTTCTTCTTCCCCACGCCTCCCTCGCCTTCTTCTTCATCCTTCTTCCTCCTTCCCCTCGCCTTCTTCTTCCCGCCGCCCTTCCCCCTCGCCTCCTTTACTTCCTCACCCGCCGCCTCCGCAGTGCTCCCTCGCCCTGCTCCCCCTCGCCTCTACTCCCTCTGCGCACTCGCCTCTGCTCCCCTCGCCTCCGCTTGAGTCGGCCACCTAGGCGCTAGGCGCCGGTCCACCACCCGACTAGCACCCAGCGCCTAAGCGAACACTGGTGAATTCGCATCTAATGGACAGTATCATGTCCAATGTGCTTTTGTAGCTATTGCCATGTGGATATACACAATTCCGAACTTGACAGAGTATCAAGGCTACATCCCTAGCTAACAGAGTTCTCTATTATGCTTACCAGGTTCTTTTGTACAGATGGGTTGGTAACAGTAGCCCTTTTAGTGGAATAACAGAGAGAGAGAGATGAAACCCTTTTTGCACTGTTATTCTGTTTGGAGGATGTTCAGGTATGCTCATTTTGGGTCTTACGATCAAGGCACTAGCAATGGCAAACCACATTAGCACAACACTACCTCTTAATCAAAGCATAAGAGCACAGATTAGCAATATTAACACTACCTCTTAATCAAAGCATAAGAGCACAGATTAGCAATATTAAATTACTACTAATACGACGACTCCACCATTGTGGAATAAACAAACAAGCAGGAAAACCGCTTCCTCGCTTACCGAAGAAGGCAAGCAGGCATCCTCACCATGTCACGGCTGCGCGGCCACGGCACGGGAAGCCGGTACGCAGCGGGCAGCGGCACGAGGCACCTCGGCCGCGGCGCCGTGGGGCAGTGCCGCTCCCGGCGCTCCATGTGCCGCAGCGACTTAAGCGACTTGACCGCCTTCACGTTGTCCAGGCACGGTATGTAGTCCGCGGCCTCCACCCCCTTCCCCACCTCGCACACCTCCCATGACGGCACCTCCACTGGCTCCTCCCCACCGCCGCCGCCACCTCCCCCCTCTCCATCTCGTTCGACCGAGACAGCGGCGGTGGTCTCGTTAGTGTCTACCGACGCACTCACTTTGGCAGCGGCAGGGGGCGCACTGCGATCTGGCTGGGGAGCGTGGGCGGCGACATCGCTGGCAGGCGCGGTGGTGTCCGGTTGGGGCGGGTCGGCGGCGCCATCGCCGCTCATGTCGGAAGCGGCCACTGGGGTTTCGGGTGGAGATGCGTCGGCGGAGACGGGAATTGGGGTTTGGGGAGGCGAGGAGACGGCGATGGGGGAGGAGGAGGAGGTGGGAGGTGGGAGGAGGGGGAGGAGAAGAAGGGAAGGGCGGAAGGGGCAGGGTTGAAGAGGAGGAAGAGGGAGGAGAGGAGGAAGAAGAGGGAGACGGAAACGGCGATGGGCCGCTTGCGATCGGAGAGGAAGGATAGGGCGGAGGAGATAGACATTTCTACTTCTGGTACGGTAATGGGAAATGGAGCGGAGAGAAAGGAGAGATCACAGCGGCCGGCGGCGACGGCTGCCGTATCCGGGGAAGGAGGTGTGCGGTGTGGTGCTGCAGTTAGAGGTTTTTTGAGATCTGAATACGAATACTCCGGTCTCCGGGATACGAATATGGATATAAATAATATCGAATACGAATACAGAGCGAATACAAATTAAAACTAATATGAACGTGGATATTTTTCAAAACATGAAAACCCTTTAAATTGTATGTCAGAAATTAACGAAAACATATAACTAATTTATTTGATGTAGATATTCATGAAATGTTCATATTTTCAACAACAACACGTAACATTAGCACTAACAAGTTGCATTAACTAGTTCATCACAAATATAACACTTAGTTTACCATATTTAGTGCATAAGTCATAACTCACAAAGTCACAAATCATCACAATTCACACTTAGTTCATCACATACATAAACTTAGTTCACACTAACATTGATCAGTCTAGATGGTTAATCTATACACAAATGATTCTAACATTCCAAAGCATAGTACCAAAAATAAAATTAATAAATTTATTATTTTATTAGATTTTCTGATATTTAAAAGAGTTTTCTTGGTTAAAATAAAATAAAATAAAATCAAATCAAATATTTAATTTCCTAGTTTTCCATGCCAAAAATAAAATTTATTGAAAATTTTTAGATTTTATTGGATTTAAAGTGAAAATGGAAAAAAATCTTGCATTTTTTGGATTTAAAAAGGGTTTTCCTATTTTTTAGTAATTAAAAATAATTTATGTGCAAAAAAAAATCAACTTTAACTTGAAATTAATTTTATTAAGTTTAAAATAATTCAAGAATTTTTTGATTTTTTCTAGAATTTTTAAACTCTATTTGCTATTTTCTAAAAGGCTATTTGATTTATTGTATTTTCTGAAATTCGAAAATCAATTAAAATCTCATTTCTCGTTTGGGCTGAAATACTCTTCTTTTGGGCGAAATCCGGATATCCGACTTGGTCTTATCTAGATAATTTGTATCCGTATCCGCCGGATAGCATGCCTACCGTATTCGTTTCCGACAAAAAATCCGAATCCGTTTCCGATCCGAAAATTATCAGAGAAAAATCCGATCCGAGACAATCCGAATCCGTTTCCGTCCGGGTCGGTCGGAAACTATCCGATCCGTTTTCATCCCTAGCTGTGGGCAATGCGCGGTGCAGGTGGGGAGGTTGTTTTCAACGAAGGAGGAGGTAGTTCAGTTTAGTTTCCTCTGTGTTTTTAGCTACTTTTGCATGTTGATGCCTGATAGCCGTGTATATCTTGGAAGAATTTTTTTAAATAATATTTTTAAAAAAGAAAATTATAAAAATAAATAGTCGACCCAAAAAATAACAAAAAAAGGCTCATATCTCTGGTTCAATCGGTAACAGGTACCCTGCCCCCACCTGTCGTCGGTCTAACTTCCTGTCGCTAGTTCAACTGTCGACGAGTTATCAGAGACGATTGAGCTGGCGACGGTGTGATCGCTCAACTTTTCGAGGTTTTTATATTTGGATTCATGTTCAACTAGCAAGTCTATCTCGCTCCAATTGCGACAGAATCCAAACTATAAAACTTTAAAAAATCACTATAAATCTCATTTTAATTTTAAAAAAATAGAACGAGAGGAGGAGAGGGAGAGAAGAAATGTAACGAAGCTCTGCCAATTCGTCCCGCAGGAGACATAGATAGAGCATCGGATCTGATCGGCCATCTTATAGGTATAATTTTTTTAGAACTTTTACATTATGTCAAAACATTGTCGGTTAGCAAACAAAAATAGCAACATAGAATTTAGTAGATTAGATAAATGTAGTCCAATTATGTAGTACATCATTTGAGCTGTGTACGAGGTAGGTCGAGCGTAATGTAAATAATACTAGTTTTATTTAGCTCTCCATTTGTGCGCAGTAATTATATTGTTAATACCGAAAATAAATTTTTAAGTAGAAAAATAGCATGATATGTTTTAAAATAAAAGGAAAATCCGTAACAGCTAATTAGGGTAGGTAGATCCTAATCAAATTAATCGCAGCTTTATTGCGGTAATTATATTGTTAATGTCGGGAATTAATTTATAACCAGGAAAATAGCATGACATGTTTTAAAATTACAAAGAAAATTCAGAGCAGCTAATTAGGGTAAGTAGATCGTAATTAATCGAAATAATCCCAGCTTTATTTAGCTCTGTAGGGTAGGTAGAGCGTAATCGTAACTTTATGACTTGTCGCATAAATTTGGTTTCTATTTGTGGTTGGTAATTATTTTGCTAATGTCGCTTCCCATTACCTTATTAGATATGTCGTAGTCTTTACAATGTATGCACTGAATTTTCAAGTGTGGCGGACCCAGACCACGCTGCCGGGTGGCCGTACGAGTTGCTTGACCTTGATTGACCTACATCAATGTAGCCACCTCAGTACTATCCTCCCCTAGGAGGGTGAGGCGCCGATTGAGCTTGGCTCGTTGCGGCTGCTGCACGCCCATCAGGGCATGTAGGTTGCACCCAAACTAGGTGCTGAGGAACGTGCCATTGCGATCTTCATGTACACATTTGTGGCCTGACTACTACGTATGGACTAAGATTCGTTCGTAACTTGACCTGACGCAGGTTGAGAGTGGCAGGCCTCCTTCCGCTGGCACGGACGGTGGAGGCGACGTGGGAGGACGACCAGGACCGCGATCCTGGTCGTACGTCCAAGCATTTTCCACACGATTGAGCCATACTGACGGCATTGGTTGACCGATGAGGCCGGAGATGCACATGTTTCACCTTCTGTGCGGAGAGATGGCACCGACGCTGCAGGACGTGAGCTTCCTGACCGGGTTACCTTGCACAGGCTTCCTTGTGGCGGCGTATGAGATCTTGCCCACGTGGCGCACGGAGTTCCTGACAAGGTTCTAGGATGAGCTGCCACTGGGCATCAATTACCACGAGTTCAGCAGCCCGCACGGGCCGACGCTGATGTAGATCTGTCAGTTCTAAGTAAGTCTTCGTAACAATTGTACTCTCACATCAATTCATTTGTGAACCTTGCTGACATGTATATATCTTCTTGCAGCCAGAGCGTATGACGGAGGATGCACCAGACGAAATGGTGGGTCATGCGTCAGTTCGGTATGCGATAGCAAGTCCCAGCCCCCTGGGCGCAGCGGCTGCTAGCCCACGTCCATGGGTAAGTTCGCTCTTTAATTCTTTAGTACAATCTGTGTTACATACATACCAAATAACTATCTTATCGTCCACATGTACACTAGGAAGGGAGTACATGGTACTACCACCTGGGCAGAGAAGATGTTCCCTTGGGTTGAGGACTGGCTCAGCGCCTACACCGACATCGTATTGGAGGATGCTCACTACGACCCTGGGGAGTACGAGGAGTATATGTAGTGGTATGCCAGTCGACGAAGCTTCGCTGCGCCCGGGTCGTGGTCGACCCACTACGGCACGAGACTACGACGTCCGACACGTATTCCACACAGCCGGGCTCCGTATTCCACCATGTGGTACGTATTCAACGATCGACACTTCATATTTAATTCGCTAGATTTAGGTTTCCAACTTGTTGATTACGTGTGCAAGTGGATCTACACCGAGAGGTCCTCGAGTTGACAGCCTTCACGCAGCAGTTGTCGCTGGGGGAGATCAAATGGATCTTACAACGCATCACGGAGAAGGCGGGACGAGGGATCCAGATCGTGACTTGTCGCACACCGAGGGACCCGGTGGACCCACCAGTGCGTAAACGAGGGGGCAACCATGGTGGCTCACGGCCACGGGCTCCTCCCCCAGATGTGGCGGGTGGGTCCTCGTGGTACCGTGGTGGGAGCTCCTCTGAACAGTTTGTAGAGCATGACACATTCACTTCCACTTCTTTATTTCGAACCCCACCAGTTACTAATGACAATCTTCTCTTGCAAGTCCTCCGTTCCACCAATACATGGGGCAGTAGTACGCGGAGTCGTCCGCGGCTGCCTTCGTGCCCCCAGGTATAACTACCTTGCTTGACTTTGTAACATACTATTTCATGATTTTTCTCATAATTGCATGAGTAACGTAATGTTTCACAGGTCATGCACCGCATTAGGACAAAGCATACTTGTCGTATGACGAGATATTCGCTGAGGACTTCGACTAGGCCTCCGCGGGGGCTTCTCAGCTGCCAGGTGCGCCGGAGCTAACCCTACCGACGCAGGACCTCGACGTCGCGACACCACCTCGGCTCCTTGCCCCGGTCGGGTACGTCGGCCGCCTGATCCTTTAATGTACTCGCACCAGCGTCAGGCGCGGCCAGGGGCGACACGCGTGGTACACCCCAAGAGGGGCCACCAGTAGATGTTTGTTCAATCATATCATGTAAATATTGATTTTGTACAATTATAGTAATGGTAGTATAGTGTTTCATTATCTCTTTTTGGCGTGCATACCCCGCACCACTCTCTCTCTACGCCTTGCGACATGACACAACGAGATAGCTTTGAGCAGAGACGTGACCCAACGAGTTAGCTTTGCGCAGAGACGTGACCCAACGAGTCATCTTTGCGCAGAGACGTGACCCAACGAGATAGCTTTGCGCAGAGACGTGACCAAACGAGCCAACTTTGTGTAGAGACGTGACCCAACGAGTCAGCTCTGCGCAGCAACGTGACCCAACGAGTCAGCTTTGCGTAGAGACGTGACCCAACGAGATAGCTATACACAATGCTGCCTCGCGAACGTGAATTTTTGTCAACTGAATTACAATTCAACTACATATGCAGGGCTGCCTCGCCCTATAAGTACTATCCATTCCATGACGGGTTCTCCTACATCAACACTTCAACACAATCTCGCTAAGATGGAGAAGCAATGGGAAGAGATCCGTGAACTTGCAAGGCGTACTGTGGCCCTGGACGAACAAAGGGTGTGTGCCAGGAGGGCACCTCCCCGCAATGATGCCACCCTTGTAGCAGCAACCTCGTCCAAAACATTCCAACCGAGCCTTCGCCGTAAAACACGCCCGAGGGAGACGCCGCCTCTCTGTTGGTGCATAGACCTATGCAAGTTCTTCAAGTCCAAGCGGCGACTCAACCTGAGCATGTGTTACTAGGGTTGAGCGAACTAGTCCTCGGACTATCCCGACCGTCGTTGGGACACGAGTAGCTATCAACAGTCGGTAAGGACCAGTTACAGTATGTTCCCCTACCATTACTTTTTCAAAGTACGCACTAACAACCTCTCCCATCTACCCGTAGTCCCTGGATCCGCTATATGGCTGCCACAAGTGGATCGACCAAGATATTCACCCACACGACCAGTGGCGAATGGACTACGAGGAGTGGGATGCCAAAAGGACCCACGAGATCCAAGAGGAGGAGCACCGCAACGATGAGCAAAACAAGTGTATCTATCGGGAGACGAAAGCTCATCTCAAGGCGTGCAACCGCAGGGAGCGCGAGGCTCGTGAGAGGGAGCGCGAGAAAAAGAGGGAAATGGCGGCCAAGGCGAGGGAGGCCGGTGAGGAGTACAACGCTGAGCTCGCAAGGAAGGATAAATGGCCGTGGTCCACGCAGTAGGTTGGGCCATTCCGTAGTAGTCCCCCGTCCTACCCGCCATATTTTTACAATCTCCTAAAGGCATGTATACTTACATGGTCTGGATGCTTGTGTCCTAGTGTACCGTAGTAGTAGCGAGAATGACTAAAGTAATTAGCCGAACCATCATGCCATGTGACCACGTGTAACGTTCTTCTGTTTGCCTTGCACTTTACCTTCGGTCCATCGAGTAAATTTTCTAGTAACAAAAAGTTAAGATCATGTAAATGAGAACAGAAAATAGAGGAACAAGCACAACCCCAGCTCCTCACACAAGTTGGCAAAGAAGATAAAATCATGCGAATTTGCCATTACTCAAAACTACGACATATCACACTCATATTACATAACGTTGAGCAAAACATCATAATACTTAGTTTTTTTAACAAATGAAAGTGATATTCCAGAACATTGGTAATCACATATTACAATTGTTCGTGCTTTCCCGTGGCAGTGGCCTCAACGTCCCCCACGTGGACTGCCTCGAGTCGGTCGGCCAGATGAGGTCCCCAGCAGCGATGTCCGGAGTGTCGGTGTCTCCTTCGTCCTGAGGATTTTCTCGTCACGCATTTCTTGAAGGTGTGCCCACACTCCCTGCAAATGGAGTACTTCTTCGTATGACATCTGACTTCCGCTTCGTCTATGTCGCTCCTAATGCGTTGTACCTGTCGCTGGCTAACCTTTCCCTTCAGCCTTTCAATCCACGGCCCAGATTAGTTGCTCCCAGGTCGGATGGCTAGTGGAATGGCCAACCAGGCGTAACTATACATCTTCGCACTCCATGTTTGCATCACCGCCTCATTGTTGAAGTAATCAAAGAGGTACCGCCAAGAATGTTGTGCCACCGTGGAATATGCGACCATGATAGGAGAGCGAGGCCTATGCAGAAGAAAGGCTTGTTGCAAGTGCATACGCAACTAGCGCGGCGTAGTGTGCACTCGTGGGCAATCCTCTAGCGGTTCGTCCGCGGCGTCCTTTATCCCGCACATTACCTCGAAGCGAAGCTCGCTTGTGCCCATCTTGAAAGCACGATGCATCTCACCCTTCTTGCTCTTCTCCTCCATGTACTTGGTGATCATGGAGGAGTAGAGTACTTTATCATTTGCCATGGTGAGCGACGCGTTGTTGTTTCTGTTAACAAACTAGTTTGTCGTACCGCAGAGAATTACCTCCACAATACCAACCAAAGGGAGGCACCTTGCGTCGCGCATGACCTAGTTGTAAACCTCAGCTAGATTGGTTGTCATGACACCATATCGAGCACCACCCCTGTCATGCAGCAGTGACCACTTCTCCATAGGCTCGTGCTCAATCCAGTCCGAGAAGCATTTCACCTGCACCCCGTCCTCCTCATCAGACCGGGACCATCTGTGGGTAGTCGTGGCAATGCTTCGAGGAGCCTGGTCAGCGCTTGGTATGGCCCTTTTCGTTGCCTCCCTTCTGTGTGTCTTGTTCCGCTCATCTAGAATCTTACAAAGTGCTTCGAACTTCCGCTACTGGTTCTGGTTGCACAGCCGCTTAAACAGGTTCATCAAATCCTTGTTGCGGAACTGCTTGTAGAAATTTGCCCCAAGTGCCTCATGCACCACTTGCTCTGCAGATCTGCCCATGCAAGTGGTTCATTATCTCCTTGTTGTAGCTGGGTTATTGCACTGAGCAGGGCGGCATGCCGATCATGAATGATGCATATGTTTGGACGGGCGCCGATTGGAAATAACGTAGATCAATTCCTCGGGATCCTCTAGATAGTCTACGGACCATAGTAAATTTTGAAATTGGTGACGTCCAACATAATTAACGCACCGCACCACAAAGAATATTTTCACGATTAACCACATATCTAAAACAAGACTACCCACCGAAAAGAATTATGTACAACATACTGCACTACACAACCGTACATCCAAAACTATGTATTCCATTCGGTTCAAAAAATTATGTCATAGGTGGGCAACCAGACGGGCAGCGCTTCGCTAGTTTCTCTCCTCCCCTCTACTTCTCTCCCTTCCCTCCACTTTTTTCTGAATACAAATGAGTATTGTTCCGAATTTTAGGGTTCCATATAGCTCTTATAGGGAAAGAGTCCCTATTGCCGGTTCAAGTAGCGACAAAAAGTTGGACCGACGACTTGTGGGGGCAGTGCACCTGTCGCCGGTTGAATTGGCGACAGGCTCATGTTACCAAATTATAGAAGAAACGCTAATTGGCAATAGGTTGATCAATTCAATAGGTTGAACTAAAATTGACTTGGGCCTATTCGGTAAGGGTGAAAACGAAGTGGATAATTTCTAACCGATCGATCGACTGAAAGCTTACATAGCAAATACAGAAGAGATAAACGGTTATCCGACACTATCCGTATCTGACTCCGACTTCGAGGACAAAATACGGAATATGATATAGGTTGAGCGATATCCGTCCGTATATATCCGTGTATCAAGTGGTATGAAAAAATCTATTATGATTTCACTTAGAAACATGATAACAAATAAGTGGACTGTTGCATCTGAGCAAGTAGGGAATACTGAGTATTTTCCCTTTAACATCTCAGCGATTAGTGTATGTGCAGTAAAATCTACTCCCCGGATGTGTCCTGCCTATAGAATGCAATGGCAGAGGATGTGTTTGATGCAGGAGCCATTGGAACAACCGTAGTTACTACTTTGCATATCTGCCATTTCTTTATCCTCAGTCATCCGATAAAAAAACAAAGGCATGAGATCGATTGCTACATCCCCGTCGTATCCTGCCCCTTAATTTAAATCAAATGGCTAAGATTGATACTGATATGATGTCATTACCATGGAATATCAAGAGTTTATGAATCCGTATGGTGAAACCGCTCATCAGTCTAGGGATGCATAGTACATTTGGCCAATGGGACGCAAAAAGACATTTTGAAGCACGTTTGTGTGGAGTCATCTTGTTGGGCGAGGCTGCTTTATTTGTTACGGTTACCTAAGTAGATCGATGCAGTAAACAATCTTCTCGGCTCTCTTGTTCTTATTCCTTATTCTGAATTTATGATTAAGGAATTGAGCCTAGCTTTATTTGGTGGGAGTGTACCCCCACCACTCATGTTAAGAGTCCACTTCCGCTTCAATTTAGATGTCTTTCTCCTTCTCGACGAAAAAAATACCTGATTCTCTCTAGGTATTCATTTTTCTCTCTCCTAACTTTGATTAGTAAAGGATACTGGCCACATCTCACATGGGTAACACATTGTGCTGCCAAGGTATGATCCCAAAAGGCTGGGGTCATTTAAGAGTGATGGCCTGTGCCAAAAGATGGTTAGTTCAGCAATAAGTTTGGAATAATACTTGGAGGCATACGTCCCAAGGGAAGAAAAAAGTTCAGACGCCTTGCCCCTCGCCCATGTGGCTCACTTTTTGACTCCCACCATTCTTTCTAGCTTCTTCTTAACTCATCCTCATTCCGCTCACATTTGGCATTGAAGCAGACAACCCTTAACCCCTCACACTCCGATTCAAATCTCTCTCTCTAGCACAAGGCAAGCAAGTGAGCCAAGCCATGGCGGAGCAACCACTGGCGGCGGGGCTGCTGGACTTGTGCCCCTGCAAGCTCTCCCCGAAGCCCCCTTCGCCGCTGCCACCCATGCCCTCCCGTCGCGCCCCCTCCCGCTCCTAGGCCACCATCGCATCACCTCGTCGGGTCATCCACGAGCTCCACTCCACCACCGGTAAGTGATAGCTCGCGCTCGTACTCCCCACGCTGGCCGCCTCGGCCTCCCCACACTCGGCCACCACCACGTCGAGCCTGGGCCATCTCCTCTGCACCCGGCCACCTCCTCTGTCGCGGTCGTCGTGCTATCCAGAGCCTAAGGTCGAGCGCGTTGGCACCATCGTTGAGGGCGAGGCTGGTGAGTTAGGTGTTTGTTACTATTATAGGTTTTTTGTTACAACAGGTGATTTGAGATGGTGGAGACTGTATTTTTTAATGTTGCAGTAACAAATTGTTGAAATGAGTTTTTTCCTTTTTTAATGTTGCAATTGTTCTGCTGGTTGTTGCACAAATGAAATCAAAATATTTCACAATCAAAACATTTCATAAGTTAGCTTCAAATGTTGGGCCGCTTGAGACGTCTAATACTTGAAAATTTGTTGTATGGGTTCTAATAATTTGTTGCAAATGTCCCCCAATTGTTGCATATGTGTTTTCAAAATATTGTAAAGGTTATAGCATCATTGATTAATGTTTTTTCAAACTTTTGTGTTAATTTTTCAAGTATATCTATATATGCTAACGAGTTCTTTAATTTTTAAGTGAATTTTGACAAGAATATGGATCCCCCTCTCCATTCTTCGAGATCCAAGTACTTTGTTGCATATGTTGATTTTTTTTGTTACATGTGTTGTCGGACATGTTGCACAGGAGGAGTTGGGAGCGTACGATAGGAAACTTCCCATCGTACGTTCGGAGACTAGTTGCGTCCATAAGTTTAACTAACAGCCATCCCACGCCAATCATCTAACATGCCGTGCTCATGACACTTCGAGCATCGTTCGTTATAGTGGCGTTGTCGAATCCCCTAGGCTATATGTCCTTACCGGCTTGTTGTGAGTGGTCCATATCGTTAAGAAGTTTTTTCCTCTTCCTCCTATCACGTTGTTTGTTCAACATTTCTTTGTCTGGAATGTTTTCCTCCCCGACGTATCGTGGCCAATGCAAGGGATCGAGGTAAATCTCGAACCTCTTCTCCCAAGTCCTCATCGTGGCTAGCTTTGAGAATTCCTCGCCAATGAAAGTGTTTGAAAGGTGGCTCACACCTCGCATGTAGCATGTGGTGACGATGTGCGAGCATGTCACATGCAGCAAAGCCGGACCATACAAGTGCAATCTCCTGCAGTCAGGTTCACTCTTTGATTTCGGCCTCCATAACTCTCACCCCTTATCGAGGTGCCCCCCGCTGCCCTAACGGCATAGATATGCAAAGTCGGGTTGTATTCGTCCGCCTCCTAGTTGCATGACTTGTCCTCCGCCAGAGCATGTGTTTGGCAGCAGCCGCACCCCAACGCCCACCGGCATTATATGCATCCCTTACATGGGTCCACCAGTCCACAAAGCATGTGTTGGTCTTCCTAAATGAGCACTCCACATGGCCGACACTGGCATAGCACGAATGTCCTTCAGAACGTTATTGAACACCTCCAGATGTTCGTGGTCATCATACCATACCTACATTCACCTTCATCATATGCATGTGCCTATTTCCTCGCGCCGCAAGACCTCGAACAACTACTTATTTCCTCATTGGTTGGTCAATCCCTCAACTCCTTTAGCTTGCCCTTGAAGTCCCTCTTCTCCGAACATCCGCACAACATCCTATGCAGCACATCCAGGTGTCCATCAAGTCACTCTTCACAGCGTTCATAATGCCATGATGCCTATCTGAGACGATGCAAACCTTTTGTCCAAGACCAACAAGGCGAATATGAACTATATCCATGAACCATTGCCAGTTGTCATTGTTCTCACTCGCGGTAAGTGTAAATGCTAGTGGAATCAAATGGTCCTCCGCATCAATACCAATGGCGTCCGCATCAATACCAACGGCGATCATCAAGGCACTATAGTACTTCCCGGTGAGGAATGCGGCATCAACTGGTAAGATAGACCTGCAATGAGTGCAAAAGAAGTGATGATGAGGATTGCTTCAGCCTTATGACTTACATACCTACACATCAAGATTTCAAACACTATCACAAGATTAAAGCTAAACTTAATGTTCATAATTATAGTTTGCTTGAAAGAATGCGACTACAACTTTGCTTGTGTGAATATAGATATGCCGAATGCCCTACAAATAGTGTAGGCCAGAGGTAGGCAGGTCCAAGAGAGAGAAAAGAGAGCACAAAAGGATGCCAAGTAGAGATGACAATTGTGCCCGATTACCGGCGTGCCCGCGGGTGAATACCCTAATGGAGGTGGGTATGAGCGTCTTTCTTTGCCCACGGGCATAAAAACGAATACAATTCCTTGCCCATCGGGTAAACGGGTATGGGCATGGATAAGCTCCACCCGTACCCGCTTCGCCCGATTACCCGTAATCTACCCGCATGTGTAAGGAACTATGTCAGTTTGTATTTTTATTTTATGTCAGTTTGTATTTTATTTTATTTGTTGAACTTGATTATTTGTCTTGTCGGACATGATATGTGAATTGTGATGAACTTTATTAGTTGTTGAATGTGTGATGCACCATTGATGTGTGAATTATGATGAACTTGATGTATGCATTGCTCGCGGGTAATGAGCATGTTCGCGGACGATGGGTACCCACAGGAGGCGATGCATTATTCATGGGTAAACGGGCATGCCTGCAGGTGATGGGTACCGTGGGCGACGGGCATGGGCGAGGTTTTTTTACCGTCATCCTTCGCGGGTATGCCCGTGGGGGGAATTCGGGGTCGCATGTATGGGTATGGGCGAGCACTACCCGTATCCGCCACGCCCGATTGCCATCCCTAATGCCAAGGCCATCCATGTGGCTAGCAAGGAGAAAGCAAGCCCAAGGGAGCTCATGCGACATCCAAGCCAAGGAGACGAGAGACCCATGCGGCCAAACCAAGAAGGGAGGGAGGCTCATGCGGTCATCTAACCCCACCTCCAAGGGATGACCAAGACAAGCCCACGTGGCTGGAATTGAAGGAATCCAAGTCCAACTACTCAATTTGAGCCGAAAGGGCTTAAAAGACCGAATTGGGAAATCTAACTCAATTGAGGAGTTCACATGGAATTACATGACGGGCTTGCATGCCATGTGATTTGAGAGGTCCTAAATGAGCCATGTATCTATTTTAGAACTACTTTCCACGTTTTAAAATAATTTAGTTTCAAATTGGGTTTAAAAGACAATTTTGCCACTTGGACCAAATAGAGTTAATTTGAGCATAGCCCATGCATGGGGGGAGTATCCCACACATCCTTAATACCCTAGGGAGGGTGCTACACTGTTCACCATGAATTTTGTTGAAAAAAAATCAGATTGCATCTTGCATCGTTCTAGGGTTTGTGCAAGCCGCCGGCTACACCCTTGAAATTGTGCAATCCCTCCATTAATTTTCTCACTTGTTTTTGATTGAATTGCAGTGAGATCATCTCCACTTTGGTCGTGGTCAAGTGGAGCTATCATAGCGTGTGGTTCAGTGAGTTCATGTGTTGTAGGTCGTTGCATTGGTATTAATTGGTCTTATCGATTCGTTGGGTTTTACGATTTATCTCAAGATTCTAAATCGTGAAGATAGGGCACCACATATCAAGAAGTCTCTGCACTGCTGTCCACCATTCCTGCAGGTTGGTGTGCTGAACTTGTGTGAGTACTTGCTTCCTAATCCAGGCGAAGACTCGATACCAAATCTCTCGGGAGAAACTGCAGCTTATTAGGAGGTGGTCGATTGTTTCTGGCTCCTGTTGGCAGAGGGCACATAGATGGTGGTGCGGTAGGTTCATCTTCTGAAGCCGCTCCGCCGTCCAAGAACGGTCCTGCAGTGCTAGGCACCCAAAGAACTTGTACTTAAGGGGAGCCCAAGCTTTCCGTAGCCAAGCGCTCCATGGTGATTGGTGGTTGGATATCCCAGGAAGAGAATTACATATAAGCTGATTTGGAGCTGTACTCACGGGCAGCTGTCCAGCGCCATAGGAGTTTATCCACCTCATTTGCCTGCAACTGAGATCCCTCCAACAGCGCACATAGATGAATATATTCAGGGATGGCCGAAATCCCTCCAACAGCGCAAATAGGAGTTTATATGATATTTAGTTTTTCATATTGGAGTTTGCTAGGCCTTGGCTGTTGATCGAGGCCTTCTAACATCAGCTTCTTCTGATTGGAGGCACTCAAAATTGAGCGTCCGGAAGCCATCGCAGGATCTGAGAGAAACAAATCTGCTAATTCTGAGCCGCAGGGAATATTTTTTTTCCCTCATGTTATATGGAAGCAGCCTTGTTTCTCAAAAATAAAATATGGAAGCAGACTTTAGGATGTATAAATTGTCGACGCAAATAATTTAATCGATCCATCTGTTTGAATTCAGAACCATACTGGAACAGGATTATCGTTTCCGTGGTTCAAACCAATTAACTCTAGTTAAAATATTCATAATAATTTTCGAGCCAAACACAAAGTTAAGAATTCTGCTTCTGAGTTCTGAGGGGGCAATAAATCCTGGCAATTCGGCCGCACTCCTTCCTTAACAAAAGAGCAGCAGTACAACGACTTTTCATATTTCTCTTGATAACTAATTAGAAAGAAGAGAGATTTCGCTTGATAACAGTGCAAGATACAACATCCGATTCAGACATAAAAAATTAGCAAAGTTTCATAACAGACTAGACGCATCTGGCAGTTAGTGGAACGCAATGCATTGTGCATTCGCTCGCTTACTTTCCAACAGCACTACTACGACGTTTGTTCATCACGTTTTCAAACTTACAGACGCAACTCGCAAGTCAAAGCATAAATGCACGATAGAGTGCGTTTTCTACCTAATCTGCATTCTGCAGTTGGAAATTCGAAATCCCTAGTCCCTATAAACCTAACTCGCGGCAAGAGTATGAAAGGACGGAGACAGCTGAATGCAGAACACCGGAACGGTGTAGAAGCGGGAGCACAAAGAGAACGTGTCACCTTAGCAGTTAGCACGCAGGAACGCGCGGCGACCGGGGCCTCCGACGCCCACGCCGACGCGGGCTCACGGGATTCGCGGCTTGCAGGGGTCGCCGGCGGGGAGAGGGCGGCGGGGAGTTGGGGACTTGGGGGGCGTGGGAGAAGACGGGCAGGCGATGATGGGCTGGATTGGGCACCTAGTCCCTTAGCGTGTGGTTTTGGATCGAGTTGGGCTTACAGGTTTTGGATTTAGGCCTGACTCAGAAGATATCATTTTTCGGCTTGGCCTGCAATTTTCGTTTCGTCCGCGGTATACAAACCTAGGAGGGTTCCGCGAGATTACAATTTCAGCGGTATCTCTTTCCCTAAAAAAAGTCTATCGGTAAGGTGATTCAAATTTTTTAAAGCCAATTACACGGTATCTCTACATAAACTCAAAAACTGACTTAAACTTAAAAAAAATTCCGGCAACTTATAAATAACAAATCCTAACAGTAGCATCAAAGGTTAAATCAAGGAAATTTACTGAATGATCCACCTAGCATTCTAGCTGCATGTAACCGGTGAAATTTGAAGCCTTCTGTAGTCAGAAAGCCAGACAAGTGGATGCATATCAGAATAACGAAGTCACCGGAAGCACTACACGTCCTACCATGCAATTGGCTATTGGCCTCGGCAATATGCTAGTCACCGAGACGGATCACATCCTTATCCTTTAGGCAATATGCAAAGTCTCCGAAGATGGATCACATCCTTATCCTTCCTTTTTCCGTTTCAAGGCCTTGAATGGCCGGCAAAGCATCAGGTCAAAACTCGCAAACGTAAACGCAGAACAGCAAATTCTTCCGTTTATTTCCACGCGCGATGCAACTTCAACGGCACAAACACAAATTAACCTCTCGACTCGTCGTTCCTTGATTCTTCCACACACTCGATGCGACTTCCGTAACATTTTTATCCACGGAGTGGTGTTTGTATTATTAACTACTAGTGCCCACGCCACTATAATTAGCTAGCTAATTAACAACCAGAAGCTGGAGACACTGACATACCAATGAGGCAACATTGGTTCGATCTACTACTAGCTAACTAGCTTCTGCGTGCGTACATCGAACAGGGAGACTTGTAGAAGAAAAACGACGAACCACTTGCACAAGCTAGTGTGCGCACCATGAGCATCTTTTGGCAACTTGGCCTAAGTTTAGTCCCACCAAATCTTGTAGGAGATATGGTACATTGCAAGATAATCTGGGAGGCCAAGGAAAAGGCAAGCCGTACGTACTGCGCATCAGCGAGACTACGGAAATTTGCACAGCAGCAGCAAGCATGCTTAGTGTTAATTAGAAGGTGAAGATTGTTGATACGCTGCACGCGGTTCTTTTGCTTCAGATTAGAGTACTGCAGCCAGGCCAGTGTATTGGCACGATCATTACGTACGTCCTCATTTAGTTTGCCCATAATTTGCAGTTAGAAGCTACATATATAATTAAGTAGTACAAGAGCTGACCAGCAATCTGCAATTAAGCAATCGAGCTTTTGCAGATTTCAGTCCGTGGGATCATACTGCCAATTACTCTGTGTGTGTGTGTGCGCGTATATATATATATATATATATATATATCAGAAATAGCAATGTTGAAAAATTGTACGCATGATATCATTCTGCTTCTGATCATAAAGCTCTCCAATAACATACAATGTCAATATTGCTATCCAATTGCACGTACGTACATGACACCAGAAATTTATATGTATCCCCGTGCATGGGCCGCCCCCATCCCACCGGTCTCTATATATATACATTCTCCAACAATTGCATATATATATATATATGTAAGCTTAGAAAGAAAACGTATATACTCATAAATTAGCCTTGGAGTTACGATAAGCTAAAATTAAATCATATTTTATGATGTAGAGCGATCGAATAGGTTGGCTCCGGCCGGGATGAGCAGTTGACAACTTGGCGTGCGAACTTTCCTTAGCAAAACAAGGCGCAACTTGTACGGCAACTTGCTTGAATGTCATTCATTCTACAAGAGTGGGAGGGGGAGAGAGAAATATTGAAAACGAATTAAGAGGTACTCTCCCCTTGGCCAAGGGATGCACACAGGAGACCGACACAGCTGCTGATCGACCAAACGGGCAATGCATATATCTCAAAATATTGCCATGCGTTACCAGAAACTGCTAACTACTACAAAATTACAAAATAGACTATAGAAGACGCCTCATCACAGAAGATTCTTAGAAACCGTCTGTGATAAAGTAATCACAGACGGTTCTAAGACGAACCGTCTGTGGTATGTCACTATCACAGACGGTTCTAGAGAACCGTCTGTGATATCTACACATCATCACAGACGGTTCTAACCACGAACCGTCTGTGATACCGAGAATATCACAGACGGTTCTAACCACGAGCCGTCTGTGATGAGATACTCATCACAGACGGTTCGTGGTTAGAACATGGTTTGAATTTTTCCTTACTCTTCGAATTTACTATGGCTTGGATTTTTCTACTCTTCGAATTTACCCGAATTTACAGACTTGGATTTGGCCATGGTAAATTCGAAGAGTAAGGAAAAATTCAAACCATGGTAAAAACCTAAAATCACAGACGGTTCTAACCACGAACCGAAATCGTGATGATCTCATCAGGCTCGTGGTTAGAACCGTCTGTGATGAGACACTCATCACGCATTTGTTCGTGATACGAACCGCTCGTGATATGTCATCACAGACGGTTTTTGTATAAAACCGTCTGTGATACTTTGGTTTCATTAGGCGGGAAAACGAAAATTTGCACATAATGGCGGGCTCCCGAAAATCTCTCTATATTAACAGAGTCATTCATCTCCCCCTTTGCCATCTCCATCTCCTCCTTTGCTATTTCTCCTCCTCTGTCATTTCTCCTCTAGCCTCCCCTCCCGCGGCCTCCTCCACCTCCTCTACCTCGCCCACCTGCCGCCGCCGGCCTCCCACGACCTCGTCGCCCCCGGCCTCCTCTACTTCGTCACCCCCGGCCTCCTCTACTTCGTCGCCCCGGCCTTCCCTGAGTTCGTCGCCTGCGGCCTCCTCCACCTTGCCCCGGCCTCATCGTCGCCGGCCTCCCATGACCT
This sequence comes from Hsuehochloa calcarea, assembly GCA_036346395.1. Classification (NCBI taxonomy): domain Eukaryota; kingdom Viridiplantae; phylum Streptophyta; class Magnoliopsida; order Poales; family Poaceae; genus Hsuehochloa; species Hsuehochloa calcarea. The sequence goes on along the minus strand of CM070594.1, from coordinate 71,786,352 downwards.
CGTCACCCCAGCCTCCCACGACCTCACTCTCTCTACTCCCCCCTTTTGCTCTGTGATGTAGATTACTACTATGATGTGTTAGTACTCTGTGAATTGTTTGAGTTGATGCTACTGTGATGTGGGTGATGCATGTCGTGTTGTTTTTAGTGCTCTGTGAATGGATTAAGTTGATGCTACTGTGATGCTCTGGCTATTGTGGGAAAGCTAGCGAAATCCAAAAATCAATATCAGATTCATGTGAGGCTCGGGAGGCTCCATACGAAGTGAAAATCCGTTTTTTTTTTTTTGCCATAGAAAAAACTATCACAGACGGTTCTAAATAAGAACCGTCTGTGAAAATAGAATATCACAGACGATTCTATTCACGAACCGTCTGTGAAAACTATCATAGACGGTTCTTTTTTAGAACCGTCTGTGAAAATAGAATATCACAGACGGTTCTATTCACGAACCGTCTGTGAAAATACACTATCACGCACGGTTGGAGAATAGAACCGCTCGTGATAGTCTGTTTCTGAGCGGTTCGTGAATAGAACCGTCTGTGAAAATAGACTATCGCGCAGCGGTTCTATTCTCCAACCGCTCGTGATAGTGTATTTTCACGCACGGTTCGTGAATAGAACCGCTCGTGATAGCATTTTTCATGAGCGGTTAAAAACCGTCTGTGATGACCTCGTGTCATCACAGACACAAAAATTCAGACGGTTCAAAAACCGTCTGTGATGATGGTTTAGAACCGTCTGTGATGAGCTTTTCTGTAGTAGTGTAAGTTCCCCGGTGTTTATAAGTAACTAGAGGGTGGCCTGTTAATTTGTGTAACTAGATTTATTTTGAAGTTTGTGTAAATATTTGAGAATATATTTACACATCTTGTAGGTTATTTAGATTTTTAAGATATTCTGAACATTAAAAATGTCAATAGAAGCTTAAAGAAAAATACAACATGAGAAACGTAATTAAAGTATGAACTTTAATGGAAGAAAATCATTTAGCATTGTAATTTGTTGGAGTTCTTACAAATGTAAACACTCTCTATTATGTATAGACCATGTAGCTACATACCCCTATCCTTACTCTATTAGTTATTTTTTTTTCAAAAATGTATGCATGCACATGTATCTTTGTTTAATCTCAAGCAATACGTTAATTATATTTGCGGCAAATTATCTTATTAGTTTACATAGTATTAGAGTACCTTGCACACGCATACACCGATGCACCATGAGGGATCTATCTTGAACTTACATTACTACAAAACAGACCATAGTAGACGCCTCTGTGTTGTACTTATCTTTAGAACCATATGTGATACGTAATTATCACAGACGGTTTGTAAATAGAATCGGTTATTCTCTGTAATAATCACATACGTCGCAGACGGTTATTGTTAAAAACTGTCTGTGAATTATCACATACGATTCTCAATTCCTCTGTAGTAGTGTTATCTTCCCTCACACGCCGGCTACCCCACTGAACCGTGTGTCTTCTATCTCTTCTCGTCATCATAACTTTTTTGGTTCAACCTCCAAGCAAGCCCAAATCTTAATCGATCTCTCTCAGCTACTACCCCTTTTAATGCAGCACTTTACTATATAGTTATTGACGAGGATCTAATAATCCTCATTTTTATCTTTTATCTATAATTCTTATTATGGGTAAATATGATGTCATATAGTCCCCAGAGGTACCCCTTATCTAAAAGGGAGAAGTCCAATAAATGGTTGTAAGTCTTGCTACGACTATATCATGGTCGTAAGTCCTTCTACGACTGCTACCTGGTCGTAAGTCCTTCTACGACTGCTACCTGGTCGTAAGTTCTTCTACGACCAGGTAAACTACGACCACCTTATAATCAAACCTACAGGCGAGTGGGTCCAATTGATTAAGGAATCCGAACGGTCTGCACGCACTATTATTCCGCTTATTAATGGTGCGTAATTACCCCATTATCTCTGGAAGATAATTGCCAGACGGCGTGAAGAAGCCGAGGCGCCAGTAATTACTGCCAGCATGCGCCCGTTACTGGATTAATCAGGCGCATCTCCCGCAGGGCAAAACGGCTACTTCTTCACGACTATATAAGGGCATCGATCAGAGAGATAGGGGCGGCGAACAAGAGCGATCAAGTAGGAACACAAGTGCTATTCTCTGTAATAGTCTTAGTCTTTTACTTGATCATCAAGAATACCATACACGAGATTAGGGTTATTATTCTCTCGGAGAAGGCTCGAACTGTCTAAACATCCCGTGTCAATCCACTCTGCGTGATCTTATCTCTAGGAGACCCCGAATCAAACAATCTTTACGTAAGATCGGTTCTAATACACCGGCGAGTTGGCGCCGTCCGTGGGGATCTTCGGTAATCTCTTGTCAACATACTCTCTTTTCCAATCTCATGCAATCATGGCGGGAGAATGGAACGAGGAGCTGGTTTGACTTGGCGGTTCTGCAGACGTCGACATGGATGCGGTTTCGACTATGAACCGAGTGATGCATCCACGATGGTGATGTTGCCTTCGAGATTATTCTCCAGAAACCATCCCATTAATAGAGTTGAGGAGGGATCCTTATCCCCACAACAATACGCCCAACAGAGGAGCCATTTCCTCAAAGGACAAGGGTCAATCCGACCAGACCGCCCCGGGAGGACTCACAACGCGACGAGTTTTTCTCCGAGTGTTCAAGTCCCTTAAGACGGTCCGGCTTGGTAAGTCAAGTTCGGGAGCCACCATTCCGAGGACTCCACCAAAGATCTAGTGATTTCTCTCTCGTGGTAACTCCAGAGGGTGGGATCAAGCATGCTTTTCTGCAAATTCGGCCGTCTCCCGCAGATCTCATTTGCGAATGGAGGCGATTATAACCCGGAGTTCCCCTACCGGAGGATTACTCCAAGTCGCCAGATGGTGTCCTCGAGCACTCCTCAAGCGGGAGACCTCGAGCGCAAGTGAGAATCATCAACGGAGGTCTTCGTCCTTCCCCAAATCGAGTCGACCTCATGGAGGCCGAGATAAGGACACTCCCGAAGATCACACTGCGCCCCTCGTGGTAATGGCAAGGGCACCACCGTTGGCGAGAGGACCAACACTCGATGACGCGCGAGAAATCCTCGACATTCTCGCACTCCACTAAGAAGGCCTCAAAGACACGAGGAGGAGGATTTTGATGTCGTCGGAAGAAAGAAAATTGCGATCGTAAGAACTTGCTCAGGCGCATTCAACATCAGTCGGAGGAGGTACAAGAACTCCGAACATCAACGACTTGCTCGAGAATCCCAATCAAGAGCTTGCTCGAACGCCAGGGTACGATCTCTTTGTGAAGAGATTACGCAAAGACTTCGAAACTGTGAATGACAAGACTGGAGGTACCTCATCGACAACACTCAGGTAGTCGTAGTAATACGACTTCCTCAGCTACCAGTCAATCGAATATTTCTCTACGTAGGAATCGACACGACCATAAGTCGAATCGATTCCCTATTCGGAGAAATACCTTCGATCGGTGAAGATCAAGAAGCCCTCAAGAGGTGATCATTCACCACCGACAAAGAAATTCTAACGAGTGGAATACGAGGAGTATTCTCCTCGTAGAAGCGAGGCCTACTACGTAGCAGTCACTGTTCACGGTATCGTCGTATACGATCACTGGTGACATTAACCCTTCTTTTCTACAAAGAAGGCGTCAAGAAGTGATTACGGATGGGCATTTCGCCGACCTTCGAGCGATTCATTGGCCACCTCATTTTCGACCAGTGAACATGGAGAAATTTGATGGATCTCAAAATCCCATCGAATTTCTTCAGATCTATACAACAGCTGTCCGAGCAGCAGGAGGAGGAGAGCATGTAATGGCGAATTACCTTCCGACTGTGCTCGAAGGATCCGCTCGATCGTGGTTATTAAACCAACCACTCGAGTCGATCTACTCTTGGCAACACCTCTGTGATCTCCTACAGGCGAATTTCCAAGGCACATACAACCGCCCTGGAAAAGAAGACGACTTGCACCGATAAAACAGAACAACAACGAGACTTTGCGTCAATTCATCAAACGCTTTAGTCGGGTTCAGAACTCAATTCGGAAATTTCGATTCCTCGTGATCGGGGCTTTTAAGCAAGGAGTCCGCAGAGAAGAATAACGGAGGACATTGCTCTGAATCCTCCCAACATCATTCTTCGAACTCTTCGAGATGGCCGATCGATATGCAACTGCTTCTGAGGCAGGTGAGTGGAACAACACTATCGATCGAGAAACATATACTCCTCGAGAGCCAGGTGAAGTTGGTAAAGATAAAAAGCAAAAAGTCCAAGAAGAAAATAAAAATCAAAACCACAAGCCGGTGGTTCCAAGGAGGTTACGCCGTGAAAGATGGAGAGCCCCAAACCACCAAGTCGTACTCGATCAAGGCAAAGGTAAGCTACCGATCGTAGGAACGACAAACCAAGGTGGTGTCCTTTTCATAAAAGGAAGGACATGACCAGAATCGCCGAAGTTTTCCAAAGAAAGCTCGAAGACTACTACAACAAGCACACCTCCCTACTCTCGGCGGGTAGGACATACGAGTGGCCAAAAGTTGTCGGATGATGAGGAGATGCCGCTCCAAGATCCGCAACATACCGTTGAGCACATCTACGGAGGATCATCGGCATACGACTCCAAGCGACAACTTAAAGTCACGGACGAGGTAAATTCTCTACATACTCCTCTCGTCAATAAATTACCAAGTGGTCGGAAGTTACCATCTCTTTTGAGAAGGATGACCGTCCGATCACTACGAGTCGATCAGTCGATATCCGATTGTGGTGAACCCACCATCAACAACTGTCGGGTCAATCGAGTGTTGGTTGATGGTGGCAGTTCTTTGAACATATTATTTACTAATGCCCTGGACGAGATGCAAGTACCCAGGACAAAGGTAAGGCCGGTACGATACTCCTTTCATGGAATTGTACCGGGGTCTTCAGCCAAACCTATTGGCCAAGTTTCTCTTCCTTTAACATTTGGCTCACCAAGTAATTTCAGGACAGAGAAAGTCTCCTTTGATGTGGTCGATTTCGATACGGCATATAATGCCATACTCGGACGACCAACTTTGGCAAAATTCTTAATGGCTACTCATTACGGGTATCAATGTCTTAAGATGCCAGGTCCCAAAGGAGTGATCACCATTCAGTGTGACAAAAAGATGGCGTATAGCTGCGACCGTCGATCCCTCGAGATGGTTGGTCAAATACCAACTCGAGATGAAAGTCAGCCTTCGACTAGCAAGTCGAAGCCTAAAGCTGCACCAAAGCCGAACGATCAAGTCAAAGAGGTTCCTCTGGACGCAGAAGAACCCTCGAAGACTGTTCGCATCGGGGAGACTTCCGACCCCAAATAGGAAGACGCCCTCATTACCTTCCTCCGAGCTAACGCAGATGTCTTTGCGTGGCAAGCATCCGACATGCCCGAGTCCCTGTGGAGGTGATCGAGCACAAGGCTAGCTACGGCTACCGATAAAGTACCGTAAAACAAAATTACGAGATTTGCCCTCGATCGACGAGATGCTATTAAATCAGAATTGGATAAGCTACTTAAGGCAGGCTTTATAAGAGAAGTCAACCACCCAGAGTGGTTGGCTAACCCTGTAATGGTCAAAAAGTCAAACGGCAAATGGCGTATGTGCGTAGACTTTACTGATCTTAATAAAGCTTGTCCAAAAGATGATTTCCTTTACCTCGTATTGATCACCGTTGATTCAAGCTGCAGTTGTGAGATATTAAGTTTTTAGATGCATATTCGGATACCACGGATCAATATGTGTTTAAACGATGAAGAAAAGACCGCATTCATTACTCCATTTGGTACCTTTGCTATGTCAAAATGCCATTTGGTCTAAAGAATGCGGTGCTTCTTTTCAACGCTTAATGCAATCGACTTTTCATCTCAATTAGGCCGGAATTTGGAAGCCTATGTTGATGATCTAGTCGTAAAAGCATTAAGATACTTAATCATATCACCGACCTACAAGAAACATTCGACAACCTCGTAAAGCACCGCTTAAAACTCAATCCAGAGAAGTGTGTGTTTGGAATTTCTTCAGAAAATTGCTTGGATTCCTAGTATCCGAACGAGGAATCAAGCAAATCTGAAAAATAAAAGCCATCCTCCGGATCGTCCTCCAAACACAAAAAGGAAGTCCAAAACTCACTTTGGGTGCATGGCGGCTTTAAGTCGTTTCATCGCATCGACTAGGAGAAAAGGACTACCTTTCTTTAAACTTCTCAGGAGACATGAAGGTTTTGAGTGGTCGAACGAGGCAAACGTTGCCTTTGAGGATGTCAAGAGGTATCTTTCGAGTGCTCCTGTTCTGGTTTCTCCAAAGCCAGAAGAGACGCTCTTAATTTACCTAGCTGCCACGCCCACAGCGGCAAGAAGCGCATACTAGTCGTAGAACGTGAAAACGCATAACGACCGGTTTACTACGTCCAAGTTTTACGGGCCTAAGGAGCGTTACCCTCGTGTCCAAAACTTCTATATGCCCTCCTCATGTCTTCGAGGAAACTGCGGCATTATTTTCAAGGCGCACAAAATAGTGGTGCGGCTGAGTTTCCTTTGGGAGCAATCCTCCATAATAAGGAAACAGCGGGACGCATGGCAAAATGGTCAATCGAACTTGGGGAGTTCGACCTCCATTTCGTGTCCCGAACGGCCATAAAATCCGTGATCTTGGCGGACTTTGTCGCGAATGGACAAATCTGAACTGCTCAGATCCCGAGACGATTCCCACGACCGGTGGATGATGTACTTTGACGGGTCACTTACTTTAAGTGGCTCGGGTCGGGTGGTCTGGTATCTCCTCTGGGAGAAACCTTAAAGTATGCCATACAATTAAACTTTCGGGCTACTAACAATGTGGCGAGTACGAAGGTTTGCTAGGCGGCATACGAGCCGAAAGCACTCTCAATTCGTCGACTACTCGTGAGAGAGACTCTCAACTAGTCGTGAATCAAATCGGAAAGAGTACCGGTGCTCTAACTCAACAATGGCTCGGTACTTATCGAGCACGTAAGCTAGAAAAACATTTTTAGGTTTCGAGGTACAATTTATCCTCGAAAGGATAATTTCTCATGAGACCAACTTGCTCGGATGGCTTCTTCCCGATCCACGATACTAAAAGGAGTTTTCTTGGAGCAACTCCAAAACCGTCTCGTCGAAGAATCGAGACACCTCCTCTTGAGATGGCCTCATTAGATTACGAGGATACGGATGACTCCCATCTACGAGTATCTTTGCAAGGGTTCCGTGCCAAGATGATCTTGAGGCGGATCGATTATCCGAAAAGCCAAAATGTATACTTTGGTTGAAGGAGTCCTCTATAAACGAGGAACCCAAGGGATACTCATGCGATGCATTCCATAAAGCGAAGGAATAACACTCCTTCACGATATACGAGTGGCATCTGTGGGACGATGCTTCCTACAGAACATTAGTTGGTAAAGCCTTTCGACAAGGTTTTTATCGCCTCTGACACAGCACGATGCTAAAGAGGTGGTTAAAAAGTGTGTCCAGTACAATTTCATGGTAGATGATACACCAACCGGCTCAAGCATTACAAACAATACCTCTTTCTTGGCCTTTTGCGACACTGGGGCTTGATATCCTAGGACCGTTTCCCAAAGCTCCGGGAGGTTTCAATTCCTTTTGTGGCTATTGACACGCTCACAAAATGGATCAAGTGAACTCAGAATCAGGATAACAGCAGAGCGACAAAAGGTTCATGATGAGAAGCGTAATTAGTCGATTTGGAGTACCAAGTCGGATAATTACGCATAATGGTAAACAATTCGCAAGTGCAAAATTTGTGAATTTTGCGGCGAGTTGGGTACCAAGTTATGCTATGCTTCATTGCACATCCCCAAAGTAATGGGGCGGTTGAACGTGCAAACGGCCAAATAATGCGAGAATTAAAACTCGAGTCTTGACCCGACTTGTTAAGCGCTCGGGGCTTGGGTACAAGAATTACCTTCCATATTATGGGCGATTCAGACAACCACCAATGAGCAACAGGAGAAACACCATTTTTCTAGTGTTGAGTCGAAGCCATGCTTCCTCGGAGCTAAAATTGCGGTCGACACGAGTTGAAACCTTCAACAACTCGGACCAGAACAACTTCGGCAGATGACATTAACCTACTCGAAGAGAGGAGAAACCTAGCCTTAATTGCTCGGCGGTCTACCAACAAGCCTGCGCAGATACTATGATCGTAAGGTCCAACCTCGCACCTTCTTGTCAGAGGTGACTTGGTATTGAGGCTCGCCAATCCAAGTCTAACGGAATAAACTTTCCCTAAATGGGAAGGTCCTTACAAATGGTCGAAGTAACTCGGCGTGGTCGCACGACTAGCAATGGAAGATGGACGAGTTCTCTCAAACTCTTGGAACATCGACCGCCACGCAAATTCTATGTGTGACCGATTTCTCAAGCAATAAAAGTCCGTGTTCTTTCTACCTCTTTTTGCCTTATTTTGAGTAGTGCTTTTTAATCTTTCGACTATGATATGAAAACACCCGTTTTCTTTACACCGCCGTAAAAGCGAAACGTCATCCGACGAAACTTCTCCTCTGCATGTGGTTACGCCCACTAGAAGGAATTTCAAGCATTGACTCGTTACTCATTTTCTTTGCCAATACAAAGAGCCCGGTTCTATCCAAATCGAAATGTTCTCAAAGCCAACTCTCTCAATCTTAGTCTATTTTTTCATCAATTCAAAAATATTCTAAGTAGAGTACACTTTCTTACATTTGTTCGACCACCTTTGATGTACTCGATTTGTTTTAAGCGGTGAAGGAAGAAACACACCTAGTCAAGTCTTTCCTCTCTGCATGTGGTCCCGCCCACTAGAAGGAAACTTCCTAGCGCCGCTCGATCTCCTACTTTTGCTCTTTGGAAAAGACTTATCGAAGTCCACCAAAAAAGGACGAACGAATTACTAAAGTCCTCTAAGACGTCTGTTTAACTCAAGTTGCTGTTCTTGGTTCGATTAAACTAGTCGGAAATGAAAACATCACCTAGTCGAAGCCTTTCCTTTCTGCACGTGGTCCTGCCCACTAGAAGGAACTTCCTAGTGTCGAGTCGTTTTACTCTTTCGACCAAAGGCTTGACAACCGTAACAAAAGCTATAAGTTAAATAAACCTCTCTTTGTTTTCGTAAAACCGTTTAAACACTATTTATTTAGATTGTCTAAACAATCTAAACAAATAGTCGGGGGCTAGGATAAAGTTATTAATTTGACTTCAATTCTTAGTCTTTCATTCGTCTTTCATTCGTTTATTATCTTTTGAGTTACTAACTACTCGACAAGATGATTTTCAGGAAATAAGGCGGATCATATATTACTCACCAACAAAAATTGTCTGCCTTACAAAGTAGTTACAAGATTACTCAAGGGAGAGCCTATTGCATTTCCTCCGCCACCTTTTTGCCAACTGACTGCATTTCCACAATCAGACGACTTGCCTCTGATTCAGGACCAGTCGAAGTCGGCTTCGATTGGTTTAACATTAAGGCGGGGATCTTGAGCTTTAAGTTTCGCCAAAGCGTAACTTACTGCAGCCTTCGATCGCCTCCTTATTGATTCAGCTTGATTAGCCTTCAGAGTGGTCACCATTTCTTGCAATTTTCCGACTTGTTCTCCAATAGTACTTGTGTGAGCAGCTATAGTATCTTCTCGAGGAGTTTTTCCCTCAGAATGTAGCTCACTAAGCACATTGTTCAGGAGAGTGATGTTGCCTTGAAGACTAGTCTTCATCGACTCCATCTCCTGTTGGGTACAAGTCGAAGCCTCGCGAAGCTTTTTGTTCTCGACCACTTGTTCCAAAAGAATAATACCGGTCAAACAAAAATACTTCTAGAGGAACATAACACAAAGATATTTGTAGGTAAAAGCATTTCTTACCTACTAATTGAGAATCCAATTTCTTGACCTCTTCGCGATGGAAAGCAACAGCCAAAGATGCTTTTGCTCCCACGCTCGATGTCCCTCTGATTCATCTTAGCAATGCGGACGGACTCATTGCAGATCAAGGTCTTTGCTTGGATTTCAGCCTCAAGAATTCTCAATTGGGCAGCAATTTCTGAACAAGGAATTGACATTAAAAAAGGGAAAACACTCAAAAAGGACAACAGGTAAAGAGTTACTTACTCGTGACTTGAGTTCTCGTAACCTCAAGTTCTTGATCCTTATTCTTGGTAATGCGGAAAACTCTGAATGACCAAAGATTTGTCTCCAACTTCATCCGAGATTCTTCATCTCATTTTCTTTATCCAAGAAGAAATGAGAGTTAGGTAAAGGTTAAAACTCAAAAACAGTCTTAAGTTCAAGACTTCTCGTTTATTTTTTCCCGCAATTTCTTAGATCACGAGACAACCTCTCAAGTCTTTCCGAGAGGTTAATACTTCATTCCTTAACCTCCTCGACTCCTCTTTTTCATAGTCGGTGAGTCGGCTAAGGTCTTTGAATCACCGTTTAACCTACAAAGGGCAGAGATGGAGATAAAAATCAGTAGAATGGTTATAAATACTTCTACAACCACCGACCTAGTCGTAAGTTTTTCTGCGACTACGAATGGTTGTAAGTCTTTCGCGACCACTATCCGTCGTAAGTAGTCGTAAGCTTTTACGACTAATACTTTGTCATGAGTTTCTTCCATGACTATTCTCGTAAAGCATTATACAGTATTTAAGTCGAAAACAACTATGAATGATAAGTGACTTACCACCTCTGCGCCTCGTGCGAGTAGTTCTTTCTCTGTCTTAGTTCTAAAAGTTGTCGATGATACTCACCGACAACGAGAATTTGCTCCGAGCTTTACGCAAAAGAAAAAAGAAGAAAGGAAGAAAAGCCACAGATATAAGTATTCTGAAGATACTTACATTCATAGTCGTCCTAGCAAACGTTGAATATACAAAGTCCGGGTGCTGCAGCTTATCTATCCTCGCAACTTTGTCCCACCACACCTTCTCAAGGCGCTCGTTATCAAAAGTATTCTCCATATTGGGAATATCTTTGGGATGGGGGACTCGGTCACGAGATTTGTAAGCAGAAGACCCTACGACGGAGGCAGGACCAAAGAAGTCACCACAGAAGTCGAAATTTTCTCCTTCTGTTTCTGTAACTTCTCTTTGGGTAGGGGAAGGAACGCCTCCTACATTTTCCTTCCCAGAGTGGTGCGCAGGCTGTTCACCACCTTGACCAGAGGCTTCCACAGCTGCCTCTGTTGTTTCTACGACCTCAGCAGTCGTAGCAGCCACCTCAACAGTAATGGCCGCTACCTCAAGAGTCGTAGCTACAATTTCAGCAGGTGTGAGAGTCACTCTGGGAGTCTCGACTTCATCGGCCACCTGGGCCAAAGGTGATGCTTCGACCACCTCCATTGCTACCTCCCCAGTAGCTGAAGGGATGGCAATGGACTTCTCAGCGGAAGCATTCCCGGGGGCTGAAGGAGTCGGACTGAAATAAAGAAAAGCAAATCAGGTTGTGAAAAAGAAAAAGGTAAATGTCGTTCTTACACTTTAGTACATTTCACACACCTCTGCACCCTGGTCTTAACCAGGAATTTTGGAGCAATCCTCCCAACGGAGGACCTCTTCTTCTCCACGACCACGCCCAGTCGAGGTTCAACAATTGGCTCGATTCACGACCACGTGCAGTCGTAGAGTTGAAACAGGACGTGGCTCTGTTTCTCGATCCTCCTGGATGGACGAGATCGGCCTCGACCATTCGTATAAAGCGATCGCCCTCACCGCAGTTGTGCTGATGCGCATCCTCCTTCATAAAAGACATAAAATCTTTCCAGTTCTCCCTTTCCAGTTGCTTAATAAAACTAGGAGTGGCACCGACTGCGAAAGATTCCGTGTCATAATAGAAGGGTACCTTAGCCTTGCGAGGTTTGCGCTTAAGAGGTTCGGCTGCTTCAACCTCCTCGGCCGACGGTGTGGACTCGGCCGGATACCATTACAATTGCTGCAGCCTTGTAGAGGGTCCGTCGAAAGACCGAGCTCGAGCTTGCTCCCCTTGTCGGCAGATTTTACAAGTCGACGCCTCTTCGAGGAGGAGCGAGCCTTTGTCTTTCGACAACCCGGCGCCAATAGTCATCGAGCGACTTCTTCGTCGTCCGACGATTTTCCATGCCTACTTTCGTAAAGCAAAAACAGTAAAAAGAAGAATCACTAATTAGTCGTAAGTTTTTCTACGACTAGTACTAAGTCGTAAGTTCTTCTACGACTTTTATTGATCGTAAGATATTCTACGATCACCATTAGTCGTAAGTATCTCCTACGACTATAAAGTCCTAAAGAAAGAATCAGATTTTGATTACCTTTAGGCGCTCCATCTTTTCATCTGCGGACAAAACCGCAATGACTTGAGGAACCGCCCCTGAGTGTGGCGGAGACTTCTCACAAATGAGTCGACTGAGTCAACCTCACTGTGAAAGATCTGTAAACAGATAAAAATATTAGACAAGGTTGAGAAAGACCAAACGGAGAGCTAAGTCGACAATTGCTTACCCTCCTCATAGTCTCGGTGGGGTCTCCTCTCCCGAGTACCTCCACATAGGAGATGCTCGTTTCTTCAGAGGACTAATTCGGCGTGTGATGAAATCTTTCACCACATGCCATCCGTCAACCCTTCTTCCTTCAAGTCCTTAATGGCTTGAATATAAGGGCTAATCCGCTAATATCTTGAGGTTGAATCCCATGAAGATTTCTTTTCAGCAGACTTTCCCCACGAAAGAAAGGCTCTCAGAGGTGACCTTCCAAAGAGAACCACCTCTTCCTCGGCTCCGCCACGAAGACCGGGTGAAACTCAATGTACTCCTTCGACTTGAGTCGTGGAGCTTGAACCACGACTTCCGGCGATTCGGCTTGTCGAGCCATCCCATAATAATATTGGAACACTCGAGATCATGGAATCCCTGTGCGCCTCGCATGCATACACGAACACACTCAACATGGTAATGGAATTGGGACCTAAGTTCACGGTTCCACCCCAAAGTGTTCGAGTACTCATCTGTAAGAAAGGGTGGGCGAGCAATCAAGGCCGCACTCACAATACGCTTGGAAGACGGGATTTGCCCATTTTCCCCGATGGCGATCTTGCCCGACAGCGGAATCCACTTCACCGAGCCTTCTCGATCTTCCGACATCGACCAAGATCTTGATCTTAGCCGCATCCATCTCCGATTCCTCCCATTCGAAACTCTCTCGCCATTTCGCCGTAAGCAAGTTTTTTTGATTGGGTTGGCGGCGGAGAAGATGAAACCTAGTCGAAGACGGAGAAAGCAAGAGCTCGAAGAACAGCGGAGTGATTTGGGGAAAAGTAAAAATCCAAGTCTACCTCCTGGTAAGTTTTTATAACCGCACGATCTCCGCCGTTTCGGAAACCGTCCCGGCTATAGGTCTATGATAGATGGTTGTACCGCTTCGGGAACCGCTTCATCGGACAAGTCTATGAGAGCCGGTTGCAATTCTCCAGATGGTCCGCTCGAGAAAAAGTAGGTGCGATCGTCACCTCCAAGCAAAATTACATTCTTGACCAAGTCTTTCTAGTCGAAGGAAGTATCAATCGGAAGAGCTTTTCTCCGATTCCCTACCACGACCATCGACGGTCATAGGGTTTTTATGACTTTTGATAGTCGTAAGCAACCTTCCTGATCAAGCAAATTCCTGGTCAAAGCAACACTCAAATGTCGAAGAGTTTTTCCTTCGACTATCATTCTACGACATTCTCATGGTCGTAAGTCCATTTATGAAACCTTTATCAAGTAAGTTACTTTCACTTGAAGCTGGGGGGCTAGATGACGAGGATCTAATAATCCTCATTTTTATCTTTTATCTATAATTCTTATTATGGGTAAATATGATGTCATATAGTCCCCGTGAGGTACCCCTTATCTAAAAGGAGAAGTCCAATAAATGGTTGTAAGTCTTGCTACGACTATATCATGGTCGTAAGTCCTTCTACGACTGCTACCTGGTCGTAAGTCCTTCTACGACTGCTACCTGGTCGTAAGTTCTTCTACGACCAGGTAAACTACGACCACCTTATAATCAAACCTACAAAGAGTGGGTCCAATTGATTAAGGAATCGAACGGTCCGCACGCACTATTATTCCGCTTATTAATGGTGCGTAATTACCCCATTATCTCGGAAGATAATTGCCGACGGCGTGAAGAAGCCGAGGCGCCGAATTATCGCCAGCATGCGCCAACATCTTGGATTAATCAGGCGCATCTCCCGCAGGGCAAAACGGCTACTTCTTCACGACTATATAAGGGCATCGATCAGAGAGATAGGGGGCAGGCGAACAAGAGCCAGTCAAGTAGGAACACAAGTGCTATTCTCTGTAATAGTCTTAGTCTTTTACTTGATCATCAAGAATACCATACACACAGGATTAGGGTTATTATTCTCTCGGAGAAGGCCCGAACTGCCTAAACATCCGTGTCAATCCACTCTGCGTGATCTTATCTCTAGGAGACCCCCCGAATCAAACAATCTTTACGTAAGATCGGTTCTAATACACCGACAGTTATCTTCTACCTCTCTCCAATTATTGCTTAATTCTAACCGTAAACATGGTGAGGACATCAACCCTAAAGATGCAACCATTGCTTCGACCTACTGCACAACATTCTCTACTTCAACCACATCTTCTCCAATAGAACTTTCGGCTATTGCAATGTCATATTCCCCAATTGGACTGAGCTACTTCTACTCTTACGAGCTGAACTACGTCTACATGCTATCATACTACGCCTACATGCCCTGGTGCTGCATCACCTCTTGTTGGCCCATGGGCTGACTCATGTCATGAATGGGCTGACTTGGCCCACATGGCCAGCCACCTAGGGTTTATGGTACTGTTCACATGGCACTGTTCATACATGAACAGTACCACCGCTCCTCCCTTCCCCTCTATTTGAGAAAGCCGCCACTCTAGTCTCCGCGGGTTTTATTGATTAAAGTTTAGCTTTGCTACTTTATACTTTGTCATCTTCTTCGTCGAGAGCAACAGCGACATCGTCTTCGAAACCCCACTTATCAATACCAATTTTATTCATATTTGCAATACATCATATTGCGTTTTTACCTTGTTCTTGCGTGCTTCTTCGATTTATGCAGGAGTTGATCTTCGTGATTAGATCATCCGAGTATTCGTGCACGATTGATAACGACTAGCTAGGATCATGAGAGTTGAGCGACTTCTACGAAATTTATCTTCTCATTGAAAGATCGGGCCAAATCAGGACCTCCGTGGTTCATCAAGACATCAACACGCATACACATGTGATCGTCGTCGATCCCTACCAGGGGCACCTGCCATGCTCTCTCTGATGGCCTCGAGCCTATTCTCTACGGCTGCGCCATCTCTAATCCAAGCTTTTTGCTACTCTACCTCTGCAAGCTCGTGCTTCCATTCGTATGGATGCATGCATGTATGATGTTATACATGCTCGATGTGATCTTCTCTTGTGTCAGTCATTCCTCTTCTTCGATGTTTGCCAACTCAACGTTGTGGCTTCCTAACTAACCGCGGTGACCTCCCATCTTCACTGATGCTAAAATGCATGCTTTAGTCGTTGTCTAACCATATAGAGAATCTTCTCACCATCATCGGTGACGATGTGCCCCTCACCAATGATATCATGTTTCTAGCTACCCGATGGCTCCATATCGTCCATGGCTTGTCTTTAATACAAAGCTTTATCTCCTCTATGTCAGGGCTTCTCCATCACCGAGCTTCTTTAGCTACTAACTTCTTCAACAACGCTGATGCTCACCACTTGTCATCGTGGCCCTTGGCTCCTTCAACTCAATACTTTCTCTTCAATGACTCTGGTGAGCAGCACGACATTGCCCTCGTTAAACGGCTAAGGTAAACAGCACGACCTTGTCCTCATCTTTGTCATCGCCACCTCGGTTCTTCGCTTCCTTGTGGTGAATGTCGTCTTGCATGATAGGTCGATGTCATTGCACTCTTTCGTAGTCTCCTCCGACACCATTCGCACTATCCTCGTTATAAATTTTATTTTTGTTCAAAATTTTAATTATTTTTTATTAGAGTTCATATGCAAAAACAAATTGTTGATTTTATATAATTTATTTTGAATTTTAATTATTTAAGGATTTTACTTTGTAATTTGTATGAAAATCAAAGTGCAAATTTTCTTATGTTTTTTATTTCGAATTTCATTTATTTTTTCTTAGAATCCGTATATAAATCCAATTGGTAATATCATTTTAATTTTTATTCTGAATTATAGTTATTTAGGGATTTTACCTTGGAATTTATATCGAAATCAAATTGCTAATTTTATTTTATCTTTTATTCCGAATCTCAACATGTCGATGATCGAGTCGCCGATCTTACGAAATAAAATAGAGGAAAATGGCAAAGAGTTCTTGGGAGAGAATGCTCTTTATTGCTATGAACTGGATCCTTTACAGGGGGTGCTTTCGACAAGGTGGTGAACTAATCCTAATTACACTGAGCGTAATGTTTGCTATGCTATAGAATCAGAGTTGAAACATGAATCTAGTGTTGATTACGATGCTTCAATCTGATGCCTTTATTCCTCCGCGCTCTATCTTTAAATAACCATAAAAGAGGTGGCAGATACTCCTGGAGAAGACATCTGTTAGAAGTGACACGTCTGGTCGGAGGGACAATTTTTGTTAGTGAAATAGTAACTTGTCGTCGGTTAGCATCTGTGAGACAGTCAACCTTATGGTAGTTATTGTCTGTGTCTTAGAACCATGAACCGTCACGTCGTATGGAGCAAATATGATATGTGTTCCATTCGTCACACGGTATGAATATTCTTGGAGTTAGATCCAGATGCCAGTTCAAGGCTTCTACGAGCAGTCGTCTAGTCGGGGATTGAGTACAGGACCTCATCCGACCAGGGTACCCATAAGTAACCTCTGGAATCCTTAAGACCACGTGATCGTTAGCCTTAGGGGTTATCACTATGAAGATGTATGGTCTTTTAATTATGTATTAAAGTAATACATAGAGATTTTAACCCTCGTCACAACTATTTTTCATGAATTTTGTATACAAATATAATTGCTATTTTCTGTTTGATTTTTATTACAAATTATAATTATTCAAAGATTTTACTCAGTAATCGTATGAAAATCAAATTGCTAATTTTATTTGTTTATTCAGAATTTTAGTTTTATTGTAGTTGACACATACCACTTCTTTTAATGTAGACCATTATAATTTGGACCCACCATGATCAACGATGGAGATCTTTTGTGTTTTCCTCCAACGTGGGAATTTCTAGCCCTTGAGAGCGAATAGACGTGGTGGCTTGTTTTGTGTCTCTTCCGATACCATTCGTGTTATCCTCGTTGTAACTTTTATTTTTTATTCAATATTTTAGTTATTTTTATTAGAGTTTGTATACAAATCAAACTGCTAAATTTATTTACTTTATTCTGAATTTTAGTTATTTCGGGGATTGCCCTTCGATTGGAGACATTTATAACCCAGAATTCCCCTTCTTGGAAGGAATTACTCCAAGTCGTGAGGCATTGTCGTTTGACCACTCTTGAAGTCAGGAGGACTCGGGCAAAAGTGGAAATCATATCCAGGAGGTCTTTGTCCTCCCCTCAGATCATAATATCTCTCCGAGAGGTAGGACTGCGGATGTTTCCCATCGCTCACTCCAGGCTCTCGTGGTAATGGCAAGGACGCTTCCGGCGATGAACATGATCACCACCTTCATGAGCGTGGGAGAAATCCTAGAAATGATCGCTCTCCACTGATGCAAACTCAGATGTGGATAATCCTGAGACCATCCGGAGGAGGAGAATTGCATCCTAGATAATTTTACTTAGGCGCATTCAATATCGGCCGAGGAAGCTCAAGAACTTCAACGTATAAACAACCTGATCGAGAATCCAACTCATGAGCGATGAGCGCCAGGCTATGACCTCTTCGCTGAAGAGATCGCATGAAGGCTTCGGGGCACAATGGTCAGGCTTGAGCAAACTTGCCAACATCGTTCTAGTAGTCGTACCGGAATGACTCCATCAAATACTTGTTGTTCGAATAACTCTCCTCATGGAGAATGGCACGATAGCAGGTCTGGTCACGGCTGTAACCACAACTCCTGTAGGACAAGAGTTCTTCGAACATCAGGTGATCGACAAGCTCCTAGAGGAGGTGATCGTTCGCCATTTCTACCTAGTAATCTGCAGCAGCAAATGGAATATGAGAAGTATTACCCTCATATGACTTAAATCTATCATAGGTCAGATCCTCCTGCCATTGGGTATCGTCGTGTACGATCACCTGGTGACATAACCCTTCTTTCCCACAAAGAAGGCGTCATGATATTATTACCAGATATCGGTCGTTATCGCCTGACCTTCGAGCAGTTTGTTGACCGCCGTGGCTTCGACCGGTGAATATGGAGAAGTTTGATGGGCAACCAAATTCCATTGAATTTCTTCAGATCTATACGACCTTTGTTCGGGCAGCAGGGGAGAGAGCACGTCCTTGCAAATTACCTTTCTACTGTGCTCGAACGATTTGCTCGGTCGTGGTTGTTAAACCAACCGCAAAAGTCGATCAATTCGTGAAAACATCTCTGTGATCTACTACTGGCCAATTTCCAGGGCACCTACAACTGTCCCGAAAAGGAGGATGACCTGTACATAATGAGCGAGAATGCCCATGAGACCTTGCGCCAGTTCATCAGACGTTTTAGTCAGGTTTGCAACTCCATACCTGATGTTTCTGATTCACCCCCACTTGATCAAAACTTACAAATGAGATGGATTCCCCTTTTTGACCAGCTCCACCTAAGAGAAATCAATCAGCTTAGGAATGGATGCAAATACTGGAGTATGATCCGGAACCTGTGGTTTCAATTGAGAAACATGAAACACTAGATGTACTAATGCTCCTTCGGGTAACTCCAGTCTATAAGCTGCCATCCCAATCTTCTCCAGAATCTTGTAGGGACAAAAATACTTATATGATAACTTTGAATAAGGCTGGTTAACCACTGATGGTTGAGCATATGGTTGTAATTTTAGAAACACCATGTCACCAATTTGGAACTCGCTCCAAGATTTGTGATGAGCTGCGTACTGTTTCATGCGCAATTGAGCCTTAGCCAATTGCAGTTTCAGCAATTCTGAATATTTATGTCACTCAGAAAACATGTTAATCACATATGAATGGCTAGCAGCACTGACATCTGGAATGATGTCAAATGGGGCTCAATTCCATACAAAGCTTTGTAAGGAGTACATCCTAACGCTATATGATATCTGGTATTGTACCAATACTCGGCCAAGGGTAGCCATTGCTTCCATTTTGTTGGAGTTTCCTAAACTGCACACCTCAAATACATCTCAAGGCACTGGTTAACTCGTTCACTTTGTCCATCGATCTGAGGATGCTATATCGTGCTCATTTGCAATTTGGTATTGTTGGACCGAAAAGGCGACTAGAGGGGGGGGGGGTGAATAGGAGCACGCTCAATTTTTCAACCAAGATCAGATCCAATACAAATTTCACTCCAATAGCTATGGAAACTATGAAGATCAATATACTAGTACATCAGAAGACTAATATTGAATCCAATCTAAACCCGAAAGCAAAACAACCAAAATCAACCAAAACTTAATTTCCAAGTGAAGGGCGGTCTGACCTCTATGTTAATGGTGGTCTGACCGGTCCATGGGCGGTCTGACCTCTATGTTAATGGCGGTCTGACCTCCAGCCTGATGAACAGTGAAATCAGCCCAAAAAACAAAGTTGCAAATAGATGTAACTTTTGATCTACAACTCCAAACTTGATAAACTTGGTACACACCTTCTCTAAGATGTCAGGAACCTATTCCAATTGAATATCATGAAGATCCTTGGAAAAGTTACGACCTTTTTCAGTTTGAGAGGTGGATAGTTCAAAACCGAGTAAAACAAAAACTAGATCCAAAAACTTGCTCGTGGGTGATTGATGATCAAGATGATCCTAGATGTGTTCCCACATGTCACAGCAAGCTAGATCACGTGAAGAAATTAATCAAAAACACGCAAATCAAAGAAAGACTCAAAATCACCAAATAGAGAGAAGAAAGGCAAAGAGACATATCTTTGATCAAACTTTCTTTGGATTGATTTGATAGAGTTTGGGTTTATAGCCACTCCATCAAAGGAGGTCAAAGCTCAATCCAAGAGCACGAAATCAAATCAAAACTCTCTAGAACCCTAACCTCCACTAATCCTCTCCCTAAGCCAAACTAGGGTTTCAACAATAATGAAATGGTTGAAGGGGGTGCAGCCGCCTCCCTCCTTTATTTATAGTGGATACTTAGACCTTCTAGAAGTTTAACTTAAATGGGCTCCCGTTAAGGCCCAACACAAACGGGTCACACACGCATGCATTTTAAAGCGCTGTCTTCAACACCTCTTGATATAAACCGCTTATCTTTGCATCGTCTTACGCCGCGGGTTGGCAAAAGGTCACCAAGGTGGTATTTGGTAAGATTACCAAAATACCCCTTCTCGATCCTTCTCCGAAGACCGAGTCCATCTGCACGAAGCACTTCGCCTGCTCCGCCACGTGTAGGTTGATCAACGGCTCTCTCCATGTCTTCAAGTCTCTCTCATCCGGCACCCACCGAAACCACCATGGCACTTGCACCGACTCCCGCGCCGCTTGATCAAACCAGTCGCACCGAACTATCCGTTCGGTCATCCTTGTCCATTCTGCACCATACTTGAGTTCATTGACTCACCCGCATCGCCGATCGCTCGACCTCGGCTCTCCAAGCCTAGTCCCGATCATCCTCGTCGTTGACCGTCGTTGACCACCAAGCAACCTACACAACAATATACAAGCAAATCGAATCCGGGAATAAGTTCTTCACAACTTGACCCACGTTAGTCAAAACATGCATCATGCAACACATAAGCACTGAAACTCATGACTTTGACCTCACAACCGAACATCGCCGCCACGACGGGCGACAAACCAAGTGGAACCCGGTCGATCGCCCCTCGGCGGACCGCTCCTCGACCGCTTCGACCGCCCGGCGCCGATCGATCATAGCTACAGCGGGCCAGACCGCCAATGGGACTTAGCCAAATTTTGGCCCTCAAATCCTGCACCCTACCGAATTTTATATCTCGAATAACTTTTTACTGGAGACTCCAAAAATCATGAGACCAAGTGCATTGGGATCCCTTCACTTGCCTACACCCTCTATTTTTGGCCTAGCACATTTTGACACTCTTTGGTCACGGCCGGTCCGACCGCCGCACATGGCCGGTCCGACCGATTTGGGACCGGTCGGACCGCCATGCCATGGCCGGTCGGACCGCCCCTGTCCAGAAAGCCTGAACTTTGTCGAAAATCCTGTGAAACGATAAACCATAAATGCCATTGCCAATTGTCACATCATCCTAAGATCTGGAGCATATCCCCATGATATCCACAGGTATCCAGTAGCTTAAACAATTCCCTCCAGAATAAGCTTGTGAATATTTTATCTCTATCCGAAGTAATAGTTCTAGGAACGCCATGTAATTTCACCACATTATCAAGGACTACTTTTGCTATCTGAAGTACTATAAATGGATGCTTCAAAGGAAAGAAATGCACATATTTTGTAAATCGATCCACAATTACCAAGATGGCATTAGAACCTTCTGACCTGGAAATCCCTTCGATAAATCCATGGTCCAATCTTGCCATGCTCTATTAGGAATTGACAAAGGGCACAATAAGCCTGGTAATTTGCAATGTTTGTGTATGGCTTGCTGGCACACTCTGCATCGTTTCACAAACTCCTCAACAACATGTTTCAGTCCTTTCCAACTAAACGCCTTCTTCACCCGTTGATAAGTAGCTTGACTACCCGAATGTCCCCCACTAGTGACACATGCATAACATGTATCACCTTCGTTTGCAGCCCTGTATTAGATCCAATCCAAATTCTACCATGATGCTTGATGATACCCCCCACGAGTGTATATCCTTGATCATTGGACCCAGTCACTGCATGTTGCATCAACAACTCTTTGGTTGTGCATCCATTTCATAAGAATTGAGTACCTCTTGAATCCAAATAGGCTGCACTACAGAAATAGCTTGAAGTTCATATACATGTCCCACTCGAGAAAGCGCATCAGCCACCTTATTGTTTTCCCTTTTTTGATACTAAAACTTGTACTGCAGCTCGATTAATTTTGTCATTGCCTTTTTGCAAATCTGAATGTAACACTTATTCCTCCAAATTACACAAGCTCTTGTGATCTGTCTTGATGACAAATGGCCCCTTATGTAGATATGGCCTCCATTTCTCAATGGCCATCATGATGGCTAGGAACTCCTTTTCATATATTGACAATTGTTGGTTCTTGATTCCAAGTGCCTTGCCGTAAAATGCGACAGGATGCCCTTTTTGACTAGGCACAGCCCTGATTCCTGTGTCACAAGCATCAGTTTCCATTGTATATGGCTGATGAAAATTTGGCAATGCTAAGACAGGTGCATGGCTTATAGCCTTTTTTAATTTTTCAAATGCAATTTGAGCCTCTCCAATCCACTGAAATCCTCTCTTCTGCAACAATACTGTCAATGGTTTGGATAATAGCCCATAATGTCTCACAAACTTTCTGTAGTGTCTAGTCAACCCTAACAATCCTCTTAACTCTGACACATCCATAGGCACAGGCCATTGCTTCATTGCTTGAATCTTAGATTCATTAGTAGCTACCCTTGATCTGAAATGATATGTCCCAGATATTCCAGCTGTTTTTTTAGCAAAACTACATTTACTCCTGTTGACCACTAATTGATGCTCTCTCAATGTCTCCAAAACCATAGTCAATTGTGTCCCATGATCTTCTAGATTTTTACTATAGACCAAAATGTCGTCCATAAACACTAATATGAACCTTTTGATGTGGGGAGCAAAAATAGAATTCATTAAGCATTGAAATGTTGCAGGTGCATTTGTTAATCCAAATGGCATAACTCTGAATTGGAATTGGTCGTGATGGGTCTTGAATGCTATCTTATGCTCATCTTGTTCAATCATTCGAATTTTGTGGTATCCAGATTTCATATCTAACTTAGAGAAGTATCTAGTACCAGCTAACTCATCCAATAGTTCCTCCACAATAGGCATTGGGAACTTATTTTTAACAATGATGGCATTAAGTTTTCGGTAATACATGCAAAACCTCCGGGTCCCATCTTTTTTCTTGACTAACAACATAGGTGATGCAAATAGACTTAGACTTGGTGTTACAATTCCAGATTGGATCACCTCAGCTACTTGTCACTCAATCTCATCTTTCTATAGAGGAGAATACCGTTAGGTCGTCGAATTGACATAAGTACCTTCCATTAGCCGTGTAACCCCATGATCAAAAACCCTGTGAGGAGGTAACCTCTTTGGATCTTGAAATACATCCTCAAACTTCTATAAAACTGCTTGAATCTGCTCAGGAATCCCCTCTTGATTCACCTCCTGAGATTTCTCTAGCACCACAGCAGCCCAAATCTCATTTCCCTTGTGCTATTTCTCCACCTTTTCTACTGACATTTCTTGCAACACTCCACCTTCTTCAGAATCTGATATCCCTTGCAATTTGACAGCTTTGCCATTGATTTCAAACTCTATCCATTTCTCTAGCCAATGACATTTCATCATTCCCTATTTTTCCAGCCAATCAGCTCCTAATATAGCATCATAACTTCCCAACTCCAGCACTTTCATACCATGCTGAAAAATGTGGCTCTGGATCAACCATCTCATTCCCATGATCACCTTGTCACAGAAATATCTTTTCTCCATTAGCAACCTTGACCACCATTGTGTTGATTTTCATTAGTGTATATCCTATCCTCTTCACTAATTCAGCATTCACAAAGCTATGTGAACTCCCTGAATCAATCAACATCAACATCACTTGATTTTCTACTAATGCCCTCACCCGTAGGGTCTTAGGATATCTACTCCAAACAAAGCATTCAAAGAGAGATGCATTTTGTGAGAACCCTAAAAATTAAACTAATCTAATCGATGATAATTGGTAATTAGCAGTAAATAAAATTCCTTTAAACAAGAATAAAACATAAGCTCATATTAAAATCGAACGCATCGCCAAACGGTTTCATACAAGTTAAATCCTCACAAGAATTCATAAACACAAATGCCAATGTAAATTATTACAACAAAATTAAATTATCGATACCATCTCAGAGTCATTTACAAGAATTCATTACAAGAGGGCATACAACATTATTCAATCTCAGAACTAATCACAATATGATTTCATTACAAGCGAAAGTAAAATACTACAACTCAGGATTATTTACAAGAATGCATTACATCAGATCATAATATAAATTACAACTTTGAGTAAATTACAAAAGAATAAAATAAAAAACTTGCATGCATATCACTAAAGCCTTTCCTTGTCCGTATATCGCCATCCAGTTGAACCCAGTCCTCGGCCAATCCGAACTCTTGCCACATTTCCATCAACCGCCAATAAAACACAATACCGGTATTAAACCAAAAGTGATAAATTAGAGTTAGAATAAAGAAGTGTTGCCGCCAGATCGCAGGAGGATCCTCGTGGTTCCCAGACCAACCTAGGTTAGTTAGCACAATCTCACCTCAGTGGGTTTCATCACCTGGCAGTTTAGAAAACCCAACACCCACATTATATCAACTTACCTCAGTCGTAGAAAATCCGAAGCACGGTGTTCTTTTAACCAATGGACCACAGCCGAATAGTCATCTATGAGAGAGAAATGGATAAGAGGAGGGTAATTTTTCATGCACAGGGCATGCAAAGAGACCACAGCCAAAATGCCTCCCTTAAGCATTCTCCCTCACAAACCCCCTCACAAAACATCTCATTCTTTCCCAACCAAAGGAAACCAACAGAGCACAAACAAGCAAGCCAAGAAAGCCTCGCAAGCCCTCTTTGCCTCTAACAACCAAGCCAGCAAAGTCACCATCTCCCACTGCCAACCGAGAGCAAGGAGTTTAAACAAGCCACTGCCATTATAAGGCCAGCTCAAGCAAGCTAAAACCAACATCACCCATCATTACACTCTCCACAAACCACCCACAGAGAGCAACCGGAGAAGAGGAGCAAAGGAGTTGGGGAAGATGACGGAGCGTGGACAAGTGATGACCAAGAA
Organism: Hsuehochloa calcarea; assembly: GCA_036346395.1. Lineage (NCBI taxonomy): Eukaryota > Viridiplantae > Streptophyta > Magnoliopsida > Poales > Poaceae > Hsuehochloa > Hsuehochloa calcarea. The sequence continues at coordinate 71,761,116 of CM070594.1, read as the reverse complement.
CCAACAACGATCACCGGAACCAAGCCAAGCCGACCAGGACCAAAGGAGCACCGGAAAGCATGACGACCACAACACAGCCGACACCACCACATCACCACCATCACCGCCTTTCCCAAACCGAACCCAGCAAGGTAACCCACTCTGCATGCCCCATTCTCATTTTTCCCCAATCCGAAACCCCCTCAGTATGAGCAAGAAATGCACAGAGAGTGCACTTACATCAATAGCCCACAATATCATCATCCACCCACATCACAGAGCACTTACCATTCCATCACAGAGCATTGGGTAGTGGGAGAGCGGGGAGTAGAGTAGTAGTACCTTAGTAGGACGCAACAACAGCAGCAACACCACCACAAAGCAGTAGCTCACCCCAAGCACCATTCACCATGTATGTGCATCAACCAACCCACCTCCATCACCTTCTACTTGCACATGCATAAAGTAACCCACATCAGAAGAATGAATCAAACAAAACTTGAGAAAATGAAATATCAGTAGGGGGAAATAAAGTTCATGGGGGGACAATCCAAGCCCCAGCCTCAACTCCCCACATCCGGCATCCTAGCACCATGGCCGAGCAGGAGGTGAAGGGAGGCGAGCGACCGAACGGCTAGGCGAGTAGGAGGCAGGTGCAGGGCTGGTGCATGGTGCACAAATGGCACGGGCCGAGCCGAGGGAACCGAGGCAGGGAGGAGCAGGGGCACGGGTGGCCGAGAGCGCGGGTGGGCCAGAGGCCCAGGGGAGGATCCGCGTGGGCGGCCAGATGTTGGGCCGAGCGGCGACGCGCCAGAGGAGCTGGGCCAAGCGCGAGCCGTGCGGGCTCAAGCCAGCAACCAAAGGCGAGGCCGAACCAGGAGGAGACGCCGAGGAAAGAAATCACCAAGAGTTCCATCGACCAAAAGCAAAGAAATAGAATGCGGAATGGAGAAGAAATCAAGAGGATGAAGCCAGTAGTATTTCAGCCAAGTGAGTGGATAAGGAGAGAGAAAGTAGTGTTTCAGCCAAGTGAGTGGATAAGGAGAGAGAAAGGGGTGACTAAAGAAAAGTAAGGAAAAATGGGTAAAAAGAAAGAGATTAAGAAAGAGGGTAAAATAGTAAATTTCTAGGGAGTAGTAGTAGCAATAATTTTAGTCATAGAAGTGAACCCATGTATTAATAAGTGTCAGCACTATAAAATTGTTGGAGCAAATAAATTTGTGAACCACATTAGGATAAATAATAATAAGCCAAATGATAGAAAATAAAAGCGGGGAAAAATATGTAAAATTAATCTGAGGCTTGTTAAATAAATTAATCACCGGTAGAACGCATTAAACTAGACAAATAATCTGATACATTAGAAATAATTTTATCGTGATAGAAAAATTAAAATAAACAACCCCCAGTAAAAATCACCCCTAGATTAGTCTAGCCAGAATCCGTTAGTAGCGGGCGCGTACCACGATATACATAAGGTTAGGCCCGATTTATTTAGAGAAGTAAATTATTGCATACACACCTGAGTAAAATCAATTAGGCACATTTGCACGCGTAAAATTGAATAGACCTAGTTACATGTGAGTATGTGTACTATTTTTTTTAGTGCGATTAAACACGAGAATAGGCAACCTCGATTCCAGATCCAGTAGACCGTAGAACAACCGTAGTTGGGGAGTGCTAACTTAACGTGGGATCCAAAAAATGTTATTAAATTAAAATATACTTAAAAATAAAATCAACTAATTTATGTACACATAATATCATCCAAAAGTAACTAAGTATTTATTTACGTATTATTTGCACCTATCGTATAAATTGCAGAAATCTTACCGACACAGGCAGGAGTGTCTGATCCGTTATCTGTCAATGCTGATCTCTTCTACGACTATGAATGCAAGCCTATCTCTTGAACATTAACCTAGTTATATTAAATGTAAAATGTACTTTGATGTATCATACACACACACACACACACAAATCGGATAAATGAGATAAAGATGAAAGAGATGAGAAAAAGAGAATTATTAGGATGGTAAAGGGGGCCCTTGGCAGGAAAAGAGAAGAGAAAAGAGGTGGGACCCTTTACATATGGATAGTGTATAAGGACCAATAAAACTCTTCATCGGATAAGAGGTCGTATTTAGGTGCCAGCCATTTTCCTATTTCCGCGGGCAGAAAATGCTACCTTGTTACGTAATTATGTTCTGCACAACGGGTAAGATAGTAGCACACAGTGGAGTGCTGCGCACAGGAAGAGAGCTAAGCCAACCAACATTACTGGAACTCGGTGGATGACGGGGTCAGCACCGATGGAAAGTAATGGGTGGAGACTTAATTATGTAACCTAAAAAACGTTATGTATTCTGAACTCGATACCGCATCAAAGGAAATACAGGAGACCTAGCTCAATGAGAGATCATAATAACTATAGGTAAAGTGGTACAAAGCCTGCGCAATGCTATATCTCAAACCATGAATTTATGTATGTCTTCTGGATTGGAGGCTATGGTGACCGCTAGGGGTTTATCTTCTTACCGAGTGATAAGTAGTCTTTTCATAATTAAAACTACAACTTAAATCTTGGTACAATATTTTCCATAAAAAAAAGATGAGCAAGAAAATGTGATAACGAACAGAGATGAGCCATCCAGTGCATATTTGCTAATAGTTGCTAGCTGAGTACTCTAGTACTCAATCTTGCTATTATTCTCCTTTGTAGATCCTAATCCAACAGGGGATTATCCCGTGTGGGATGAAGGATACGCAGGTGCCAAGGAGGCCGCCGAAGGCGAGGGTGCTTACCACGAGGAGAGGGGTGAGGTGGACGTCCTATTCGGCGCGTGGGACGAATAGACGACCGTTGGAGCAGGCAGGCAAGCGAGGGGAATTCTATCCCCGTTGTAATTAAATAATTGTACGAAAGACCATAGCCTTGCTGGCTACCTGTGTAATAAAGTGCAGTTTCTATCTTATTGTTCTGTTGCGTTAACTCTGGTAAGGCTTACTATTTGTCAGAGCGGTGTTCTACTGAGCAGACTAATAGTAATACATATGCTTAAATATAATTACCCTCTGGAGTAATGACACAGGGCACCACATATTTCTTCTTCCTCCTCTTCACCGACTACTACTGCATCTAGAACATCACTGACAGAAACTCCTGCACTTGCACTGCCTTGATCTGCCCTTGATCTTGTATCTCACACTTGTGGCCAGGAACATATTTATCACCACACCTAAAACACAAACCATTAGCTCTTCTATAATCCTTTAACTGTTTAGCTTTCTAAAGCTCCCTCTTTCAAACTTCTGTGTTGGATGGTAGTCCTGACCCTTTGTAGCTCCCTCAAATTTCCCTGCACTGGTGTTAGACCCAATACTTTTACTCTTAATACATAAATTTCTTGGTTATCTCTAGAACTCCCTCTTGGACACCTGCAAGAGTTGCTGCCATTGCCACAGTGGTTGGCATCTGTATTTCTATGGTTGCTCACAGCTCTTCCTTTAATCCCACCACAAATCTTGTCACCAGCATCAGTCCTCCAAGGGTATGATCATACAATCGAATATGATAAACCAGTGCATCAAATTTTCTCATGTACTCTTCTACCGAACCAGTTTGCCTCAAAAGCAACAACTCTCTCATCTTGTCCCTTTGCGTATCACCATTGAATTTGCTATGACTGCATGTCTGGACTACTCTCAATTGTGCCATTCATGGGTCATCTTGTAAGCTTGATACCAGTGTGCTGCGTTTTCAGTCATGTACATAATCGCCGCTGCAACCTTAAACCCATCTGTAATTTTGTACAGAGCAAAGAACGTGTGACACTTGTCCACCCAAATCCTTGCACCGGTTCCATCGAATCTAGGGAAATCCATTTTTGGCATCCAGTTCCTTCTTCCTTGTTCCTGATTTCCTCGAATCACTTTTGGTATCTTAGCCATGACTAGAGTCGGAGGAGGAAACTGTACCTATGGATTCGGTCCAGCGGGTATCTCTTGTCGGAATGTAGCTTGACCCCTAATCTCACTGGTTCTCGCTGCTATAACCCCATCTTCCTCCCTCGTCGAAATCACTAGATGCAGCAGTGTCGTTCCTTGAGAGCCTTCTTCACCATCATTTGATCTTGCTGAACTTGGCCGATTGAATCCATCGACATGGTTAGTTTCAGTTGTATCTTCTCCATTTTCTCCCCTTGCCGTTCCAATTTCTGATCTACCGCCGCCATGTGCAAATTCATCTCCTCCCTCGACATCTACATCTCAGTCCTTAGAAATTCCCCAGCCTCACCTCCATCCCTTCCATTGTCGTCACCATCTGGCGGACCTGCACACCCTGCTTAGCCGGAGCCGTGGTGTCCCCCTTTCCCAAGCCGACTGAACCAAGGTTTAGGAATTACAACAACCACCAAAGGCGGTCGCTCCCCTTCCCCTCGGGATTTTACCAGTCAAGGCCACGGAAATCTTAGGGCTACTCCATAGGATCGACTTCGCTCTGATACCACTATGTCATGGATTGGCCATCAATTTATCGCTAGTAGAGATGAACACAGGAGAAGAAGGAAGGAAGGATACACTACATATTTCTATTCTTTTGATTCGATGGTCTTTAGGAACGATACAATGTCTTTTTTAACAACACACCCCACCTGACTGCTTACATGGGCCAAGCCCAACTTACTCGACACCACTCACACTTTTACAGTACACAATTTTTGTCGTCTTCAAAATCCATCCTTCAACTACCCTGTTGTCGCTCTTCTGTTGTCAACTTCGTCACCTTCATCACACCCGCCCGTAGCGGCCTGCCCGCTCGACGTCGTGGTGCACGCCAAGTGTACCAAGGAGGAGTTGCATCTCGCCGAGCCACCTCCAATGAATCACTTACCGGCGAAATTTCGCCGGTTACCGCCGGTAACGGTGTTACCGGTGGTAGTTGGTAGAAATTTAAACCGGTGAAATTTTGGTTTTGATAAAATTTGTTCAAAAAAAATTCGAATTTGCATGAATTATGTTCGAATTTGATTTTTTTAAATTTAAAATTCGAATTTTTCAAATTTTTTTGAAAATTTTGGCCGAAATTTGACCGAAATTTCCGGTTACCGCCGCCCTCCGAAAAAAATTTCCAACCGGTAGTGTAAACACTGGCCACCTCCTCCTACCTCCATTGACAAGCTCATATTCGTCCGCCTGCCGCACGCATAGATGGCCACCGCATTTTGTTGCTCGCAGAGTCATCTCCTCCCACAGAGAGCACTGCCTCACGAACGAAGGGCGCTGTCGACTCAGATCAAGCCGTATTAGGGGGCCGCCGAACCGGCGGGGGGGGGGGGGGTGGGGGCGAAGGAGATGGGGAAGAACAAAACCATTGGCATTGGTCTCACTGGAGAAGTTGGTGGCAACGGGAGAGAGAGAGTTGGAGCGGAATAGAGAGCGGCGAGGAGCGCATCACCATGGATATGGCCCGTCTTAGGCCCTGTTTGTTTAGGCTTATAGCTTAAAACTAGCTTTTTGGCTTAATCGGCTTATAAGCCCCTAGCTTTTAAGCCAAGCTTTGGTGTTTGGTAATCTGGCTTTTTATAGGATATTGGCTTATTGAGTTGTGTGTGAAGGATAAAAAGTCTGAATTACCCTTGAGGGTTTGAAGGATGTTTTTAAGGATGAATTTAAACTTATTTTTGCATGGGATTTGTAACTATGACGATACATGCAAGTGTACATATGAAACAAAAAAGATTTTGCTCGTTCGTGCATGTATTAATTTTGGACATTACGTCATTAAAGAAATTAATATAGAAAGACATATATTAGCCAACCAAACAAAATAAAATTCGATCATATCATATCATATTAATGTAATCTTTTTATCCTCTTATGCCATTAAAGAAGTAGCAATGCTATTACGAAATACACTCATATGTCCATCATCGATTGCTGATCCATTAACACCGTGCCCTCCAAATGATCCAGTTTGTGTATCGTTTGGATCATAATCTTCATCTATCCTCTCTTGAGTTAGTGAGATCTGTTATGAATAAATATATACACACATGATAAGATACTTTGAGTATCTTATGTGGATAGTTAGATTATCTGTGTTTGTAATTTGTGATAAGATTCTATGTGGTTTGTTGATTGGATGTTAATTATATATGAAACTTTCATCTGAAGTGATAATTACCTTACGTATATTGCAACGCACGAGCAGTGAAATAACATAACTGGATGTCAAGTGCTTTATTCATCAGTACATCACACCATCAACGTAAGTTACAAACCAAATAAATTCAAAACAAATGCACCTACACAAACACATACACATGGAAACACACATTAATCACATGAACTTCTACACCCTTTACTAAACAAATCGAATTGATCAATATAGATTGAAAAGATTCATTAGTTGGTGGCAACAACTAAGTGGAAAACGATTCATTACATCTTGGGTGTATTTAAAAAGGGTCATGAGAAGAGAATTTGGTCCATCCTATTATGAGCGGGAACTACTACGCCACGTGGAGAGCATTACACAAGGATGCAAAGTTGTCCAAAATTACTATATTGAGTTGAATCATGCAATGCACCTTGCCAATATCACTAGTGCATATCAAGAAAAGACATACTTTAAAGCAGGCTTGAATTATCAGATCGTTGCTGCACTTCAAGTTGAATATTTTCGTAGTCTACAAGATCTTATGAAATATGCTATGAAGGAAGAAAAGAGACTTAAACATATGTAATCACATCAATTAAATCTGCGCTGGCTCTTTAGTTCTTATTCATCCACTGGTGTGTCACTTGAGAAGAAGATCGAGCATGTAAATTTTTCTTCGACCGAGGTGATGAGTAGTGCTGCCCTGTCACAACCCGCAACACATGAAGAGGTCGTGGTTGGTGGTAGTTGTGCCCTTGCTGGCCCACGGTCTTACAAGGATGAGATGTATCAAAACCCATGTGAGAATGAGAGCCACATATTAGTGAAATTTAAACCATAGGTGAAATTTTGGTTTTGATAAAATTTGTTCAAATTTTTTTCAATTTGCATGAATTATGTTGAATTTGATTTTTTTATTTAAAATTCGAATTTTCAAATTTTTTGAAAATTTTGGCCGAAATTTGACCGAAATTTCGATTCTGCTGCCCCTCGAAAAAATTCCAACCGGTAGTGTAAACACGCCACCTCCTCCTACCTCCATTGACAAGCTCATATTCGTCGCTGCTTGCGCATAGATGGCCACGCATTTTGTTGCTCATGAGTCATCTCCTCCCACAGAAACCTTGCCTCACGAGCGAAGAAGCGTGTCGACTCGAGATCAAGCCGTATTAGGGGCGCCCGAACCAGGGGTGGGGTCGAGGGGGTGGAGGGTGGGCGGCGAAGGAGATGGGGAAGAACAAAACCATTGGCCTTGGTCTCACTGGAGAAGTTGCTGGCAACGGGAGAGAGAGAGTTGGAGCGGAATAGAGAGCGGCGAGGAGCGCATCACCATGGATATGGCCCGTCTTAGGCCCTGTTTGTTTAGGCTTATAGCTTAAAACTAGCTTTTTGGCTTAATCGGCTTATAAGCCCCCAGCTTTTAAGCCAAGTTTTGGTGTTTGGTAATCTGGCTTTTTATAGGATGTTGGCTTATTGAGTTGTGTGTGAAGGATAAAAAGTCTGAATTACCCTTGAGGGTTTGAAGGATGTTTTTAAGGATGAATTTAAACTTATTTTTGCATGGGATTTGTAACTATGACGATACATGCAAGTGTACATATGAAACAAAAAATATTTTGCTCGTTCGTGCATGTATTAATTTTGGACATTACGTCATTAAAGAAATTAATATAGAAAGACATATATTAGCCAACCAAACAAAATAAAATTCGATCATATCATATCATATTAATGTAATCTTTTTATCCTCTTGCGGCCATTAAAGAAGTAGCAATGCTATTACGAAATACACTCATATGTCCATCATCGATTGCTGATCCATTAACACCGTGCCCTCCAAATGATCCAATTTGTGTATCGTTTGGATCATAATCTTCATCTATCCTCTCTTGAGTTAGTGAGATCTGTTATGAATAAATATATACACACATGATAAGATACTTTGAGTATCTTATGTGGATAGTTAGATTATCTGTGTTTGTAATTTGTGATAAGATTCTATGTGGTTTGTTGATTGGATGTTAATTATATATGAAACTTTCATCTGAAGTGATAATTACCTTACGTATATTGCAACGCACGAGCAGTGAAATAACATAACTGGATGTCAAGTGCTTTATTCATCAGTACATCACACCATCAACGTAAGTTACAAACCAAAGAAATTCAAAACAAATGCACCTACACAAACACATACACATGGAAACACACATTAATCACATAAACTTCTACACCCATTACTAAACAAATCGAATTGATCAATATAGATTGAAAAGATTCATTAGTTGGTGGCAACAACTAAGTGGAAAACGATTCATTACATCTTGGGTGTATTTAAAAAGGGTCATGAGAAGAGAATTTGTTCCATCCTATTATGAGCGGGAACTACTACGCCACGTGGAGAGCATTACACAAGGATGCAAAGTAGTCCAAAATTACTATATTGAGTTGAATCATGCAATGCACCGTGCCAATATCACTAGTGCATATCAAGAAAAGACATACTTCAAAGCAGGCTTGAATTATCAGATCGTTGCTGCACTTCAAGTTGAATATTTTCGTAGTCTACAAGATCTTATGAAATATGCTATGAAGGAAGAAAAGAGACTTAAACATATGTAATCACATCAATTAAATCTGTATTTGGCTCTTTAGTTCTTATTCATCCACTGGTGTGTCACTTGAGAAGAAGATCGAGCATGTAAATTTTTCTTCGACCGAGGTGATGAGTAGTGCTGCCCTGTCACAACCCGCAACACATGAAGAGGTCGTGGTTGGTGGTAGTTGTGCCCTTGCTGGCCCACGGTCTTACAAGGATGAGATGTATCAAAACCCATGTGAGAATGAGAGCCACATAGCCAAATTGAGTAAGAGTGAGCTGTGTGATTCCACCATATGCGAGGTTGAGAGCATCCCAATTGAGAGTGTGAGAGATACACCAAAAGAAAAGAGAGAGATAGATGATAGGACAAGTAAGATTATTTTTGAACCTAACAACTTACCCTCTATTTCTAGTGTTGTATCACACATTGTGCAGGTGGACCAAGCAAATAAGGAGTTGGACATTCAAGAGCCCTCACCATTGGAAGAAAGATGAAGATATAACCATGGTTGGAGAGGGAATACATGATACCCGTGGTTACATGATGACATTACGATACATGGCACCTACATCAAGCGAGGAGGGCGGTCAAGGTAACACTATTGGTACTAAATCGATAGATCATCAAGACAAGGTCGTGGCGAGAACTCCATTATTCCTTTGATGATTCCAAGTTCTAAATTTGATATGCTTAATTTGCATAATATGGAATTGATTACTTATACAGAAGTTCTTACTAGAATATCCCTTAATGATTCTTTGTGTCATATCATATTCGATAAACCAAAAGAGGTAGTTAGTGTTATTAAGAGGGTTCTTGAAATTTCACATTTAAGATCACTAGTAAATAGCTACATACACACATATAAATTCAATTTGATCGGAGATTTTGGTGTAGACAACAACATGTTTCAAGTTTTTCGAATATGCATTACTTGTGATAATCTTGTTGATTTAAAATTACATGTTTTGCGCAAGCCATCTATGAGCAATGTCACGGTCTCTTTAAGATGGGTTTAAATACAAGTGTCTATTGTTTAGAACGCAATATGATACCTACTTGTTTATCTCTTAAATGTATAACTAATCAGAGTAGCGCAGTTGAAGCATGGAATGGTATCAATTAGTTTTCACCCACTTTACTTGACTTTGATATTGGGAAGGTGAAATTTTATCATATGAGTCAGTTGTGCAATTTGAAATGTGATTTCGAGCTTTCGATTGTGCAAAACAACGCGAATAACACAACTATTGATTCATACATATATCACGTATATACGTTGTTCTCTTTGTTTAATACATGTTCGGCAAATCATCATGCGCTACACGGAGCTTGCTTGGATGATAAATACATATACCATGCTGATAAATACATATACCATGCATATACGTTGTTTTCTTTGTATAGCACATTTTCAGGCTATCAAAAGCCGAGGACGGCTTTTTTTGAAGAAAGGGAGGATGATGAGGATATCCCGACTACTTATGAGGCTGTTTATGAAGCAAGAGCTACATTTCTCAAACAACAGGTGCAATTATTTCTTAACAAGTTTCTTTGTGTTTTCCATAAGAATTGGATACTACATAAAAGCAATACTTTGTGTGTTCTCAAGTTTAACAAGTTTAAAGTTTTTGAATCGAGAGGGAGGCCGGAGCCAAAGCAATAGAGGAGCACAAGGAGGAGGTACCCGTATTTGTTGCCTAGTGATGAAGAAAAAGAAAGTCAAAGCGGTTGGGAAGGAGAAAGTCAAGCAGCCCATACGGCTGATCAAGGAGAAAGGAAGATGTGTGATGAGAGAGCAAAAGGGGAGGAAGTCCAAGAACTTAAAGCTCAAGTTTTGGATAAGATTTTCAAGCCCAAATCAGATCTCCCATAACCCCAACCGAAATCAACTCAGAATCAAATTCGGATTCAGAATCAGCATCAAATTCGGATTCAGAATCAGCAGGAAAGTCCGAAATAAAACGGTCATAACTTTCACAAACGGAGTCCGATTCGAGTGTTCTTGAGCTTGTTGGAAAGACAACTTCAAGACCGATCCAATGGATCCTCCCTCACTCCTAAATTTCTCCTGTGTCAAAAGATATGATCGAAACAATATGCCGATTGTAAAATTATAGTTTCCTTTTTGTTTTAGATTGAGTTGGAATTGGAGTAGGAGTTCTAATTCCGAATTAGAATAGGAGTAGGGCCTCTTGGCCAGCCATGAGGAGGAGAAGAGGCACTATATATTGAGGGTTAGACCCACATTGTAACCTCAGACCACGTTTAATATATTTTCAAAGCTTTTGCTTGATTCTCCTGTTGTTCTTATAGCCAAAACAGAGGGAATTGGGCATTGAGAACAAGGGGTCGTTCTTGCTTTTCCACTGGGAATTGAGGGTTCGACGATCTTCGCTTTTGGTCAGCGAGGATCCAATCAAGTGTGTGTTTGGGCGAATTTTCCATAGAGTTGCATGTCCGTGCATTGACGCGAGGGATCAGCTGGTGGTTCGTCAGGATACACAAGTTATCGAGAGGTTCTACGTCGAGAAGATCGGGCACCCCGCATCAGGTTCCACATCCATATCATCTATCAGAGCTTCTACTTCCTCTAGTAGTCCACCCCGTCCTAACAAATCTACCATGCATCCATAGTGCTCAAGCTGGGGATCAATATTGTAGATTTTACGCATTTCATCAAATAGATCTCTACCTTCCTGTATTAACTTGGCATGGTGCATCTTGTGAGATGAAACAAGGTCACACTGTTTGGAACTATCCCAGACCTTAGCATGTCCCAAAAGAGCTCAATAGCTTTCCTTCCATCACCCTTGACAGTGAAACTTGATATCTTTGTTGGTAAGCCAACAAAGCAAAAAATACATGCAGCCTTACACTGAAATAGTGTTTTACACTAAAACATTTCCAAAATGTATTAACATGGTAAAATCAAAACCACCGTATCATGCATCCTTGCATCAACCAGGCAGTATCAATGTCCGTCAAAACTCCCTAAGTCAAAACCACCGTATGAAATTAGAGGCCACTGAAGTAAAGAAACAAGCAGAGACATGTAGTTTGCTAATTGCAGTTGTCAATTGACTGAAACTAATGAGTAACTTGTCGTAAATTTGGATACTTATAAGCAATATATGCCCTGACAAAACCTGTAAATGGTAACATTCCGATTAGCTTAAAGTTAGTACTTAGTCGGCAAAAAGAATAAAATGCTAGCATTTACCCGCACTACACTCTTGGTCACACACAAATTCGTAGCAAACTATTGATCCTAATATTTATCTGTAGCCTCTTGATGCTAGTGGAACACATTCGAATTCATTTCTCTGGGTGCTCGAGAATCTTGTTCCAGATCCTGTAAAGAGAGCTACATGGCCCATGGCTGGTAACTTAGTATATACAGACTCAATACATCATTTTATCTCGTTTCATCAAATGGAATTTTTTCATATTAAGCTTGATTCTGATTATCTCCATGCAACTCAAAATATTAGTAGCCATTAAATGCCCATAACTGTCATTTACCATCAACCACCGTCTCAATTTTTGCACGAGGATCTCTCTTTGCTATTGAAAAAAATGTTTATGCCTAATCAAAGCACATATGTCAAGTCTAATTCAATAAGATGTTATGTTGTTGCCTCCTTCCTATATGTGCTGTGCATTAAAAAGAGAGAGCAATAAAAGTTTTGTGGCTCCTCCCTGACAATTTCTTCCATATCAACAGAAACAAGCTCAAATGAACGATCATTCGTACCAACAAATACCCTCTCTGATGGCTCCGGGCTCCTCTTAGCATCAGCCAATTCTCTCTCAGAGACTGCCTCTGGACCGTCGTTGATGCTGTCCGGCAAGGCCTGGCCAACCGAGCCCGGCGACACCGTGGTCGCCGAATCCTGGAAAGACCTCTCCAGCTTGGCCGCTTCCTCCAGGGCTTCCATGGCCTTGAGCACCTTGGCCTTGTAGCTCCCGAGGCTGCCGGCGTCGTGCCCGTCGTGGGAAGTCCTTCTCGAGAGGAACCGACCGCTATTGGAGTCGACGGCGAGCTCCTTCACCGAGTAGCCATCGCGCGGAGCGGGGGAGGGAGGCGGCGGCGTGGGGAGCGGTGGAGTGGGGGCGCGCCGTGTGGAGGCGGCGGCGGAGTGGGGCGGGAGGCGCGCGTGGGGAGGGGGCGGAGTGGGAGGATAGGGAGTGGCGTCGAGGGAGGGGAGGTGACGCTGGGGGAGGGGAGCAGTGGCGGCGGCGTTGGTGGAGGGGAGGGGAGGCGGTGCTGGGCGTGGGGAACGGTGGAGCTGGGGGAGTGGAGCAGCAGCGGCGGCGTCAGGGGTTGGGGGAGGGGGCTGCAGCGTCGGGGGAGGGAGAACCGAAGGGAGGCGGGTCCCCGGGGGTAGGAAGACGGAGCAGCCTGCGGGGGGAGATGGAACAGCAAAAAATGAAAGAGATTGGGATTTATATACAATGGCATTTCGTAGGTAATTTTAATGAACTTCAGTGGCAGACTGTTATTCCATTCCGTAAAAGCCAAAAAAGCATCTCTCCCACGGCTTATAGCTTTTAGGCTTAAATAGGCTTAAGCTTTTTATAAGTTGAATAAAAAAAACTACCCCTTTGTTTAGGCTTAGGCTTTTTTTTCTTATAAGCCAAAGAAAAAACCTAAACAAACAGGGCCTTAGCATATGAGGAAGAAAGAGCCAATCAAGTTGCTTTGAGATTTGTTTTTGAAACGGCAACAAATCTGAGAGGGGCCTTAAGAGGGGAAGAGTTAGGGCCTATCCCGTTTAATTTCTTGCCCAGGAGTCCAAGACCACCATGTGCACACATTTCTTCAATTTGATCACTACTATAATTGCCGGAACAAATCATGTTGTATTTTATCGCCATCGACAGCATCCAGTAAAATTTCACCAAAACAGCTGTTAATGATTTAGTACGGACGTACTGTAGCGGTCTAGCCAAGAATACAGCGATCCAACACACACATTTGTAGCAAACCCATCAAATATATTTTTTAAAAAATATCCATGGACGTAGTAACTAAAAATATACATATCCATACGGGCAAGTGTTGCCATATATCCATGTGATACTTTGTACATTTCTGTAGGAAAGAGAATGGGGAAAAGGCCTAAACACCAGGTACCAAATCTACCAATTAAGAGAGGAAAATTAGCAGCAGAAGAGGTCAATAATAAAGTTACAAGAGAACCCCCAAGAAAACGCGGCCCAGCCGTGGTGTCCGGCCGGCCGGGCATCAATTGACGCGCGGCACTGCCCGCGCGAGCTGCTCGGCCTTGCGCGCCAGCGACTGGAGGTTGCACCGCACGATGGTGTCCACGAACATGCGCGTCTCGTCGTTCGTGTTCCCCGACGGCACGTCCACCACGTACGACTCGACCACCACGGTCACAAACGGCCCTGCAGCCGACGCCGCCTCGTGCACGGTGGTCACCGATCGGTAGTTGGCGAGGCGGTGCTCGCCGCCGACGATCCGGAAGCTAAGCACGCGGCGCTCGTCGTCCAGGATCTCGAGCCGCTCGCGGCTGCTCGTGGCTGGCAGCCCAGACACCACGCGCACCTCCCGCACCGACCCCACCGCGCCGCCGTCGCCGTCCACGAGGTGGCAGCTCTTGATGAAGTGCTTGTAGGCCTGCGGCCGGTCGAAGCGCCGCACCACCGACCACACCGCGTCCACCGGCGCCGCGATCGCCTGCACCGCGGCTGAGCAGCACTGTCCCGCGCCCACCGCGTGCTCGTGGTACCGCGCCACCTCGCCCGGCGCCGCCGCGTGCGCCGCGCACGACACCAAGGATTTACCGCCGGTGGCGATCCGGCTATGCTGCTGCGGCGACGGTTTTGTAGGTGTGTACGGCATTGTATGAGCGTACGTATCAGGTGTTCCTAGAGTTTTTTTTTCTCTCTCTAGAAGAAATTAAGAATCGGGTTAGGATTTCAACGAGAGTTCTGGGCTTTGGAGATGTTATATATGTCATATGATAGACAAGAGGTGGATGGGTCCAGATTAAATAGTTAATTTCTTTAGGAAGTCATATACTTGCTTTCGTTACTGTGTGGTTGGTAAGTTGATGCGATAGTTTAGGGTTACTTGGGAGGGCTGGCCGTGGGAATAGTTTAGCTCAGTTTGGGACGGGAGTGTTTTTTTTTGTGTTGTATATTCGCATTGCCCTCTCACTTGATTAAATTTTCTGTATTTCTATATTCTCATTTTTCCGGATGGTCATACGGTAGAAATGTTTAGGGGGTATATGAATTGACATATGCGTCTTAACGTAGCTATTCTCCATTTGTGCTATGCAAGTTGCATTACCCTCATAGAGGTCTGTAGGAGTTTTATCTACCTATACACCACAAGACTCTTGGATATGGCGAATTAGTCTTCTAAGCCACATGCATTCTCGAGTTGTCTCATGCAGTGCAATAATCTCAGCATGATTAGTTGAGGTAGCAACAATCGATTGTTTTACATATCTCCAAGAGATAGTTGTAGAACCACACAGAAAGATGTATCCAGTCATTGACCTGGCATTGTGGGGATAAAAAAGATAGCAAATGTTTGAGTAACGCTTCAACCTTATATCTTGACCCTTGGGATAAAAGAGTCCAAGATCAATTGTACCCCTAAGGTACCTAAGGATTTCTTTAATTACATTCCAATGCGTCTTCTTAGGCTCGGAACTATATCTTGCCAAACAATTTATTACGAATGCAATATCTGACCTGGTATAATCGGCAAGGTATAACAATTCTCCAATAGCACTTAAATAAGGGGTTTCGAACCCTAATGTTTCCTCATTCTATCGCCTAGGTCCATATGGATCTTTCTCCTCTTCCAGCGACTTAACGATCATAAGTGTACCTAGTGGATGAGATTTATCAAGACAAATTCTCTCCAACACTTTGTTGGTGTAGGTGGTCTAACGCAAAAATATGCATCCAGGCAAATTTTCAATATGAAACACGAGACAATATTTGGTTTCATCCAAATCTTTCATCTCGAATTTTGTCTTTAAGTATGAGCTCGCTTCGAGAATGTCTTTCGTATTTCCGATTATGTTCAAGTCATCATGATACACAAAGATGACGCAAAATCCAGTCTTGCATTTCTTTATGAACACGCACGGATAAACTTCGTTGTTTATGTATCCCTTTTGTAAAAGGAATTGACTCAATCGGTTGTACCATATACGATCTGACTGTTTCAACTCATATAGTGACTTTTGCAATTTAACAATATACATGATGCGATGTTCATTCTCGCTCATACATGTGACTTTTAGTTTCTCTAGAATCTTTATGAAGATTTTAGAATCTAGTGACCTATATAAATATGAAGTCACAACATTCATAAGTTTCATTTTCAAATTTATTTCTGCTACCATAGCTATAAGGTATCGAAACATTGTGTCATCCATTACAGGAGAGTAAGTTTCATGGAAATTGATGTCGGGTCTCTACGTGAAGCCTTGTGCTACTAATCTCACTTTGTATCTCACGGCTTCATTATGTTCATTCCTCTTTCTTATGAACACCCACTTGTATCCAACATGAATAACATCATGAAGCATCTTGACCACATGTCCAAAGACTTTCCTCTTATTAAGCGAGTTTAGTTCATTCTCGATTGCTTCCTTCCATTTATCCAAATATTGACGATTCTTGCATTCCACAATCTTCTTTGGTTCAGGATTTGATTCAATATGGAAGACAATCTTTGAGATGAAGCAGTTGTTATTAGCACTTATTTGCCTATAAAAGACTTCCCATGTTTCCACATAGTTTGATGCGACAATGGGTGTCCCGATCTTTCGATGAGAACGATAACTCGATTTTGGTAGAGACGACTCTCACGATTCGGCTACCAATCGCACACGATCAATATGCCTACAATCGTTGAACCAACTCTGTGATTGTTATTGATCTTGCTAGAAACACGATCGACCGGACCACGAAGGTCTATTCCTGCATGCAATCGAAGAACAAGCAAGAACACGATAGATAAGCAATCTAAAATTGTGAATAGGAATTAAAATTGTATTAATAAGTGTGGTTCCAAAGACAATGTCGATGTTGATCTCGTCAAACAAGAGGACAAATTATAAAGTAGCAAAGCTAAACTTCAATCTAACAAAACCCACCAACCCTAAGGGTGACAGCCACTATGTATAGGAGAAAGAGGGAGGGCGGCGGTACTGTTCGTGTGTGAACAGTACGGGCCTAGGGTTTCTATCCAAGTTACAGGGCCTGCGGCCCAAACAGGTGATGCAACATCTTCTTTCAACGATTTCAAAGTGCTCCGAATGAATTTGGAAGTGAAGTCAAATTCGTTGGAAGACCTCGTCGTAAGCTTTCCATCAAGTACTCATGGACCTCAAACGGACTTCGTATATGAAAGTTATACACGTTTGAAGTCAGTGCTGTCTCCGGAGGCCTAATTGGATTCCAGAATATGTCCAACTTGAACTCTTGCAAATCAGCCATTGTCTATCTTTTATTCTGGAAAATAAAAACACATTTATTAGGCAATATCATATAGTTCATGTAATATAAAGGCACTCCTAAAAACAAGATCACTTGCATGTAATATAAAGGCACTCCTAAAAACAAGCTCACTTGATAATTTAAGTGAAGTATACGAGCTCTTGTAATTGGAACAGCGAGCATAGCAAATTCTTTGTCCCATTCAATTGAAATTTTATTTAAATCCATGAGCTCTCTACTATTTTCCAAAATGGCATAGTCTGATTGTTATGTTGCCCTAGTGTTGGTGGGTGTGCTTCCCCTTCACTAGTCACATGTCCCTGTACTCCAGCATGGGGCGCCTCCCCCTCTACTCCTGTACAGGAAAAAACCCCGTTGTGTCCTCATTCGGGGTGTAAAGTCCATTGAACATTTCTCATTCATGTTCGGTTCATGGAGTTTCTCCCTTGTTCAATACATGTCTTTTGTAGACGTCTCCACGGTTTGAGATCCTTTGACCCAGGAGGTCTCCCCCTCTTCGTACTAAGAGTGTAATACCTCATTTTATCCAGCTAGGTTGTTTTGTTTCAATTGTCTGGAAATTTTATTCGAAATCGAGATTTTCAACTTTCCGGAATCGAATCGGTAAAAAGAAAGAAGTCGGAGGGGGTAAAAGAAACATCTTTCGTCAGATTTTCCAAACAGCGGGGGTATTTGTTATTGTACGTCAACCTGGGCCGCAGGCCGCGGCCCAGGTGGCCCAAGAGGGGCCGGCCGGCCCATGTAGGGGCCGGCCAAAAAGGGGGGGCGCCACCCCAAAACCCTAGCCGGCCTCCTCCTCCCTCCCCCAAGCCGCCACCTCCTTCCCCCTCTCCCCCACACGGCGCAGCACCTCCTCCTAGGCGCCTCCTCCTCCGGTGGTGGCCGCCATTGGTGTTCCCCTGGAGCTCTTCACCTTCGGTTCTTCCTTCGCCGGGCCTCCGCGTCTCCCTCGGCGTCGCTGTTTTGGGGCCGGCCATTGAAGGAGAGGAGCAACCTTCGGGAAGTTGATCCTCATCGTTCTTCGGGTCTACAAGGGTAACGAGAGACCCCATCGCTGTTTGATTGCGTTAGAGTTGTCGATTCAATGATTTTGGTAGTACCGCTTAATCTCTGTCAGTAGATTGATTCGGTATAGAATGTTGTAACTCGGTTTTGGGTGTCTTAGAGGCATAATTGGATGTCTTCGCCTTCTAGATATTTGTTCCTTATTTCATTAGCTTTCTTTTGGCACCTGGATCACGAATTTTCACCCAGTAGATTAAACGTTATGACTGTTTTACTACGTTCTGGTCTGTCTGTCAGAAATGTTGGGTATAGTCGGTTGCACCTAGGTTTTGATCTAGTTAGAGTCAGAATCAGGTCGGCCACCCAACTAGGTTTATGAAGATAATTTCACCATATTTCTAGGCTGATAAAAATCACTTTATTTGGATCAGTGGTTTAAAAGTTAGAGCCTTTTCTTTAGGGCTGTTCTGAATTCTGGGCAGACTGCAGTTAAAGTTTTTCATTGGATGGTTAGACCTCTGTATTGGCCGAATTAGAGTTTACCATCAACTAGAGTTTTGTATCCAGTTAAGTTAAGAAAATTTGAGCACTGGTTTCAGGTCTTTTGGACTTACGGTTTTTTATTGGTGAATTTTCTAGTAAAACTGCCAGATTAGGGATAATTGAAATGTTTGGGTAAATTGATCAAATTGAACTTTTATTTGGTTAGTTTGACTAGAGATTGAGGGAGGACACGTGTAGCATTGCCATATTCGTTTGCCCTTATTTCGATTATTTTATATTGTGGGCGGTGAAGCGGTGAGTGGAGGGGTATCTCAATTACCTCCTAACCCGTTGCAGCGCGGCAGGCAAGTAATTTGTATTCTATGATTGATGACATGTATGATGCGTGAATGAATGATTATATTTGTTCGTATTTGTAGATGAATGCCATGTGTTCTTTTCATTTATGAGTACTATTCAATATTGACATGGGATCTCATCATGACATGCATACATTACTTTTGTAAGACCCATCAATTCCAGTATGGGCACTTGAAAATCCCATCAATTCCAGTATGGGTACGTGAGTCCACCATTCCAATGTGGGCCACGTTACGTGAGTCCACCATTCCAATGTGGGCCACGTTGGACGATCGTATGAAACGTTCTTCATACGATTACTCTAAGTGAACACCGACGGGTGATTCACTCGCTATACCGGTATATGCTGAAATATGTCCATTTCCTTCAATGCACCATTCCACTTCATCCATTCATAAATCCGTTTTCAGTAAATGTTCCAATTATGATTGTGATATATTGTTCGTATTATGTTTGGTTGTTACATACAGTTGCTTGCTAAGTCTTTGGCTCATTCTTGCTTTATTGTCTTATTTAGGTAAATGACAAGGAAGAATGATCTTGTGGAGGGTAGTTCATCACGTTGCACTCACTACCATATATCAAACAATTTGAGGACTTTTAATGTCGTTAATTATGACTTGTGTTGCATTGTAATAAGCCATCATGGCCTTGTTTACCTTATCTTTCTGAATTGTTTACTTCCATTTCGTTGATTAAAACTTGATGATGAATACTTGTTTCCGTATAATCTTAATACTTGCTTCATCTTATCATGCGTTTTGATGTTATTCAATTGAAGAGTAGTGGATGTAGGTGACATCTTGACTTCCTTATAGTCAGGGTGTTACAAAGAGTGGTGGAGTCAGATGCAGAACTCAAAACCCGGGATGGTTCTTTTCAGGTGCATTTACCGTTGGTATATGTGACTTTGTAACTCCTTTATGACCCGTGAATGAATCTGGCAACTGATTTGCAAGATTTTGCTAATCTATTATCCTCTGAGCTTGTTCAGAGTCCTTAGTGTGTGAATCGTTATTATGAAAACTACTATCATCCCATGATAGTTTCTAGCATTCCAACATAGGGTCCTTTTCTCTCCCTAAAGTTGGGAATAGTTCTTCATTAAATAAAGTGTCAACGTATCTTGCTTTTAGCTAATCCCCTATCATGAGCTCCTAATATTTTATTATAGACAGGAATTCAAACCCCACATAAATTCCCAATTTACGGTGGGGTCCCATTGACATACGCTGAGGAGGTTAGATGGGTATGTAAACAACACAACCGAATTTACGTAGATGAGAAATATTTGGTTCTTTCCCACACACTAGTTGAAAAGGTGACAACTTATGGTATGTGGATGACCAGAGTTGTATTAATGTTGATGCATGTAATACGGCATGTACCCAACACATAATTGGTAGAGTAGATCTCATTAACAAGGGTCTAGTGACCATTTTGATTCTCTTGATTAATGATTCAGTAAGTCCATTCTCAGTATGAACATGCTCGACCGAATGTTCCACTATTATGCCTAAGGCCATGCAGTAGTCATTAAATGCTTTTGAGGTAAACTCTCCGGCATTGTCCATTCTTATGGATTGGATCCTATGATCTGGAAAATTATCCCTTAGTGCAATAATTTGTGAAATCAGTTTGGCAAAGACGTGATTCTCAGTAGATAATAGACATACATGTGGCCACCTTGCGTCTATTAGTGGCATAAAGTACTTGAATGTCGCAGACATGGGATCTATAGGTCCGCATATATCTCCTGGATCCTCTCAAGGAAATCAGGCATTTCATCCTTGATCTTATGATACAAGGGTCTCGTAATCAACTTGTCTTTATCACAGGCTTTACACACAAAGTGTGGTAGATTGGAACATTCTTTAGACTTCAAGTTGTGGCCAGCACAATTTTGTAATATCTGGCACATCATATTGTCTCTAAGATGACCTAGACGTTAATGCCACGTTCTAAATAGTTTGCGGTCTTTAACCTAGACGCTGATCACAACATATTCTTCATCACGTTTAATAAACATGTAGTACAATCCGGAGGAGAACGAAGGGAGTTTCTCTACTATTTCTTTTCGATATTCTTGTTTATTAATGATGCTAATGTACTCAAAACCATTCTCTTCATCTGTTTCCACGTGAAAACCATTATTTCAGATATCTTTGAAACTTAGTAGAGTTCCAGTTGAGTCCAGGAATAATAATGAGTTCTCAATTATTATTTTTATTCCTATTGGTAATATTACTATGGTTCTTTTAGTACCCGTGATATTATCACAGTTGCCAACTATGGTCATAATATTATCAGTCTTAGAACTAGAGGTTTGGAAATACTTCATATCCTTTAGGATAGAATTTGTGGTAAAACTGTCCACAAGATAAAGTTCATGTTCCCCTCCAATGTACATCAACTATAAGAAGGAGATAAATAATTTGCATGAATTAAAAACATTGCATACGCATAAATGCAAACATAAGACATGCAAATGAACTGGAAATACTTTATTCATGAAATAAATATTACAAGAAGTAATTTTAATTCTTAATAGTAATATCACTAACTAATCCAGGATCAACAAAATTTGGTGTTCAAATTAGCAACACCATCCTAAACACACTATGAATTGACCTCTAAATTTAAGGGGATAATGGAGATTTAGGATTCTCCTGGTCCTTCTATAGGAATGACTCATTTATCTTAGCTCCCAGCTTGAGAAGCCTTCGATCTCTCTCTCTCTCTCCGATTCTTGCTACCTCTTAGTTCATTTACTGGGTGTAATATGGAGAACATCTAACAATCCTCCAACATGAAAGGATACAGGTAGGCTCACATGCTGGCAATTCAAAAATTCTAGCACGTAAAATAGGAAGCTAAGCAAGCAAGAGATCATAGATCGTTACCACCAGACGTGCAGTGCAGTGGAAGAAGAGTTGGGGTAGCCTGATCCAATGTAGAGTGTGTCAATGTAGTGGTCGTAGTCGATCGTCCAGTATAGTCGATCATCCTTGGTGGCGATCGTCTTCTCCAGCAACTAATCGCATTCCTCGCCAAGGTCATGGATAGTCCTCAAGCGTAATAGCAACCGCAGCAGCGTCTCTACGGTATCCACACGTCCAGGGATGAAACATTGTACGCCGGTGTGCTAGCACCAACTCGCACGGTAGTGTTCTCTCGAGGAGATGGCAGCTAGGGTTTTGGTGGAGCAACTCACGGTGTCTGTCTTGTATCGCCTAATAGCCTCATGCATCTCCTTATACAGAGCTCATGACAGATCCTATCCAAACACATTTATTCCAACCCGTTAAGTGTGTGACCCAGTAGGATCATGTGTAATCGGTTGTGACTCGAAAACACCTTGCTGACCACGAGTCGTTAGTGATTCCTAGTAGGATATAACGATTCCCGGATACACACAAATAATATCGGATGAACCTTGATGTAATATGATCTATGAGTAAGTCCTTATCACTTACAAACAGCTTGTATCCCTATACGATCAGTTCATATTTAGTCATGACCAGTTCATAACTCCTTACGACCAGTTCTCGACCAGTTAGTGATCATGTTTGACTAGACTTCGACTAGCTCATATCTCTATACGACTAGTCCGTATCTGATCGAACTAAATAGCCTTCTAGTGTATACTCCCTTTGTCTCACGATATCTGGTTGAACTCCAGGTGAGATATTATGCCATCCATGGATTGCTCAATACTTTCTCGGTCAAGTGTCGGATAACTTCACGTGGCCGAACTCTTCGATCACTAGTGGCATAGCCATGCACTTTTTTATCCGACCACATTAAGAGGGCTAGATATATCTCTTTTGTTATGTTAGGAAGGACAAATCTCATATCTGACCAGTCACAATCCTCTGCATGTTTCATAGCATACCCGAAAACTACATTTATAACTACCCAGTTACGGAGTAGCGTTTGGCAACCCCTAAGTGTACTATTACACATATAGGAAACCATGTTGATCTCAGGTCTAAGGATTATACATCAACATTGCTTGAGACCAATTGATGACACATAAAATCATAACAATCTCAATAGTGTCTCAAGGTGGGTCAATCCAACACCATGTTCTCTAACATGTGTTCACATTATTGATTTAATATCCATGTATCCATGACTGGTAAAACATGATCATCAATCAACGCATGTGCTGGTCGATAAGCCACTAGCGTTTCGACCAGTGACATATGACCAGGGATACATCTAGAACGTCATCATATAAGTTAAAGAACTTCATCAATAAGTCACATACTTGTTAATATTTATAACTGATGATTCATTCAAGGAATATAATAATATTTATTTAATAACTCGTAAACTTAGACGTGATACAATCATCTCTATGATTGCCTCTAGGACATATCACCAACAGTCTCCCACTTGCACTAGAGTCAATCAAATAGGTATCGAATACCCATAGCTCTTCTGTGCACCTCATACTTTGGTTGCGGGAGAGGCTTTGTCAATAGATCAGCAATATTCAAATTTGTGTGCACTTTGCATATCTTTATATCACCTCTCTCAATGATCTCACAAAAAATGTGACATCGTCGAAGTATGTGCTTGGACTTTTGATGCGATCTAGGCTCTTTAGCTTGTTCAATGGCTCCACTATTATCACAATAGAGATCCATTGAACTAGATGCACTAGTAACCACACCCACTTCATTGATGAACTTCCTAATCCATACCGCCTCTTTTGCAGCTTTTGAAACTGCAATGTACTCAGGCTCTGTTGTAGAATCAGCAACTGTTCCTTTTTTGGAACTTTTCCAGCTCACTGCTCCTCCATTAAGACAAAACACAAACCCGGACTGCAATCTAAAATCATCCTTATCGGTTTGGACGCTAGCATCGATGTAACCATTTACGACCAGCTCTTCCTCACCACCATACACAAGGAATGCATCCTTAGTCCTTCTCAAGTACTTAAGGATATTCTTGACTGCTATCTAATGACCTTTACATGGATCCGACTCATATCTGCTCGTAACACTTAGAGCATACGACACATCTAGTCGTGTACATAGTATAACATACATGATAGATCCAATAGCCGAAGCATATGGAATTATATTCATTTTGTCTCGCTCATCAGTAATCTTAGGATACTGACTCTTGCTAAGATTAATGCCATGTGTCATGGGCAAGAAACATTTCTTGGAATATGTTGAACCGCTTCAACACCGTGTCTATGTACATATCCTAGCATAATCCAATTAGCCTTTTAGATCCATCTCTACAGATCCTTATGCCCAAGATATATGTTGCATCTCCTAAATCTTTCATTGTGAAACTATTTCTTAATAAAGTTTTAACAGATTCTAGCATATGAATATCATTTTGACCAATAGTATGTCATCCATATACAAGATCAGAAACACAAAGCTTGTTCCCACTAACCTTCTTGTAAACACAAGGTTCTTCTTCATTCTTGAACAAGTCAAACCCTTTGACCACTTCATCAAAATGAATGTTCCAACTCCGAGATGCTTGCTTTAATCCATATATGGATTTCTTAAGCTTGTATACCTTTCTAGCTTCCCATGGATCGACAAAACCCTCGGTTGTGTCATGTACACATCCTTACTTAGGTTTCTATTTAGGAGAGCCATTTTGACATCCATTTGATATATCTTATAATTGATATATGCAGTAATATCTAGAATGATCCGGATAGACTTAAGCATAGCGACGGGTGAAAAAGTTTTATCATAATCAACACATTGAATTTGTTTGAAATTGTAACACCCTGGCTATTCGGAAGCCAAGATGGTACCTAATGAACTAAAATACAACCGAATTTGCGAATAATTTAAACTTAACTCTTCTAAGTACAAATATGGACCAACTTTGATAGAAGCATGGCAGGAAGTACGACTGACTTCATCAGAACATAATCAAGGAATAATTAAAATGAACCTCTAGTATCATATAACCAGGAAACATATCAAGGAGAGAAAAGTATCAAGCGGTAGTAAATCTATTTATTACAGTTCCTCGGTTAACAAATGAAGGTCATACTCGACATTATTAATGAGAGTAAATTATAGTGAACTGTGTGAAACGTGCTGGTACTCCCTCCCAACAGATTAACCATCGACGGTCACCTAAAATAAATAAAGAAAACAAGAATGAGTCGAAACTCAGCAAGTACTGAAAACAATTGAACATACAAGATTATGAACAATTCAGAGTCCATACGAACTATAAACTTATCTCTGCACACAGATATGTATGAATGGATGCCTTGGAAGAATGGACTGCTCAACAGCTTATACCGGTATAACGAGTGATACACCCGTCGGTGTTCACTTAAGCCCGTACTTAACAAAGTCCGGGGACCCAAATACCGTATGAAGAACGTTTCATACGGGTGTCCAATATTACCCACATTGGAGTGGTGGGACTTACATGCCCATACTGGAATTGATGGGTCTTTTGATTTTGAAGGACCGAAATGGCAACAGAGGGGGGGTGAATGGTGCCTTAAAAATTAAGATCCTCCCCTCTCAAGTGTCCACACAGCAATCCAAAAACTTCTGATAAACAAGAGACGTGAAGTGAATCAAATCCAAAAGGTTTAAACAAAACTAGGCTGTTCTGTCGAATATCGGAAGTTCCGATTCTACCTAGCGGTAGTTCCGCACTGCGGTAGTTCCGGCTTCCAGTGCGGAAGTTCCGCCTGCGGTAGTTCCGCCTTGTAGATAGCGGAAGTTCCGATTGTCCTGACCGAAGAACAGTACGTACTGGAAATTTCCAAAAAATCCGAAATACTCAAAGATTGTTGCTCTTCTCGGGTCAAGTCTTACAGGACATCATCCTAAACAACATCTTGACCTCATTGAGAGAGAATCGCAGACAAAGATTCATTAATCAAAACAAAATCGGATTTCTTGAATATTTGGTAAGAAAGACCAAAAATCTCAATTAGCAAGATTCTTAGATTCTTGGCTCATGAAACTTTGAGGATATATTAGCAATATCAATAAGACTCTAGATATCAAGTTTCATACCATCTCATAAGAGGAATCAAAAGTTTCACCAAAACCCTAGAAATTCAACGTGAACAGAGAGAATAAAAGAGGCATAAACAAAGAACCAAAACCTCAGATTTTCATTGATAGAAATCAAAAGATTACAGAGGCAAACACAGAGGAAAGATTACACGAATTTCAGTTCATCCTCTCCAACTCAACAACCTCTCCAAAAAGCAAAACAACCTCTCCAAAGGCCCTTTAGCTAAAGCTAACCCTAATTTTCTCTCACCAAAAGTCCAACCAAACAACCATGGGTTCACCTCTATTTATAGCCCTTGGCTAACGGGTCTCCAACCCGTTATGCCGGCTAAACCCTAACGGAGCCCGCTTCCACTTGTGCCGCTTTGCGAAATTACCCTTTCGCCCCTCGCACACCTTCTGGAAGCTCCCGCATTCCTTGTTGTTCATGACTCGCAACCACCTCGAGTGCACGCCGTCTTCGACACATCTTTACCGTTCTGACCTCAACGCCGCCTGCGTCTAGTCCGGTCTCCACGTGTCTCGCCACGACTCCACCTCGATGCCCTGCAACCAGCACAGACAAGAAACACATCACATAGCATTGCTCAAGATAATAGAATCATCATTTGCTCTTAACTCAAATTGATTCACAACTCAAACTCAAAACTATCCTCTCGCGATTACGCCCACAATCGGAAGTTCGACTTACCATTGCGGAAGTTCCGATTATCGTAACGTCCGCACTCCCAGATTGGAAATTCCGATTATCGTCACAGCAGAAGACACTTGTCAGGTTTATCAGAAGTTCCGCGTTCCCAGGTGCGGAAGTTCTGATTATCGACACACCAGAACACAATCGTCAGGATAATCGGAAGTTCCGTTTTACCAGGGCGGACTTCCGCATTCCAAAACCGGAAGTTCCGCACAGTACAGAAACATACCAGCAGCAGCGCAAACGCAATAAATCCAATCACAAACTTTTCAACACAGCGTCAAATACTCATCACTCGAAAGGGGACCCTACTCACATGGTCTCTCAGATTTTCCACTCCCGTGGTCACAATGAAAACATGGCATGAATAGAATGGATGACATGAAATGAACTTGAATCACATACAAATGAAGAATAATACTCAGCATATGAATATGTCTAGTAAGCCTAGCATTATATCCACGATCAATCATCAACATTCATTAACATCAAACAAAGTACTTGCCTTCCGCGCTGTGACGTGTTCGGAGGCAACGAATGTGCGCCTCCACTCACCGCCTCACCGCCTACACAAATATATATTCGGAATAAAGATAACAAGGGTTTACACAGCCACAAGTGTCTTACCCTAACCCTCTAACCATCCAATATAATCAACGGGATCAAACCGACAATAAAACTATTCAGCCAGCTTACAGCTTTACTGGGCAGCACTACGAGAAAAATTATAATTAAATATCTGTAACTCGGAATGATGTGAAACTAGTGCTCAATGAATCTTAACGAACTAGGATATGAAACTCTAGTTGACAAGGTTCACTAATTCTGCAAATACAATCGGCTAACCAGCAGTTGAAAATGTATTACAGATATCTGTCCAGACTACAGATCACTAGTAAAGAAAATGGCATAACTTTCACTCTATAGATCCAACGGAGGTGTTCCTCATCAATCTGGAAATATTATTAAAACTTATACAAAAACCTAGTTGGGTGGACATCCTGAATCTTACATTAACAAGGTCAAAACAAAGGAACAAACAGACAGTTCCTTCTCGTCAGGCAGACAGAACAGCGCACAAAGAATAATTCATATCTCCTAAACCGTAAAGTGGAATATCGTGATCTCGATGGCTATGGAAAGATAAAAACTAGGGAGACAAAACTCTAGGAG
The DNA here is from genome assembly GCA_036346395.1 of Hsuehochloa calcarea. NCBI lineage: Eukaryota > Viridiplantae > Streptophyta > Magnoliopsida > Poales > Poaceae > Hsuehochloa > Hsuehochloa calcarea. Next base: position 71,733,078 of record CM070594.1, on the reverse strand, counting down.
ATAAAAATACCAGATTATGCTTCTAAGATACCGAAACGTGGCGCACAACCCACTGGACAGAATAGATCTAATAACAGAGGCTAAACTATCCAAACAAATCAAATCGATTGCTCATCCTTCATGAATCAAACAGCGAATGGGAGTCCTCGATACCCTTGTAGACCCGTAGGAGGACGTTGATCCACTTCCGAAGACCTCTCTCCCTTCACCTTCTTCCCCTCTTCCAAGGCCGGCCAAGAACGACGACGACGATCGGCCGGTGACGACGGTGAGAGGAGGCAACTTCGGAGGGATCCTTGAGAAACACCACCGGGGAACACTAGAGGCGGCACCACAGCAGCGATATGGTGTCAAGGAGCAGCAATGGCGCCAGTTGGAGGAGGAGGAAGTGGCGGCCAATGGGGAGGGAGTGGAGGGGGTGGCGACTTGGAATGAGAGGGGAGGAGAGGAGGGGGTGGCGGCTAGGTTTTGGGGGGAAGGCACCCCCCTTGGCCGGCCCCCCTTGGGCCACTTGGGTTGTGGGCCAAAGCCCAGTTGCCGTGAAAACACAGAAAACTCCCCGAGAAAAGATAAATTCTGATTTTCGATTAGCTCTCTCTTTCGAAACTTCTTCTAATAAGCCGATTCACTTTGGGTATTACAAAAACCCTTTGTGATCAGTTGTGCCTTATGAATGTGAATGTTTCTATCCATATCTATCTTTTTCTTAAAATTCGATTTGCACTCAATGGTCGTAACACCATCAAGTGCATCAACCAAGTTCTAAACTTGATTGTCATACATGGATTTTATCTCGGATCTCATGGTTTCAAGCCATAACTTAGAGTTTTGGTCCATCATCACTTCCGTATAAGTCCTAGGCTTACCATTATTCAATAATAAAACATTATACTCATACCTTATAGGCAATTGATGTGGCATTTTAGATCTACGTGGGGCTGATGTCTTATCTACATGTTATACAATATTTTGTTCATCCTGTAGAGGTTATGTAGGAGCTGAAATATTTCCAGATGTTTCCTGAATTTCTTCGAGTTGCACCTTGCTCCCACTTACTCCTTTGGAAAGAAACTCTTTCTCTAAGAAGACACCATTTTGGGCAACAAATACTTTGTTATCATCTCGTTTATAAAAATAATATCATTTAGTTTTCTTAAGATACCCCACAAAGAAACACTTATCCAACTTGGGTATCAGTTTGTCAAACGTCAAACGGTTTACATAAACCTCACAACCTCATATCTTTAGAAAAGACAATCCATGATATTTTTCGATCTATATCTCATATGGTGTCTTCTCTACTATTTTTATAGAACCATATTTAAAGCGAAAGTCGTTGTTTCTAGAGTGTATCCCCGAATTATAATAGAAGATCAGATTGACTCATCATTGACCGAACCATGTCTAACAATGTTTGATTCGGTCGTTAAGACACCTCATTCCATTGAGGCGTTCCCAACGGAGTAAGTTGTGGAATAATTACACACTTCTTTAGGTGATCACCAAACTTATGGCTCAAATATTCACCTCCACGATCAGATCGTAGATATTTAATTATCTTGCCAAGTTGATTTTGTACTTCATATTGAAATTCTTTGAACTTTTCAAATGATTCTGACTTATGGCTCATTAAGTAGATGTAGTTATATCTACTAAAGTCATCGGTAAAAATTATAAAATACTAAAAACCACCTCTGGTCGGAGTACTCATCGGACCACACATGTCCGTATGTACAAGGGCCAACGGGTCACTCGCCCTTTCACCACTGGTCGTGAAATATGCTTTTTTCATCTTGACAAGTAAACAAGATTCACATGTTTCAAACTATTCGAAATCAAATGAGTTTAGAAGACCATATTTATGGAGCTTCATCATGCGCTTCTCATTTACATGACCTAGACGACAATGCCAAAGAAAAGAGGGATTCAAATTATTAGGTCGAAGTCTCTTGGCATTTATGTTATAGATAGGCATATCCTCAAGATTCAAGAAAAATATATAATTCATTCACCAATGGAGCATGACCAGAAAGTATATCTTCAAAATAAATTGAACAACAATTGTCCTTTATTCTAAACTCATAATCTTCTGCTCCTAAATAAGAAGCAAAAATATTTTTTTTGCTTAATGTTGGAACATAATAAACATAATAACAACTATTTAATTACATAACTAATCCTGGAGGTAAAGCTAATGGTAAAGTGTCAATAGCTAATGCAGCAACTCTTGCTCTATTGCCCATACAAATATCAACATCTCCTCTTGCCAAACTTCTACTCCTTATCAGTCACTGCATCGAATTGCAAATGTGAGCAACTGATCCGGTATCAAATACCCAAGAACTAGTCAGAGAAGTGGCAAGATTAATTTATATAACATTTATACCTAAACTGGAAGTCTTACTTCCTTTGTTCCTTCTCATTTCTACCAAGTACTTCTTGCAATTACTCTTTCAATGCCCAGTCTCATGACAATGGTAGAATTATGTCAGGCTTCGGACCCATCTTGAGCTTCTTAAGCTTAGCCTTGAGACTCTCGATCTTATCTTGAGTCTTTCCTTTGCCCTTTACCTTTCCCGACTTACCCTTCTTCTTGAAGATGATAGTCTTTTAAATCATCATCACGTGATTAGAACTTTTCATGATGCTCTCCTCAACACCTTTAAGCATGCCATGCAACTCGATCATTGACTTCTCCATACCATTCATATGAAAATTCAATATGACTGACTCAAAGCTCACAAGGAACTATTGAATAATCACATCAGTAGCCAACTCTTGGCTAAGAGGAAAACCAAGCTTTTTCAAGCTCTTAATGTGACCAATCATCTTGATCACATGAGGACTGGCCAGGTTACCTTCTAACAGCCTACAAGAAAATAATGCCTTAGAGGTATTGTACCTATTTGCCCTTGCTTAATCCTGAAACATACCTTTCATACCCACAATCATATTGTAAGCGTATGTGGTCACATATTGCTTCTAAAGCACAGAGTTCATGGTGGCAAGTATAAGGTAGTGTACATCAACTACGTCATTGCAATGCTTCTCATAAGCATTCTTTTCATTTCGAGTAGCATTAGCATTCGATTCCTCGGGAAAGGGATCCTCTAGAATATATTCCTTCTTTTCTTGTTAGAGAACAATTCTTATCTTTTGAAACCAGTCAATGAAATTTGTTCCATTCAACTTTTCTTTCCCAAGAATAGATCGCAAATTAAAGGTGGGTGCATAACAAATAGTAGGTGCCATGATCTACAACAGAAATATATATGCAAAAATTCAGCACTATGTTTAAGAAAGATCTTCTATTAGACATTCATGTTGGTTGTTATGTCCGAACAGTCCATGACCAGCTCGTATCTCCATACGACTAGTCTGGGCCTAGTCGTATCACCATATGACTAGTCTGGACCTGGTCGTATCACCATACGACTAGTCTAGATCTGGTCGAACTTAATTAATCATCAACAGTCAATAAAAGATACTCCCGCTATATGTTCAAAACCATGTTTCCGTCTAACATCATATAGTGAGTTTAAGATCCATATATCATTAAGTCCTAGTAAGCTTTGGCATCACTGCTAGAAACTTAGTGATTTAGGTAGGCAACCTCTTGCCAATCATATCACATATGACTCTTGTTTGTTAGGTGGCATCTCTATGCCCCGACAACCAACATTATGCCTTAAGGCCCAAAATTGTTTTGATATCCTTGTCAAGTTAAACAAATGCTATGCATGTAGGTGTCTGACACCCAACCCATTATATTAAGATAGTTAATGGCACTCTACTTTGTAGACCTGCCAATTAATGATCAAAATCGTGATAAGCACAGAATTGGAAAGGCGTCAAATTTACTTAATTTTTGTTGATGGATACTATTCTACCATGTTAACACATCTAATGATAAAACATGATCAATAGCAAAACAGGAACAAAATAAATATTCACAGATAATCATATTAAACAGTGAAATAGTATGGCTCTTATCATGATGATCTCCATCACCATGCTTCCTATCCTCCAGGCCATCATGCTTGAAATCAACACATTCATCTACTAAGAAATTACTCCTAAAAGTTAGTAATTAATTGCATATGATAATATCAAGCATCACAAGCCGTCACGCAGACCGTTATACAATAATATGTAGCTCGATGGCTAGATCACAGCATGACACGTAGGCCATGAAAATCCATACATGCATCACATACACTATAGGCTATACTATTCACATCAATCCTGAAAAACTGAGTTATGCATATAATCTAATTCTATCGGGTGACATGAACACATAATACTATAACACGTGGTATGAATACCTAGCACGGCGGTCCCGCTAGCCGGTTAGCGGGTGGGGTTCAAAGAGGCAACGCCCCTCGCTGGTCAAGGGCAGCGCTCTCGGAAGTTTTTTCGAGACATGAATCCCATTCACGTAATTGAGCCATGGAAATCATCCAATTAATCATATTAACCCTATTCCGAACCAAATTGATCACTGCATTGATACGACCACGCACCGCGGCATACTCCGATGGCAAAATTCTGACCGGTAGGAGCATTATGCAATGTGGTCGTGAACAAACGCAGTAAACCATCTAGTGCTTTTAGCTCATACTTCCCGCAAACCCACCTATTATCGTCGAAAACCGATTCATCTTATCGACCAATGCCTAGATCGTTTCATTCATATGAACCAATCTAGATTACCAGACCCGACCAGAAATAGATCCAGTCTACTACTACTACATATCAAGTATATACGATCGATCTAGATCCAAAACTATGCAAGATAGCTCTGATACCACTAAAGGGATACAGGTAGGCTGCACTAGCTGGTAATTCAAAAATTCTACCATGTAAACCAGGAAGCCAAGCAAGCAAGACATCATATATTGTTACCACCAGACGCGTAGTGCAGTGGAAGAAGAGTTGGAGCAGCCTGATCCGATGTAGAGCACGTCGATGTAGCGATTGTAGTCGATCGTCCACCATAGTTGATCGTCCACCGTAGTCAATTGTCCTCGGTGGTGATCATCTCCTCCAGTACCAATCGCGTTCCTCACTAAGGTCACGGATCATCCTCAAGCGCAACAGCAAACCTAGTAGCACCTCTACAATATCTACACGTCCAGGGATGGAACACCATATGTCGGTGTGCTAGCACCAACTCGCACGGTAAGGCTCCCTCGAGAAGATGGCAGCTAGGGTTTCGGTGGAGCAACTCACATTGTCTATCTCGTATCTCCCAACAGCCTCATGCATCTCCTTATATAGAGCCCATGACGGATCCTATCCGAACACATTTGTCCCAACCCGTTAAGTGTGTGGCCCAGTAGGTTCATGCGTAATCGGTTGTGATTCAAAACACATTTCCGACTACAAGTCGTTAGCGGTTCCTAGCAGGACATAACAATTCCCGAATACACACAAATAATATCATACGATTAATGCAAAATGATCTATGAGTATGTCTTTATCACTTACGACTAGCTCGTATCCCTATACGACCAATTCATATTTGGTCATGACCAGTTCGTAACTCCTTACGACTAGTTCTCGACCAGTTAGTAATCATGTTTGATCAGACTTCGACTAGCTCATATCACCATACGGCTGGTCCATATCTGATCGAACTAAACGACATGCTCATGTATACTCCCTTTGCCTCACGATATCTGGTTGAATTCCAGGTGAGATATTATGCCATCTATGGACTGTTCAGTACTTTCTCGATCAAGTGTAGGATAACTTCACGTGGTTGAACTCTTCGACCACTAGTGGTATAGTCATGCACTTTCTTTATCTGATCACATCGAGGGGCCCAGATATATCTCTCCTATTATGTTAGGAATGGCAAATCTCATCTCCGACCAATCACATTCCTCCGCATATTTTATAGCATACCCAAAGCTACCTTTATAACTACCCAGTTACGGAGCAGCATTTGGCAACCCCTAAGAGCACTATTACACATGTAAAAACCATGCTGATCTTAGGTCTAAGGATTATACATCAACATTGCTTGAGACCAACTGATGACACATAAAATCATAACAATCTCAATAGTGTCTCATGGTGGGTCAATCCAACACCATGTTCTCTAACATGTATTCGCATTATTGATTTGATATCCCTATATCCATGACCGGTGAAACATGGTCATCAATCAACACATTTGTTGGTTGATAAGTCACTAGCGTTCCGACCAAGGATACATCTAGAACGACATCATATAAGTTAAAGAGCTTCACCAACAAGTCACATGCTTGTTAATCTTTATAACTGATGATTCATTCAAGGAACATAACAATATTTATTTAATAACTCGTAAACATAGATGTGATACAATCATCTCTATGATTGCCTCTAGGGCATATCACTAACACTACAATCCTAGTTGTTACATCTTCTTTCCCTCCTCTTGAACTTATGTCGGCTAGTCCCACCTAATCCCCCTAGAACTAGAGTTAGATCTGGAGGGTGTCATAAGACGTCTCTGAAGTTCCTTTCTCTCAGAACCATTCCGAGGGAAACATTCTCCGGATGGTGATTTAGGAGAGTGTGTTCAATCAGTTCATCCTTAGTCATGCTCCTCCCTAACAGTCTTGGGGTTCTCACAACATGAGTGAGGTCCACATTGTATGCGGTCACTGATTCATAATATTCAATCCGCATAGCTATCCACTTGTTATAGTTCTCATTGGCAAAAGACTGCCTTTGAGTAATGTCGAACCTCTTAGTTAGGTGATCCTAGTGTTCACTAGGGTCTTGGATAGCAACAAGCTCTTTTTTGAGGTTTGTACACAAGTGGTTCTTGAGGTACACCAAAGCCCATGACCTAGCTAAAATGGTAGTGTGCCCATTTGGCACAAGTGTATGATGGAGGTCACGTGCACTGAGATGCATCCTTGCCTCAACTACCCACACTGGGTGGTTACTGTCAATCGCACTTCAACTCAAGAAATTTTCCTCTTGGCATGGTCCTGAACATATCTCCCATGTCACCCATAACATTGTATAGCGCGTATAACTACCATAAGGTAATGAATAGGTACATCATGTACCGCATGAGTCAAAACATGTGTTCTAGCAATAAAACAACTTGCATGAGTAGTAAATATTAAATTTATGGATTTTTAGTAATTTTCTACTAATTTTCTAAGCATAGAACAGCTACTACACTCACAAATTACAAGAAAAATCAATTTTTGGTATTTAAATAAAATCACAAAAGGCTTACATAAAAGAACCAGAAAACATTCAAGGATTAGTTTGCAAAATGCTACCAAGTGGAAGCCCTCATACTTTATTCAAAGAGTTTCAGGGTCTCTTTTGAAAAAAATTGGTCCAGAAGGACCCAATTTTAATAAACTAAGGACATGCGCTTAATTTTGAAAAAGTCGATGGATTTTTCTGGAAAAGTGCTAAGGCCAGTCGGATCCCATCCCAACTAGGCCTTATGGGCCAAAAGGCAATGGCCCATACAGGGCCTTGCATCCCATGTCGATCTGTCTAGCCCACACGCTAGGGTTTTAACCCCTAGCACCATGTGGTGACGGCTCGTCCTCGTGCCCGGCATGGCACGGTTCACTCCCTACTGGAGACGGCACGAGTGGCCCCCTCCATCCCCTCCCCTCTCCTCTTCTACCATCGGCAAGAGGGTGGCGGCGATGGTGGCAGCACGCAAGCCATCCTCCTTACCCATGACAAGGGTGAAGGCAAAGGTGCACAGCAGGTGTGGCGGCGACACCCTCGGCGACCCCGTCCCTCCCCCCACGCGGCGGCATAGGGAGGCAGCGGCGGTTCTCGTTGGTGACCCCGATCCCCTTCCCTCGCTCTTTGGCATATGAAGGCGGTGGTAGCGATCACATCGACGACCCCTCCACTCCCCTCGCTCGTCGGCATAGGGAGGCGATGGTGATGGTCACTCCGGCAGCCCCTCCCCTTCTTTCCCCTCGCTCGGCAACATAGGGATGCGGTGGCGACACGTCGTTGCCCATCCCGTGTATGCCAAGGACGGCGGCGGAGGCTTGCCGGCCCCGTCCTTCGCGCGGAGACGAAAGGTGGTGGTAGGTTCGTTGTTGCTCTTGTGCAAAGCCACATGGCGGTGACAGCTCCATCCCGCACGACGATGGCGATAGGATTTCGCCCTAGTCGGACCGGCAACATCGCAGAGGCAGCGACGATCGCGACGGCGAACCGAGGGCACCTCAGAGGCGGTGACGTAGGGATCTAGGGCGGGCATGACATTGACACGGAGGCAACGGCAATATGGTGCCCTTAGGGCATGGCGCATGTTATGACATGCACCCGTTGAGATTTGTTACGGCACTATAGCATGCACGCGAAGGTGTGCGGTCATTGGCCAGTGACATTGTGGTCGTGGCGCGAACATGGAGGCGTGCGGCTGGTGGCCCGTCGGTGGTGGCGCGTTGGCGTGTACATGGAGGCATACGGCCGGTGCATCTGGGAGAATGCGTGCGCCCGGTCGTCCAATGGGATAGGCGGCAATGAACAGTAGAAAAATAATCTACTAAAAAGCACATTACCGCTAGAATTGATAACTTAGATCAAAACAACGTACCAAGAAGCCTTAGCTTAGAGCACTATTGTGCTGATAACGTGTTGTATATTTTAGGTCACATTGCCGACGAACAAAGCTCTTAACTCACAAATAATAAAAACTAGACAATAATAGAAAGATGTAGTCCCAACCTCTCTTTTTATTGATATCTTTGCTCGTAGGCTTGTGTACAATGAGAGCCCCCTACCCCCCTTTATATAGGGGAGGTCCCATTTCATGCATAAATAATCAATATGAGACTAAACGGACTAATGAGCCTTGTGGGTCGATAGCCCCTCTAATGGGCATTTGTTTAGGTAAAGTGTCCACACCTAATCGGACTGATATACAATGATTTTGACCTTTATTGAGGTTTGTTTCTAATGAATGGTTGGATGGAGAGTAAAAAAGGTGTTGGCAGTTAGTTTCAGCAATTCATTAAGGAGGCCAATCCAAAATCGAAATGGAATGAGCTAATGGATGTGTCTCTTGGTCATAGGCAATAAAATAGGAGCCATGTTGACATGCATGTTGTTAGGGATTGGCCTATTATATTTAGCAACTTGAAGCATCGATCATCTATGGCAAGCTAATTAATATGACGTCAAATATATTAATGCAAGTTGTATTTATCATGTGGGAGAATTGGGTAGTAAATCAATTCTTAGCCACTTGGTAATTGATGAGAACATCACCGAGGACCATGCTGACACCACTGAGGACAATGCCTCTATGGCTGTGCCTATGAGAGGACCAATGACACGAGCACGAGTATGTCGTTTGGGACAACATATGAACTTGTTCCTCAAGCAAATTAACTATTTAATTACAAAACAAATGATATTGCCTAATGATAGTTGTTTGTTTGTTTCAACTTGCGAGAGCATCTTCGGAGAAGTCCCTGATAAAGTACGACCAGGTCCCTGGTGCACCCGACCAGCTGCTAACCATATACAACCAGATCTAAAGTTCATCTGACTAGCTGTTGACCATACACGACCAGATCTAAAGTCCATCCGACCAGAACTTGAGCCGACCAGTTCCTTCGACCAGCCTGCGTCGACTAATTCCTCGACCAGTCTACGTCGACCGGATCCTCCGACTAGATATTCGTTCTGACCAAGACACAACAAGACTACTTATGGGAGTCCTACTCCGACCCGACTGATGATACTACACAAGAAGTCCTACTTCGACGCACCAGGAGAGTTCTTTGTCGTTTCAACTGCGGAGTCTACTTCCAATCTAACCCAAATATTCTATTTGGTAGTTCTCCGTATGAAAAGATAGTTTTAGTTAGTTACAATTTCAGTTACTAACGCCGACCTAAGTCACTATAAATATTTGGGTGATGCGCCACCAATAGATCAGACTTTGATTATTGATTTAGCTATTGCTATTGTAAGGCCTCTCGTCGTAATTGAACTCTCAACTCAATCATTCGATTTTGAGTGATTCATCTTTCATTGTTGCTCTTGTGTTTCTCTCGATTTGATCAGGCGGTTCTTCGTGAACATGTCGATTGTGTTTGACACGGTTGGTAACCAATCGAGGAGCGGTGTAGCGATTGCATGGTTTGCTAGTCTTGACTGGATCTTGGTTAGCCACCCCTTCGCCAACGTCGCAACTCAAGTTATTGGATTTCTCCTACGACGGAAGATCAGGACAAACTTGCATGCACGCATCTTAAGTCGAGACATATGCACATCAGTAATAGAAAAATACATAAGCAATGTGAGCATCGTTTGGTATTGTTGGTGTTACGTACATACTCCCTCCAGTCATAAATACATGTCGTTTTGGGATACATATAGTCAAACTTTTAAAACTTTCACTATCAATATCTTTTTAAATATTTAGATTAGATATATAAAAATCATATTGTATAGATTTTGTCTTGAAAAGCATTTTTATAATATTATAATTTCATTGGATATTATAATTATATTACAATAGAAATTAGTGGTTAAAGTTGTATTTTGATAACCGTATCAATGTCAAAAATGACACATTTACGCCGGGAGGGAGTATACTGCACCGTTTAATCGAGAGTGAATTGCATGCAGGGATGGATGTCCACGGAAATTTTGTCTAGCCAAATGACTAATGTCTTTATGTAAGTTCTCATAAATTGATAGTAGTATATCCAACTTTTTCATATTGCACCTAATTCAAGTACAGCAGTACTACTATTATATTAGTCCCTGTAATTCAATTGGCGACATTTGGAGAAATTTATACTCCATATGACTTCCTTCCGATGCAATTAATACATTAACTAAACAAAAAATGAGGGAATAACGCTGGGGGGGAAGAAAAGAAAATTATTGTACGTAGCTGATGAGGAACAGCTTACTGTAAGGATCAGTAATTCATGCAAGTAGTAATAATACTCCATATATACGGCCGGCGACTCAACCATAATCAATCTCCTAGGGGAGCCAGGCGCACGATATGGACATATAGAGAGCCAATCTGAGTACCTAAGTACCGTGGACTGACACGCTACTATGGAAACCTTTCCAACTAATTAATCCCTGCATATATGTCCCATCCTTTTTTGCTTCTTGCAGTAGTTACAAATATGGCGATGGAATTAGCTAGCCTTAATTTGACCAATGAATGGTTGTGGATCAAAGTGTATGCACCTCCTGAAGATAAGAGGATGAGCCTATAGCTTGCGAAACGCCAAAATAGCCATCAGAATTTGACCGATCGAGCACGCAGCCGACGATTAAACTATAGCGACTTGTCCGACTCAAGAACGATAGGCGAAACGCCAAAATAGCCATCAGAATTTGACCGATCGAGCACGCAGCCGACGATTAAACTAGCGACTTGTCCGACTCAAGAACGTCACCCGGCCGGAGCCAATCGGAGGCTGAGGGCTCCAATTTCTATCTGAACTAGTTGCAATTACAACTAGGATTCCAACATGCAAGGATAACCTTTCCTTCAATCAGAAAACTACTATCTCCGGCCAAATAGGAGTCAAATAAATGTTGTTACATGATAATGGTTATATTATGTCTTTGAATTAGTGAATCCAATAGAGATATTTTTTAAGCGAGATGACATGCGTAGCTACTAGCTTCTAGCCAGAGTAGCTAGTTCAGCTGCGCCGTACTTCGCCATACAACAATGTATGTTTGTTTTCCTATATATTCCAAGCTAGATGTATGAATTAATCTAGCTTAGATTTTTCATCATGTTTTGATGCTATAGCCTGGACTTGAATTCGATGGAGAGGTTTCTGATTGATCGATCGGGACCGATCAGCATGTCAAAACAAGTTGCAGATTTAATGTTCATGTATGTATACGAAGAGGAGAAAATTTTCTAAGATAATAATCGATAAAGTAAGGGAGATCAAACTAATCAGGACACTTTGGACGTGTCATCTGGTTCAAAATCTGGTTAATTGTGTCATCTAATGAATTAATAAACACGTAGAGGAGAATTGCAAGGAAAAAGACGAAATGGTTGAATATATATGGAAGTAGCATGCGGCCGGCATACCATAGGGCGCGCGTTATATATGGTGAAAGTTTAGACGGCGTAAAATTACTACATGTTATTTCCGGTGGAATTCCGCCCCTCCTGCCCCGGCCACGTCGCCCGCAAAAGCACGACTGCCCGATCACCTCCGGTCCCGAGCGCTCGCCCGATCCACACGCCTGCGTTTCGTGCGTTTGCCGCGCGCCCGCTGAGACCCGCAGCCTCGCGCGCTTGCCCGCGTCGTCATGCGCTCGGTGCGACGTGCCCGCCTTCCGCGAGCGCAGCGCGTGCGTGCCCACGCCGGGTGGCGCGGTTGGTCTTTCTAGTAAAATTCAACGACGGTGAAACTCGTCGATCGTGAATGGTCTACGTACGTTCATCCACAGATCCACTGGTTGGTTTCATTATTTCACACCCAAAGTTTTGACATGAACCTGGCTCAAAATTCGACTTTTCATTTGCTCGTGCATACATGAAAAGTCAGACTAGATTCGCAGCAAGGATCGATCACGAACCGGATTCTAGAGTTCATTGATAAACACGAAGAAATATCATCGGTGCATGCATGGAGCTAGCTGCCATCACGTAATCGGACGAAATAAAATAATTTGCGCAGGTTAACCACACCACACAAGTAAAGCTAACAGAAGTAGACAACAATTCATGAATAATCATATCACCCAAGTTTTTTTAGAGGATGGTGTCACCTAAGTTAAACAACTTTTTAAAAAATGTTAAATTAGTAGGGTGTTCGTGCGTTGCAATTGAGTTCTAAAAGAGAGTGGGATATATCAGCAGACAAGATCCTAAACCATGTAGTAATATCAATTTCTGGTGAGCGTGTCGATGGCGACGGTGGTGGTCGACCGGAGATGTGGAGCGGAAGCGAGGTCGGGGATCAAGCCACTGCCGATGCGGGCGGGCACGACGAGCCTCCCCCTCCCTCTCTGTCCGTCACCGCCCTCTCCACTCCCGATGCGGGCCGGCGCGACAAGCCTCCCTCTCCCCCCACCCCCCTTTGTCCGTCACCACCCTCTCCACTCCATCTCCCTTCCACGGCTGCGCGCCTCCATCTCCCTTCCCCGCTGGCGCCTCCGCATGTCGACGGTGACGGTGATGGCCTATCGGAGATGTGGAGCAGAAGCGAGGTCGAGGCATCTGAGGGGGGTGGTGGACCGTTAGAAGGGGAGAGGAGCGGTTGGGGTGGGCGAGGGACTCATGAGCAGTTCGGGTTTGTTTGATTTTTCATATGAGGGGGTGGGACTATCGTCCCATTGCGTGGTAATAAACTCATTCTTTTATTAGTTAAGATAAGATGTGAGGAGAGATAGCTGATGGGGAGGGAAGTGGTGGCGGTTAGAAGGGGAGAGCAGCGGTTGGGGTGGGCGAGGGACTCACGAGCGGTTCGGGTTCATTGAATTTTTTTCGTATGAGGGGGTGAAACTATCGCCTCGTTGTGTTTGGGCAAACCCCTTCTTTTATTAGATAAGATAAGATATAACCCGAGCATATTTCCCCCGAGAAGCACTAACAAATGCCCAACGTGGGTTAGGCTGGCTGGCGATAGTCAAGAATTTTTAAAATAATATTATTTTAAAAGAAAATTATTTACAAAAATAAATAGTCGGCCCAAAAAAGAATAAAAATGGGTTCTTGTCGCCGGTTGAACTAGCAACAGGAAGTTGAACAATGCTTCTGTCACTAGTTCAACTGGCGACAGCAATCCAGCTATAAAAACCCCGAAAATTCACTCCAAAGCTCATTTTAATTCCGAAAAAAAAACAGAAAGAGAGGAGGAGAGGAGAGAAGAAAGGTAGCGAAACTCTGCCAGTTCATCGTGGAGGAGAGATAGACGGAGCATCGGATTTGATCGGCCATCTTGCAGGTATATTTTTTTGAAACTTTGTACATTATGTTAAAATATTGTCGGTTAGCAAACAAAAATAGCGACATAGAATTTAGTAGATTAGATAAATGTAGTCCAATTATGTAGTACATCATTTGAGCTGTGTACGAGGTAGGTAGAGCGTAATCTAAATAATACCAATTTTATTTAGCTCCCCATTTGTGCACGGTAATTATATTGTTAATACCACAAATTAATTTTTAACTAGGAAAATAGCATGACACGTTTTAAAATTGAAAGAAAAATCTATAGCAGCTAATTAGAGTAGGTAGAGCCTAATCGAAATAATCGCATCTTTATTTAGCTCCCTATTTGTGTGGGGTAATTATATTGTTAATGTTGGGAATTAATTTATAACCAAAAAAATAGCATGACACGTTTTAAAATTGTAAAGAAAATTCAGAGCAACTAATTAGGATAGGTAGAGGCTAATTAGGGTAGGTAGAGACTAATCAAATTAATCCCAGCTTTATTTAGTTCCATAGGTGAAAGTATCTAGGCCCCGTAGTTGGTTTTGGTAATTAATGTCAATATTATGTTAAAGGACTAACATATGTGTTAAGATGTGTTAAAGGATAAATCCTGATGATTGTTTGGTGATAAGGTTATTGGCAAGGCTAATGTTGTGAAAGATCGACATGGATCAAGATAAAGGTATTGTATAGCCTCAAGATCCTTTTGTAATTTTTACCGATCTCGATGTTTGGAGAAAAGATCGGATTTATAGGATAATCGTCGTACTATAAATAGGGATCATGGCTAGTAGCTTGAGAGACTATTTTTTTGCCATTATGATCAACTAGGATTCATGCATTATCTTGATTTGAGCTTCTGGAAAACTATTTTAAAAATTGTGATGACCTCTGTTGATAAGCGGTACTACCGATATTTATATAGCGGTACGTATTTTTCAGAGAACATGTCTATTGAATGATTTGAATCTCTCTGATAATAGAAATGACCGCATTTGAACGGCGGTACTACCGCAGGTCGGTAGTACCGAAAGATATATGGTGGTATGTAAAATAAAGAGATTGTGTTCTTGAGTGTTTTGATCCCATCTATTAATTCAAACAACTGTACTTCAACTGCAGTACTACCGCAGGTCGGTAGTACCAATATTTATATGGCGGTACGAATATTATAGAGAGTGTGTTGTTGGGAGTTTTGATCTCCCTTGAGAATCGGTAACACCGCAATCTCTTGAGTGGTACTACCACAAGTCAGCAGTATCGATATTTTCTTGGTGGTATGTTCTTTCTAGATAAGGTGTTTTTGATAAATCTTGAGCTCTAGAAAACGGAACCTCCATTCTAGCCAAGTGGTACTACCGCGCTGCGATAGTACCGATTTTTAGTTGGCGATAGTACCACAACTTTATGTGTAATGGCTAGTTCAGAGCATTAAATGCTACTGTTCCGACCGTTGAGCCAAAAAAACGGCAGTACCGGGTTTCAACGGTGGTACTACCTGAAATCCTGATTCTTTCAGGAAAGTGGTTGTAACGGCTAGATTTATGGATGGGGCTATAAATACACCCCCGCCTGCACCAAGCCCGGGACCTTTGGCCATATTGAATAATCTTGAAGCTTTGGTGCTCTCTCTTCTACTCATTTGCATTGAGTTCACTTTTTGAGGTTGTTGAGAGCTAGTCAAGTGCATTGCACCATTAGTTGATCTTTTGGTACTTGATTGTCTTCAAAGGAGCGTTGTGATTTGTTACTCTTGGTGCTTGCCGGCACCTAGACGGCTTGGAGAATAAGTTGCTCGGCGATCACTTCAAAGAAGCTTGTGAAGTGACCCGACAAGGGTTTGTGATTGGTGTTATGCTACCAACTCCGGAGCGGAGGAAGAGCAACTCTATTGGTCGAGAGTTGAGTCTTAATTCGTGGAGCCGCCTTGATTTGTTCAAGCTTCCTCAACGTGGACTAGTGAAGACTAGCAAGTCTTTGATACCACGGGAAAAACATCGTTGACTCCATTATGGTTTATCTCTTGTCTTTACTCTTCCGTCTTTACAATTCTAGTATCTTACTTGTAGCTAGAATTGTATCTAGTTTTGGCAAGTTCATAATTGTGATAAAATTGTTAATTAGTAGAAGTTTTTAAAAAATCTCCTATTCACCCCCCTAGTCAGTTATCCTTGATCCTACAGTAAGGTAGGTAGAGCATAATTGTAGCTTTATGACTTGTCGCATAAATTTAGCTTCTATTTGTGGTTGGTAATTAATTTGCTAATGTCACTTCCTATTACCTTATTACATATTTCGTAGTCTTTACAATGTATGCACTGAATTTTTAGGTATGGCGGACTCAGAACACGTTGTCGAGTGGTCGTACGAGTTGCTTGGCTCGGTGATTGACCTACATCACTGTAGCCACCTCAGTACCATGAGGGCATGGAGGTTGCACCCAAGCTGGGTACCGAGGTGCGTGCTATTGCGATCTTTGTGTACTCATTTGTAGTCTGACTACTACGTGTGGACTAACGTTCGTTCGTAACCTGACCCGACACAGGTTAAGGACGGCAGGCCTCCCTCCGCTAGCACGGATGGTGGATGCGACGTGGGAGGACGACCAGGACCGCAGTCCTGGTCGTACGTACAGGCGTTTTCCATATGACCGGGCCCTACTGATGGTGTTAGTCGACCGGTGGATGCCGGAGACGCACACGTTTCACCTTCCGTGCGGGGAGATGGCATCGACGTTGTAGGACGTGGGCTTCCTGACCGGGTTGCCCTGCATATGCTTCCCCATGGCGGCGTATAAGATCTCGTCCACGTGGCACACGGAGTTTCTAGCGAGGTTCCAGGATGTGCTACCACCGGGCAGCGATTACCACAAGTTCAGCAGCCCGCACAGGCCAACGCTGAGGTGGATCTTCTAGTTTTACATTAGTCTTCGTAACTATTGTCCTCTCGCATCAATTCATTTGTGAACCTTGCTGACGTGTATATGCCTTCTTGCAGCCTGAGCGTATGGCGGAGGATGCACCTGACGAGACGGTGAGGAGGCACTTCAAGACCTACCTGCTGTGTCTGTTTAGGTGGATCATATTCTTGGGGTCCCACAGCGACAACGTCGACGAGCACTACATCCGCTACGCACGTGAGCTCGCAAACTGGCTAGTGCAGGAGATCTAGCCCTACCCTAGGGGCCCAGTCGTGCTGTGCGTGATGTACCGCGTACTGTACCACGCATGTTGCCAGGTGAGCCGGAGCCAACCCTACCGACGTAGGACCTCGACGTCGCGACACCACCTCTGGCTCCTTGCTTCTGTCGGGTATGGCGGTCGTCTGCTCCTTTGGCATACTCGCACCAGTGTCGGGCGAGGCCGGGGGTGACACGCAGGGTACGCCCCAAGAGGGGGTCGCCGATAGATGTTTGTTCAGTCATGTCAGGTAAATATTAATTTTTGTATAACTATAGTAATACTAGTATCGTGTTTGCCCTCTCTCTATGCCTTGCGACATGACACAACGAGACAGCTTTGCGCAACGACGTGACCAAACGAGTCAACTTTGCGCAGAGACGTGACCCAACGAGATAGATTTGCGTACAACGTGACCCAACGAGTCAGTTTTACACAGCGACGTGACCCAACGAGTCAGCTTTGCGCAGAGACGTGACCGAACAAGACGACTTTGCGGATAAATGTAGTCCAATTATGTCGCCAGTACATCATTTCGTGTCACGAGGTAGGTAGGCGTATCTAAATAATACCAATTTTATTTAGCTCCCCATTTGTGCGGTAATTATATTGTAATTTTTAACTAGGAAAATAGCATGACACGTTTTAAAATTAAAAGAAAAATTCATAGCAGCTAATTAGAGTAGGTAGAGCCTAATCGAAATAATCGCATCTTTATTTAGCCCCCTATTTGTGTGGAGTAATTATATTGTTAATGTTGGGAATTAATTTATAACCGAAAAATAGCATGACACGTTTTAAAATTATAAAGAAAATTCAGAGCAACTAATTAGGGTAGGTAGAGCCTAATCAAAATAATCGCGGCTTTATTTAGTTCCGTAGGTGAAAGTATCTAGGCCTTGTAGTTGGTTTTGGTAATTAATGTCAATATTATGTTAAAGGACTAACATATGTGTTAAGATGTGTTAAAGGATAAATCCGATGATTGTTTGGTGATAAGGCAGAGATGTGATGTAGCGTTGCCTCGCGGACGTGAATTTTTGTCAACCGAATTACAATTCAGTCGCTTACGCAGGGCCGCCTCGGCCTATAAGTACTATCCATTCTACAGCAGGTTCTCTTGCATCAATACTTCAACACAATCTCACTAAGATGGAGAAGCAATGGGAAGAAATCCGCGAACTCGCAAGGCGTACTGTGGTCCTGGACGCACAAAGGGTGTGTGCCAGGAGGGCTCCTTTCCGCAATGATGCCGCCCCCCATAGCAGCAACCTCGTCCAGAACATTCCAACCGAGCCTTTGCAGCAAAACCCGCCCGAGGGGGAGACACCGCCTCTCTATTGGTGCAGAGACCCATGCAAGTTCCTCAAGTCCAAGCAGCGACTCAGCCCACGAGCAGCTATCGGCAAACGGTAAGGGCCAGTTACAGTATGTTCCCCTACCATTTCTCTTTCAAAGTACGCACTAACAACCTCTCTCGTCTACCTGTAGTCCCCGAATCCGCTATGTGGCTACCACAAGTGGATCGACCAACAGATCCACCCATGCGACCAGTGGCGTATGGACTACGCAGTAGGTTGGGTCATTCCGTAGTAGTCCCCCGTCTCCCCGTCCCCCGTCCTACCAGCCATGTTTTTTACTATCTCCTAAAGGCATGCATACTTACATGGTCCGGATGCTTGTGTCCTAGTGTACCGTAGTAGTAGCGAGGATGACTAAAGAAATTAGTTTAACAATCATGTCATGTGACCACATGTAACTTTATTCTGTCTGCGGACTCTAATGTATTTTTGGCTTCTTGCCTCGCACTTTACCTTTGATCCATATAGTAAATTTTCTAGTAACAAAAGGTCAAGATCGTGTAAATGTGAACAAAAGACAAAGGGACAAGCAAAACCCTAACTCCTCCCACAAGTTGGTAAGGAAGATAAAATCATGTGAATTTGCCATTACTCAAAACTATGGCATATCACACTGATATTACATAACAATGAGCAAAACATCATAACACTTAGTTTTTTACAAATGAAATTGATATTCTAGAATATTGGCAATCACATATTACAATTGTCTCTGCTTTCCTGTGGCATTGGCCTCAATGTCCTCTATGTGGACTGCCTCGAGTCGGGCGGCCGGATGAGGTCCCCGCGACGACGTCCGGAGTTCCGGTGTCTCCTTCGTCCTGAGGATTTCTCGTCGGGCATTTCTTGAAGGTGTGCTCACACTCCCTACAAATAGAGCACTTCTTCGTACGACGTCCGACTTCTGCTTCGTCCATGTCGTTCCTGATGCGGCATACCTGTTGCTGGCTGACCTTTCCCTTCAGCCTTTCAATGTACGCGGCCCAGATTAGTTGCTCCCAGGTCGGATGGCCAATGAAATGAACAACCATAGCGTAACCATATATCTCCACACTATATATTTGCATCACCTCCTCCTTGTTGAAGTAATCAGAAAGATACTGCCTAGGATGCTGCACTATAGTGGAACATGCATCCATGACATAGGAGCAGAGCCTATGTAGAAGAAGAGGTTTGTTGTAAGTGCATACGCAACTAATATGGCGTACCATGCACTCGTAGGTAATCCTCTCGTGGTTTGTCCCATGGCGTTCTTTATCCCTGCACATTATATCGAAGCGAAGTTCCCTTGTGCCCATCTTGAATGTCCGATGCATCTCACTCTTCTTGCTCTTCTCCTCTATGTACTTGATGATCATGACGGATTAAAGTACTCTGTCATTTGTCATAGCGAGCAACACGTTGTTCCTTTTGTCAATGAAGTAGTTTGTCATACCACGGAGAATTGCCTCTAAAATACGAATCAAAGGGAGGCACCTTGCGTCGCGCATGACCCAGTTGTAAACCTCGGCTAGATTAGTTGTCATGACACCATATCGAGCACCACCCCTGGCATGCAGCAGTGACCACTTCTCCTTATTCTCGTGCTCAATCCAGTCCGAGAAGCTTTTCACCTGCGCCCCCGTCCTCCTCGTCAGACTAGGACCATCTGTTGGTAACCGTGGCAATACTTGAAGTGCAGTCCGGCCGCGGTAGGGTGGTCCTTTTGTGCATCCAGTCCGTGCATCGGGTAGAATCATCTAGAATCTTCAAACATGCATTGATTCGGTTGCACATCCTCTTGAACATGTTCATCAGCTCCTTGTTGCGGAACTGCTTGTAGAAGTTTGCCCCTAATTGCATCATGCACCACCTGCTCTGTAGATTCGCCCATGCAAGTAGTTCGTTATCTCCTTGTTGTAGCTGGGTTATTGCACTGAGCAGGCCGACTTGCCAATCATGAATGATGCATATGTTTGGACGGCCATGTACAACAGAAATCCTCACATTCTTCATGAACCACAACCAGTTGTCCATGTTCTCGCTTTCAACGAAAGCGAATGCTATGAGAAGAACTTGATTGTTGTTGTCTGTCGCTATTGCGGTCAGTATTTGGCCCTTGTACTTTCCAGTCAGGAACGTGTCATCTACGCACAAGATTGAACGGCAATGCTGAAATGCATTATTGCATGGGCCAAAGGCGAAGAATGCTCATTGTAGTACTCTCTTATTGGCCCACTTCGGATGTGTGGCATCTTGAATGTCGACATGAGTGCCAGGATTCCTATCTTGTATGACTTGGAGTAGCTCGGGAGGTTGTGGTAGGAATCCTCAAACGTGCTGAACCTTGATTCCACTGCCTTCTATTTTGCCCTCCAAGCCTTGGCATAGCTGATTGTGTACTGGAACCTTACCTCAATCGCACAAATGATGGATCGTGACTCAAAATCAAGATTATCCACGATCTCACCATACATGAGGTTGGCGATGAAGCCTGATGACACTTCTATTGATATACCTACTGTATAGTTTTATTTGGATGAAAAGGTAAAAATCAAAGAGGTATGCATTTGACATCAAATTCTTATATCTTGTTGCATTCCTCGGATCCAAAATATAGATTGAACTCCACCAAAAAGGCCTAACTTGAATATGTGCATATGTTCTTTTTACATATTCATGTATATACACATTTAGGGGGTTTACTCTATGTTTTGTGATTTCATTACTATTGATCCATATTTCTTTATCCACATATACTTGGGATCTCTACTTTGAAACAAAGCCTTTAGTATATAAAACTTGTGTAGTTCATATATACTCGTATGTTCTTATATACAATTATTTGTAATTATGATGGTTGTCATCAATTACCAACTAGGAAAAGATTGAAGTATCTTGACCCACTATTATGAGTTAATGGTATGTTGTGGTAATTAATGACAATCACATTGTGGAACTAACATTTTTCATGAGTTGGTGAAATAGAATGAGTTCCATGATGACGATAACTTGGGATGACATCATGAGTTGATTGTCATCAAGTCAAGTGAAAGATGCATCATGTGTTGATACATATCAAGATCTCAAAGAGAAAATAATCATGAGTTAATCATCAAGTCAAGAGAATACCCATCATATATTGATAGAGGACACATGAAAAAGATCATGATGTGTTGATAATATTCAAGTCAAGATTCGGGATGAAGGATATCATCATGTATTGATAAGCATCAAGACAAGATCCCAAAGTGAAAAAGGTCATCATGTATTGATGATATTCAAGTCAAGAACCCGGAATTGAAGTGAATATGTGCGTCATCAAGCTTCAAGAAGATGTGCAAGGTAAAGGTATGACTAGCTAGGGCCAAGGATGTGTTCCTAGTATTTACCGGTCTCGGTGTTTGGTTGGTAGACCGAATTGCTACTATAGGTTGTTGTACTATTAAGAGGATTCTGGCTTAGTAGCTTGAGTCTCATCATGTGTTGATAGCTTAATCTCGCTTGCTCTAGCTCACTATGGCATAATGCTAGTATTTGCGAATGTGTTTTGCAAATAGTCAAGGCTCATACATTTAATTCTTGTAGCATGTGGCTATACTTTGCAAATGTGTTTTACAAATGGTTGAAGTCCATGTACCTACTCCTTGTTGCATTATCTAAGTTTGTAAATGTGTTTTGTAAATTATTAGGGTTCATGTATTGCTTTGATTTGAGCTTTTGGAAAACTGTTTTGAAAAACGACATGACCGCTGTTGATAAGCGGTACTATCGCAAGTCGGTAGTACCGATATTTGTTTGGTGGTACGTATTTTTCAGAGAGCATATTTTTTGGATATTTTGAATCTCTCTGATGATAGGAACGACTACATTTGAACTCCGGTGCTACCGCAGGTCGGTAGTACCAAAAAATGTATGGCGGTATGTAAGATACAGAGAGTGTGTTTTCGAGTGGTTTGATACTCTCTGGAAATCGGAACGACCGCACTTCAAATGCGATACTACCGCAGGTGGTAGTACCAAAAATTATGTGGCGGTACATATATTATAAAGAGCGTGTTTTTGAGAGTTTTGATCTCCCATGAATCGGTATGACCACATTCTCTTGAGCGGTACTACTACCGATGATTTCATGGCACTACAAGTTTTCTATAGAAGGTGTTTTTGAGAATTCTTAAAGCTCTAGAAAATGGTAGCTTCGTTCTAGCCGAGCGGTACGACCGCGATGCGGTAGTATCGATTTGTAGTTGGCGGTAGTACCGTAACTTTATGTGTAACGGTTAGTTCAGTGCTTTAAATCTTGATTTGTTCAGGATGTTTGTTACAACGGCTAGTTTTTGTGGCGGGAGCTTTAAATACCCCCTTGGCCGGTTGTGAAATAACCTTTGGCACTCCATTTCATTCTTTTGAGCTGGTTTGAGCCTCTTCTCTCAATTGTGCATGTGTTACACCTTGTGAGTAAGGAGAGAGATCTCTAGTTGCATGTGTTGCATCTAGAGTTGGATTTCGTATCCACTTGAGCTTGTGCATTCGTTGCACGTGGTGAGAGTCAAGCAAGGGGCTTGATTTATTACTCTTAGAGCTTGCCGACTCTTAGACGACGTTGGAGGTGTCGTGTTCGGTGATCTCTTCAAAGAAGATTGTGAATAGACCCGATGTGGTGGGAAGGTTGGAGCTCACCTACCCGAAGCGGGAAAGAGCTACCACTAGTGGATTTGAGGTATTTTGCTTAATTCGTGGAGTTAGTCTAATTAGTTTGGGCTTACCTCAACATGGATTAGAGGAGATCGAAAAGTCTCCGAACACCACGGTAAAACATCATTGTGTCATTGTGGTTTGTTCCTGTGTGGTTTACTTTATGCAATTTACATTTCTAAAATTAAACTGCTTTCATGCCTTTGTATATTTGCTATAATTGACATAGTCTTATATTGTTGGTGCACTTAGTGAGACTAGTTGTTTTAGGCCTTAATTGTGCAAAACTATTTTGACTTACTCTTCTGCATTAGAAATCGTTTTTAGCCAAAAGATTTTTAAAACCGTCTATTCACTCCCCCCTCTAGTCAGCCTCCTCGATCTTACATACCACTATAGAGCACTTCCAGTAGGTCTCCCACTTAGGTGAAATGTTGCACTCGCCAAGGGCATCCCTCTATTTCGCACTTCACGTCGTGGCATCTTGGGTTAGACTT
This sequence comes from Hsuehochloa calcarea, assembly GCA_036346395.1. Classification (NCBI taxonomy): domain Eukaryota; kingdom Viridiplantae; phylum Streptophyta; class Magnoliopsida; order Poales; family Poaceae; genus Hsuehochloa; species Hsuehochloa calcarea. The sequence goes on along the minus strand of CM070594.1, from coordinate 71,709,422 downwards.
GATGACTGGGAATGTGCGCCGCACCGACAAGGCCTAGAATTTAACCGCCTCCTATACGGCCTCCTTGTATATGTACACAGCTCCTTACCTCACCTCGCTCTGGTCGTATTCTCACGGCACAAAGGAGCCTTTGTCGATGACAAGGTTTGTCGAACTAGTATGTGTTCCACTCGGATGGAACCGCCGGCTGGTCCACATCATGTGTACTATGGCTTTCAACTCCTCACCCTCATCAGCTAGCCCACTGGCCTGCCTGACTGAAGGAGCTACTTCTCTAGGGTCTCCGTCGACAACATCAGCAACTCTAGGAGCTTTGGGCATTGTGTGCGCTGCGCTGTGGCTGAAGTCACCAACTTCTTCTTTGGCATCACCACCCCCTTTTTATTCAGCCGCGGATGCAAGAGTTGGCTTGGCATATGCCTGGGCCAGAATGACCAAATCACACCTCCCTCCCTCACCACGTGTAGATATGACAGTCATAACTTTGTTCCCTTCAGCTACACTAACTCCCAATATGTGGGTTGTGTTGCTCGGGGGGGCAAGACAACTCAATCTCATATTATACATATCACGGTCCACTTGGAATGTGTGAAACAACCACTGCATCACTACGCCCCATGCCCTTCTGCTCTTGGCAGAGGCACGATCGCCGATTGAAAATAACGCAGATCAATCCCTTCGGGACCCTCCAGAGTAGTCTCCGGACCGTGGTAAATTTTAAAATTGGTGACGTGCGACATAATTGATGCACTGCGCATGAAGAACATTTTCACGATTAACCACATATCTAAAACAAGACTACCCACTGAAAAGAATTATGTACAACATACTGCACTACACAACCGTACATCCAAAACTATGTAATCCATTCAGTTTTAAAAACTACCTCATAGATGGGCAACTAAACGGACAGCACTTCGCTAGCTTCTCTCCTCCCCTCTACTCCTCTCCCTTCCCTCCTTCTCTTTTTTCTGAATACAAATAAGTCATGTGCCGAATTTTAGGGTTTCATAGAGCTTTTATAGGGAAAAGAGCTCCTATCGCCAGTTCAACTAGCGATGGGGAGTTGCCGCCGATTGAACTAGCGAGGAGGAGTGGATGGCGACAGGGGATAGGGTTTGCTGCTAGTTGAACTGGCCATCGAAGCGGCAATAGGAATCTATTTTTATTATTTTTTAGACCGATTATTTATTTATTTTTGTAATTTTTTTAAAAAATAATATTATTATTTAAAAAATATCCGATAGTCAATTCTGGCATTCGATGTCTCCATGGGCTGGCCTATTATTGGTAGTAGCCCAGAGATATAAACACATGATAGGCTCGTGCCGGGACCCATGCCGGGGCGCGACGAGAAAGGCACAGGTAGCACGCACACAAGGTTCGGAAAACTCACTCAGTCCAGGTCGAGGAAGGGCCGCCGCCTTCCTGGGAACGCAGGCCCAGGTGGAGAATGCACCGCAACTCCTGACGCGGAAGGCCGAACGGCGGTGGGCACTGAAAACTAGCGAGCCGAGCCGAACCGAACAAACACGGCAGGGTTGCAAGAACAGCGGCCCGCAGATGGGAGGCAAGAGCGGAGGCGGGGCGTGTGGGTTGCTCACCTCGAATCCGTTCGCACGGCGCCGTCGGCGGGGGCCTTCCGCGCTGCCGTTCACGGCTGGACTCCGAAACCGATTATCACGTGGGAGCCGACAACGCGTGGCCGACGCGATCACCGAATCACGGCCCAGTTGCGCATGCCGCGCGCTACCCACGGTCCGTTTGTCAGCCAAAGCCCGATCCCGTCGCTAGCTGCCGTCCGCCGGTGGTGCGCCCGTGCCAGACGAGGTAAGGGAGATTTTGGCGTATATGCGGAGCACCTCTCGTAATGCAACGTAAAAAATAACACCTCGGCTGCACGTTTACAGACCGTACACACCGGGGTGAACTGATCCGCATAGCCACCGATTGGACGAGCTCTATCCGCACACTCACCGACCGTACCTGTTTCGTTCACATGCCCACCGGCCGGACGAGGCTCGTTCGCACACCTACTGACCGGACGAGGCTCGTCTGCACGATCACAGACCGCTTATTGGGCCTGACGCGCCGCATCCATTCACCAATAGATCATTGCGTTGCTCTCGCACGAATGATATGATCTGACACGCGTGCATGCAGGGCCGAAGATTAGACGTACGAGTGTTGTTCAGTGTGCACACTCGATCGTACGTGTGGCTGTAGAGATCAGTATGATCGATGTCGCACGCCGTGCGTTATTGATCTGGTCGTTCTACGCCACGGTGTGCCTGTCCGTATGAATCGCTGCAAGGCCTGGCAAGTGACCATCATATCGTGGGCATTAATAGCCAGTCCGTTGTAAGGTGCAAGAAAGATCAGAACCTGATACGCATGCACAACTAGTTCACTTTATGTACATTCTGCTTGTATGGTAGCCATTTATGAGCGGAGGTGGCACGTCCGGCCCGTGGCCGTGTGGACGAGCCTCGTTCGGTCGGTGGACGTGCGGAGGAGGCGGGTGTTGTCGGTGGGTGTGCGGATGAGTCTCATCCGGCCGGTGGCCATGCAAACCAGCCCACATGTTGGCCATACGGCGTGTCCGGCTGAAGAATTTAGATCCATCATTATGTTTTAATGGAGTATTTTGGTGATTAATGACAAATCTAAATATGAGACTAACACATTTCACTGATTAATGATAAATCTATTTGTGAAACTAACTCTCTTGTCTAGTATAATTTTGTGTAGTCTCATTTGGATATAAAAAGGTGAAAACCATGGAGGTATGCATTCGACTTTATATTCTTTTATATTGTTGCAACTCTCGGATCCAAAATATAGGTTGAACTCCACCATAAGTATAAGTTGAATATGTGCATATGTTCTTATTACACATTTGTGTATGCACACTTTTAGGGGGAGTTCACTCTATGTGTTGTGGTTTTCATTAGTATTGATCCATATTCCGTTCTCCACGTATATTAAGGTTCTTTACTTTGAAATATATCATTTTGAGTATATAAAACTTGTGTAGTTCATATATACTCATGTTGTGTTACATTCAATTAACTACATTCAGTTTATGTGCAATTGAAGTGGTTATTATCAATTACCAAAAAAAGGAAAGATTGAACTATCTTGCTCCACCATTATGAGTTAATTGTATGGTGTAGTAATTAATGTTAATCATTGTAAGACTAACATTTTCCATGAGTTGGATGAATAGGTTATGTTCTAGGGTGATGAAGACTTTGGATTGCACCATGAGTTGATCGTCATCAAGTTAAGGTTCAAGAAGAGGATGCATCATGTGTTGATGCATATCTAGATCTCGAAGAGGAGATGATCATGAGTTGATCATCAAGTCAAGAGAAGACCCATCATGTGTTGATGAAGGTCAAGTAAATGATGCATCATGGGTTGATGCATTATATCAAGATAATGACCCGGACTTGAAGTGAAGTTATGTGTCATCAAGCTTCAAGAAGATACTCAAGGCAAAGGTATGACTAGCTAGGGCTAAGTATGTGTTCCTAGTCTTTTAACGGTTTTAGTGTTTGGTTGGAAGACTGGATTGCTAGTATAGAATTGTCGTACTATTAAGAGGGGTCTTGTCTAGTAGTTTGAGTCTCATCATGTGTTGATAGCTCAATCTCGCTTGCTCTAGCTCACCGTGGCATGATGCTATTATTTGCAAATGTGTTTTGCAAATAGTCGAGGCTCATGTATTTAATCCTTGTAGCATGTGACTATACTTTGCAAATGTGTTTTGTAAATGGTTTAAGTCCATGTACCTACTCCTTGTGGCATGATCTAAGTTTGCAAATGTGTTTTGTAAATTATTGGGATTCATGCATTTTTCCTTGCATGGTCTAAGATTTCTTGTTGCTATTTCTTTGTACTTAGACCATGTTAGTGGCCCTTTGGAGTTGCGTTTTTTATTTTATCTAATATTTTTAAGATAAATAAAATAGGTGAGTTGTGTAGCCCTCTAAATAAGCTTTCCAAAGAGCCTAAGATCACTCAATTCCGACATCGGAGTCAAAAGTTATGACCTCTTTACCGAGTGTTGTTTGTGCTGAAATTGGACTGCGGTAGTACCGCCTGAGAAGAGAGGTACTATCGCATAACGGTAGTATAGCCCATTGCACTACGGTACTACCGCACCAAAAAATTTAATTGCTATTTTTTAGCATTCAATGCACCATTTCCGACCGTTGAGCAAAATCGGTAGTACCGGCCATTGTACTGCGGTACTACCGTATTTTTGCTGAGTTTGCTATTTTCTGCTCTCAACGATTAGTTTTTATTGTGGGGGCTATAAATACCCCCTTGGCCGGTTGAGAGACTATCTTTTGCATCCCATTTCACTCACTTGAGCTAGTGTGAGGGTCTCCTCTCAATTGTGCATGTGTTGCACCTTGTGAGCAAGGAGAGAGGTCTCTAGTTGCATGTATTGCACCTTGTGAGCAAGGAGAGAGGTCTCTAGTTGCATGTGTTGCATCTAAAGCTGGATTTTATATCCACTTGAGCTTGTGCATTCGTTGCACGTGGTGAAAGTCAAGCAAGAGGCTTGGCTTGTTACTCTTGGTGTTTGCCGACACCTATATGGCGTGGAGGCGTCGTGTTCGGTGATCTTCTCAAGAAGCTTGTGAGAAGGTCCAGCGTGGTTGTGAGTGGTTTGGTGCTCACCATCTCCGGAGTGGAGGAAGAGCAACCCGAGTGGATCGAGGTGTTGGCTTAATTCGTGGAGCCGGTCCAATTCGTTTGGGCTTACCTCAACGTGGACTAGAGGAGACCGGCAAGTCTCCGAATACCACGGTAAAACATCATTGTGTCTATTATGGTTTGTTCTTGTGCTTTACTTTGAGCAATTTATATTAGTTGCTTTAATTACTTATATATGTTTGTATGAGTGTTCTCATTCAATTGTATTCATATTGTTGGTGCACTTAGTCAAGCCTAATTGATTTAGGTTTTAATTGTGCAAAACCAAATTGTTTAGCTTCCGCATTGAAAATTAGTTTTAGCCAAAGTGATTTTAAAAACCGCCTATTCACCCCCCTCCCCCTAGTCGGCATCCTCGATCTTACACCGGCCCTATGGCCATGCGGTGAGGGGTCATTTTTGGCGTTGCGTCGCGAGAGATGCTAGTTGCGTCAAAAACGCCTGCAATAGTGACATATACGCCAAAAACTGGAGGTAAAGAAGGTGGGTCTGTGCCGACTCAATGGCGCACTGCCAGCACGGCGTCCTCGTACACACTATCGCTGTGTCGCCCAAGGCTCATGTATGTGAGGTACGTGACAAGCTGATAGTAGCGCATTGCGTACTATGTCCAGACGTATGCTCGCCCAGGATGACGTCTAACCTAACCAAAACTTCTGCATAAGTCAATTGTAGTGACATATCTCATAGACATGGCCATATTGGTGGACATATGGACAAACGCGCTCAGGCCCATTGGATTCGAGATCGGCAGTCGAGTTTGTAGAGGGCACACCCTCCCCCCTTCCCGCGTGAAAATCCCCTACGCAGCCTTCCTTAGTTCCTCCCAGCCTCATCACCTTCGATCCCCTCCTCCCCAAACCAAGTTGTGGTTAGGGGGAGGGTGTCGTGCCCTCCGTCACTCCGCCGCCCTTGCCCACCATCACCTGGTGGCACTCCGCCAACCCGTCGGGTGCCTCCTCCTCTATCAGTGATCCTAAACACAGCTCGTTACCACCGCCTCCTTCCGATAAAGGCCAGATCTGACGCCGCCTCTCCATCCCCTGCATCATCTCTCGCGACTACCTATTGCTGTTCGTCAGCCACCGACGCGGTCCACAACCCCAACGACTGCCTCTCCGCGCCCACAAGCTCCTCTCCTTTGCCTCTGAAGAATCTAGACTTGTCATTATGAGTTAATAGAGTATTTTGGTGATTAATAACAAATCTATATGTGAGACTAACATTTGTATTGATATATCTATTGTGTAGTCTTATTTTGATAAAAAAGTAAAAATTATAAACATATGCATTTGACATCATATTCTTATATCTTGTTGCATCGGATCCAAAATATAAGTTGAACTCCACCAAAAGTCTAACTTGAATATGTGTATATGTTCTTATTACACATTCGTGTATGCACATAGTTAGGAGAGTTCACTATATATTTTGTGGTTTCATTAGTATTGATCCATATTTCTTTATCCACATATATTTGGGATCTCTACTTTGAAACATATCGCTTGAGTATATAAAACATGTATAGTTCACATATACTCATATTGTTTTATATTCAATTATTTGTAATTTGTGATGGTTGTCATCAATTACCAGAGAAAGGAAGATTAGAGTATCTTAACCCACCATTGTGAGTTAATGATATGTTGTGGTAATTAATGACAATCACGTTATGTGACTAACATTTTAATGAATTGGGTAAATAGGTCATGTGTAATATCCCGAAAGTGAATCGGCTTTTCGGAAGAAGTCTCGAGAGAGGGAATGAAACAAAAATCCAGAATTATCCTTTTCATCGGAGGGTTTTCAGTGTTTTTCGGCAACCTGGGGCTGGGCCGCAGCCCAGGAGGGGCCCATGAGGGGGGGTTTCCCACCCCTAACCCTAGCCCAACCCCCTCTCTCCCCACTCCTCCACCCAAGCCGCCACTTCTCCCCCCTTCCCAAGCCGCCACCCTCCTGCCCCTTGGTGCCACCCCTACTGCTCTTGGCGCCGCCCCTGCTGCCCCTAGCACCGCCCCCTGCCTTTGGTGCCGCCCCTCCCTGCCCTTGGTGTTGTTTCCCTACCGCCGGTCTTCGCAAAGGAGAGGTGAAGGGAGACGAGGGGAGAAAAGAGGAGGAGAGGGATTTTCTTCGTGGGGGATCAACCAGCGTCTCCCTAAGGTTCTACAAGGGTAAAGAGATGCTTTCCCCGCTGTTTGATGTTGATTAGATGCGTATTCGATTAATTGGATTGGATTAGATAGATGATGTTAGAATTTCAGATCTGTCCAGATTGTTGCGTGGCCAATTTTGGATTCTTAGAGGTTGAATTTGAGATTTTCATCTCCTAGAGATTTGTATCCACTATTCTTAGCTTTCCATAGCCGCTAAGAACACATGATTCCGACTTATGGTTCAAAAGTTATGATATAATATTTCCTGCTGTTCTGAATTCCTAATGAGAATGAACTGTCTAGTTGTCTTTTAAAATATGATTAAGTTAATGGCGGATTCAGGGTTTTTACCCAACTAGGTCGTTGTAAAAATTTTATAACCTTTCCAAAATGATAAAGAACACCCTAATCGGAGTTGTAGATCAAAAGTGGTGATCTGTTCTTTACTGTTGTCCCTATCATCTAGGCCGAATCTGTCTTGTACTTTCTTCCGTTGATTAGCATTTTATTTTGGCCAATTGGGGGGATCTTGTCAACTAGAATTTTGTAGATATGTTCGTTAAGTTTCCATAGAATTTGAGCTCACCTCGTTCCGAGTCCCAGATCAATAGATATGAATTTTTTCGTGCTGCTGTCCAGATTCGTTTCTGTGATTGAATTGTCTGTTTTCAGAATAGATCTATTAGTTAACTCTTGGGTTATCGGGAAGGTGTTGTAAAACGTTACTGGTAGCATTTTGTACCATGTTATTCTTATTTTGAATACATACTTGTGTAGGCGGCGAGGCATCGAGTTTAGGATCACCTTCGTTGCCTCCTAACGTGGCATAATGCGGAAGACAAGTACTTTGATATTCTTAATATTTGTGAATGCTGAATGCTTGATATTCGTATTGTGATTTCATATGATACATGAGAAGATTCAATGTTTATGTTCCTTTCATATGTGATATTCCCATGATTAGAGATGATGTCATTCATTGTTCATAGTTCATTACATGCATCCATTGTCATGTTCCAATCATGGGAGTGGATTATAAAAACTCATCAATTCCAGTATGGGCACATAAGACCCACCATTCCAATGTGGGCGGATTGGGACACCCGTATGAAACGTTCTTCATACGGGATTTGGATCTCCATATTTTGTTAAATGCGGGCTTAAGTGAACACCGTCGGGTGTGTCACAAGCTATACCGGTATAAGTATGTGTGCAGTCCTTTCATTTCATTAAATCCATTCATTCCATTCATTCATATATATACATTCGGTGTCATGTTTGTATTCTTTAATGTTGTTGTCATGTTCATATTTGTTGTATGTCCAGTTATTCATGGTACTTGCCGAGTCTTGGACTCATTCTTGCCTGTTTGTTTATTTTAGGTGATCGTTGATGATGACTCTATTGGGAGAGAGTAGACACATACTATTCAATCATTTCACGATACTCTAGTTCCAATAATAAGACTTGGTTATGTCTTTCATTCATAAAATGATGAACTGTAATAAATAAAGTTAGATGTGGTTGTTATCTCTCTCTATGTTATGGTTGCTTAAGTACTGCTTGTGGTCCTTGATCACCCATTTGATATAATTATTTGGATTCAGTCTTTATTCCTGCATTGTACTATTAAAGTGATCTCTTTATGTCCTTAAATGAGCCATGGTTTAAATTCTTCCGCTTGATAGCTATATGTTAGTGTTGGACCGAAAAGGCGACTAGAGGGGGGTGAATAGGAGCACGCTACCTTTTTTCACAAATAATGGATCAATAAAACTTTACTCCAGTAGCTATGGAAGCTATGAAGATCAGTATATTAGTACAGCGGAAGACTAATATTAAATCCAATATAAACCCCTAAGCGAAACGACAAAAGCAACAAAGATTAAAGCACATCAGTGCGCTGCCAATCGGACCGCTGGCCTTGGGCGGTCGGACCGATTTCCGGCCGGTCGGCCGGTACACACAGGCGGTCGACCGCCGCCTCGTAATGCATTGAAGAACCCGATGACGAAGATGCAAATAGATGAAATTTTTGATCTACAAATCCAAACTTGATAAAACTTGGAACACACCTTCTTAATGATATCAGAGACCTATTCCAATCGAAAATTGTGATAATTCTTGAAAGAATAAGGATCCTTTTCCGTTTGATCAAAGAGGTTCAAAATCGGGTCAAAACGAAAACTAGGTCAAAGCTCTTGCTCGTGGGTGATTGATGATCAAGATGATCCTAGATAGATTCCCACACATCACAGCAAGTTAGATCACGTGAAGAAACCAAGCAAAAACTCACGAATCAAAGAAAGACCTAGAATCATCAAATAAAGAGAAAGAACGCAATGAGACAAAACATTGATCAAACCTTCCTTTGATTGATTGATATGATCAGGGCTTACAGCCACTTCATCAATAGAGGACAATGTTCAATCCAAGAGCACGAAAATCACATCAAACATCAAGAACCCTAGCCTCCACAAAAGCTCTCCCTAAGAAAATTAGGGTTTACAAGAATTGCAAAAGAGGCGAGAAGATGGTGCAGCCACCACCCTCTCCTATTTATAGTGGAGACTTAGACCTTCTAGAAGTTTGACTCAATTGGGCTCCCGTTAAGGCCCAAAACAAACGGGATACATATGCACGTATTTTAAAGCACCGTCTTTATCTCCTATTGACCTAACTAGCTACACCTAGAGCCATCTTGCGCCTCGGATTAGCTAATAGATCACACTTGTCCATCTTGCACCACGCTTGAGTACATTGACTCACCCAAAGATCGCCGATCGCTCGACCTCGCCTCTCCAAGCCTAGTCCCGATCATCCTCGCCGTTGACCGTCGTTGACCACCAAGCAACCTACACAACAATAGACAAGTAAACCGAATTTGGGAACAAGTTCTTCACAACTTGACCCATGTTAGTCAAAACATGCATCATGCACCATATATGTCCTGAAACTCATGACTTTGACCTAACAACCGCACATCACCGCCACACCGGGCGACGAACCAAGTGGAAACCGGTTAGACCGCCCCTAGGGCCGGTCTGACCGCCGACCATGGCCGGTCTGACCGCCACACATGGGCCGGTCAGACCGCCAGCAATGACTTAGCCGATTTTCAAATTCTAAAACCAAACCCACTGGAATTTTAAACCAATAGAACTTTTAATCGAGACTCCAAAATTATAGGACCAAGTGCAATAGAATCCCTCTCTTGCCTACACCTCTATTTTGGCCCACTCAAAATAACACTTTTAAGTTCACCGGTCCGATCACGCTTATGGCTTGGTCCGACCGATTTGGTACCGGTCTGACCTCCACGCTATGACCGGTCTGACCGATTACTGCCTGACAGTTCTGAAACTTGTCGAAAACACATGAAACGACAAAACGCAAACGCCATTGCCAATTGTCACATCATCCTAAGATCTGGAGCATATCCCCATGATATCCACAATTAGTTTATTTATGTGACATCTTGGCTTCCGAATAGCCAGCGTGTTACATTATGTTCCATGATGGTGAAGGCTTCGGATGACATCATAAGTTGATTATCATCAAGTCAATGTTTAAGAAGAGAATGCATCATTTGTTGATAAACAACAAGACAAGATCCCGAAGTGAAAGAATCCATCATGTGTTGATGGAAGGCTCGTAAAGAATGCACTATGGGTTTATGCATATCCAAGTTAAGAACTTAGAGTAAAGAAAACCATCATGTGTTGACGGAAGTCAAGTGAATGATGCATCATAGGTTGATGCATATCAAGACAATGACCCAGACTTGAAGTAAAGATGTGCGTCATCAAGCTTCAAGAGGATGCTCAAGGCAAATGTATGACTAGCTAGGGCTAAGGATGTGTTCCTAGTCTTTTACCGGTCTTGGTGTTTGGTTGGAGACCGGATTTCTAGTATAGGTTACCGTACTATTAAGAGGGGTCTTGTCTAGTAGTTTGAGTCTCATTATGTGTTGATAGCTCAATCTCGTTTGCTCTAGCTCACCGTGGCATGATATTATTATTTGTGAATGTATTTTGCAAATAGTTGAGGTTCATACGTCTAATCATTGTAGCATGTGACTATACTTTGCAAATGGTTGAAGTCCATGTACCTACTCCTTGTGGCATGATCTAAGTTTGCAAATGTATTTTGTAAATTGTTAAGGTTCATGCATTGTATTTGTTCTTGCCTCTGGAAAAATGTCCAGAAAATCTGGTATAACCGCAAGTGATGAGCGGCATTACCGCAAGTCGGTAATACCGAAATCCAGTTGGTGGTATAAATTTTCTAGAGAATGTGTTTTTGGAAGAGTTTCTCAATATCCCAAAAACGGTATGACCGCAAGTGATGAGCGGTATTACCACAAGTAGGCAATATCGAAGTCGGGTTGCAGTATGAATTTTTCAGAGAGTGTGTTTTTGAGAGTTCTTCGTTAAATCTAAAAACAGTATGACCGCAACTCTTGAGTGGTATTACCGCAAGTCGGTAATACCGAGTTTTACTTGGCGGTACGACTTTTCCAGAGAAAGTGTTTTCTTGTGATTTTTTATCCTCTGGAAATCGGTAATACCAATATAGCCGAGCGGTATTACCGCAGTGCGGTAATACCGATTTGTAATTGGCAATAGTACCACAACTTTTTCGTAATGACTATATCAGACGCATTAAATGCACAACAATTGACCGTTGATTCTCGACTGTGGTAATACTGTGGATTTCATGGGGATATGCTCCAGATCTTAGGATGATGTGACAATTGGCAATGGCGTTTACGGTTTGTCGTTTCACGCGTTTTCGACAAAGTTACTGTGTCAGTCCTGGGGCGGTCCGACCGGTCCTTGCACGGCGGTCCGACCGGTCCCATATCGGTCGGACCGCCATCCGGGCGATCGGACCGGCGATAACCAAAAGTGTTCAAATCGAGCCGGGCCAAAATAGGTGTTGTAGACAAGTAAGGGATCCTTTGCACTTGGTCTCATGATTTTGGAGTCTCCAAAGGAAAAGTTCTATTGGTTTAAAGTTTCGTAAGGTTTCGAATTTGGGAGCTTGAATTTGGCTAAGTCTTAGGCGGTCCGACCGGCTCATTGGAGCGGTCCGACCGCCATGGGCGTCCGACCGCCACCGGAGCGGTCGGACCCAGAACTACTTGAACGTCACCAACTTCGTGGCGATGTTGTTTTGTTAGGTCAAAGTCATTGGTTTCATGGCATATGATTTGCATGATGCATGTTTTGACTAACATGGGTCAAGTTGTGAAGAACTTGTTCCCAATTCGTGTTTTCTTTCTCGTGGTTGTGCGGGTAGCTTGGTGATCAACGACGGTCAACGGCGAGGAGAATCGGGACTAGACTTGAAGAGTTGAGGTCCAGAACGATCGACAATGCCGGGTGAGGTCAACGACTCAAGCGTGACACAAGATGGATAAGTGTGACCTATTGGCGAATCCATGACGCATGGTGAAGCGGTTTAGGTCAAAAGGTTAAAGACGCGCGCATGCAAGCGTGCGTGTGTGACCCGCTTGTTAGTGGGCCTTAACGGAGCCCAATTGAGTCAAACCCTAGGAGTCTAGGCCTCCACTATAAATAGGAGGAGGTGGTGGCTGCACCCCTCTCTCTCTCGCCTTTTTATGTTTCAAAACCCTAATTGTCTTTAGGGGAGTTGAGGTGGAGGCTAGGGCTCTTGATGGTTTGTGGTGAATTTCGTGATCTTTGATTGTCCACTCGATCCATGATGGTGTGGATGTAATCCAAAGAACAATCACGAAATCAATCTATGCAAGGTTTGCTTGAGATAAGTCTCTTTTCGTTCTTGCTTTCAATTTCGTGTTTTTAGGGCTTTCTTTGATCCGCGAGTTTGTGATTGATTCTTTCACGTGAATTAGCTTGCTGTGATATGTGTGAATCTATCTAGCATAATCTTGATCATCAATCCCTCACGAACAAGCTTTAGGATCAAGTTTTCGTTCTTGCCCGGTTTTAGACCTTCTGTTAATCAATTGGTAATTGCTCAAGATCGTTCCAAGAATTATCATAATATTCGATTGGAATAGGTCCTCAATAGCATAGAGAAGGTGTGTGCAAAGTTTCGTGAAGTTTGGAGTTGAGAATCAAAAGTTAGACCTAATTGCAACTTCGCCATCTGGGCTGATTTTCTCGTTTTCAGATCGGTTCAGATCGCCGGTCCGATCGCCCGTCACCACCGGTCCGATCGATTTGAGCGGTCCGACCGCCAAGATAACAGCCGTCCGACCGCCGCAATCGGTCCGACCGTTCACTACAGAGGTCGACCGCCAAGATTTGTGTTGCTTTGATTCTTGCCGATTATTGTCGCATTGCTTAGGGTTTTTATTGATTCAATACTAGTCTTCCACAGATCGTATATTGATCTTCATAGCTTTCTAATAGCTACCGGAGTGAAATTGTATTGAGTTCATAATTTGTGAAAAAGTGAGCGTGCTCTATTCACCCCCTCTAGTCGCTTTTACGGTCCAACAAATACCTGGTCCGAAGCAGCAGACAAGATCGGTGACTGAAATCTCGATTTTTTCAGGAAGTTTGTTCCAATGGATAGTTTTTTGTGGTGGGAGCTATAAATACCACCTTGACTGGTTGTGAAACAACTCTTGACACTCTATTTCATTCTATTGAGCTAGTGTAAGCTTCTCCTCTTAATTGTGCACGTGTTGCACCTTATGAGCAAGAAGAGAGGTCTATAGTTGCATGTGTTGCATCTAGAGTTGAATTTCGTATCCACTTAAGCTTGTGCATTGGTTGAACATGGTGAGGGTCAAGCAAGGGGCTTGACTCATTACTCTTGGTGTTTGCCGACACCTAGACGGTATAGAGGTGTCGTGTCCAGTGATCCATTCAAAGAAGATTGTGAAGTGGCTCGGCGTGTTGTGAAGGTTAGAGCTCACATACCCGGAGCGGGGAAAGAGTTACCACTAGTGGAATTAAGGTGTTTGGCTTAATTCGTGGAGCTAGTCCAATTAGTTTGGGCTTACCTCAACGTGGATTAAGGGATACCAGCAAGTCTCTGAACACCACGGTAAAATGTCCTTGTGTTATTGTGGTTTGCTCTCTAGTGATTTATTTTGTGCAATTTATATTCCTAGAATTAAATTGATTACATGTATTTTTATGTTTACTATCAATGACATAGACTTAGGTTGTTAGTGCACTTAGTGAGACTAGTTGATTTAGGCCTTAATTGTGTAAAACCGATTTTATTTACTCTTCCGCACATAAACTCAGTTTTAGCCAAAAGAATTTTAAAACTGCCTATTCACACTCCCCCCTCTAGTCGGTCTCCTCTATCTTATAGCCTCCCCTGCATCGTCTCCGCGACCACCTGTTGCTGCTCGTCAGCCACCGACGCCGTCCACAACCCCGACGACTGTCTCTCTGCGCCCGCAAGCTCCTCTCCGTTGCCTCCCCATCCTTCACCTCTCGCCTGCAAGGATGTACAAATTTGAAGAAAAAAAAATGTATGGACAAAGCAAATTTGTAATTCTAGAATATGTGGATGTAGTGATGACCGGATGTTGCAATGATTGTGTGAATTGCATGTGGTTGTGTTTGGCAAATGGTTTGTAAAATTCTTCAGACTGTATTAATGGAAGCATGATCCTGAATCTGTTTGTGAAATTGGTAACTTGTTAGTGTCAAATTCTTAAAGGAGAATGTTGCATGTTCTGAAATAGTGAATTCCTTCTTAAACGAATCAGGTTCTGAAATAGCTATGACATTATTTTGTGTGTTAATTTCCCTTGGTAATGAAATCCGGCTGTGAAATTACTCTATTCAGATGGTTCAGCTACGGCATGTGGTTGTGTTTGTCAAATGGTTTGTAAAATTCTTCTTCAGATTGTATGAATGGAAGCATGGTCCTGAATTTGTTTGTGAAATTGGGAACTTGTTACTGTCAACTTCTTAAAGGAGAATGTTGCATGTTCTGAAATAATGAATTCCTTCATAAATGAATCAGATTCTGAAATAGCTATGACATTATTTTGTGTGTAAATTCCCCATGGTAATGAAATCTGGTTGGGAAAACTCTATTCAGATGGTTCAGCTACTTTAAATTTTCAACATAAACGTGTTCAGACGGTTCATGTTGTTTCCTTTATTGTACAGCCTAATACTAGTTATGTTCAGCCATTATGTATCAGATAGCAGCAGTAGCATACACGAGCTCACGGCAGAGCCAATGGAAGGCCATGAGCTTTACACATGAACTGAACCAGATACAACAACCATATACAAGAACCTGACACATGCTTCTGAAATATTTTTGATAGAAGATAATTAGCATTCAACATAACAGAATGTGCTGAAGCATTCAATAGTTCATACATCAATTTCTTTGACAGACTACTCAACCAGACAAGAGTTCATTACATCAGTGTGAGACTGTCATTCATGAGAAAAATTGAGTCTTGCATGACCACTGATTGAACAAAAACTCCTCTGATATAACAATATGGCTTACAAATTCAAAACTCCCCTTAACCTGCTACTGTTCATGACATATTGACACTTCCTCTGAATTATTTGATCTGAAAACTCATGCAACTAACCGAACACTACAAGGTAAATTTCTATCAATTTTTGGGATCACAATTTCACTCGAGAACACAACCATACAATCTGCAATGATACATTCATGTAATACATTAAAAAAAATCCACAAATGCAATGAGATGTCATTCAATTCACACACAATCTTACTTCCCGAATCAAAATCATGGTTAAGGAGACAATGTCGTTGACGGGCATGAAGGCGAAGTGGGCTCCTCTGACGTTGCGGCTTCGAGCGTAGGCAACATGGCGATGGCCGGATGGAGGACGGCTCGCCTATTGGGGTCCCATCGACGGCGCTAGGGCTCCGACATTGCCAATTCGAGCGTAGGAGACGCAGCGGTGGCTAGATCCGGTGGAGCGAGTGAGGCAACGCCGGATGGAAGACAGCCCAGCCAGTCAGAGCCCATCGATCAGCGGCGGAAGGGTTTGTGGGCGACAGCGCTAGGGCTCCAAGCTCGTGGCTTCGAGCGCAGGAAAAGCGGCACCAAACAGGGCACAACACGCTGGGGGAGAGAGCCTAGGTGGTTGGTAAAGGAGAAGGCAGGATGAGGAGACGCAGAGGCGTGAGGGGGTTTTCGAAAAATGTCAAGTGCTCGGCCGAGGCCTAGGGACAAAACGTAAGATAGCATAAGTGGATCGGGGAGTTACACCGTTTTTGATCTCGTTCGCCCGTTTTGGATCCAAAAATCCTAAGCGAGTATATTCATATGTCCACCAATGTGTATTAGCCATATATATATATCCATGTGTTCACCAATATGGGCACTTGCATGTGCTATGTTACCGTCAATTGTCATCTAACTGATGCAAGTGTACATGTAGCAGACACCTGCTTGTACAGTTGTACCTGCCTGCCGGTTACACGTGGAATGGCGGAGCTAGCTAGACAGTCCTATTTCTTCAGACTGTGTCGCCAACCAAAATTCTGGAAGGATTCTACATTCCAGCAGCCCGTGAATTTGCAGTTTGTCCCGATTCCTGCCAACCCATCGTAATCGCTACCAATCATCGACGGGGTGCCACCAATCCATCATCTATATATCGTCGTTGGCGTAGAGTTTGTCTCACAGCAAATATTGATCAGTACATGGTTTTCTCGTAGCATATATATATATATATATATATATATATATATATATATATATATAGACGCTTGTTAGATCTTTCAGATACATACTTCCGCTTCGAATATACCACTTAAATAAATATATTATACTTCTTTATCATTTTCAGTATACTTAAATATCAATTATAAGATACTCCAATACGATTTGATTGAAAAATTTTCATTGGAGTCTTTTATTTTTGCTATATACCTTTTTTCATACATAAAGGAAGTATATACACAAATTTAGCTATAAAAGGTGGACTTTAATGATTTTTTTCATAGAACTCACTTTGGAGTATCTTATAACCATCATTGGAGTATACTCAAATAGATAAAGAGGTATTATCATACGATCTAAGTGGTATATGAGAGGCGGGAGTACATACTCCCAGGAGTACCAAACCATTTTCCTATATATATATATATATATATATATATTGAATAACTTCGGATCTTTATAATATACCATTGATATCTCGCTGATATATGGGTAGATCTGTTCATAAACTGTCCGAGCTCGGGACTTATTTCCAGCCCGAAATCCCGTTAAAATTAATTAAAAAACTATTTCTTTTATTCTCAAAATAAATTAAAATAATGCATTTTAGTTCGATAAATGAATTTTCGTGCCAGACCCGTTCGAGGCCAGTCTTTTCAGGCTCAGCCCGGCATTTAAAAAGGTCTACATATGGGTCATTGACTTACATATCAACCTCATAATGAGTGACATATTATAAATCATATCGTTATTCAGTGATATATTGTGAATTTTCTCTATATATAAATACTAATTTCCATGTTCAAACAAAGAATATAAATTATTTCTTTCAGTCTTTCAAGGGTAATAATGAATATCTTTTGGAGTATCATGCGTATCATCAGAACAATATTTTCATCCAAACACACGGGCATAAAAACCAAAACAATTACCTGACACTTGAGCAAACCATATTGGGATCCTCACACCATATAGATACTAACCTTCGCAGCGCACGTCTGAAAAGCAGATATCATATAGATTTCAGTGGAGTAAATCCAAGATCAATAGCACTACTACCATACAATGCATCAGCATGTTTGCTCTGTGCCAAACTATGCACACTGCACAGTAACCAACAAGTACCTGCACTGTACGATACAAAATCTCCAATTCTGCCAAAAAAAAAAACCAAATCATGAGTCAAGAAAAGGACATTAATTTCATGCAATAGATGCAAGAGAACTGATATCCGGAAGATATGTACTCATTAGTTACAGCGAATCACCTCAATATTTCCCAAATTTATTAGGCATGCATGGCCCCTCCAAAAATATAATAAGAACCAACTGGAGAGCATTAAAACCCAGGCAAGCAGTTCCTTCTGATGGCACACCCTATTCTTCTCCTGGTGCTCTTTCTCTCCTCCACTACCATTTCTACCTCCAAGAGAATTCAGCCGAAGTTCTCGGCTATCTTCTACTTCGGCGACTCCGTTCTTGACACCGGCAACAACAATCATATCCCGACTTTGGCTGTGGCAAACCATTTTCCTTATGGGAGGGACTTCCCAGGAAAGAAGCCCACAGGGAGGTTCTCTAATGGCCGAGTTATTCCAGACCTCCTCAATGAGAAGCTGCAGCTCAAAGAATTCTCACCTCCGTTCCTGGAGAAGAAGCTGCCCAACAGTGACATCATGACAGGGGTGAACTTCGCTTCGGCCGGTTCAGGGTTCGATGACCAGACATCGCACCTGTCCAATACTCTGCCAATGTCGACGCAGGTGGACTTCTTCAAGGACTACCTCCTCCGACTCAGGAACATTGCTGGGGAAAAGGAGGCTTCAAGGATCATTGCCAACTCTCTGATATTTATCAGCTCTGGAACCAATGATTTTACACGTTACTACCGTTCCTCAAAGAGGAGGAAGACGGACATAGGTGAATACCGAGAAACTGTTCTCCGGATGGCACAAGCTTGTGTCAAGGTAAAAATAGGCATTGTCTGGATTGTTTCTACTCAACTATTTTGTTCCAATTCTCTAACGTAGAAACTAAGCATAACTCCTCTTTGATTTCCCTAAACTGGAGTGCAGGAACTGTTTAACCTGGGGGGGCGGCAATTCTGCTTGGCAGGTCTTCCGCCATTTGGTTGCACACCTATTCAGATCACATTGAGTGGAGACCCTGAGGATGAGAGGGCATGTGTGGATGAGCAAAACAAGGATGCCCAAGTCTACAACTCTAAACTTCAAAAGTTACTTCCAACACTGCAAGGCTCACTCTATGGAAGCAAAATTGTGTACTTGGATGCATACGAAGCTCTCAAGGAGATCCTTGATGATCCTACTAAATATGGTAATGTTATGCATTAATGTCAGGATTGACAACTTATCTAGTAAAAATGCGTTCACTTGTAAGTTGTAAGAGATCGCTTATAGTTCTGAAGCAAAACACCAGGAGAGCGTCTTAACTCTTAATCCTAGCTGAAGAAGAATTGGTAAACACCACGGTGCTAAACTTGTCCGCCAACAATTAGAAGCTAGCCGAAAACCAAACAGCTAACAACTTAATGACAAAAGGCAGATGTATCAGTATTTGTTATTTATTCAAGTCAATCTAGACTGCTTTCTTGTAATTATAGCAGTTCTCACCAAGGGTTTGCCATGATAACAGGATTTACAGAGACAACACGAGGATGTTGTGGGACTGGGCTCAGAGAGGTCGGACTGCTTTGCAATGCATTGACTCCTACATGCACGAACGTGACATCATATGTATTTTACGATGCTGTGCACCCAACAGAGAGGGTTTATAGGATAGCAACTGATTACATACTGAAAAACGTTATTCCACAGTTTTAATGAATAAAATGCTCAAATAAGGTCTCAAATAAAAAAAAATGCTCAAATAAGGGTTTCCTCCTTGTATCAATGCATTCGGCTCATTCTTTGGGATTTGTACTTGAAGTCCACTTTTTAAGAAAGTCCTGGAATGTGTTTCATCTATCATGTTATGCATAATATGCTTTACTCCTTGGCCTTCTCAACAGTGGATTTAAGAATGGAAATATAGAAGTTGAAGGCATATAGAACTGTGACTGGATTAGAGAAACTTGAGATGGCTAAATAAGGAAAATGACTACAGGATCTCCTGCGTAGTGTAGACATGTAATCCACACTGGAAATTACAGTGGGGGATATAAAACATTTTCATACCCAAACTCTAGTTGCACTAAATTCGAAAGTAGTTCAAGTTTGAACCAAGTTCAAAACTCCCTTGCCATAAATATATTAGGGGTATAAAACATTTTCATACCTAAACTCTAAATTCCCATCGATCGTACACGTGTATCGGATAGTTCATGATGTGGGTGCTTATGTAATTGTAATTTCCATATATATATATATATATATATATATATATATATATATATTGAAAATAATACAGGTGAGAAAGTTACAGGGACACACCTTACACTATTCTCCCTGAGAAACATGAAGCACAACTCAGCAATTAGAATCCAGAAGGGCAACACTCCATCACCTGGCCATTGCTTTGAACAACTGCTGAATCTGTAACTGCACATCCTCAGGTCGCATACATGACTCGCTTCCTGCCCCTGTTGCCTTTAACATCCCAACTATATCCCTGTAGGCTGGAAAGACCAGCTCCTCCACCAAAATGCTCAAATCCATTGCTTGCAGCTTTTCCACCAATACCCACCTTGACTGCACCTGGCAAATTGCTTCCACAAAGTCATTGAAATGGCTCAGCTTCTCCATCATAACATTAACATTGCTGTCAAACCTTTTGTCCATCTCAAGTACCATGACAGCCTTCCCCCAGCAAGATATTACCCTGGTCCAATCCTCACCCAGCAAGATCTTAAGCTCACAACCATTGACTTTCTTGATTACATAGATCCCATTGTTAATTAGAAACACACAACTGAGAGGGACATGGCGATAAACCTTGGATTTGGACTCAAGATTCTCCATGAGTACACCCATGATCCAAGCAAGGTGGACTGCCAGTGATGATGTTGGACGGTCAGGTGTTGGGTTGATCTCGGCTAACTGCCGAGACCGAGATTCACGGGGGGCATTGCCCACTCGCGCCCTGATCGGGGGCGCAGCCAACAATATGGCTTTGGTCCCGTTTACCTGCGCTATAAGAAATAAAGGGGGCTCGGCAGGCAGCTGTGCGTGTGTGTGGTTCTAGCCTACGAAAGCCCCAAACAATCCGATCTATCAAGTGCGCTCAGGTGTGCGAAGACTGCAAGCAAAAGGTCGACGGTGTCGCCCTCTAGCCGCCGCCATCACCGGACTCTCTCACGCCCGAGGCCGGCGCTTTACTATTCTCACTCCGTCGCCGACCTCAGTCCAGATGGCATCTTCATCTTCTGGTATGTACTCACGCTTCCGCACTAATGTTTTTGTGGTGTTCAACTATGATCTAGGGTTATACGTGTTTAGATCAACTCTTTACTCTCATTTTAACTTACCATTTGGTATCAGAGCGACCCCTAGATCGTATTGAACCCTATTAGTCCCGACCGAATGTTGAACTCGCTCGGATCTCAGATCGGTGTCTCGGCTTAGCACTTAGAAAGAGGGGATTTGAAATCCTTAAGCAAAAAAACCCTAACGTGATCCCGAAAATCCCCAAATCAGAACCCCCAAATCGGAACCCTAAGAACCCTAAGGTGCGGCCCCCCTCAAAAACTCAGATCGATGCAAAAGAGGGCGACGAACACTTACGTTTTTGGAGATCTGGAACCTTCTCCGGCCTCGTGCACCATCAGTAGCTCCACTCGACGGCACTGGCGACTTGCCGACGCTGCCGGCGCGGTGGAGAAGCGCGGGCGCCATCTCATGCCGCTGCCGCGCCCACCGCCGCTCCGCCTCCTTCTCCAAAGCGTCGCCGACGGAGGATTCGCGCAGATTCGCTTTCGCGCATGCTGGATTTTTCGAGGAGCAAGCGAAATGATTTAGGGTTAGGGTTTCGCCGATTCGGCTGGGAGCGAATTCCGCGCGGTATATAAGCCAATCCATACCGCGAGAACACTAAGAAAGGGGGAGCGAAGTCTTAGAGTCGCGGATGGAAAAGAAGCCGAAGTGGAATCAGTTGGTTCTGTTTCATTAGTTTTAGATAGCGGCTTCACACTTCGTTTTAATAATGTAGTCTTTGTTCCTTCCATTAGGAGGAATTTAATTTCAGTTTCTTTATTGGACAATGATGAATTTAAATGTAATTTTGGTAACAATAAATGTGTTATCACATTTAATTCAGATGATGTTGGTCTTGCTGTTAGACAAGACAAGCTCTATATGCTTTCCCTTAATGAATCACCTATATCTTTGAATGTATGTGATACTATGCGTAAAAAGAATAATGAGACTTCTTCGAAACTGTGGCACTGTCGTTTAGGCCACATTTCGAAGGGGAGAATGGAGCGTCTCATTAAGGAAGAGATTCTCTAACCATTAGATTTCTCTGACTCAAACCACTGCATTGATTGCATTAAAGGAAAATATGTAAAGAAAATAAAGAAGGGAGCAACTCGCAGGAGATGACTATTAGAGTTAATTCATACTGATATTTGTGGTCCTTTTCTGTGACATCGTGGATGGTTTTGATTCTTTCATCACATTCACGATGATTTCTCCGTTATGGTTATATTTTTCCCATTAAGGACCGATCTGAGTCACTTGATAAATTCAAGATATTTAAGGCTGAAGTTGAAAATCAGCACAACCTAAGAATTAAAGTGGTAAGATCGGACCGTGGGGGAGAATATTATGGGAGACATGCCCCTTATGGCCAAATTCCTGGCCCTTTCGCTAAGTTTCTTCAGGAAAATGGCATTGTTGCCCAATATTCTACACCAGGTGAACCTCAGCAGAATGGGGTAGCTGAGAGACGCAACCGTACACTTATAGATATGGTACGGAGCATGCTTAGCTATTCTAGTTTATCAACTGGTTTATGGATGGAGGCACTAAAGACAGCCGCACATATTCTTAATCGGGTTCCCAAAGAAATCGCACCTAAGACACCTTATGAATTATGGACTGGGAGAAAACCGAGTTTGAAATATTTAAGAGTATGGGGTTGTCGTGCTGAAGCTAAGATATTTAATCCACATATTGGAAAATTAGATCCTAAAACAGTAATTTGCCATTTTATTGGGTACCCTGAAAGATCTAAAGGATATTAGTTTTATTGTCCTGATAAGACAAATAAGTTTGTAGAAACAAGACACGTTGTGTTCTTAGAAAATAACGAGGACCTGGAGCCTAGGAAAATAGATCTTGAAGAGAAGCGGGTTTACGTTCCTTCACCGCTTATCCCAGAGTCTTTTATTCCTGCGCTTCAGGTGGTTGCACTTTCAGTACCAAATACTGTTGATGCACCCACTGTTGAGCTCTCTGAAACTCCTAATGTCATACCTAATGATGAGCCTCAGCAGTCTCCTGCGCCTCAGCAGCCTCCTGCAATAGTTGCTAAACCAATTAGAAGATCACAGCGGGAGAGAAGATCTGCCATCCCAAATGATTATGTTGTTTACATGAATGAGGATATTAATGATATATGGAAGGTAGATGATCCCACCTCTTATAAGGAAGCAATGATGAGTGAACATTCTCCTAAATGGATTGATGCCATGAAGGATGAACTAAAGTATATGAGCACTAATGATGTATGAGACTTAGTAGAAATTCCTGACGGGGTCAAAACAGTAGGCTGTAAATGGGTCTACAAAACCAAGCATGACTCTAAGGGAAATATCGAAAGGTTCAAAGCAAGACTCGTAGCAAAAGGCTTCTCACAAAGAGAGGAGATTGATTATAATGACACTTTTTCTCCTGTCTCGACTAAGGATTAGTTCAGAATCGTTATGGCACTTGTAGCTCATTATGATTTAGAGCTACATTAGATGGATGTTAAGACGGCATACCTTAATGGCGACTTGCAAGAGAAGCACAGACACTTCCCTAAACTATCGTATCCGTGTCGGATGCCGTGTCCGACACGGACACGTGTCGGACACGTCTCCGACACGTGTCGGACACGTCTCCGACACGTGTCGACAACGTATCGGTCACTTTAAAATTAAATTTTAATTACAAAAAATCCTGACACGTGTCGGACACGGCATGACAGCGTGTCCGACACGGCCCAGGACACAACCCACGTCTCTCCACCCCCTAATACCCTAACCGGCAGCTACTTCCTCCCAAATCCCACGCCCAGCACTTGCCTCCCTCCCTCTCCCTCGTCCTCCATGCGCCGCCGGCTCGCCACACCGCAGCCGGCTGCGCCGTCCTCCCCTCCTCCCGTAGCGCTCCGACGCCTCCTCTCCGGCCCCCTGTCGCGTCGCTCCTCCTCCCGGTCCCCCGTCCGTCGGCGTCGCGGCTCCTCCTCGACTCTCTCCGGCCCGGCATTTCGTCGCACGCTGCTCCTCCTCCTGGTCACCCGTCAGGTGGGCGTCGCGCGACTCCTCCCTGACTCCTCTCCAGCCCGGCAGCCCCCCGTCGCGCCGCTCCTCCTCCCGGTCCCCCTTCCGTCGGCGTCACGCGGCTCCTCCTCGACTCTCTCGGCCGGCGCGGCGTCGTCGCGCTCCTCCTCCAGTCGACCACCTCCTCTGGTCGTCCCTCTCGCCGTCCCTCTGGCTCGCCTCTCTTTGTGACTACGGCCTGCGCAGAGCGCCGCGCCACTCCTCCCGTCGCGCGTTCTCTCGTTGAGCTTGCTGCAGTTACGTGGAGTGGCTGGAGGGGGAGGGGGAGGAGGCAAGGCAAGAGAGAGGCAGAGCCGCAGCCCGCAGAGATAGCTGCAGCCTAGAGCCGACTGAGGAACAGAGGGAGTGTTGCACTGGCAGATGCAGAGAGAACTCAGAGAAGTAGAGAAATATAGATGAATGCAATGTTGCACAATCACTGATGCATATGCTTGTTCTTATGCTAAATTGTTAACATGTTATTGATTGCTTGTTTTTCATCATTTTAGAAAAATCGAAACTGGTAATTCTGGTGCTAGAGAGGAGCAAACCACCAACAATAGGTTCAAGCCTCCGTTGTGGAATCATGTTGATGTTGTAGACAAGGGTGGTCAAGGGGGAGGAAATGTGAAATGGAGATGCAAGTATTGCAATTATGTTGGCACTAGTAGCTACTCTAGAGTCAAAACGCACTTGCTGAAAATTACTAATGGTGGAATCAAGATATGTCCTAAGGTGACAATACCTATTCTTGCTCAGCTTAAAAGTGAAGTTGCAAAGGCTGAGGATGAACAAGCAAAAACAAGGCCAAGAGATGTGCCCTTGCCACCATCAACTGTTGGTAGTGTTGTTAGTGCTAGTGTTTCTTCATCAAGCATGGACTCAGCTATGTTGGGGAATAAGAAGCGGAGGGGACCTCCTTCACCATTAGAGAAAGCTTGGGCTATAGATTTGCGCAATCAACTGGATACACAAATTGCAAGGATGTTTTACTCTGGAGGTATGCAATCAACTTGAAATCATTGTTTCAATTTTATCCAACTTACCATATGCATTTAACTAAACTTTGGTTATGTGAAATTTACAGGATTGTCTTTTAATCTAGCAAGAAATCCATATTTTCAACAGTCATACAACTTTGCTGCAAGCCATAACCGACTTTCTGGTTATGTCCCACCTGGGTACAACAAGTTGAGGACTACACTTCTTCAACAAGAAAGGACTCACATTGAGACCTTATTGGCGCATACGCGGAGCACGTAGCCTGAAAAGGGTGTCACCATTTGTTCAGATGGATGGTCAGATGCGCAGAGACGACCTCTCATTAACTTTCTCGCTATTTCTGAGGGTGCACCGATGTTCTTGCGAGCTATCAATGCTGAAGGCGAGGTGAAGACAAAGGAGTACATTTCTGAGAAGCTGATTGCTGTTATTGAAGAAGTGGGTGCAAGAAGTGTTGTCCAAGTCATCACTGACAATGCTGCAAATTGCAAAGGTGCGGGTTTGATTGTTCAATGTATACACTCACATTTTTGGACTCCTTGTGTTGTTCATACCCTCAATCTTGCTCTCAAGAGTATTTGTGCTGCTAAAATGCCAAGAACTGATGATGAAGAATTAATCTTTGATGAGTGCCATTGGATAACTGAGATCTCTGAAGATGCTAATATGATCAAGAATTTTATAATGAACCATGGCATGAGGCTATCCATGTTCAATGAGTTTAGCAAGTGAAGTTACTTGTCTTTGTCAAACGAGGTTTGCCTCGCTTGTGGTTATGTTGAAGCGGTTTTGCATGGTCAAGAGGCTCTCCAAAATATGGTGATTAGTGACCAATGGGAGACATATAGAGATGACAATAGAGGGATGGCACAAACCATTAGAGAACTAGTACTCAATGATGTGTGGTGGGACAAGGTGAACTACATTGTTGAATTCACTGAGCCAATCTATGAAATGATACGTGTCGCGGACACCGACACACCATGCCTTCATCTGATTTATGAGATGTGGGATACAATGATTGAGAATGTAAAGAAAGTGATATATAGGCATGAAGGTAAGAAAGACAATGAGGAGTCCACTTTTTACTCGGTTGTTCAAAGCATATTGGTTGATCGTTGGACAAAAGGCAACACTCCACTCCATTGTTTGGCACATTCACTTAATCCAAGGTGAACTACAAATCTTCCTTTTGCTTTTGCTAATACTTCAGTTTCACAAAGTTCTAATCCATTTTGTTTGTAGATATTATAGCGAGAAGTGGATCACCAAGAAGGTGTTGGTGTTGGTGTGTACCCCACACAAGGATCTTGAGATTTCACAAATGAGAATGAAGTGCTTCAAAAAGTTCTTCCCTGTGCTTGAAGATTTGAAGAAAGTGAAAGAAGAATATGCAAGATTTTCTACTTGCTCAGGAGAATTCAATGACTTTGATTCTATATATGACAGATGGATCCTTGATCCAATGAATTGGTGGGTAAATCATGGACAATCCATTCCTGTGCTGCAAAGTTTGGCTCTCAAATTGGTTAACCAACCGGCCTCATCTTCTTGTTGTGAAAGAAACTGGAGCACATATAGCTTCATCAATAGCATGAAAAGAAACAAATTAACTCTCGAAAGCTACCAAGATTTGGTATTTGTGCATAATAATTTAAGACTTCTATCAAGAAGAACAGAAGTATATAAAACAGGAGCAACTAGAATGTGGGATGTGGGAGGAGATAGCTTTGAATCATTAACTGGTGTTGGCATTCTTGAAGTTGCTCAACTCTCTATTGAAGAACCAGAGTTGGAGAGTGTGCTATTTGAAGATGAGTCTTCTACTGTGATGATCCAAGAAGAAAATGAGGATGAAGTGGAAGAATAAGAGTCCCATGTTGTCTTTTATTTAGCTTTGCCACTGGAATTTGATTTTATTATGTAACTTAAGTTCAACAACTCCTATGTTGAGCTGTTGGTTGAACCATGCATTTAAGTTTCTATGTTTCAACTTGGTTACTTGTTAATTTTTATCGCTTATCAATTATCAGTTGTTGTTGCTCTATTGCTTTGAGCCTTTGATTGTTCAAGGATCAAGTATTCAATTATATATGTTATCTTTATAGTCTTGCAACTCTTGCTGATCAAGTTATTTCTTTTCCTAGGTTTATGGAATTATGATTTCTGAAAATGGTATTCATATGACCAATTGAACATATCATGATTCATGATTCTGCAAGAAGAATGAAGAGGCAAGGGTCATCTTTGAGAGGTACATATTCCGAGTTTACTTTACACTTTACAACATTTCAGTTTGGTAAGCATGAAGAAACATAAAAAATGATACATATGTATAATTTATTCTTATTATTTAAATATATATAGCCGTGTCACCGTATCGATATTTTTGGGAAAATGGCGAATTCCCGTGTCGGTGTCGTGTCGACGTATCCGTGTCCGTGCATCATAGTTAATTTCATGGCTCAACCGGAAGGTTTTGTCAGAGAGGGCAAGGAGCATATGGGATGTCGACTTAAAAAATCTATTTATGGCTTAAAACAAGCATCTAGGCAGTGGTACCTCAAATTTGATAAAGTTATAAGAAATTTTGGATTTAAGGAAAATGAAGTTGATAACTGCATATATGTTAAGTTCAAGGGGAGTAAATTCATCATCTTAGTACTTTATGTGGATGACATCCTATTGGCTAGCAGCGATAAGGATATGTTGTTTGAGACCAAGAGATTTCTTTCATCCAATTTTGATATGAAGGATCTCGGTGATGCCTCTTACGTTCTTGGCATTGAAATTCACCGAGACAGGTCCAAAGGAGTATTAGGTTTATCTCAAAAGGCATACGTTAACAGAGTACTAAAGAGATACAATATGCATAAGTGCTCTGGCTCACCTGCCCCTATTGTTAAGGGCGATAAGTTTGGGACATTTCATTGTCCAAGGAACCAATATGAAACTGATCAGATGAAGTCGGTTCCTTATGCTTCAGCTGTCGGAAGCATTATGTATGCTCAAGTAAGCATACGCCCTGACTTAGCTTTTGTAACCGTAATGCTTGGCAGATATCTGTCAAATCCAATACCGGACCACTGGAAGGCCGTTAAGAAAGTCTTGCGTTATATGCAAGCTACTAAGCATCTCATGCTCACATATAAGCATACTGATAACCTTGAAGTTATTGGTTATTCAGATTCATATTTTGCGGGATGTGTTGATACTAAGAAATCCACGTCAGTTATATCTTCACACTCACCGGAGGAGCTATCTCGTGGAAAGCTCCAAACAAACCCTTACGGCATCTTCAACGATGCAAGCTGAGTTTGTGGCATGTTATGAGGCTACCGGCAGTTGTATGGCTTAAGAACTTTATTCCGGGTCTTAGAGTGGTTGACAGCATTTCTAAACCACTCACCTTATACTGCGATAACGAACCCACAGTCTTTTATGCGAGTAACAACAAGTCAAGTGGTGCTGCCAAACACATTAACATTAAGTATCATGTTGTGAAAGATAGAATCCAGGATCAAACCATTAGTATCAAGCATATTAGTACTAAGTCAATGCTTGCGGATTCGCTTACTAAAGGCTTACCACCCAATATATTTCGTGATCATGTTGTCGGCATGGGTTTATTGGAAAGCTTTTGATTCTGGATAAAGGACCTTAAAACAAACCAACTCCCATTAAGTATAATGAATATCCATTTTAAAATGTAATAGTACACTATAGGTACTGAGGTTGTATGGCACTTCATTGGCCATGCCACACATTATCTTGGTATGCTGTTTTTCATTTGAGGATGGACTTATGTTGTTAGCCTTACGATCAAAGGGGAGAATGTTGGGTTGATCTCGGCTAACTGCCGAGACCGAGATTCACGGGGGGCATTGCCCACTCGCGCCCTGATCGGGGGCGCAGCCAACAATATGGCTTTGGTCCCGTTCACCTGCGCTATAAGAAATAAAGGGGGCTCGGCAGGCAGCTGTGCGTGTGTGTGGTTCTATCCTACGAAAGCCCCAAACAATCCGATCTATCAAGTGCGCTCAGGTGTGCGAAGACTGCAAGCAAAAGGTCGACGGTGTCGCCCTCTAGCCGCCGCCATCACCGGACTCTCTCACGCCCGAGGCCGACGCTTTACTACTCTCACTCCGTAGCCGACCTCAGTCCAGATGGCATCTTCATCTTCTGGTATATACCCACGCTTCCGCACTAATGTTTTTGTGGTGTTCAACTATGATCTAAGGTTATACATGTTTAGATCAACTCTTTACTCTCAGTTTTAACTTAACATCAGGGTCTATTGAACATGTTTCAGCACAACCAAACTCCAACAACATCACTTCTTCCAAAGCATGCGAGATCCACATGCTGCCACAAGGTAGTTCATTACATACCTTGTTATCGGATGCACTCCACCATCTGGTGGAGAAGACTCACTTGGATCATGGCGTATCAGATTTTCTAGAGCCATAAAGATGCCCTTAAGTGACAATCCAAGGCACTCACGAAGAGCAGCTACCTCATGATCGAAGGCTTCATCAAGGACAGGAAGTACATCACTAACAGCATCATACATGTCAACTATGCGGAAGAGACACTCCGGATTCTGTCCAGCAGCAGCAATAAAATTGGCGAAGGACAGGAGTTGAAAAATTGGCTCACACGCAGTGGCAAAGGCAAAGCCATTGTAGGATGCGAGGTCCTCAAAAACGCAATCACATAGGTGGTGTTCGCTTGGGATTAAGATACGGAACACACCACGGATTGCAGGGATCCAGCGCATGATCTGAGTCTCAAGTTCCTCCCACGATGCCAACTGGAATGTCTCTGCCAAGTGAGCATGAACCCTAAGGCGGGCAATGCTCTCATCAATGAAGTTGCGGCGTGCAGCAGCATAGTTCTCAACACATGCATCACCAAAACCAGCAGCAACCATCCTTCGTGCAATCCAGTTTTGCCTTAAAGATCACACCCTCTAGTAAGGTATCAACGATGATGTCAAAGTTTCTAACCGGCAGTGCTACAAGGGTGTGGCTATCATCATCATTATGGCTTTTCTTGATATTGGCATCGAAACCAGAAGTATCAATCAGGTGTTGGAACTCGTCTCCAAGCCTCGAGGCACAACGCTCTAGAAAGTGATCAAAGCTCTCAAGGAGAGTATGGTCCGCTGAGGTGATGTCGAGGCTTTGGATGGTGAAAGTTAGTTCATCCACAGCTTCTAGGAAAGCACCAGCATCATCAGAGCTAGTCCAGAGGGACCGATCCAAGCTAAGGAACTGGGAAATCAGATCGTCAAATGCTTGCAGAGTATCCTCCATACCGGTCATCAATGCTAGGGAGTAACCAGTCTTATCTTAAGTCTCTTCAGATCTACAACTTTGTGAATATATGGACCTCCTGAGTCCTGAGTCCTCAGTGCAAGCAATATAAGAGGATGGTGGAATCCAGTCCAATCATCTGCAGCTGACAAAATTGAGTAGTTCAAACATTTCATAATTCATACTTAACATTCTGAGAAATGAGATTGCAAAACATACTTCAGTGAAGGCGAATTCTGAAATTGAGGATGCAAAAGATTGTCTACCAATTGTCGCACTGAGATACATACAACTTCATCTCCATGAAAATGAGTTCTTGATGTTCTAGAATAGTACACAACCTTAGCAGACCACCATTTATGTAAGAGAGGCACGGGGTTGTGCATATGTGGACAAAGCCAGAGCAGAATTTCAGCAAATAATAAAGCTGTTTGTTGGAGGGTCAAAGGAGCTTACATCAGGGTAGCAACAATCAACAGTTTCATTGAAGAATATAATTACAACTCGTTATTTCTCGGCAATTGCACACTTTTGACTTTTCTTGAAGCCAACACAGCAAGTTATTGAAAACTAAAAGGCAAACTCTGACAAATAGCGCATAAGTTAAAAAAAAGAGCAGATTTGCTATGTGGGTAGGTACCATCTTTTACAAAAAGTGCACGATGCACTGTTCCAAATTTGTAATAAAATTCAGGGATGTGCTACATACCGGCAAAAATTTAAGATAAAATCCATCCACAGTTGCAGTAACCAAACAAAAAGACTAGTGCACATATATATTCATAAATTTTGTGTACTGTTACTTGTCTTTTTTACTTATCTCAATTAGTTATTGAACTCTTGAAATTTGCAGGTATGTACTATACTACTATATATTGGTAGCTGTGCACCTATAATTTTTCCACATATCGGATGTAGTATATGCAATGGGTAATGCACCACATTTAAGTGGGGATAGCTACCCATATGGGCAGCACCGCAGCAGCCTATTTTTTATAAATGGCCAATTTACAGGTGATCAAACATGCCCTAAGTAACAAGATTCCTGATTATAGCCTCATCCATAACTCTTTTTTTAACAACTTTATGACGAGAGTTTATTTCAGAAACGGAATAAATAATAATATTGAAGATTATATATCGCTGTAATCATAATACAGGAGCAATATAAATCTGTTTGGGGCATCAACCCATAAGAGAGAGTAAGCAGATTAGCTTACCATGCTTTCTATGATAGGGCTCTTAGTATCTGATTACTCTGCCCATCATAAAAGTTAGGTTATACACAATATCACAATAGATAAAGCCTGATGGCTCTGAAACCGAAATAGATGCTTCTCCTTCATCACTTGAGCGCATACGCTGATTTTGAAAGAAGGAAAATATACAAGTAATTGAAATACACACAATCAGCACACTTGATTTGTAAAAATTAAAGGAGCAATTAAACCAAAAAGGAACTGATAATATGGCAAATAAGATTTATCATTACCATTGATACAGAAACACCTACAATAATTTACACAGTTGGAGAAGCCCATGATTTGCTCACTAATATAAAGCCCAACCTTAAGGCATAACACCATCAAACCCAGAATGTCACCAATACCAGTGTTGAGCTATCCTCCATAATAGAAATGACACCAAAATCACCTATAGCAGCATCATGCTATAATTAACTAATCACTTGGCCACTCCATCAAACAAATGTTGGATGCATGCCTTGACATCCTCTGGGGTATGCTTGATGAACAAGTCCCGTGCAGCTTCCGGAGATGATCTCAACCTCGCAATTAAGCCTGTATATGCAGGCATCACAGAATCTGCTATTGCCGCCCTAACATCCGCACGCAGCTGCTCATCTATGATCACCCACTCTGACTGCACCGCACAAATCTCCTCCAAGTAGCCGTTGAACATTCGCAGTTTTTGCAGCATGGCCTTCGCAGGGAGACTACCAATGCCAGAACCTCCTGTCTGCAGAACTGACATGATCTTTGCCCAAGTCCCACGCTGGTACTCCATACTCCACCGGCGCACTCTAGTCATCATTTGCTTCATCCACTCATCACCAAGCAAAACCCCAAGCTCACTGTCATTCACCTTGTGAATAATGTACTTGCCATTATTCATCAAGAAGATGGAAGCAAGTGATGGGTCCCTATATATCTTAGACTTGGTTTCTAGATTTTTGTGAAGCACATCCATGATCCACGCAATGTGCACGGCAAGTGACGAAGTAGGGTGATCAGGATCGACAGCGATAGCCGCCCGCCAACAGCACCCAAGTCACCTTCCATCACCTCTTCCAGTGTCTGTCTTGATCCACATGAAGCTCGGAGATAGTTCAAGACATACCGAGTGATTGGGTGTGTGCCACCACCGGGCACAGCAACACGGGCTGGGTCACGGCGGACGAGATTTTCCAGCTCCATGAATATACCTTTGATAGAGGAACCAAGGGTGTTGCATACGGCGGAGACCTCAGCGCGAAGCGCTGCAGAGTAGGGATCAGATAAGACAGGGTCGAGATCAGGGAGGAGGTCACGCACAGCCTCGTACATGTCGATAACACGGAAGAGGCGCTCTGGCGCGCGGCTGGCAGCAGCAACTGCGTCGCCGAATGAGATAAGCTGCAGCGCCTGGGTGCGAACTGCGGCAACAAATGCGAGGTCGCCATAGGGGGCGAAGCCGCCGAAGACACGGTCGCAGAGGCGACGCTCGCTGGGGATCAGGATGCGGAACACCATCTTGAAGGCCGGGATCCATCGAGCAATGTCGAACTCGAGCTCCTCCCACGGTAAGGAGTGGACCTCGTCGGTAGTGCGAGAACGGATGCCGAGGCGTGCGACGCTCTCGTCAATGAATCCGCGGCGCGCGGCCGCGAAGGCCTCGGCGCACTCGCGTCCAAAGCCCGCGTCCACCATCCTCCGTGCGATCTGGTGCACGTCAGAGACTGACCCCGGCGGGAGAGCGTCGATGACCACGTCAAAGTCCGAGACAGGCTTCGCGATTGGGATTGGCTCGTCGCCGTAGCCGTCGTCCGCGTCGTAGTCCTCGTCCTCACTCTCATCAGACCCGAACCCGCCGGGCACCGCAGGAGCCGCGTCGTCGGGGCGCTCGATGAGCGCCCGGAATTCGTCCTCCAGCCGGGCCATGCACCGGCTCAGCAGCTCATCGGCGCGGTCGAGCAGCCCGCGGTTGGTCCCGGACGCGTCCAGCTCCTGCACGGTGCCTATGAGGTCGTCCACCGCCTCCAGGAACGCGTCCGCGTCCGCGGAGTCGGCCCATATCAGCCTATCCATGGTCACGAACTGCGAGATCTGCCGGTCCAGCGTGCGCACGGTCCGCTCCAGCGACGTCACCGGCGGCATCGCCACCGGGGCCGAGGGCGGTGGCGGGGGCGGCGGCGAGGCCGGCATCGAGTGCTCCCCAGCCCCTCCTCCAGCCGCGGCCGCCGCGGCGGCGGCGCGCGTGGCGTAGAGCTTGTCGAGCGAGAGACGGCCGTCGTAGTTGGAGAAGACCTTCAGTATATCCTCCGTCATCGTATCGGTGCGGCCCAGGGTCTTGACGATGTGCTGCACCGTGGCGAGCAGCTTCTCCTCGCCGTCCTCCGCCATAGGCTACGAGAGGAACCCGTCGGCAGAAGCCTCTACCCGTGAGCTTGTGCGTGGCTCGGGGCCTTCGGGCTAAGGTTTGGCGTTCACGCCGTGCGGCCGTGGAGCTCCTTCGAGTGGTTGCGGAGGAGACGCGAACGCGGTGGTGGTCCGGCGGACAGCGACAACGATGGACTGGCGGCTAGCCGCCCAGCGCTCACTGGCTGGGGTGGAGTGGCACCGTTGTAAATTGTAACGTTGGTTCAGAAATTTACCGTCCGGCCACTGGGTAATTGCGGTGGACGGTAGATGGGAGGGTACGTTGGTCTGGTCTCTGGTGGACGGTCGGATGGAGACGTGGAGGCGGTGGTTCCGTGACTGCGGTGACCTCGAGAGAGGAGAAAGAAAGACAGAAAGAGAAAGACTGGGTGGTGGATTGGTGGGCGGGGAAACCATAAATGCAAACAGCAACGCCGCTCGGGGACAGCTGAGGGTTTAAATTCTCACTGACAGGTCGGGCCACAGGCGAGGGAGTGGGGTTTAGGTGTCACGTCGGGACGGAAAGTGTGATGGAGATGGCGTGATTGACGCGAAAGTGGAGGCGGAGTCCTCAACTTGGGCTCGGGTTTGGGCTGTTGGGCACTAGGCAGTAGGCAACCAGCATGGTGGCACAGGCCCAGTGTGATAACACATACATGGACAACACGGGCTGCTGATTTGCGGTTAGGTCTCGGCCCACTGATAAAGCAATGACGTTGTGGGTCCCAGGTTAGTCCCGCACGGCCGCACCCACAGTGAAGTGGAGACGGGCGCAGAACCACCAATCCGCGGAATCACCGCAGACTGTTTGGTTTGCAGCTATTAAAAGTCTTACCAAAATTTAGTAATGTCTTTAAAATTTAGCTAGCATTTATATTATTACCAAAATTTAGTGTGTCCGAGGAAGTTTAGTAACAGACAATGTAAAACCTGGGCAAGGTATGCTTCAGTGACCGACAGTCGAGGATTGGTTGCAATTAATGATTTAATTATTTGATTAACAAGTTTTAAACGGTGATATCCTCTAAACCGGGTATCCAATTAAAAACCTATTTAAATCTCATATTTCTTATGAAGAGATCAACAAATCAAGATCCTATCTTAACTATATTTTGATACTACAACAAATATTAGATACCATGTGGAAGCAGCGTGTCACGGTCACAATCCAGAAATTTTTGATTATCTATTTGGTTTGAAATTTTGGTAGGATTTGAATATGTTCTGAACCAAACAGCCCCTGAACGAGCTCTTCTCCTAACGGGCACATCAACCCCGAATCGATTCCCCAGAACAAACGCCATGGCCTCCGCACCGGCGCCGCCGCCCCTGCTCCCCGTGACCAACCCCGCCGCGGGCGGAGGCTCCCCGCCGTCCTCGGGCACCGGCCTCTCCGACGCACCGCTCGCGACGCCGGCCTTCAGGCTATTCCTCGGCCGGCTCTCCGACACGGCGCGGCGCTCGCTCGCGGGCCGCCGCCCGTGGACGGAGCTGCTCGACCGGACGGCCTTCTCGCGGCCGGACACCCTCTCCGAGGCCACCTCGCGCCTGCGCCGCAATATCGGCTACTTCCGCGTCAACTACGCCGCCGTCGTGGCCTTCTCCCTCGCGGCCTCGCTCCTGGCGCACCCCTTCTCCCTCCTCGTCCTCCTCGGCATCCTCGGGGCCTGGTGCTTCCTCTACGTCTTCCGCGCCTCCGACCAGCCCGTCGTGTTCTTCGGCCGCACTTTCACTGACCGCGAGACGCTGCTCGGCCTCGTCGTCGCGTCAGTGCTCGCCTTCTTCCTGACCTCCGTAGCATCGCTCATCATCTCCGGGCTGCTCGTCGGCGGCGCGATCGTCTCCGTGCACGGCGCCTTCCGCTTGCCCGAGGACCTCTTCCTTGACGATCCGAGCGCTGGGTCCAATGGCAACCCTACCAACAGGCTGCTCTCCTTCCTCGCGTCGCCCGGATCTGGGGTTTGAGGTGGCGCAAGATCTGGTAGGGTTCCTGGGCTCGTGGAGTTCATTTTGAGTCAGAATTGGTATAGGTCTGATTCGGTAAATGTAGCGAATTGCTTCTCACTCCGCTGGTACTTAATTGCGAATAGTTATGGATATGCAGATCTTATGTTGGTTTTAATCCGCTCCTCGAATTATGCAAAGATCTGCAAGAGTTGTGCCTCTTATATTTGACCAGATGTGGTGACTCGTTAGCATTGCCAAATTATTAGCATGTACTATCCCTGTGCTCTTTGAAACAATTGAATATCATGACATATTTTGTGGTCCTTTGATAACTTTCTGCGGTTCTTGGGAACATTTGATCTGCTTGTTCAAATTCATTGTGGTATCTGAATATTTTGGGTTGTGGTGGATTATTTGCTGTTTCATGTCTTGACTTATATGTGTGCTATGGTGAATCATGTTGGAAGGCTAGGTTTATCTTTTGCAGTGTGCAATTTGGGCAACAACTAGTGCATTCTAATACAACAAAGCTGTATATTAGCAAATGAAATTAACAAATAAAGATTTACAGCCTGTTTCGTTCCTAGGGCTCTCCACCATTGTGGCGAAGTTAGGGAAAAAACGTGTATATGACAGCTGGGCAAAGGGGCTCCAAAGTTGGGTGTGCCACAATTGTGGCAAAGCTAGGAATCCAACCAAAATTTCAAATAGGCCCTTTAGTTTAAAGTACGCATAAAGAGTTGAATGTGATGTATATCTGTATTCCTTAAACTGTAGAGCGCTATAGCTTTGTTGTGTTGTTTAGATGTATGTCTAGAACTTAAAGTGTTAGTTTATTGTAGTGAGTGCACGCCCTCAACATTTTATTAAATGTGCTTAGCTGCAGTTATTGATGTTCTGCAAAGTAAAATTGTTTCAATCTACATAAGATTTGACATCGGTTATGTAGGATGCAATACTTTCCAGTTTACTTGCATTGCATCAGATCAATTTGTTGGTTGAAGCTTCTTGGATAAGCATGCTTTTGTTTGGTTTTATCTTTGGTGCATGGATTTGAAGAAGCTTAATGACTTGTTTGCCCAGAGCATTGTGAGAACAGATTTTGTTGCAAATGCATCAAGGTATATATTTTAAGGAGTGCTTCCTGCAATGATGTTAAAATTGTTTTGCATTATCCTTCCGACAATTAGCTATGTATCTCTGGTTGCCATCATGAATTTATATGTAGCTCCTGTTGAATCAAGTCTTGCATGAATATGATCTTATCTCACAACATGCAGTCAGCCAGTCACAGACGTATTGGAAGTCTAAATTATGATATGAAGGTGGTTTCATAGTTCTTGCCTGTTTGAACTACCCATGACCATGATATGTCTGACAGTTATTGGATGTAGATTGAGATAGCTTGTTGAACACAGTTGATGCTGAAATCAACTGTAGTATGATTTCTGTGGTGATTGACCTGGGTGTGATCGAAAATGTCTGTTGAGAATTGAGTTTAATGTTTTCACAGCATTGTCTTATATTGTTTTGAATCATGGAGCAACATATCGATCGTCTGCCTACCTGTAGAAAATTGTATGAATCAGTGGAATTTTTATGACCTTGATTCTTCTTTCTTTTCCTTCCTTTCTTTCTTTGAGAGGGATGGTCTTGCATTTGCCGTTTGAAGGAATGTGTAGTTTGAATAGTCAGATTTTACTTGCCGGTCACAATTATCAAACCCGAATGGCGTGTGCCAAAATTTTGTTTGTATGTTACATGGAACAGCAGCATCAGGAGCTGTAATACCCTCCAGTGTCAGGTGTTGAATCGTAGTAGAACATTGCTTCTATTGGAACCGCACCTGGAGCTCTCTATGTATTCCACCAGCGTCAGATGTTGAACAGTCAGTTAAAACGTTGCTTCTTTTTGGACCTGTGTTGAAGGAGTCAATCCCATTTTGCAGTCACATCGGCCTTAAGAGTTCTTTCCAGTTATTGACTAATGATTGGGACAGAATTTTCTGAAGCCTTGGGAACTTGCTAAGATTTTTATTTTCCGGACGTTCTTGTGGTTGGAGATGTTTGATACTTTGATGGGAAAGGAATTACGGGTTGGAGACGTTTTCTCGCACCCATTTGAATTTTCTATTGCGCATCTGCAGCGGTGGCTTGCGTAACACTTGCTAAAAAAAGGATTTATTCCCAAATAATACGTTGAAAAATCACTGAAAAATACATAGATTTACAGGGGAAAGTTCAAAACCAAGCTGAAAAATCGACCCCCTAT
Source organism: Hsuehochloa calcarea (assembly GCA_036346395.1). NCBI lineage: Eukaryota > Viridiplantae > Streptophyta > Magnoliopsida > Poales > Poaceae > Hsuehochloa > Hsuehochloa calcarea. The sequence continues at coordinate 71,671,195 of CM070594.1, read as the reverse complement.
ACTCAAGATCGCAAAATACCCCCCAAAAGGCAGCAACTGAAAAATACAACATGAAGAGGCTTCCATATTCTTAACGCAGTATCTTGTGCTGATCATTAGCACATTGGAAGATCAACTGGAGGCGCCTCCAGGGCCTCCAGTTTGCCATACCCATCCTCCACCAGGAACGCCATTGCCAGGCCCCAGGTTATGTGCACGTCGAGATGGCAATGCATGAGCCACACCCCCGGGTTGTCGGCGACGAACCGGATGACCGCCCAGCCGTTCACCGGCACCGCCACGGTGTTCCGCTGGGGCGGGTCGACGAGGTTGAACTTCTCGGCGTCCTTCTTGGGGTTGAAGTTGCCGAAGCCCTCAGCGAGGATGTAGAAATCGTAGCCGTGGATGTGGATGGGGTGGTTCTCCGGAGTGACGATGCTGGTGTCCTGCAGGACCAGCTGCACCACGGAGCCGAACCTGAGCTTGTACAGCTTCGTCGCCGGGACCGGCTGCCACAGGTCTCGGCTGACGCTCTGCGCCGTGTAGTCGAACTGCATCGGCGGGTAGGCCGGGAAGTCGGTCGTGAACACGCCGGGGATGCCGTAGTAGTGCGCGTAGAGGAGGGAGGAGGTCTGCGGGAAGACGAAGGAGACGTTGTTCATGCTGGCCGTGAAGCGGGTGTTGTTCGGCCCGGAGCATTGCTGGCCCGCCGGCATGCAGTTGAACAGGCCGAGGCCGACGGTGAAGAAGAGGTTCTCGTCGACGGGCCCGGGGACCTTGACTTTCGAGAGGCTCTTGATGCCCGCGGCGAAGGCCGTGGCGGCGGCGGTGTCGTTGAACGCCGGGAGGATCGGGAAGGCCGGCGGGATGGTGGGGCCGAAGTCGTTGCCGCAGCCGCAGTCGTACTCGATGACGGCCGTGGTGGTGGTGTTGTCGAAGGCCACGCCCTGCCCGCTGACGTAGGCGCGCGCGGCTATGTAGTAGCGGGTGGGCGCCTGGTCCATGGTGACGAGGACGTCGGTGGTCTGGCCCGGCGCGAGCATGAGCACCGAGGTGGTGAAGGGCTTGGTGTAGGACGCGTCGGCGCCGACGACCGTCATCCTGTGGTGCGCTATGGAGACGAAGAGCTCGTGGTTGAGTGCAGAGTTGATGAACCGCAGCAGCGCCGTCTCCCCGGGCTTCACCGGGATAGCGGTGGTCTCTGCCGACCAAAACGCACATATATACATTGTTAATTGCGTGTGTTACATACATTACAGAGAGACCATGGTGTATCGTGCGTGCGTGTGTCATGCAAACTGACGTACGTACACGTGAGATCGGTACCTTCCCTGGAGCAGTTGTAGAGGTCACCGGGCTGGCCGTTGACGGTGAACGCATCAGAGACGTTGGGTGCACCGCCGGTCCTCTGAGCCTCCCGGATGACATCGATCGGGTTCGCGTCCCACCATTCCCCTGTCCATCCATGCACGATCGTCAAGATATTCGGTGCCGTACCGTACGTTTCATTTCATTCAGACAGCAGTACACAATCTTAGTATCAGGTCGTTGTTACGCTCTCTGATCGTTGGTTGGATAATTGGGATTCGGAGAAGCGATGGAGGAGAGGGAAGAGTCGAGACCGAGCAGGATGGGGACTTCTCGCGAGGGCTTGGCGAACGGGTAGGTCTTGTTCTCCCTGGGGCGGATGATGAGCGCGCCGTAGACGGTGGCCCTGAGCCAGGAGCTGTGCGCGTGCCACCACAGGGTGCCCTCCTGCGCCTTGATGGTGAAGCGGTACTTGTAGCTGTCGCCCGGCTTTACCGGGCACTGCGTCACGAACTCCGGCCCGTCGGCCCACCCTGTCCTCAACTGCCGGATGCCGTGCCTGCATGCACGCCGCGTCGCGTGCCATACGGGCGCAGGCACACGAGAGAACCCAAGTTACTAAAAAAGCGCGAGGATTTACCAGGCGGTCGCGGCGATATAATTGCTATATAATTTTTGATAATTTTTTAAGATCAAAACTCTTATTTTTCTGTTAGTTAGATGTACTATAAGATTCGTGTTGTTGACGTGCTATAAGAAGAAGAAAAAGCATAATAGTCGAATTTTCATTCGTTAGATATGCTTTGAGATTTACACATTTTTCCATATGATGAATTGAGTCTGAATTTATTATAATTTTTCTTGAAACATAATGGGTTCATCACGTTGTCGTATTTTATTGGTATATAATTTTATTTTTTATCTTTGTTTTTGCTCAACCTCTCAAAGTACATGTGAAAAACATAACAAGTTCACCATATTGTCGTATTTTGTTGGTATATAATTTTATTTTTTTATCTTTGTTTTTGCTCAACCTCCCAAAGTATATGTGAGATTTTAAATCATGTGACGGAAATATGAGTTATTAAGATTTATAAGAATAATTACAGTGACTATATATCAAAATTACATAAATAATTTATTATAATTTATGTATAATGAAGTTGTAAATAAACTTTTTAAATATAAAAAATTATCAAATTCTGTGTAGGTAGACCCGTGCTGCTGCTGCTGCGAAGCCACGAAAGCAACCGGTACCAGTGGATCGTGACGCTGTACTGCGCCTGGTTGACGACGTTGACCAGGAGGGTGTCGCCCTCCCGGACCTCCAGCGTCGGCCCCGGGAACTGCCCGTTCACCGTGATGATGTTGTGCGTCTTGCACAGCCTCTTCACCGGCGTCTCTTGGACCTTAATCAATCGTCACCACACGCAAATATGGTATCAGAACATGCACATCCGAAACCAACAGCGCTATCATTTGCTTGGGGGGAGAGAGAGAGAGAGGATATGATCATCACGTACGACGAACTCGTGGTAGTGCACTTCGGCGTCGGCGAGCAAGGCGAACACGAGGCAGCTGCACGAGAGGAGGAAGAGCGGTCCGGAGGACGCCATGCGGATCGAGAGTTGCCGCGATGTTGGCGTCGATCCGCGCACTCTACCGAATCAGGGCTGGTAGCTTTCGCCCGAAGGTTTCCGAGTTGGCAATGAGACAATTCCGCAGTGAGGGGCGGTGTATATAGCGTTCAAAAGAACAGGATTCAAGTGTCTGTCATGTTGCTGCATGCCCTGGTTGGTCGATTAGGTTTTGTTTTTTTGCATGGGGAGAAATGACGTCGCAGCTAGCCATCAAACCCTGCAGATGGTTTGGTGCACCCACTGGCCTGCCCCCGTTGGCGCTGTGGTTTCACAAAACAAAGCTGGTACTTCTTTCCCACGCTTCTCTAGTGTAAAGCTGCGTTTGCACCGTGTTTTTGTTGTTGTCTCATTCGGTTATTCACTTAACTAGCCGATTGACTCGCTCGGTTGCGTTGCGCGGTTTGTTGCGCGCGGTACATTATAACTTTACACAATTCCAAAATTTGATATTTATATTTTACATTCTAAAATTGAATTTGGCGTAATTTGATTTCATATTTAATTAGGATATTTTATTTTGAAATCTCTCTCCGTATATGTGAAGGAGAGGTTTGGGAGGTTGGTCCGTCGATCAAATTTACACTCTCATCTTTTGAATTAAACGTAGTGGTACCTATTTATTTTTTAATTAATATATCTCTAAACCAACTATTGAATCTAGTACTTCAAAATTAGGGTCTACCAAATTAAGAGTTTGATGTTTTTTAAGATCTTTTTCAAATTATTATATCTTTGAGATAACTATTTAATCTAAGCCTTTAAAATTAGGGTCTACCAAAATAAGAGTTTGTTGTTTTTAGATATTTATCAAATTAATATATCTCTATGGCAACTATCAAATCTAAGTCTTTAAAATTAAGGTCCACCAATTTAAGAGTCAGATGATTTTCTTCTTTATGATAATTTTAAGTATATTTCTTTTTTTTAGCGGTTGTAGAAGGCTTGTCATCTAATTTTAGTATATAATCACTATTACAAAACATGTTATACTAGACATCCCATCACAGATAGTTCCTTTGGAATCGTCTGTGATAAAATTATCACAGACTATTTTTCGTTAACTGCTCATGATAATAAGTATCCTGAGCAGATTCTTTACAAGAACAAATGCAGTGATACATGCCTATCCTGAGCAGTTCTTGTAAAGAATCGTGCGTGATATACAAGCACTATAAATAGATGCTCCCGACAGGCCCTCTTTCCATTCCATTTGAGGCGCCGCCACCCTGCTGCTGCTGCCTCCTCCTCCCCATTGGCCACCCTGCTGCTGCTGCTGCCTCCTCCCCCGTTGCGCCACCCTGCTGCTGTTGCCTCCTTCTATGCACATTGTTGTCCATTCCATTTTGAGTTGTTACCACTGCCTCCTCCTCCCCCATTGCGGCACCTCTGCTGCCTCCTCCCACATTGCGCCACCTTGGAGAGAAGGGTAACGATCTGTAACCCTTTATTTTTACTCTAGACTAATCACTAATGTGTAACGATCTGTAACCCTTTATATTTTCTCTAGACTAATTACTAATGTGTTTGGTCATTATGAAGGGTACTTGCGGTTTATTAATATAATTTAACACTAATTAATTTGTTACGTGCGTATACGTGTAGATGGACTGAAACTGGATGTACATTGAGAACCGTGTGAGTGAAGAATATATTAATGGCGTGTTTGCTTTTAGAAGAGCCGCCAAGCATGATATGTTAAAGAAGGGGATAAAATTTATGTAATGTCCATGCATTGATTGCGGTAATATGAAAATGTTTAACAACCCGGCGCAGATCGAAGCTCACTTAATACAAAAGGGTTTCAAAAAAGGATATACATGTTGGAGCAGTCACGGTGGAGAGCAGATTATACCGGAAGTCAGTAATGACGACATCGCCGAGGAAGTCAACGATATGCAGGGTATGGAATGTGCTTTTGATGAGGATAGATCGCGTGATGACAATCTGGATCAGATGCTACGCGATGCAGAAGGGAACTACGGTGAGAGAGAGTTTTGTAGATTCGATGGCTTAATGGAGGACCCGGGGAAACCTTTGTTCCCTGGCTGCAAGCCGGAATACACAAGGTTGTCAACCGTGCTTGAACTGCTGCTACTACAGAAAAACTCATCACAGACGGTTCGTAACAGTCATCACAGACGGTTTTTGAACCGTCTGAAATTTTATGTCACTTAGCTGACATCCTTCCGGAGGGAAACGTGTTGCAATGGTTGGTCCGACAAGAGTTTTACAGCATTGTTAGGTCTCTTAGCTGACATCCTTCCGGAGGGAAACGTGTTGCCCAGCACGACCTACCAAGCTAAGAAGGTTCTTTGTCCATTGGGAATGGAAGTAGAAAGAATACATGCATGTCCGAACGATTGTATCCTGCATCAGTAAAGAGTATGCAGACATGCATGTATATCCCGTGTGCAAAGCATCCCGATACAAGCGTAAGAATACTGCTAAGGCGAAGCAAGGATCTCCTGCTAAGATGTTGTGGTATCTGCCTGTGATCCCACGTTTGAAGCGTTTATTTGCGAACCGAAAGGAGGCAAGATTGATGCGTTGGCACTCGGAGGAGCGTAAGAAAGATGGGAAGCTCAGACACCCTGCTGTTTCTGCCCAGTGGAGAAACTTCGATCGGAGTTTCGAAGAGTTCGGTGCGGAACCAAGGAACATAAGGTTAGGGTTGAGTATGGACGGAATGAATCCTTTCGGTAACATGAGCAGCCGACATAGCACCTGTCTCGTGAATCTATGTATGTACAACCTTCCTCCTTGGTTGTGTATGAAGCGAAAATACATTTTTGATGTCACTACTTATCCAAGGGCCGAAGCAACCTGGGAACGATATTGATGTGTACCTAGCACCATTGCTGGAAGATCTTGTGACACTTTGGAATGAAGGGGTACAAGTATGGGATGCGTACAAACGAGAGAACTTCACTTTACGCGTCATGTTATTCTGCACCATCAATGATTTTCCTGCCCTTACGTCCTGTTATTCTGCACCATCAATAATTTTCCTGCCCTTAGTAACCTATCGGGGTTCAGTACAAAAGGAGCCAGAGCCTGTCCGCACTGCTTAGATGGTACCGAGAGTGTATGGCTGAACAACTCGCGCAAAACAGTGTATATGTGTCACCGTAGGTTCCTTCCCAGAATTCACCCATACCGCAATATGAAGAAACAATTCGACGGAAATAAGGAGGACGGTTCAGCTCCAAGGGATTCTAGAGGGAAAGAGGTCTATGATATGGTTAAGGATATCAATGTTGTGGTTGGAAAGGGACGTAAATTAAGGACCCCTCATAAAAACATCTGGAAGAAGCGGTCAATTTTTTGGGACTTTCCTTATTGGGAGCACTTAGAAGTTCGCCACTGCATCAACGTCATGCACGTGGAGAAGAATATATGTGATAGCTTGATTGGTCTCTTACTGAACATTAGTGGCAAAACAAAAGACGGTGTTAACGCATGGCGTGACTTGGTTGATATAAACATAAGAACCGAGTTAGCACCGAAAGAGACCGATAAAGGACGAACGTACCTTCCCCCAGCTTGCTACACTTTGTCCAAGGCCGAGAGAAAAGCTTACATGGTGTGAAAGTTCCGTCTGGTTACTCCGCCAATATTAAGAAACTTGTTTCCATTAAAGATTTGAAATTAATTGGTATGAAGTTTCATGATTGTCATGTGCTGATGACACAGATGTTTCCTGTTGCAATTAGGAGTATATTGCCAAACAAGGTCTGAGTAGCAATCTTTAGGCTGTGTTATTTCTTTAACTCAATTGCTCAGAAGGTCATCGATCCCGAAGGACTCGACGCTCTGCAGGCCGAGGTGGTGACGACTCTATGTCATCTTGAGATGTATTTCCCTCCGTCATTTTTTTGATATCATGGTCCATCTCATTGTTCACCTTGTGAAAGAGATAAAGATATGTGGCCCTGTGTTTCTACGTCATATGTACCCTTTCGAGAGATACATGGGAATTCTGAAGTCCTACGTACGGAATCGATCTCGGCCGGAGGGCAGTATCATCGAATGTTATGCAACCGAAGAGGTCATTGAATTCTGCGTCGACTACATGGCTCAGGTGGAACCGATAGGTGTGCCTCTATCTCGTCACGAGGGGAGACTGGAGGGTATCGGGACCATCGAGAGGAAAGCAATCACTCCCGATCTAGATACATACGCGCATACCCATTTCACGGTCTTGCAACACATGACCCAAGTGTCCCCGTACATCGACGAGCACAAAGACATGGTACGCCAACAGAATCCAGACCGGTCGGAGGTTTGGATAACGAGAGAGCACAACCGTCGGTTCAACGAATGGTTAAAGATGCAATTCACTTGGAGGTCATCAAGTGATGAAACACTGCTATGGTTGGCCAAAGGACCAAAATTTACAATTGTGAGATGGCAAGGATACGACATAAATGGTTACACATTTTATACGGCAGCTCAGGATAGGAAGAGCACAGTCCAGAACAACGGTGTCCACATAGATGCATATCACGAGGGATTCAATACCGCGGGGGCACGCGGGTTGAACTCGTACTATGGGTTCGTAGAGGAGATTTGGGAGCTCGACTATGTACTTTTCAAGATCCCCCTGTTTCGATGTCATTGGGTTAAACTTCCGCCGGGCGTGAAGGTCGACAAGTACGGCGTCACTGCTGTGGACCTCAAACGTGTCGGATACAAGGACGAACCATTCGTACTCGCTAAGCAAGTTGTTCAAGTTTTTTATGTAACGGACCCAGCAAATAAGAACCACAACGTAGTTCTTCATGGGAAAAGAAGGATTGTCGGAGTTAAGAATGTCGTGGATCAGGAAGAGTACAATCAATTTGACGAGTTGCCTCCTTTCGGAGACGGCATCAGACTGGAGGAAGAACCCAGTGAGGAAGCTAGCTATATGCGAGTCGATCATCATGAAGGACTATATTTCAATTAAGCATGTATTCCATTGTAATTTGATGTTAACATGTGTTATGGACTTGTCATCTCTAATGTTGATGTTAATGCGGACTTGTTAGAGTTATCAACTTGTTGAGAATACCATCTTTGAAACCTTGTTGGAAATGTACACAAATGGGCAAATGTGTTTTGTCATTTGAGCAAAGTTAAAAGTGCATTGCTTCTGTGGCCTGGCGGTCTGACCGGTGCTAAATCGGTCAGACTGCCATGTGTCGGGCGGTCGGACCGGCCACCCTTGGCGGTCTGACCGATTTGGCGGCGGTCAGACCGGCAATTAGTTGTGCTTCAAATGTATGAAAATAAGGATAAATTAAAAAATTTGGATGCATCCTTGTTGTCATTTGAATTCTCTAGAATTTACCTCCTTGAAATGTGGACTTCAAATTCAATTAAGGTTATTGACTCGAAGTGTTGCAATTCAAGGTCTTCTAGTCAAACCTTGTGATCATCCTCGAGAAATATTTTTCCTAAATTCTTGATCATCTGGGTAACCTCCCTGAGAAATTTCATAATTTTTTAGAAATTATTTGCTATTTCTTAAGGGCTGGTCAAATATATTGTCTCCCTGGTCAAACCCCCTGTCCAGCAGCTTGTGAATTTTCTAGCGGGCAATGCACTCATGAGAAATTCTGGAAAATTCATACACGGTTGATATTGAAGTTAGGATCACTTAGTAAAATTTTCAGAATTTTTGGAGCTGTGGGGCTACCTCTGGAAATTCCCAAATCATCTCAGCCTTTCAATTCAAAATATGGAATCACTATTCCTCGGGCTCGAACCCCAGTCTCGCGGTTCAGCTCAACCGCCTAACCGCGTCGTGTGTGAGCCGTCCGATGGAGATCCTCCGGTCCAGATATCGTACCCGTTCGGACCACTCGGGCCTTCCCGCTCCTGGATCCAAGCCGTCCGATTTGGAGATCACGGCCTGGATTGAGTGGCCGATCGGACCGGCCGATCGCCCCTTTCACTTGAACTGTCCGATTTGGAGATCAACGGCCTGGATTGAGTGGCCGATCGGATCAGCCGATCGCCCCGTTCACTTGAACCGCTCAATCTCGATTACTCATAGCACAGATATGCACAGCACAGACGGTTCTTTAATGGAACCGTCTGTGATTACTCACATCACAGACGGCTCCATTAAAGAATCGTCTGTGATGTTTAGGGTTATCACAGACAGTTCTTTAATAGAACCGTCTATGATAAATCATCACAGACGGTTCTATTAAAGAATCGTCTATGATAAATCATCACAGACGGTTCTATTAAAGAACCGTCTGTGATGTTATTCTATATAAGTGCTCCGCTCGAATGGTTGTGTAGTTGCCCTAGTTCTTAACACTTCCTAGAATCACCCAACGCCACCTTCCCCGATCCGGCGCCACCCAACGCCGCCTCCCCCGTTCCGGCCACCGGTGCTCCTCTGGCCGATTCGATGTCGCCGGAAGCTTCGCCCCACCGCCCTCGGCCATCCCCGCAAGCCGGCTAACACTCCCCACCGCTGTGGGCCTCCACCACCGTGCGCCTCCCCTCCGACAAGGAGCTCGGCGTCCTCACCGACTGGGAGACCAAGTTCTAGGCAAAGTACCCCGTCGTTGCCCGCCTCGCCGACTCCGCCTGAACTCAACCCCCAACCCCAACCCTCCCCCCACCACCAGTCCACCATCACCGTCCTCTTCCGCGGGCTAAGTATTGTTGTATCCTCTTGTGTGCTCTACCATATCTCCGTATTTATCCTGAGACTCGCTGCATAGACTGGTGTCAGGGTGTGTGCTTAATTGCTTACTGGCTGTTTAACTATAACTACTCAATAATCTGAATGGAAAGACTCTCGGGTTGTTTTAAGTATTGATCTGGGTGGTCTTTATAATTGCCACTTTGTTTCATATGCAATAGGTTGTTCTAAGGTTTGATTTAAGTTTTTCTGTTTGAAAGCAATGTGCTGAATGTCCAACCATAGATTCAGTTGATTGTGTTTTTCTTGACATGTTAAGACATTAGTTGTCAGCGTCACATAGGCACATCAAAATAGTTTCCAGGCTGGTGATTTAGGGGAAAGCAGTTTCTTTTCTTGAGGTTTTTTTTGTGGTAGTCAATGGATGGATGGCAATAGTGGGATTGTTTATGGTGGATGGTTGGAGTGTTCTAACTTTAACAAGTTCTTGTTGTGTCAGTCTTTGGATAATTCATTGTAACCATGAACATGGACATCCATTCAGTTGTTACACTTTGTAGTTTCTGAAGTTGTCTTGGGCAATTGATTCTTGGAACACAAATACATAGGTAGCCATTGATATGATATGTTATCGTTGATATGTTCGATGATTATTACTTGTGTGACTTCTTTACTTTGAAAGATTGTGAGGATTCTTGTATGCGTCTTAGTTGTGTAATATCTGACTGCGATACACAGATATAAACGGCATCATATTATTATATTTACAAGGCATATTATTATATATACAACGTCGAGAAGTAGATGAAGAAACGAGTTTAGTTGCTAAACGTTCTTTTGGATGTTCTGATTAGAGGTAAAATTTGTTAGTGTGGTTTGGGGGTTGTGTTTCCTTTTGTTTTAGTGTGTAGGGCTGATATCCTCAGGAGTTTCCTGTATCGAGGGAAATTTCATATATTTTATTTACTACGTATCATATATTTAGGTTCAATGGGTAACTTATATTTGATTATGTAATCATTGCGTACGTAACTTATATAGATGGCAGAGGCACCGTCTTCCCGTCGTCACGACGTCGCCTAAATGCGTCTGGATCTCCGATCAAGGTGGTACGCAGCGAGAAGGCATAGGAATCTCAAATTGCCCTCGGGCGCATAGCGATCACGGAGGTCAATGGCGTCGGGATCCCACCGAGTCCCAAGAAAGCGGTGCGAGATTCCGGACCGTCTGCGGGGTACTTGCAAGGAACGGGTCCCCATCACCACCCCAACACGAAGTCTCGGCGGATGTCTGAGAGAGACGGTTGTGGTGAACTTTCGCCTCGTTCACTTTCCCTAAGCGGACTGACACGTGTGAGATGGCACTCGCCGCTGGCGATGTCCCACGCGTGGAGGACCTTCAAGAGCACGCTTGTCACGCGATGCGTGAACACGGGCCGGACGCCCTTCACGACGTATCAATTTTATCGCGGGATACATGGGGCGCCGTGCGAGATGAAGACGACGGCTGAATTTCAGGAGCAAAGTGCGGCGCCTGAGCTATCGAGCACAAAACACTCACCCCACAAACTCAAGACCGGCTGGTACGCGAGTAAAGCCACGCGATGGCGGCGGAGGACGAGACTGGCCGCACGACCGTTCTTCGAGATCTCGAGACGAAGCGCTCGAGCACAGTTAAGAGCGAGGGCATCAGCCACATCTTCGAGCAGCATCTCTTTCACAAACCCGGCATACGAGGCAGTGTCTCAACGCCTGTTAAATTTCTCGAACCACTTTATTATTAATAAGTCCATAACTCCATGGTGTCTACAATAACATGATGTCCTCTTGCAGGAAGCATTGACTTCCGCATCTTCCCAAGGTTCCTTCGAAGTAGACAGGGAGAAAGGTGTGCTGTCTACAACCCTGGGAAACAAGAAGCACCCGGGTCGCACGCGAGGCGTTGGGGTTTACGTACCTTGGAGGGATGGATTCCCACACAACTCCGACACGTATAGGAATAGGAATAGATCCAAGGACCAGTACGATGCTCGGTTGGAACATATGATTGTTGGAAAACTTTAAGAACAAATAACAAACTTGCAGAACCAAGTAAATCAACTCATGCAGGCGCAAGCCGCCCCTGTTAATTTGGGAGCAAGTTCTCCTCGATATCGGAGTAGCGTCGCGTCCACACATAATTATGGACATGACGACATGCAATTACCGATCGACGACATCGAGGTAATGTACATCTCTGGAGTGCTCCAAAGATAGACCTATAGGACGCCTTAGCTAATTGTGTACCGTTTTGTAGGAGCCGACGCCCTGCAAGCTCCAAGTGAGGATGGTTGGGTCGATTCCTATTGAGGCTGGGCGGGGTATGGTGTATCCATACCAGGAAAGGGCAATGCAAAGACGGTGCCCGGTGGCGCAGGTTACGCCGAGTGCGGTGGACATGTACATGACAATTTCATGGTCATCCCGCTGGAGATTCCCCCGAACGAAGAAATCAGAACACTAGGGGATGCCACGTACACTTTTATCCAGTGGCCCAAGAAGGACATCGCACTGGACCCTTCAGTGACGCGATATCGACAGGACCCTGCCTCTCCAATAGGACCCTCGATGAGTCCGCCTCAACCAAAGCTTCAGAAGGCCGCCACATCGCTTCCCGTCGAGAAGACGACGAAGGGACAAGACAAGCGTGTCACCATATCGGTCCACGAGGCGTCTCACGGAAGACGCCCTCACCGCCTCATTAAGGACAAATCAAATCGAAGAACATTAAGGCACCTCCCAAACCCGTGAAATACTCCTCGAAGTCCGTTGGTCTCCGTGCGAAATAAAGAGCTCAGGAGTAGCTTGTCAAGCTTTGCATGATTGGTACTTGCGCAAGACCCGAGAGAAGGGGGTCATACTGGAATCACCGTCAGATACAGGAGGGAGCATTTTCTTCACGAGTCTGGCCACTTCGTCTTGGGATTCGAAGACTTATTTGACCTATACAACCTAACTGCCTCGACGCCTCACTTCTACGATGCTGGACACTGTAAGTGTGTACAATCAATTTCTACACTCACGTGATACCGATAAATATCATAACTCATTTCTTATATACAGATACATTATGAAATGTGTCCGTCGAATCAAAGAACCGGTGGGTTTCCTCGACCCACACGTGGTCTCTGAGCAAACAATCAACCAAGACGCATCCTACGTCGAGAATTACATAAAAATGGTATTGCTTGCTCTGGACGATAAGGACTACATAATGGTGCCTTACAACTAGAAGTAAGTGCTTCAATATTTGCTATACAAATTACGTTTCAACATAGGTTTATGACTATAGCGATATACACGAGTAGGTTCCACTGGATTCTTATGATTCTTATGCCAAAGAGGAACATGGTATTGTACCTTGATTCTCTACTCAACAAAAATCATGACTTCACCCTTCTTAAAGGAATACTCGACAGGTATGCTCATTTCCTTCGCACATAACTCTATTGTAGTCTTCCTTCGTTTGAAATGGACGAGGATAACTTTTTTGAATCATGTAGGGAGTTCATCGGCTATGTTGCCGAGGAGGTTTATACAAAGGAACAGCGCCAGACCGACTCACAGGATGCGATTTTGATGCACGCTACAACACAATAATCATATATCATACTCTGTAATATTGCGTCTCGAATTGTACATATATATGTAATTCTATTTTGCAAAGTCCGCCAATAAAAACGAGATCACCTATGCGCATTCTCGTATGCCATCATATGCAGCTATTGATTGCTTCTAGGACGCACTATCCCCAGGTTTGTCAATCTCGTAATAATTATTTTCTAATTATAAATTTAAATATATATACTTACTACTTTACTCCTGCTAGCGACAGGGCTTGAACATAGAGTTAAATGCACTCGAGATGGACCAGTCACGACGCGTTCGAGGAGCTCTGCGGCTTCATCAAGGCGGACATAGTTAACACCACCGGAGAGTTTCACACCGATGAACGACCTCGAAACAATTGATTCAATATTGTAATTCACTTTAACTGGTTCTAATTCAATTTGTAACTCTAGCGACAATATATACTTGAAACATTCTTTTGTAATTGATTTTGAGTTAAATAATCACTTTGAGTTGTCAACAATTATCTGTGATATGTTTCTGCTTGCTAGTTTTCATAGGGCATGGCTAGCAATTCCTGAGGCTAGCTGAAAATACGATAAAAATTAATTAGGTCTAAAGACTTATCACGAGCGGTTCCAACCACGAACCGTGCGTGATACTCTGAATCCGACGGTTCGTGGTTGGAACCGTTTATGATAAGACTTATCACAGACGGTTTTCAACCGTTTGTGATAACCGCCTGTTATTACAGACATAAAATTTCAGACGGTTCAAAAACCGTCTGTGATGACTGTTATGAACCGTATGTGATGAGCTTTTCTGTAGTAGTGAATATAATATATTTGCATCGAATCTGGAATTCTCATGATTCATTAATTCAACGATCTGTAAATCGGGAATACCTGTCAATGCGACAGTAGATTTTCGCAAACTATTCGTGATCTTGGAAGCAACTATTCCATGCAAATTAAGTATGTGTTCTGCGACTGCATTCTACTGTTCTTATTTAGGATTTACTCATTTTTGTAATAATAGAAGAAAAATCTCACGACCTCTGCATCAAGGATGCATAATAGACCAACATAAGGCATTGACTCCCACTAGGAGTTGTGTCTTTAATTTTTTTGGAATACCAGCTAACCAATTCACAAATATGTTGGTTATACTCACATGAGGAGATAAATTAAACGCACAACGAACATCCCATCATACCAACCGTGAAAAGGGCAATCAATAAAAAGATGTTGAATTGTTTCCACTTCATTACAGAAGCAACATTTTTACCCCCCCCCCCTCTAGTTTATTTTAAATAGATTATCTTTAGTTAAAACTATCCCTCTTTCGATATAATAAAGAAATATTTTCACTTTTAATGAAATTTTGATTAACCAAAAAAAATCCCAATGGAGGCTTGATAATTTCCTATTAGTGCCACACAGAGCGGTTGTACCGAAAAAAGTCCATACTTATTCAAATTCCACCTGAAAACTTCTGTTTGAGAACTCAAATGTAAAATGGTAATTCCCCGAATTAACTCATTCCAAGCCTGTAACTTAGGCCCAATAATAGATCTTTGAAAAGAAATATTTAAAGGAATTGACCTCAAAATATTCGCCACTGTATCATCCTTTTTCCTCACCACATTATAAAAGGATTTGGTATTTACTTTTCAGCAGAGAGGCCCCTAACCAAATATCTTCCTAGAACCTAGTTTGCATTCCATTTTTAATGTGGAATGAACCAAAGCGAAAGAAAAGATATTTAATTTTCATTATCCCCGACCAGAAATGGAAAGTCCCCGGTTTGTTAACCACGTGTGAAAGACTCTTCTCCCCTAAATATTTCCTTGTGAGTAAAGTTTGTCATACCCCATCTTCATTAAGCAATTTGAATAACCATTTCCCTAGTAAACGTTTGTTTTTTGTGTCTAAGTTATGAATACCTAGACTACCCTACTATTTGGGTGTACAAACTAAACTCCGCTTAGCAAGCCTGTATTTTCTTTTACGACTGTCACTCTGCCAGAAAAACAAGATCTATAAAAATCTAGTCTTTTGAGAACCTTTCGGAAGTGAATTGAAATACCTAAGTACCTAAAAGGGAATGCACCAACTTCACAACCCAAAATCCCACTCTTATGAAAATTAATCTTTAAGCATGATAATTGTTCAAAGACAACGTAAAATAAGCTTAAGTTTTTTTGCTTATTCTATATCATTATTTAAAAAGAAGATTGTATCATCAGTATACTGCAAAATTAGCAACCCATCATTAATCAAGTGAGAAACAACCCCGATATAAGACCTTTTTTAGCTCTTGAATTTACTCATGTTCATCCTTTTATACGCGCCTCTAATTTCAAACGGTACAGAGGTCAGAAGTGTTTGTTGGCCATCTATGTCGTGATCAGTTAGCCTGCCACTATCAGAAGCTAGCTAGGGAAATATACAAGTCCCTTTTTTCTTATCATAGTTTGCTACAACTTGTGGACAAAGGAACCTGGTTTTGAAACACTAATGATTAGGAGTTAACTGTCACTTTTCCCCTAATATTTGTTCCTTTCCTATGAATTGTTGGCGAGCATAATTCTAATACATCGAGCTTTGTCATTATGCCTGTGCTTCTACAATTGAATCGGATTGAAGTCTTTTTGTGATGACTTTGGTACTAAGGAGGTGAATTTGGTCGCCTAAATTGCAAGTATCAATAGTTGTTCCAACAAATTTTCAAAATCAATCTTCTGACGATAACAATGGCACCGAATCTGATTGCTCAGTCCAATTCTAGATGTCTCGTGCCTGGTCTTGCTTTTATCAAATGAACTTGGAAGCAAAGACTACATATACAGCACCTCGGCCGTCGTAAAACGAACTCTCGCTTCAAGAAATTGGTCATTGATCGCAACACTATCGCATTAACCTTTAGCATATGAAATAATGAAATGTTTTCACTCTCTAGAAATCGAATGTACCTCTTGTGAATTCTTAAAAAGAAATAAAGACAAAGCTTTTGCTTCAGCGGTTGACAGTTTGACATGGACACTGAACTCTGAACAACAACGATAGAAAGGCGATGGGCTCCAACTTTACAGGCTTTGCATTTCGCCGCGTGGACCGACCATGAGGTAGATTGGTGACTGATTTTTTACTTAAAAATAATATTTTTTATTTTATAAAACTAGTTAGTCGTCCAAAATAATTACAAAACTAGGCCTATATCGTCAAAAGGAACAGCAGGTGACAGAAACCTAATAATTTTTAAATATAGTAAATTAGCTAAAAAAATTCTAAATATAATTTTATATGTTTTGGATTTTTCTCTCCTAAATTCATCTAAATATAATACTTGTATAAATTTTTAAATATATAAAATAAGGTCAAAAAATTATAAATATTTTTTTGAATGCTCCTTACATAGTATACTTGATTGTGTATTTTTTTTCAGAATTTTATATTTCTTAAATTGTCTCTACTCTATTTGAAACCCTAATTTTCGAAACCTAAATTTCTAATTTTCGAGATATAAACTCTTAATTTTTTAGATAATTTCAAAACATATAAAATTATGAAAAAATTACAGAATCAATTCCACTATGTAAGGAGCTTTCAAAAAAATTTAACAAATCTGGACCTCATTTTTATATATTTAGAAATTCCTACAAATAGTATATTTAAATGAATTTCGGAGAAATATTCAGAACGGATAACATTATAAAAAAATTACACAAGTAAGTAAACTATGTCGGGAGGCTCCACAAAAAGTTTCATACTTTTTTGAGCTCATTACTGTATTTTAAAATGCTTGGGTTCTTATCGTCAATTCAAATAGCGATAGGAACCCTGTTGCCAACAGAAATGGCGACAAAGATCTAGTTTTGTTGTCATTTAAATGGCGATATGGGCCTAATTTTATAATTATTTTGAACAACTAACTAGTTTTGTAATTTTTTTTAAAAAACGTTAGCGACTTGGTGCATCCGAGGTCTTATACGCCCGCGTTGCAATGCGTCAGAATATCTATCTGGTGAGTCTCTTCTTGAGTTAGGAACGGCAGGTGAGCAACAAAATGGGCAAAACAACAACTCCGATCCACTCTCAAAGCTTCAATCAACTGGAGATAAAATTTAGACAAGTAGTTGGACATGCAATCATTTCTGAGATTATCATCAACTTGATGATTGCTGTCTTTCTCTATGGCCATGCCGCATGTGTCTTCTTTTTTGGCGGGACAGCGTTGGAGGTTGGAGAAAAATACCATGTGTGAAGTCTGAACTAGGGTTGGGCAAGGCATGCTCGTCTTCTAAGTACAACTGCAAATGCAGTTTAGTATATCTACCTTGAACTTTAGGATTGAAACGATCGTTTTCCTTACAGCCTGCTGCAGTTGGCGTTCTGGTTACGTAGATTGATTTTTTTTTTAAAAAAAAATCATCAGGACAAGATAGTTGCTCATTATATTAATAAAGCAGGAGAAACACACAGAAAAGATACAGTCAGTGGTCCCAACATGGAAAACACCACATACGGAAAGTAACCCCTCTGAATACCTGGATAAGCAACCTAACACAGAGACTAGAGCAAACACCAACTAACCATGGCGGCTGCCGAACAACCCTTACGCACTCATGCCACACATTGCAGCCAAAGGAAAGAATGACGCCCCCCACCACCTAAACACGATGAAGTTTCTGGTAGTCAAGTTAACGATGTAGAGATTAACCATTGCACAATGCTTGAGAAAGAATAGTAGAAGTAAAAACATGAAGAATCAAAGCTCTGCCACGGCTGAAGAACCACAACAAGCACTCCACCCTAACAAGACGACTATCAAGCCTTCATAATGTAGTGGGTGTGGGAAATGACCCCTCCGCTCGACGATGACAGTGGACGGCACACGAAAGAGTGGGACCTTCTCATAGTCGTCATGGACAGCAGACGACGACCAAACCATAGAAGAAGAATGATGACGGGAAGGCTTCAGCTCCTGTGGCAAGGTGAGCTTTCAGGTGGCGGTGAGCGCTGGCGTTATCTGGAGAAAAAGAGGATGGTGACGTCTGGATGGGGTCGGTGGTGGCTGGAGGGCCGACGACATCTCGAGAGCACCTCATGGCCAGATCGTCTTCTGGATGCTTAATAGGTTTATCGACGCCATTGCTGTCTTGAAAACACCACGCCCAGAGCAGCAGCAGAAAGAGAAACCAGCGGCCTGGTGCTCCTCTCCGCTTTGTCAAATTCGGTGGCGCCGAGCTGGCTCGCGTCTAGATCCAGACAGCCTCCCGGTTGACACATCGCCAAGTCTGACATCTAGCACCCCTCCTTGGATTCCCCGGTGGATGCACCACCATCGCCGACCACCGTGGCAACCTGAGGCCTCGGGTTAGGCATGACCGCGATGTCCTCGTGGGCGACAGCAATGCCCCGCCAACCAGGACGAGGGCATGAAGGGTCGGGGCCAGCGGCGATGACGCCTTATTGTTGTATGAGGCCCTCGGGGGCGGCAGAAGCCCCGCCCCACCGACCAGGACGGGGGGCACGGAGAATCGGGCAGGCGGCGATTCCTTGCCATCAGGGCACCTAAATCTGCCCCAACGGCCGAGGCTATATATCCGGAGAGGGAGGCGACGGGGAGATACCGGATCCATCGAGATCTAGGTCGGCGGTGAATATCCAGGGAGGGCAACAACGACTCCTTGCCATCGGGGCACCCGGATCTGGTCCCAACGGCAGGGAGGCTACAGATCCAAAGAGGGTAGTGAAGAAGAACCAACCGCGAAAGGGGAGGGGAAATTAGAAAGAAGGGAGTTTGCAAAAGAAGAGGGGACCTGCCGCCGCCACGGCACCGGTCGGGCAGCAAGCAGGTCACGGTAGGGAGGAGAAAAGCAGTGGCTGACGATCTCTTGCCCGGTGGTTTGAGTTGCCTCAAGAGTCACCCGAGAGCAGCTAAGGAGACGGGCTTACAATACTATTGATGGAGAGGAACATCCTGTTTTATTGCTAATTTTAGTTCATGTAGATTGATTTTGAACTTGACTTTTCGATGAGTGAGTTCGAGTAGATCTCTGCGCATCATTCTTCTCCAGGTTGTTCATAAGTTTTTTGTGTTATCATTACCTGCGGTGGAGGTGGAGACGCCGAGAGCCCGAGACGCTATGCCGAAGTCAAAAGAAAAGAGATGCTTACCATGGCCCCACCTGCCATTGAGTGTACGATACGAAAAGGTTCGCGTACTCGCGGCGTATCATGACGCCTACTTTCTCCTTCCCCCGACTCGACTCCGCCACGGCGTCCCCACCAGATCTCGCTTTTCCCCAACCCTAACCGCCGGCGAGAGCCATGTTGGCCGCCGACGAGGACCTCGAAACCCTGACCCTTGATTCCTCTTCCACTGCCGCAGACGCTGCCTCTACCGACCCCCTGCTTCACCCGCCTCCCTCTCCATCGTTCAACGCCTCCTCTCCCAGCGCAGCCGCGAACCACGACGCGTTCGACGAGGGCAGCGAGGATGACCTCGCGCCAGTTCCCACTCCCCACGCCCCGGTCATTTCCGGCGAGGCATACCCGGACTTCGCCCAGATCACTGTTTCCGAGCCTAAGAAGCACGCGGAGCCTGCCACCGGAGCGGCGGGCGTCATTCCTGGCTCTGGAAGCTACTTCTCCTACCTCATCACCACCCGGGTCTTCGATGGCGGCGAGTTCCGCGTGCGGCGGCGCTTCCGCGACGTGGTGGCCCTCGCCGACCTCCTCGCGGACACCCACCGTGGCCTCTTCGTCCCGGCGCGGCCCGACAAGAGCATCGTCGAGGGGCAAGTCATGCAGCGGCATGACTTCGTGAACCATCGCTGCGCCGCGCTCCAGCGCTACCTCCGCCGCCTCGCTGTGCACCCCATCGTCGGCCGCAGCGCCGACCTCCATGCCTTCCTCACTGAGCCTAGCGGTATACCCACCTCCGCGGGTGAGTCACCGAAGTGGAGTCCCGCGACGAGCAGGGGCGGAGCCAGTAGGGGTGCCGGGTATGCACCGGCACCCCCAAATTTTTTTTAAAATAGCAGAGATCATGTTTCAGCCTAGCCCATCACAAGCACAGCTCTAGCTCTCCTAGTCTCCTGATCTCCCCCAATCCCCAATCCCCAACCCTAATCTGAAATCACAGGCGGGACGGCGTGAGGACTAACCGACTGAGGAGGCGCCGCCTGCCGCCCGCCACCCTGCCGCCTGGCCGCTGGCGCTGGAGGCTGGAGCCCTGGTGACCGGCAACCGGTGTCCGGCGTCCGCCTGCGCCCCGCGCCTGGACTGGACGCCTCGTCGCGCTGCGCCCTGCGCCCTCCGCCACTGCGCCTGCTGCCTGGAGGCTGGAGCTGCCGCCTGCGCCCTGCACCTGGACTGGAAGCCTCGTCGGCGTCGTCGCCCTGCGCCCTGCGCTGCGCCCTCCGCCTGGAGTTGCCGCCTGCCGAGCCCTCACCCTCACCCTCAGCCCTGGCCTGGAGTTTGGTCGTCTTGGAGCACTGGAGGTATGGAGCCTTACTTTACTGCCTTAAGCCCAAGTTGAATGAGTCAATGACTATCCAATACATGCTTTTGGGTAATGTCGGGGAAACACATGATGGCCTATGCATGAATACATAGTCCTCACTATTTAACTTTTGGCTTGAGTACTTACTGGGATAGAGTTGGACTTAGACTGTTGGAGTTGAAGCATCTTTTACTTTTTTTATTGGTATGTTTGTCCAGCTGTCTTGAACTCTTGATGGTTGATTAGTAAATAGACTATTAGACCATATGGTATGCTAAATGCTAATGTAGTAAACTAGTAATGTATTAATTTAAAAATCTTGTTATGATATGTCAATGTAGATTGTAAAGACATGAAGAGGAATAGAGACATCCTTTCTTTTTTTCGGGATCGCGAAGTGAAAGCAAATAATATTCCATCTTCTTCATCACCGGCTGAAGGGGTCCAGGAGGTAGAGGAGACTCAAGAAGTTAGAAGGGGAACTCAAGCAAGTGGGAATCAATTGACTTCTTGTCAGACGGAGAATATTGATGCTGTGATTGATGTTGTGGTTGCTGTCAATGACCAACCCCAACCCCAGCCGAGAAGCGCAGGAGCTTCAAATACACTTATTGGCAGTGAGGAAAGCATTTATGATGTTGAGCTTCTTCCACATGATCCAGGGAAAAGGACACCCATCACAAGCTATGATGTTAATGATCAAGATGTAGTTCGGAGAGGATATATTATGAAAGGGTCATGCCAACCTTATACACATGATTTTCCTGTCAGAGAAATATCAGGTAAAAGACGTCACTTCAGTCTTAATTGGTTTGATAAGTACCATTGGATTGAATATAGTGTCGAAAAGGATGCTGCATTTTGCTTTGTCTATTATTTGTTCAAGGAGAAAACTATAGGGGTGATAGCTTTGTTAAGGTGGTTGGAGAAATTGGAATAAATATGACGCACTCGACAAACATGTGGGTGGTATAAGAAGTGTCCATAATCAAGCTCAAGAGAAATTTAACTTCTTTGTGAAACCAAAAACTTCAGTTGCTCATGTTATTTGAACTATTTGTATTGCACTTTTGACAAATTTAGAATCTATGTGTTGGATTTATGATATAATAAAATCATTGTATAAACTATAAAATTATGAGTGTGAAGTGTGCACCCCCATTATCTAATTTCTAACTCCGCCACTGGCGACGAGTGCTACCACGTCCACGGCTACTGCCACTCCATCGCTGCCTGCAAAGAGCGGGAGAGACTTTTTTGGGATGTTTAAGGACCTGAAGCAGACGGTGGCGAATGGGTGGGTGGCGGTGAGGCCGCCTCCAGTGGAGGAGGAGACTGACACAAAGTTCCTCGCACACAAGGCCAAGCTCGAGGACTTGGAGCAACAGTTCACGACGACATCTCAGCAGGTAACTGTGCATGTTTGCGCTGGTTTAGTTGCGATGATGGATGGTGGAGCACTCATGTTACACTTCTGCTTAATTAGTGTAATTGTGAATTGCCACTGTGGACAGAAACACAGGATAAATTAAGCAAGTGACTAAATTACGTGTGCTTGTTTTGACAAGTACCTGTACTACACTTGCATTTTGCAACTTGGTCGAGAAATAGATTTTGTGCATCATAAGTTTTCAGTACTATGTACTAGTGTACAAAGTACAGTAGCTAATCTTTTGCGTCATTGTAGGCAGAGGCACTTGTTAAAGCTCATGATGATCTTAGAGCAACTACAGCTCACTTGGGAATGACATTCGTTAAACTGGCAAAATTTGAAAGAGAGCAGGTTTCATGCAGTTCTCAGAGAAGTCGAGCTGCTGATATTAACAATTTTGCAAATGCTGTTGTTAAAGTCAGTAGATCGCAGACAAAACTAAATGCTGAAATTGTGAAACATCTGGTACGTGGGGAACTAGAATGAAGGAACATTTGCTTGGATATAGGTTTTTACGATTGTGTTTTTTCTTTGAATTGTAACGTTGTTTATGCTTTTACAGGGCACTATCCATGAATACTTGGAGACGATGACTTCTGTTCGTAATGCATTTACGGATCGCTCTAATGCTTTGCTTCATGTGCAAAGTCTATCAGCAGACTTATTTCTCTTGCACACCCGGGCGGCAAAACTTGAATCTGTGTCATCGAGAGGAATTGATCAGGAGAGATCGAGGTATCAGAGGATTGAAGAACTGAAAGAAACAATAAGAGCAACAGAAGACGCAAGAAGCCATGCACGTAAAGAGTATGATCTTATCAAGGTAAATTGCCCAAACTTATGAATTAAAGTAAGTGTGCAATTTGTGTTTTGTACTTATCATAGTGGCCTGCTGGATCTTGAGTTACTATACATAATTGTTCCTTTTTTTTCTAATTGCATAGTTCAGGATTGTTGTGGTATAAGTTCAGATGACAAAATTAACTAATATATGGTTAATATTCTTGCAATGGTTGCACAAGATATTTCTCTATTTTAGGAGGTGCAATAGCTTCATATCGTTGGATACCTAACATGACTATAGTCTGTTCAGTTTGGATGGCGTTAGAGAATGCTGTTTAAGTTTTTGTTTAACGCATTGCACTAGTTAAATGTCACGAAACATCAGTCTATACTCTATATATGCATCATTCATTCACTCAGTCAGTCAGTCTGAACAAATGTTGTTTACCATAGTGATATGTGCTATGGAAATGCTCAATTGATCATTAGCGAACACAGTGTTGACTGTTGATTAAATCAATTAACATTATTTTCGAGTTAAGAGCTGCAATTACTGCAGCATGGGGATAGCAGCTAACATGTTGCTCAAAGACCAAGAGTCAAGATTGTCAGTTCCTAAGTATGGTCATGTTTATGCTGTGGTGAAAGTATTCAAATTACATTAATTGTTAGTATGTAACTGATGTTGCTGTGCACGGAAGTGCGGATTGACCTTAAGTTTTCAAGACGCAGCTTCCTACAATTTAAATGATGATAGTACCAGGTACGACCTAGGTATGCTAGCTTATGTATTGACATATCGGGGCAGAGTTTCTTCAAGAATACATGAGGCTTTAATTTTCATGGGGAATTTGTGCTGTCACGAGTCATGACAATATTGGATGGTGGTTAAGCCTGTCGTTCAACCCAGAGATCAGGGTAGCATCTGTTTGAGGTGATTGAAAAATTGTCTGGAGGCATAGCTACGTCAATCATCTAGCTTTTCTTTCAAGTCAAGTAAACTGTCATGCTCCTTTGTAGAGTTATCAGACCATATGGGATTTTTGGAACTGCTAGGGACATGACTCTGCTGTTGAATTGAAATTCCAAATTGTTGCCTGGCATGGACTATCTGGGGCTTTTCGATTATAACCTTTTCTGATGATGCAGGAAAACAACATGATTGAAATTGAAAGATTTAACAAAGAGATACGCCAGGATTTGGTGGAGATGTTGAAAGGCTTTGTAGCAAATCAGGTAGAAATTTTAAACTTAGGTAACAAAGTCATTCTTGTGTCTGTTGTTTGCACTATCATTTGATTTTTTTTAACGAAAATCAAAAGATAAATAAATCAGTTGAAGTACTTGTCTGCTGTCTTACTTATTCATTACTATTTTCTGTAGATCTACCTTCATAGCTCCATTATTTTCAAAAACTATGTATGTGCTATTTAGCCCGAAAAAATTCCAATACCATTACTTAGTGTTGAGATGGAACAAGAGTCATTCTGATTGTATAGCTAGTACATGATGCCTAGTTGCTCGCTTTTCTGTCAATGAGCAAAGCAAACACTGGGAAATTGATATGTGGTGACCAAGGATAGAAAACCCATTCCCAGGGGGAATCCCGGTCGCTGGTCGGGAAAAAACCGGCCGGTTCCCGGATTTCTTGGAAAAAAAACCCGGACGAATTTTGTTTGAATTTGCTTAAAAACCAGTCAAAATTCAAAATTTGGAATTTGAACTGGCCAAACCGGGAAAAACTGGCCGGCCGGCCGGTTTTTTCTTCCATGGTGGTGACCATGGTTATGTATTCACCTTGCGCAACTTTGAATTCTACATCTGTATCCATGCAGAAGTGATTGGTCGGTACAGTTCTTTGCAGTCTCAGTTTTGGTTATCTTTGTCATTACCAACTTAAGGGCATGTGAAGTGTGTGTGTTTTCATGTTTCTGCTGGTAATCCTAGAGCTTGAGCACCACCTAAACACTTTTCAGGGCTTGCAGAAACCATGTGCACCTAGGCCCGTGCCGTGTTTGTTACACAGTAGATTGTTACTTGTTATGTTTATTTCTATAGAGCACAAAATAAACTGATTAAGAGGAGCAAAACAATGTTCATATGTCTAACCTGTGTAATTTACTGTATGTTTCATGGTGGTAATATGTGAAATTTCACATTGCAATAACACCACTTTGGAAGGCAAAATCTAGATCATATGTAAAGGGGAATATCCCACACTGCTGAAGAGGAAACCCTCTGATGCCTGTCGCCACTATAGGCAGATATACTGGAAAGCTATAGAGTTGTAAAACCATTTGAAATGACAACTAAATGTAATGTTTGTTTGGATACAGTAGACAACATCTAAACTCTGTCGGTCTGCTGAAGATAATCATGAGCTCATTTGCGATAAATGTTGATCGCCCTTTTGGCCAAGAAAAACGTATCGCGCACAATAACCATATTAATTTTGCAACTCTTATGTGGGAACATCAGGCAGCTTAGATAGAGTGGTATGAAATATATAGTAGTAGTAGTAATAGGTGTATACAACACAGTGATATACTGTTGGGATACAATCTCCTTTTGAACACTTATCAGATAAAGAGCATCCGTCAAGGTTCATTGCTATCTTGTATTTCTTTTGCTGCAGAATTCCCTGCTATACTCTTGTCATCAGCAATGCATTTCACAGTAGTCAGTAAATGTAATCATGGCAAAATCTTCATCGTTGATTTTTTGGAATGTGCAGGTTGTATACTCAGATCATATTGCTAGTATATGGGCAAAGGTAGCAGAAGAAACAAAAGGATATGCAGGCAGGAGCAGCTGAAGTAGGATGTAAATATACTTGTGATTTTTGAGCCATTTATCTGCAGCATCAACATCAATTACAGCAACTGAGAATCGTGTTCTAACTCGGCGGTATAGGCTATATGTGCAGACAGTTTCCACTCCCGAAGGGGCATTGGGTCAACGATTTTTCTGGAGATGGCTATCTCCGGTTGTGTACCTGAAAATTTATCAGGAAAGAAACGATCGCAAAACCGACACATCTATATTTCCCAGCCCTTTTTTTTTCTTTTCCACCCTGGGCCTCGCTGTAATGTTGAGTTTTTCTGTACAATTACATGGAACTAGCTGACTGAAACCCCCTGCTTCCAGAGAGAACCATATACATGAGATTTCCTTTTCGTCTTCCATAAATCGGAAGAGTTGCAAGTTCGAACTTACCTGTTAGCTACCATATCAACGCCTTTGTTTCATTTCAACATCTAATCCTCTATATAGATTGTCGAACGACTGAAAGGCTTTGTAATGTACAAGGATTTGGCTCGATATTATGCTGGGCAGCACCAGGCACAAGGAGCCACGTTTCCGCGAAAGGTGAGCCACCCATCTCGCGCGCTGCTGACTGGACATGCTCGTGAGCCAGTTGTTAGGTTTGGCACCTATTGGTGACACTTTTGGAGCCATCGGTATCGGCGTCACTGCTTATCCTCCCACACGTAAGTATCCTTTTGTCCCCCTTCACCACTTACTTGTGACTGCTGCATTCTTCTTCTGTGTTGTTTTCACGAATATTTCTTCTCGGCTTTCTGCTCCCTCGGACGACAGGTGCACAGGTTCAAGATCCCGCCACAAACGGGAAAGCAAGGGCGGCCGCTGCCACTGGTGCTCCGCCATGAAAAGTAACCCCGATTTCCACCACAACAAAACCCCCAAAAATCTAGATTTGCAGTAGCCTGCGCAGTTCTGCCACATGAGGCGTCGAGAGAATGCAACCTCTCTGTCCCACTTATTCTTTTCTTTTGTTTGCGAAAAATATATATTATCAAGTAGAAATCGCGATTGCACCACGATATCTCTTTGTCCTTTAGTAAATAAGTCCCATAATACAGTGTTATTTTCAGTCAGTAACTAATAAATCCTACGCCATTTTAAATTGTGTCTTCCAACGTTTGATGTGGCTTCTATTATTTGTCACTATTTTTGTTGTACTTAATTATTTGTAGAGACAATTGATTTTTTTTTTGCCCATTTGGATATTTTTTGCCTCTGTCTTCTTCCCCATCCTTCTTCTCATTTCATCTTCTCTTCTCTTGTGCAACCCACACGCCTCCTCGTGCTGCGCCGTGCCGTTCCTTCGTCCACACTGCCCCCTCTCTTCACGTCTCCCTCCGTTCGCGCCACCCCGTCGTCATTTCCCCGATCCGCACCACCATGTCATCCTCATCCCCAACCCTGTGCCGCCGCCCTCATCCCCTCTCGTAGATTTGGCTGGCGGTGACACCCTACCTCAACCCCCACTCCCCTGACGAGACGGACTCCTACGTCAAGTGCGGCTCCGCTGCCTCGGGCCCCTCCTTGCCCTCGTGAGGTTCCTTCTCTGGCTTGCCGACCCTGACGTTAATGTCGCGCGCCTTGGTGATTGTTGCGTCCACGCACGCGAGGACCGAGCGGAGGAGTCGGGGAAGAGGAGCACGAGACCGTGGGATGGGGAGGGGGCAGCGTGAGGAGGAGAAAGGTGGGAGGCGAGGGGTCGGACGGGAGAGCAAGGTGGTCGGCGTTGGGAGGAAGGAAGTAGGGGCAATGGCGGAGGAGGGGGTGAGGGGTGTAACGGAGGCGGCATGACCAGTGTTGGTGGGCGTTTAGAGGAGAAGGGAGATAGAGAGAGGGCGAGGAGAGGCACGAGGCGAACGGCGGCCCTCCGGTCACCCGATCTATCATCCGAAGCAAGTAAGGAAGAAGAAAGAGGGTAGGAAGAAGAAGAAGAGGAGGAAGAAGACAAGCAAAAATGTTCAAAAAGACAAATAATCAAATGACTCCTTAATTTTGTGGTAAATAATTAAGTGAAATAAAAAATAGTGGCAAATAGTAGAAAGTAAAAGGTGGGCAAATGATAAATTTTAATTTGAAAGGTAAAAACACTCCGAACGAACAGAAGAGAAGACAGAAAAGTAAAGGGTGTTCTGCTGACTAGTGTTATACCAACGGCTACAAGCTGCTCCATCTCTGGAATCCCTCCATTTCGCCTCGCCGCCAGCGCGTCGGCGTCGCGCCTCCGGTATCGCTTCGGCACGGGGAGAATGCTGCCCCACGCGCCCTCCCGATCCCCGTCCACCTTCAGGTTCAAACCGCTTCTCGCTCCCGCCTCATCCCGCGGCAGCCTTTGCGCTGCCTCCGCCTCTCGCCGCGACTTCCTCCTCCTCGTCCCGTCCCTAGTCGCGGCGTCTACAGCCCTCCAGTACCTTCCCCTCGTGGCCTCCGCCGCGGACGATGAGAAGCTGGCCCCACCGCCGCCGGCCGCTCCGGCCCCTGCTCCATCTCCGCCCCCGGCGGGGGAGCCCGACTCGGCGGCGCTGTCGAGGGTGTACGACGCCACGGTCATCGGGGAGCCGCAGGCCGTGGGGAAGGACGCGCGGGGGAGGGTGTGGGAGAAGCTGATGGCCGCGCGGGTCGTGTACCTCGGCGAGGCCGAGCTCGTGCCCGACCGCGACGACAGGGTGCTCGAGCTCGAGATCTTGAGGAAGCTTGCCGCCCGGTGCGCCGAGGCCGGGAGGAGCGTCTCGCTCGCGCTGGAAGCCTTCCCCCACGACCTCCAGGAGCAGCTCAACCGGTTCATGGATGGGAGGTTGTTGCCATCTCCTTTTGCTAACTTATTTTATTCTAGGAAAACATTGAGATTACTCGAGCTCTATCAAACTGTACAAAGGTAAATTTTGCGTGAATGCTGCCAAATAGCTAAGAACGTATTGTAACAACCTCACCAATGAAATGCTGTACTCGAGACGTTCCACCACTCCTTGAGGGTTTGTTAGAAGTCTAGAACTATTCTGTATCTACTAGACTACTACTATCATGACCATGCAGGCTAAGCTCACATTGAAGCCCTAATTTTAATAATCCCCTTTACCTTTTGGGTGAATATTGCATTTCTATAAGAGCAATTGCAATTTATAAGCCTTGACTTCCCTTTCGATGAACTTCTAACAAGTCTATGCTTTTTCCAGAATTGATGGCAACAACTTAAGGTTGTACACATCTCACTGGGCACCAGAGCGCTGGCAGGAGTATGAACCTCTTTTGAATTACTGTCGTGATAATGGAATCAAGCTTGTTGCCTGTGGAACTCCACTTGAGGTAATTCACAATTGTTACTAACACTGTCCAGCAAGATTGCATGTGATCATTGATCAATTCAGGCATACTTGTATCATCATAAATCTTGTTCATTGGTACTTCTGAGGTCGTAGACTTGTGACATTGTAGTCATTTCATATCGATTTACATTATCTGACTGGCAAGCCTTTTCTTGTATTGTGTATTCTAGTGCTTTTACGGTTTTACCCACTGCATAAGCACCTACTCTACACCCCCATTTTGCCCCCATGTTCAAGAAAATGTTCTGATATGCAATATGTTGAATATATAGCTTAGTTTTCTCTACATTATTTGGTGAAAAATATCTAATCCATTTCTTGACCAGGTGGTAAGAACTGTCCAAGCAGAGGGCATCAGAGGCCTTTCAAAAGCACAAAGAAAGTTGTATGCTCCTCCAGCTGGCTCAGGCTTCATTTCTGGCTTTACATCCATCTCAGGCCGTTCATTGATAGACAAGATCGCATCGACTCTTGGATCTCCTTTTGGCCCAAGCTCATATCTATCTGCACAGGCAAGAGTAGTTGATGATTATACCATGTCCCAAACAATAATGAAAGAAATTACTAATGGAGATCCTTCAGGGATGCTCGTTGTTGTAACCGGTGCAAGCCATGTTATATATGGGTCACGAGGAATTGGTGTTCCTGCCAGGATATCTAAAAAGATGCAAAAGAAAAAACAAGTTGTGCTACTTCTTGATCCTGAGAGGCAAGGTATAAGGAGAGAAGGTGAAATTCCTGTAGCTGATTTCTTGTGGTATTCTGCTGCCAAGCCATGCATTCGAAATTGCTTTGACCGTGCTGAAATTGCTAGAGTTATGAATGCCGCGGGTAGGAGGCGTGAAGCGTTACCACAGGTTATCACTTGCTCTTTCGGCGAATATACGTTGAGTGCTCTTTTGTGTTATGTCTCCTACTAATTGTAACATACTGTGAATGGAGGTGTTAGTTTAAAGGCAAATTTTAAATGGAGGTGTTAGTTTAAAGGCAAATTTTAAACCAGTAGTGAAGAAATTGTATATTTGATTGGTGTAGCCATAGAAATGAGTGGTTTTTAATCAAACAGTAACCGAACTCTCTAAAAGTTAATACTGTAAAAAAATATTGGTGCAATCAGGCAGTTTCTGTTTTTTGACAACATCATATTTTTTTTTTTTATGTTTGAGCTAATGGAACTTTCTGCTTTGAATTATGACAGGATCTTCAGAAAGGAATAGATCTTGGTGTAGTTTCTCCTGAGATATTGCAGAACTTTTTTGATCTTGAAAAATATCCTGTTATGGCTGAACTGATTCACCGATTCCAAGTAAGCAGATATTTAGTCTTTATCTTTTGCTCCTTTCCGTCATAGTTATATATTTATGCATTAATGGCTGACCGAATACTACTTCTTTGAAGTATATGCTTTCCTTGATTATCAAAAGAATGTCAATTGGTGATGCTGATATATAGGTAGGAGAGCTTATTGCATCGTTAAATCGTTGAAAATGATTATTAATCATTTTGTGCAGGGTTTTCGTGAAAGGTTACTAGCAGATCCCAAATTCCTGAATAGATTAGCTATTGAAGAGGCTATATCAATAACTACCACTCTCGTTGCGCAATATGAAAAACGGAAAGGACGGTTTTTTGAAGAGATCGACTATGTCCTTACTGATACAATTAGAGGTTCTGTTGTTGACTTCTTTACAGTGTGGCTTCCTGCTCCTACTATTTCGCTCTTATCTATTGCTGATGATGGTTCTGGTGAGAGCTTGGAGCTTGTCAAAGGGCTTTTGGGATCACTGCCAGATAATGCATTCCAAAAGGGTATTATGGGGCAGAATTGGAACATTAACCAGAGGTTTGCATCGGTGCTAATGGGTGGTATTAAACTTGCTGGTGTTGGATACGTTTCTAGTATTGGAGCCGGAGTTGCTTCAGATGTCTTGTATGCTGCTCGTCAAGTTTTGAGACCTTCTGCAAGTATGGAAGCAGGACACAAAAGATCTCCTATCTGGAAATCAGCGGCTGTTTATAGTTTCTTCCTTGGAACATCAGCAAATCTGCGATATCAGGTACTTCATGGAGATCATCTGTGTAATTTCAACTGAAGATAGATTTTAGATTCGTATATGTATACTTCCAAAAAGTTCTAACTTGAATTTTGTTCGCTTAAGTGGTTCTGGTTAATCATGAAGATGTATTTTGTTTGTGGCTGCATATATCACGGCACATGGTAGCAATGGTTGAAATGCTCTGCAATATAGCATGCTGAGAATGGAGGAGTTAGTCTAAAGGCAAATTGAGGCCTTGCAACTGCAGCTCATATACTATCAATTACTCACTGATGAATTAGCTTGTCCAGTAATTTATCATGAAAATAAATGCAAGCTATCATTCCCCCTTCCATTTTTAGCAAGATTTCTAACCTTTTCCAGTAAATATGTTAAGGTCATTGCTGGTCTGGTGGAGCATCGGCTAGGAGAGGATCTGATGGCCTACTATAATCAGCCACTTCTTGCTAGCTTGTTGTCCTTTGCTACGCGGACAGTTAATTCGTACTGGGGAACACAGGTTCGTAGCTTCTGCACTTTGTATTTTTTAAATAATGTTTTCAAGGTGCATTCTCAATCTGTTTGAACTAAACAAACTACTCTCTCTCTCTCTCTCTCTCTCCAAGAAAAGCAATTGAATGTACAATATTTTCCTTATGTTTGAGAAAAGGACCAACGATGGTCCCAAATTTCTTACTTTCTATTGAAACCACCAAAGATGGTCCATTCTCTTATTTTTTCCACTATAGCATTTTTGTTCTGCCTGTTCAACTATGCCGTTTGAACTATGGCATTTCTGATCTTCAGCCGATACTTGTTTAAAAGAGATGAAGAGAGAAATCGTCACTATTCGCTACCACTACGTAATCCTCCTTAAGCAGCTTCTCTGTTTGATAAAGCTTTTGTTGAATATCTTCAGGGACAGAAATGAAAACCTTGTAGTTACGCATGGTAGTACTTGCACTGTACGTTTTTTTAATCTTTACTGACAGCTATGTTTGATGCAGCAATGGATTGATCTTGCACGACATACAGGCGTGCAGACTAGTAAGAAACAGCTACCTTCTCCTGAGATTTCCAAGTCACCTGAAATGCCACTGTTAGAATGTGGCACGACAGAAGTACAGAATGTGGATGACATCAATAACCAATCAAGTGACCGGACATAGTCGATGGCCTATTTGATTGTGGCCATTCAACGCGAGGAACAGCTTCCTTTGATGATACACCATACAGTACAGGCATATAGACGAGAAAGTCTTCGTACCGCAAGATTGAAGCTCCGCCATATTGCATTTGTTGGCCAGCAGGAAATTTTGAAAAGCAAAGCTTTTGATTTCAACATTTCTTGTTTCTCAATTCTTTGGCCAAAAGGTCATTTTTACACCCTCCCAGAGTAAACATACTATTTGCACATCAACAGATTTTTGTACATCAACAGAGGTAACAATCGAATTTTGAAACATGTACACAATTTACACACTGTAATTCACACTAAATTCATGGTATTTACTCATTGTGAAACGTACAAGAAATTCCATGTGGATTGGCAAGGGCCTGGATTGGCAATTTGTCACTTGTGAATTGTGAGCTCTGAAGTACAGACACTTCACTTTGTTGCCGTATCCGTGTTCGACACGAACACGCCACAGGCACGTGTCTGCGACAGTTGATGAATTGAACAACAATTTTTTCTAAAAAAAATCCGACACGTTAAAGAATCTAAGCCCGTTATTACGAGCTAATAGAGTATTTTGGTAATTAATGACAATCGTCATGTGGACTAATATTTTTCACGCGACAGTAAAATAGGTTAAGTCCCATGATGATAAAGACTTAGGATGTCATCATATATTGATAAGCATCAAGACAAGATCACGAGGTGAAGAAAATCATTATGTGTTTTTAATATTAAAGTCAAGATCTCGGACTTAGAGTAGAGATGTTCGTCATCAAGTGATCACTCCAGGATGGATGCTTAAGGCAAAATGTATGACTAGCATAGCCTAAGGATATGTTTCTAGTTTTTACCGTCTCGGTGTTTGCTGTGGAGACCAGACTGCTAGTATAGGTTGGCATACTATTAAAAGGGTCTTGACTAGTAGCTTGAGTGTGTCATATGTTGATATCTCTCAGTGCTTGCTCTAGCTCGTTTTAGCATTTTTCTGATATTTGTGAATGCGTTTTTGCAAATAGTTGAGGCTCATACATAATCCTTGTAGCATGTAACTTTAGTTTGCGAATGTGTTTTTGCAGACGGTTTAAGTCCATGTACCAAATTATTTGTGACGTGATTCTAAAAGTCGACATATGTGTTTTGTAACTTGTTGAGAATCATGCTTCCATACCTTGTTTTCATCGCGCATCAATTAGCAAATGTGTTTTGCAAAATTGAGTGAAAGCAAGATGCAAAATATGTTTTTCCTGTCTCTGGCAGTTTGACCACAACCTAAGGGCGGTCTGATCAGCCTCTATTGGATAAGACCGGGCTAAGTGCCAGTTCAATGGTCTTGGCGGTCTGACCACCAAGATTGACCGGTTTGACCGGTGGGCAACCGGTCTGACCGACATGTGTTGGCCGGTCTGACCGACCCCACGGTCAGTCACACCGGTTTGCTTTTTCTAGAAAGGGGTGTTTTCCCATTTGCTTGTTTTCTCTGTGGAGCGGTCTGACCGGCCTTGGTCCGGTTTGACCACCACTTGTGAGGGAGGTCAGTCCGGTTGAGTGTCCAACGACTAGTTTTTATAGCTGTTGGAGCTAGGGCGGTCTGACCGGCCATTTGGTTGACAGTTAGACCGAAAATCCCTGTTTTTCTGCATATTCTCCTCCAACGGCTAGTTTGCTTGTGTGGGTGTATAAATACTCCTTGTGGGCGATTTTGGGAGGATGTTGTTGCTATTTTTGTCCCCTTTGAGTAAAGAGCAAACCCTCTCATCTCTTTTGTGTTTGTGTTGCACTTAGGGAGCTTAGGAAGCAAAATCCTAGTGCATGTGTTGCATTAGGTATTGAATTTAGTATCCATTGAGCTTAGACACTTGATTCATTCAAGTGAGAGTCTCCGACTTGTCACTTTTGGTGTTTGCCGATACCTAGATGGTTTAGAGGAGTTGCGTCGGTGAACTTCTCAAAGAAGGTTTTAGAAGAAACCGGCGGTTGTGAGTGGTTTGGTGCTTCCCATCTTTGGAGTGGAGGAAGATCAACCTTGAGTGGATTTGAGGTGTAGGCTTAATTTATGGAGCCAGTCCAATTCGTTTGGGCTTACCTCAACGTGGTTAGGAAAAACCGGCAAGTTTTCGATCACCACGAGAAAAAATTCAAGTGTTCTTGTAGTTTGCTTTCTTGAGTTTTACTTTCTTGTAATTTACTTTTATAGAATTAAATTGCTTGTTTGTCTCCTTAGGATTGTTATTTTTGTCTTAGTCTTAGCTTGTTGGTGCACTTAGTCAAGTCTAGTTGATTTATGTTTTAATTGATCAAAACCTAATTAATTTACAATTCCACATAAAACTCAGTTTTAGCTAAAAAGAATTTTTAAAACCACCTATTTACCTCCCTCTAGTCGGCCTCCTCGATCTTACACACGTGTCAAATACGGCTTCGTCGCGTATCCAATACACGCCAAGCCCATGCGACATGGCCCAACCCAATGTGATGAGGCATAACCCTAGTCGACAATCTCTCGATCCCAATCCCCGTTCTCATGTTCCCCACAGGCCGCCTTGCCACCCTCATGCGCTCCCTCCCTGGCCTTCGTCGCACGTCCTCCCTCTCTAGCGACCGAAGATCAGCAGCGGCAACCGACAAATGAAGAGAAGAAGCGCACAACCTCTCGCTCCTCGCGCGGCCCCTCTCCCTTGTCGTGCGCCCTCCCTCGTAGCGACCCCTCTCCCTCTGGTGGCCGGTAGCGGAGACCAGCAGCGTGCCACCTCCCTCGTCATGCCCCCCTCTCTCAGGTGACCGGCAACCAGCAGGCAACAGCAGCAGGTGATTTTTCTTCTTCCTGCTCTTCTTCTTCTTCCTGTTCGTGATTGCTTGTTCTTGTTCTTTATCATTCTAGAAAAATAGAAACCGGTAATTCAAGTGCTAGAGATGAGCAAAACACCAACAATAGGTTCAAGCCTCCATTGTCGAATCATGTTGACGTTCTAGACAAGGGTGGTTAGGGGGAGGAAATGTGAAATGGAGATGCAAATATTGCAAATATGTTAGAACTAGTAGCTACTCTAGAGTCAAAGCGCACTTGCTGAAAATTACTAATGATGGATGCAAGATATACCCCAAGGTGACAGTAGCTATTTTTGCTCAGCTTAAAAGTGAAGTGGCAAAAGTTGAGGATGAACAAGCAAAAACAAGGCCAAGAGATGTGCCCTTGCTACCATCAACTATCAGTAGTGTTGCTAGTGCTAGTGTTTCTTCATCAAGCATGGATCCGGCCATGTTTGGGAATAAGAAGCGGAGGGGACCTCCTTCACCATTAGAAAAAGCTTGGGCCATGGATATGCGCAATCAACTAGATGCATAAGTTTCAAGGATGTTTTATTCTGTAGGTATGCAATCAACTTGAAAGCATTATTTGAATTTTATTCAACTGACCAGCTGCATTCAACTAATTTCGGTTATGTGAAATTTACAGGATTATATTTAAATATAGTAAGAAATTCACATTTTCAACAGCTGTATAACTTTGCTGCAAGCCATAATCTGTCTAGTTATTCCCCACCTGAGTACAACAAGTCGAGGACTACACTTCTTCAGAAAGAAAGGACTCACATTGAGACCTTACTGGAGCAGATGTGGAGCACGTGGCTTGAAAAGGGAATCACCATTTGTTTAGATGGTTGGTTAGATGTGCAGAGACGACCACTCATTAACTTTCTCGCTATTTATGAGGGCGCATCGATGTTCTTGCGAGCTATTAATGCTGAAGGCGAGGTGAAGACACATGAGTACATTGCTGAGAAGTTGGCTGCTGTTATTGAATAAATGGGTGCAAAGAAGTGTTGTTCAAGTCATCACTGACAATGCTACAACTTGCAAAGGTGCAGGTTTGATTGTTTAGCAGAAGTACACTCACATCTTTTAGACTCCTTGTGTTGTTCATACTCTCAATATTGCTCTCAAGAGTACTTGTGTTGCTAAAATGTTAAGAACTGATGATAAGGAATTAATCTTTGATGAGTACCAATGGATAACCGAGATTGCTGCTGATGCTAATATGATCAAGAATTTCATAATGGATCATGGCATGAGGCTATTAGTGTTTAATGAGTCCAGCAAGCTGAAGTTACTTGCTGTTGCTGAAACGAGGTTTGCCTCAATTGTGGTTATGTTGAAGCGGTTTTGCATGGTCAAGAGGGCTCTCCAAAATATGGTGATTAGTGACAAATGAGAGACATATAGAGATGACAATAAAGGGATGGCACAAACCATTAAAGACCAAGTACTCAATGAAGTGTGGTTGGACAACGTGAACTACATTGTTGAATTCGCTAAGCCAATCCATAAAATGGTACGTGTGGTGGACACCGACACACCATACCTTCATCCGATTTATGAGATGTGAGATACAATGATTGAGAATATAAAGAAAGTGGTATATAGGCATGAAGGTAAGGAAGATGATGAGTCCACTTTTTTTTACTCGGTTGTTCAAAGCACATTGGTTGATCGTTGGGCAAAAGGCAACACTCCACTCCATTGTTTGACACATTCACTTAATCCAAGGTGAACTATGAATCTTCCTTTTCTTTTGCTTTTGTTAATATTTCAATTTTATTTCTCACAAAGTTTTAATCCATTTATTTTTTGTTTGTAGATATTATAGTGAGAAGTGGATCAGTGAACAAGGTGTTGGTGTTGACCGTGTACCCCCACACAAAGATCTTGAGATATCACAAATGAGAATAAAGTGCTTCAAGAAGTTCTTCCCTGTACTTAAAGATTTCAAGAAAGTGAAAGAATAATATGCATGATTCCCCACTTGTTGTGGAGAATTCAATAACTTTGATCCCATTTACGATAGATGGATCCTTGATCCAATGAATTGATGGGCAAATTATAGACAATTTATTCCCGCGCTGCAAAGTTTGGCTCTCAAATTGGTTAACCAACCAGCCTTATCTTCTTGCTATGAAAGAAACCGGGGCACATATAGCTTCATCAACAACATGAAAAGAAATAAATTAACTCCTGAGCGCGCTGAAGATTTGGTCTTTGTGCATAACAATTTGAGACTTCTATCAAGAAGAGCAGAAGCATATAAAACAGGGCAACAAGAATGTGGGATGTGGGAGGAGATGACTTTGAATCTCTAACTGGTGTTGGCATTCTAGAAGTTGCTAATCTCTCTCTTGAAGAACATGAGTTGGAGAACATGTTGTTTGAAGATGAGTCTACTGTGATGAACTAAGAAGAAAATGAGGATGAACTAGAAGTCTAGGAGTCTCATTTTGTCTTTTATTCAACCTTGCACTTTGAATTTGAGTTTGTTATGTAACTTACGTTGAACCACTCATATGTTTACTACTTGCTGTTGGCTGAACCCTGCATTTAAGTTTCTACGTTTGAACTTGGCTACTTGTTAATTCTTATCGTTTAACAATTGTTGTTGATCAATTGCTTTGTTTGTTCGAGAATCAAGTATGCATGTTATTTTTGTAGTCTTGTTGATCATGTTATTTCTTTTTCCAGGTTAATGGAATTCTTAATTTCTGTAATGATATTAATATGAACAATTGAACATATAGTGAACTGACTAAAAGAAAAATGAGGAGGCGAGGGTCAAATAGGTATATATTTCTATTTTACTTTACATATTATTTTAGTTTGACAAGCATGTAGAAAAAAATATATAAGTGTATATTATTTAAATATATATAGCCATGTCATCGTATCGGTATTATTAGAAAAATAGTGAATCCCATGTCGGTGTCGTGTCACGTGGACATACCGTAGATTGTGAGTTGTGACAAAACCGTCGAGTCTAGAGTCCATATAAAGTTCTGTTGGCTGAATGTAATGTTCGTTTGTGCGACAGAGCCGATGTTTGAGAGGGTATTTATTCTGGTTTATTCACTAATTAATCTTTGCCATTCATTCATTCCTGGCAAGGGCGAGCTATTGTTTCTTGCATATACTTCTTTAACCACGTATGATGGACATGCCGTACGTAGAGATTTTCTCCGTGGAGTATCGAACAAGTTGTGATTTTGTGAACAACTGATCATCATTCTGTGCGTCCCTGGCCCCTTGCCTTGTTCTACATTCCTTCCTCTTAGCTCCATATATGAAACAATGCACTCTTCCCTTTCCTTTGCGGAGGAGAGACGGTCTGGAGAAGGATACGACTAGTGCGAAAGTCATGGTGCGTGGAGAGTCAGATCGCATTATGCTCAACGCCACGGTTCTAACTTACGAGAAATGGATGCCTCGCGCATAGGGATGGTAATCGGGCTCGGCGGATACGGGTAGTACTCGTCCATACTTATACCCGCGACCCCGAATTCCCCCTACGGACATACCCGCGAAGGACGACGGGTGAAAAATCTCGCCCATACCCGTCGCCCGCGGGCATACCCGTTTACCTGCGAATAATGCATCGCCGCCCGTGGGTACCCATCGCCCGCGGACATACTCGTTATCCGCAAGCAATGCATACATCAAGTTCATCATAATTCACACATCAATAGTGCATCACGCATTAAACAACTAATAAAGTTCATCACAATTCACATATCATGTTCGACAAGACAACTAATCAAGTTTAACAAATAAAATACAAATACAAATTGACATAGTTCCTTACACATGCGGGTAGGTTACGGGTAATCAGGCGAAGGAATTTATCCATGTCCACGCCTGTTTACCGATGGGTAAGGAATTGTGCCCGTTTTCATATCTGTGAGCAAAGAAAGCTGCCTATACCCGCCTCTATTAGGGTATTCATCCGCAAGTACGCGAATAATCGGACACAATTATAGTCATGCATAGGTTCTAACAGGCCTCTGTCCTCTCAATCTGTCGTACTCGTACAATCAAACAAAGCCACCGTGCATTAGCCTGCTTTTTTTTTTTTTTGCCAAGATCATTAGCCTGCTGCTGTTGCCACGCGAATCCAGTTCTCAAGTCTCAGCCATCCAACGCAGCAATATTCATTTTCTTTTTGCAAGAACCTAAATATGCTGTCTCACTAAACTATCTAACGACAGATACGATACGACGGGG
Organism: Hsuehochloa calcarea; assembly: GCA_036346395.1. Lineage (NCBI taxonomy): Eukaryota > Viridiplantae > Streptophyta > Magnoliopsida > Poales > Poaceae > Hsuehochloa > Hsuehochloa calcarea. Next base: position 71,631,881 of record CM070594.1, on the reverse strand, counting down.
CAGAACCAGAGATACGAGGTAGTATGGAGTGTACGTCATACCAAAGGACCGGACTTTATCACTTCAAAAAGAAGAGAAAGAAAACGGAACTGTTCAGTACTAAATCTGAAGTGGATTTGGCCTTATTCTGGGAGTGGAAACGGTGGATTTGATCTGAAGGATCTGGACCATGTGGTGGATGGACGAATGCCGAGCCGGTCGGTGCCGGTAGGGTGCGGTTCGACCTCCGAGCGCCCGTGCACGAAGCTTCGTAGCTTCTTCCTCTCCGGCTACGGGAGCTACCCTTGCACGTGCACTTCGATGAGTCCATCTGTCTGTCACTCACGCCTCACCTGCGCCGGCCTGCCAGATAAGGGACGAATTAGTCACGTCTGCACGTAAATGACATTTGTTGTTACTTGAAACGAAATTCCTACCTAATTTGCGAACACCCGCGCGGTTGTCACTTGGACCGTCGGATCTATGGTGTTTATACAGTATATTCGGTGAGGACACTACTATACGTCTGTCCGGACGCACGGCTCACATCGGACGCCTCTCTTTTATCTCCACTAGCTCAAGTGAGCGGATACTCCGTTAGAGGCCCACCCATCCCGGTGTCAATCGTGAATGAATAAAACCCCGCGTCTCTCTTCCACTCCCTTTTCATCTCTCGCTCGCTCACGCAAAAAAACTAGAGACCTCCTCCTCCCAGCAAACCAGTGAGGATTCCCGGACCCTTTTTTCCCTGCTGAGTTTATCGTCCGGTTCGCACGTTGCGGTGCTGATTTGGCCGGTGGAGTTTGCTGGGTTTCCAAGCGCATGATTCTCGTAGGGAGGTGTCAGGGGGCAGGCGATGGGGGCGGAGCTGCGGCACGACGACACGGAGGTGACGGTGGAGGCCATCAGCGACTTCGAGGCGTTCCGGATGGTAGAGCACATTCTCCAGTCCGTGCGGATGGTACGAAGCTCGGGTGATTAGTCTTCTAGTTAGGATTGCATTCGGTAGTAAATTAGGACTCTGAAGATTTAGTTTTTTTTTCATGTTGCAACAATTGGTTCGAAAGGTTGCAGGGAGCTTTTTTTTTATTGATGCGGTGTTGTTGTATCAAATTTTATGGCAAGAGGTTTTTTTTTTATTGTAGTGATGTTTTTATTTGTTGCACAAGAGTAAAGTTTTTGTTGCAACCCTTCAAGTTGCAACAAGGTGTTTTCATATGTCTCCTCTTTTTGTTTTGATTGTTGCAATGCGGCATCGATATTTTTGAGATGTTCTATCATCTTTTTTGAAATGTTGCATATGAAATTCTGAGATGTTACATCATTTTCTTTGATATGTTGTATCCTCTCCACCACCTCTTCTTTGATAGTTTGAAACACAGTACGAATAAGTCTTTTTTTCTATCGCAACCGTTAAAAAAATGTTGCACACGTTCTTCCTTTTTGTTGTATCGGAGCGTACGATGGGACGTCCGAGCGTTAGTTGCTCCCTCCGTAAATATGGTAGTTTCACAAACTAGATACCAAATTTACTCGAATAGGGCATGCATCTGCATAGGGTCCATTAGGTAAATGGGTCGGCATCTGCATAAGGTCCATTGGATAAATGGGTCGTTCGTACGAAAAGGCAAGAGAGTGATCCAAGTATTTTTTTTTGAGAGTACACGATGGACACACTTGCGCGCACACACACCACACGCACATCCCTCTCTCTCACACACAAACACACGTGGGTGCAACCTCAACACACGTTTAATCTAGAACGGAGGCTTAGATCTCACATAGCGCGGGCACGCGCTTTGGCCATTGAACAAACCTACGTGTGCGTGTATTATTATGAAAACCCCAAAAATCCTCTACCCGTTGAGGCAACCCAGGATCGATCCTAGGTAGGCTATGCGCACACCTGGCGTCGCAACCAACCGATCAATGCTCGGTCCTCGAGGTGGTCCAAGTAGAGACATGGTATCGATATTGGCAGGTGGTGTACATTCCTCTTGGGGTATGGTTTACAAGTATGTCCCCAACCTCAAAAACAGGAAAATCGCAACCAACACCCTGATGATGGACATCGGTGGTAAGCAGGGTCAATGGCGGATAATTTCTTGAGATGAGGTTGCAAGTCGGTATAGGAAATTTTGAGGCGTGATAGTAGCAGGTTGGGTTAGGTTTTGGGATAGGAGATGATGGGACGCGATGTTTGACAAAGCCACCAACAATGGGACAAAAGGTGCGGTGGTAGGGGCAGCGATCTGGGATTTTTTTTTCCTAATTTGGGCCCATGCTGCCACCTTAATTGCAAAATAGTCCCCTTGGCATCAAAATTGCAAAACTGGCTCCTTGCCGAGCGCGGAAGAGCTGGAGGTTGATTCGTGGAACTTACCACTAGGGGTGGCAAAAAAGCTTGCGGCTCGCGAGCCGGCTCGAGCTTGTTCCGAGCCGAGCCGGGCTTCGAGCTCGGTGAAGATTCGAGCCGAGCTCGAGCCGGCTCGCGAGCTAAACGAGCCGAGCGCAACCCCATATAATTAAGATGATTGGATTTTGAATTGATGATAAATGACTCATATAATCATTTTATTCTACCTTTATTTTTGGGATTGGGAAACCCTGGCTTGAACGAGCTTTTTCGAGCCGGCTTGAGCTTTTTTCGAGCCGAGCCGAGCCGGCTCTCGAGCTCGTTTTCCAAACGAGCCGAGCCTCAGACCGAGCCTGGGCGAGCTCGGCTCGTTTCCAGCCCTAGTAGTTACCACGCTTAGGGGACGAGGAACATCGGTCTGGCTTGAGCCGAGCGAAGCGCGGAACGAGGGCACGACGCGGAGCGTCGTCGCGCGAGCGATTCGCACTTGGGTGGCGTGAATTGGTCTCTCTTCGTCATGCGTTGAGGTGATTGATGGCTTGTCAAAGGATTTGATTTGCGCACAGTAATAGCATGTAACAGCCCAAATTTTGTTTTCTGGTTGAAAATAAAATTTAATTATTTTCTAGAATTTTTTAAAATTTTAAAAGTTTTTTCTAATTATTTTAAAGCCAAAATAAATTATTTGCAAAAAATAATCACCAATTATGAGTTAAAAATATTTTATTTAAGTCCAAAATGACTCAGGGGATTTTTGTGAATTTTCCATGATTTTTGGACTTTATTTGTTATTCTCTAAAGCCTAAATGAATTAACTGAATTATTTAAATCACTAAATTATTTAAAAATCCAGAAACAGTAGTTGGGCCGAATCCCTCCCCAGCCCACGGTCTTTTCTTCCACTGCCCGCTCACGCCAACCCTTCCCCTTTCCTCTCTCCCTCTCTCTCTCGCCAGCAGGCCCACCCCGTCAATCACCTCTCTGTCTCTCACTCTTCCGCCCTGACCCCACCTGTCGTCTCCAACCACGCCTTCATCTTCCTCTCGCCGAGCCAGAGCGTCGCATTTCTCGGTCATTTAAACCGCATCGATACGTCTGTTCCTACTCAAAATCGTGTACAATTATTGCCACGATCACCTTCCACTTATTGCCACACTCAATCGGTCGTTTCTTCATCATTTACTCGCATTTCTCTTCGCTACCGCATCGACCGAAAACGGTCCGCACGTTCCCGTTGTTCCGCTAGACCATTGCCCTATAAAAGGGGGCACAACCTTCGTATTTCTCCCCTCACTCCATTCTCCGCAACAACGACCACTCCGCTCGTCTCTATTCGTCGGAATCGAAGACTGAAACTCCTCCGCCGCTAACCTTAGCACCGCCAATTGCGATGCCGTCCATCGATCTTCGGTGATGTTGTCTACACCAGAACTTCGTCGTGTCGTTTTCTACCTCAGGCACACCTCATCTTCACCGGAGGACCATCGTCGCTTTCCCTCGTACTTCGTCGTCGCCTTTTTCCTCGCCGCCGGCCAATCATTTGTGCTTCTCCGCAGTAAGGTATCGCAAAAGTTTCAGCTTCATCTGCTTTTCTTTTAGCGCACTTTCACGTAGCTCGTCGTGGTGTGTAGCGTCGACGAGCTTATAGCCGAGCGTCGCCATTTTTGTCTGGTGTAATCGTAATTCTTTCGATGAGGGTAGTCGAAACCTTCTTTTGACCAGTGTAGTCGAAGCCTTCCTTCGACTAGTGTAGTTGAAACTTTCCTCTGACCAGTATAGTCGAAACCTTTCTCTGACCAGTGTAGTCGAAACCTTCTTTCAACTAGTGAAGTCAAAACCTTATTCCGACTAGTCTTGTCAAAACCTACCTCCAACCAGTATAGTCGAAACCTTCCTCTGACCAGTGTAGTCGAAACCTCCTTCCGGCCACGTGAAGTCAAGCAGTGAACAATACTAAGAAGAAGAAGAATACTCGGAAGATGAACGAAAGATGAACTCGGAAGATGAACAATACTCGAAGATGAACATTTCTCGAAGATAAACAGTACTCGGAGGTGAATAATACTCAGAAGATGAACAGTACTCGAAGATGAACAGTCTCGAAGATGAACAGTACTCGGAGGTGAACAGTACTCGAAGATGAAGAACACTCGAAAATGAGCAGTACTCAGAATTTTATCTTTTTCTTGTGATATCCAAACTTCTAGATGTTCGTTCTCCTTCATATGAACTCTAAATCGTCGATTCAAATTCCTAAATTCATATAAATTCATGTCTACCTTTCAGAACCAAAATGACTTAATTTAGAGTTTATTTGTATGTTCATTTGAATTTATTTATTTTGGCGTATTTTCGTGTATAGATTTCGATGACTCGGGGAATTTGAATTAAGAGAAGAAGAGTCCTGCGAGCAAGGCAAGTTATAACTTTGACCATGTTGATCTTATTATTTTAAATTATTTAATTCTATTTTTAAATAATTACTGCATGGATATTTCTATTCGTTATTTTAAATTCATGTTTTAAATTTCTATTTACTCTATTTCGTTTGTATGACCAATATTGATGTTTGAATAGTCATTCTCTTATCTCCATAGTTAAGATAAAATTTGAAAACAAAATACTTCTACAATGCTTAGACCAAAATCTTGAATTTGGAGAGTTTAGCTAAATTATTCAAATTTGATTCAAATTGAATCTATGGTATTGTCGTACCATAGAAATTTTAGAAAATACTTTTACTTGTAAAATAATTTAAAATGGTTTAGACTTGGGCAAAATGGATGATTGGTATGGTGCAAGTCAATGCACAGGATCGATCCCTTTTCATGATCGAGTCCAGGTTTGTGGAATGTTGCATAGGTTGGTTAAAGACCGGGTCTTGAGTCGCATCTTGTTAAGCTCCATCTTACTACCACATGTGCTGTATGGGTAGGACTAGGCTGAATAATTTGTAATACCTTATTGTTGTTTATGTCATGTTGATGTGCGGGTGTCGGTTAGACAGTAGTCCCACTTGGTGCAAAAGGGGGCTTCCGACGAGTGGTTAACCCAATGGAGGTGAAACCTTAGCGGGCATAATAACCTTGGGGTAGAGCATTGTAAAAGGCTAGTGATAATTGCTTAGTCGCATGCCTACGAAAGCGTGTATTTGTTGACATGTTAAGCAAATTATCTCTTGTGGGTAAAGTTGTACACACTCTGCAAAGTAAAAACTATTCGAATAACCGTATCCACATCCATGGACATGCTGAGCAAACCACTCCAAGTTAGAATTTGTTTTTGATTTCAAAATAAATTCAACAAATGATTTTAGGATGGTTAATCCTTGTGGTAAAATTTGGGCGGTCAGCCATGTGATAGGAGGGTATCCTTCACCATTCTGGAGTTTATCCACTATAAAATTATCAATTTGATTTTAGTTATGGATTAAAAATTACCTTGAACATAGTAAAAGTATTTAAATATGAAAATATAGCTTTGTGCAAAATAACCACACACCTTTCCCTTTGATATTATCCAGCATGCATTATATTATGTTATTTGGGTGTAACTTGCTTATTGCAAATATTCAGGAGAATATTATTATCAAGACGGTGAGGACTTGGAGGACTAGGACTGTAACATCCTAAAGTTCTGTTACCAAAATAAAAATAAATAAAGTTATTATTTTGTTGGATTTTCTGGTTACCAAAGAATTTTCTTGATTTTCTGTAACTTAAAAAGAGTTTTCGTTGTTAAAAGGAAGAAGGAAAATTAATTATTTAATTTCTTGGTTTTAAAGTCAAAAAGAAATTTTATTGAGTTTTATTAAATTTCTTGAATTTAATTGGATTTAAATTGAAAAATAAAGTTTTAATTAATTTCTAGAATTTCCTGGTATTTAAAAATGTTTTCCTATATTTCAGAAAATAAATTTAATTCCTGTACAAAAATAAATAAAAATTTATTTTTTAATTTATTTTTTATTAATTCAAATAAATAAAGGAATTTATCTAAATTTATCTAGAATTTTTGAACACTGTTTGTTATTTTCCAAAAATCCCTATTTGATTTTTGTATTATCTAGCAATTAAAAATGATTTTCTGTTCGCAAGGAAAAAATAAAGTTTTGTTGAAAATATTTTATTTAAGATAAAAATACCCTATTGAACTACTCTAAAAAGTAATAGAATTTTTAAACCTATATTACTATTTTTCAAGTTTAAAAATAATTTTTAGCAATATAAAATTAATTACTGTATAATAATGAAATTATTATTTTTACTTTTATTATTTTATTTGCGTTCAGAATCTGGTGTTTAATATCTGTGATTTGTTTCGGATTTTTTGGAATTTATTTGCTATTTTTCCGGAATTAATTAATGCTTTTCGAATTTTGAAAAAAGAATATTCCTTGGAATATTCCGGCTGCTACAGTATGCGCCCAAAAATTCAGCCCAAAAATCCGGTCATAACTCCGTGAGCGATTCCCGCCAAACCGTTCTTCTTTGTGCTTATAAATTGACCGTAGCCCTCCCGCTCATTCCCCACATCCCACTCCATTCAGATTCGAAAAGCCTCCCTGAGCTCCTCGCTAGCTCTTCTTCTCCAACTCGGCTGACAACTCCGTGCCCGATCTCCCATCCGGTGCTCTGTTGTGAGTCAAATTTACCAGTGAGTTCATCTCAAGATTCTCTACATTTCTATTCAAACCGAATTTTGATTTACCTATTGTTTCACCTCACCACAAAAGATCAAGCGATCTTTCTCCAACTCCGGTGACAACTCCCATGATCGATCTCTTCATCTGTAGCTCCGTTGTGCACCAAATTTTACCGGTGCATTCCTATATAGATTCTCTACATTTCTATTCAAGCCAAATTTTGATATACATATTGTTTCACCTCGGCCACAAAAGCACCACGCCTTCTTTCTCCAACTCCGTGAGAACTCCGTGAGCCCGATCTCCTCATCCGTTGATCTACTATGTACCAAAATTTATTGGTGAGTTCCTATTTAGATTCTCCATATTTCTATTCAAGTGGAATTTTGATTCACTAACTTTTTCACCACCGGTCACATGTTCTTCCCAAGTCCGGCGAGAACTCCGTCGAGCCCGATCTCTTCATCTGTTGGGTAATTGCATGAGCCCTTTTACCTACATATTCCTTTCAATATTATCTACCTTTCTATTCAAACGAAATTTTGAATTACGCAATAATTCAAGATCATGTATGTCGTGTATGTGGCGTCAAATCATTCTTTATGTCACCGCCACATCACCACATAGTCTACATGACTGTCACTCAAGTGCCACCTCACTCTATCTCTCCAAATCAATAGCTACGTCATGCCATGTGTATATTTCCTCTTTATCTTTGGAAAATCAATCTCTTAAATTCTGAAATTCGGAATTTAATCTTTTCATGTGACTTTCAACCTTCCGGAAATTCTTTCTTCTTCATACGAACTCCGACTCCATCGATTCAAATTTCTATATTCATATAAAGTAGATATCTTCCTTATAGTATTTATTTTATAATTTTTGGATTTTATTTGGATTTTGTTTGAATTTGGCTTATGTACACGTATAGATTTCGACGACTTCGGAGAGTCAGATTTTGACGCCGTTTGAGAACAACACATAACCAATCAAGGCAAGTTATACCTTTGATCATATTTGATCCCATTATTTCAAATTATTTAAATTCTATTTTAAATTATTATTGCATGCTTATTTTTATTCAATGTAATTTAAATACCTGTTTTAAATTTATAGTTATGCCTAAATCCTTTGTATGGCCAATGTTGATATCTGAATCAAATATATTGTCACCCTAGATAAAAACCTAGTTGATACGATAGTATGCACTGGGATCATTTCAAAATATTATGTAAAGACATGCTTACACCAAAAATATTTAGTTTGGAAAATTTTAGCCAAATGATTAACTATTGTTTAAAAGTCTATGACATTGGTTTGTCATTGAAGATTTTGTAAATGACTTTGAAAAGAAAAAAAAGTTGGTTTGTACTTGGGCGAAATGATTGCTTGGTGGGTGCAGGTTTATGCACGGGCTCAATCCGGGTAGGATTGAGACTCAGGGGTTATTTTGGAAGTCGCCAAGTCGATTAAGGACCGGTCTTCGAGCCGCATCTTGCTAAGCCACATCGTACTACCACATGTCCTGTATGGGCAGGACCTGGCTAAATAATTTGTAACATACCATCGTAGTTGTGCCATTTTGGTGTGTGGGTGTCGGTTAGACAGTATTCCCACATGGCGCAAGAGGGGGCTTGAATCCGGCGGGTGGTTAGCCCAATGGAAGCGAAACCTTAGCGAGGCGGGACTACGGTGGGATGGCGCATTGTAAAGGCCTTGACACGTGCTCTAGGCGCTTACCTAAGGTAGTGGCGATTGGGATCGACGGATGCCAAACAAACTAGAGAATTCATGTCTTGTGGGTAAAGTTGTACAACCTCTGCAGAGTGTAAAACTATTCGAATAGCCGTGTCCACGGTCATGGACATGCTGAGCAAAGCCACTCAAAGTTAGACTTTGATTTTGTTTTAAAAATGATTTTTGCAAATGATTTGAGGATGGTTAATCCTTGTGGTAAAATTGGGCGGTTAGCCATGTGATAGGAGGGTATCCATCACCATGTTTCATATGGAGATTATCCTACTACAAAACTTGAGAATTTATAAAAATGAATTTTAGTTATAGAATAACTGCTTTGGAACTTAGTAACAAATATTTAAAGAAAACATTGCTTTATGCCAATTCAACCAATAAACCTTCCTTTGATATATCCATGCATGCATTAACTCTGTTATTGGGTGTAACTTGCGAGCACGGTAGTTGTGCTCACCCTTGCTTCATGCAAATAAATTTCAGAGGAGAAGGACTTGGATCTCGACGACTAGGTCGCTACTCCCACCGATTGCTGCTGTGGCGATCAATTTGGACTCCACTACTTCTTCGTCTTCCGCTGTGTTTTGTTTAATGTTGGCTTGTAAGCCTTTCTTGTAATCAACTCTATTTATTAATAAAGTTGTGCGATTTATGGATGTTACCATATCTGTTTACTGTGTGAACTAGCTACTGATCATGGGACTAGTTCGAAATGCACGAGAGGATTCTGGGTGTTACTCACGGTCCGGCTGAAATAGTATCGAGCCATATCGACTGTAGGTCGTGACCTAGTTAGAATGGTCGTTAGTTGAAAACTTCAAACTTATTTTATGTAACAAGAAAAATAATTTGTTCTCTCCTCATCTTGGTCATCTATCTGTCCTTAGCTTCCTCATAGCAATTCTTCCTTACCAAATTCTCTCCTCATTATTTTGTAATGTTAAATGGATCCTCTTTCCCTTGAAAAATTTCTATAGTTGGTCAGCACGATTATTAACCCTTACGTTCAAGGCCTCAAGTCATGCATCATCGTCGCCACCATCCAAGGACAATGGACATGATTAATCAAAGACTGTGAACCGAATATCGCGATGTGAGCCAAGCCATATAGCTTAAGTTTGCCAAGATTCATTACGTATATTGAGTTATTTCCCGACTTATGAGTATTAATCGAGTAGAACGTTGTATTGTTTCATAACTTGTATCGTATGTTTTCTTTTGGTACGTCGTACATAGATCTTTTGATCTTGTGTACAACGTTTGCTTTAAATGGGTAGTCTTCTCATCTCGTAGCTTTCTTTCTCATCCTTTGCTACTAGTCTCTTCTCTAACAATCCATTGGACTTCTAACCTATCGATGCACTGAAGGGCGAATTGACGCTCAATTTCGAACCACTCAACACCCTTGGGCATGAAGCCAACTTGAAGATAGACTCTCTATCTCAATTCGTTTATCCTATGTGCATATTCCTTCTTTCTAGCTTCTCCGAATCTCGGGGACGAGATTCATTTTAAGGGGGGTAGTTTGTAACATCCTAAAGTTCTGTTACCAAAATAAAAATAAATAAAGTTATTATTTTGTTGGATTTTCTGGTTACCAAAGAATTTTCTTGATTTTCTGTAACTTAAAAAGAGTTTTCGTTGTTAAAAGGAAGAAGGAAAATTAATTATTTAATTTCTTGGTTTTAAAGTCAAAAAGAAATCTTATTGAGTTTTATTAAATTTCTTGAATTTAATTGGATTTAAATTGAAAAATAAAGTTTTAATTAATTTCTAGAATTTCCTGGTATTTAAAAATGTTTTTCCTATATTTCAGAAAATAAATTTAATTCCTGTACAAAAATAATTAAAAATTTATTTTTTAATTTATTTTTTATTAATTCAAATAAATAAAGGAATTTATCTAGAATTTTTTAACACTGTTTGTTATTTTCCAAAAATCCCTATTTGATTTTTGTATTATCTAGCAATTAAAAATGATTTTCTGTTCGCAAGGAAAAGATAAAGTTTTGTTGAAAATATTTTATTTAAGATAAAAATACCCTATTGAACTACTCTAAAAAGTAATAGAATTTTTAAACCTATATTACTATTTTTCAAGTTTAAAAATAATTTTCAGCAATATAAAAATAATTACTGTATAATAATGAAATTATTATTTTTACTTTTATTATTTTATTTGCGTTCAGAATCTGGTGTTTAATATCTGTGATTTGTTTCGGATTTTTTGGAATTTATTTGCTATTTTTCCGGAATTAATTAATGCTTTTCGAATTTTGAAAAAAGAATATTCCTTGGAATATTCCCGCTGCTGATGATCTTGCAAAAATTTAGCTCAAAAATCCGGTCATAACTCCGTGACGATTCCCACCAAATTCTTTCTTTGTGCTTATAAATTGAACCAAGTAGCCTCCTCCTCATTCCCCACATCCCACTCGCCAGATTCGCGAAAGCTCTCCCTGAGCTCCCTCTGCTGCTCTTTCTTCTCTAACTACCACTGACAACTCCGTGAGCCCGATCTCATCCGGTCTTTCTGTTGTGAGTCAAATTTACTGAGTGAGTTCATCTCAAGATTCTCTACATTTCTATTCAAACCGAATTTTGATTTACCTATTGTTTCACTCACCACAAAAAATCGAATGCCTTTTTCTCCAACTCCGGTGACAACTCCGGCGAGCCCGATCTCTTCATCTGTAGCTCCGTTGTGCACCAAATTTTACCGGTGCATTCCTATATAGATTCTCTACATTTCTATTCAAGCTAAATTTTGATATACATATTGTTTCACCTCGGCCACAAAAGCACCGACAGCCTTCTTCTCCAACTCGTGAGAACTCCATGAGCCCGATCTCCTCATCCGTTGATCTACTATGTACCAAAATTTATTGGTGAGTTCCTATTTAGATTCTCCATATTTCTATTCAAGTGGAATTTTGATTCACTAACTTTTTCACCACCGGTCACATGTTCTTCCCCAAGTCCGGCGAGAACTCCGTCGAGCCCGATCTCTTCATCTGTTGGGTAATTGCATGAGCCCTTTTACCTACATATTCCTTTCAATATTATCTACCTTTCTATTCAAACGAAATTTTGAATTACGCAATAATTCAGCACCGCTATGTCGTGCCATGTGGCGTCAAATCATTGCTATGTCACCGCCACATCACCACATAGTCTACATGGCTGTCACTCAAGTGCCACCTCACTCTATCTCTCCAAATCAATAGCTACGTCATGCCATGTGTATATTTCCTCTTTATCTTTGGAAAATCAATCTCTTAAATTCTGAAATTCGGAATTTAATCTTTTCATGTGACTTTCAACCTTCCGGAAATTCTTTCTTCTTCATACGAACTTCGACTCCATCGATTCAAATTTCTATATTCATATAAAGTAGATATCTTCCTTATAGTATTTATTTTATAATTTTTGGATTTTATTTGGATTCATATAAAGTAGATATCATGCGAGTCAACTAGTAAAGTACCTGTCACCACGTCCGGTCGCCTCATAGTATCTGGAGTGGGCATGGCGTAGACTCCTGGCGGCGTCGGGGCGGAGGAAGCTCAGGCACTCTGCGAAGTGTGCCCAAAAACCGTGGAGCAACAGACGACGGAGGTGCGGTCGGACAGGGTTCCAATAGAACCTCTTTGGAGGTGCTGAGGAACCGAAGGAGGAATCCACCACAGTGAAGCGTGGTGCGAGATCTGCTGCCGAGTATGAATCGAACCCCATGAACGCTGGAAGATGAAGGCTGCTGAGCGGGCTCCCACCGATGATACTCGCAGGGTTACGCTTGCAAGCCGGCGCTTTGTGGCCTTCAGGCCACAATGGCGACATGACCCCTGAAGGAACACTCAAGCTCGATGCTCCTCACCACACGGAAACATTTCATGCCTGTCCTGGAGCAGGGCGTCTGGATGGAATGAAAGGCGAAGGGACAGGCGCCAAGAGGAAGATCGCCATCGACAGACGGGGCGAGTGTTGTGACCCTTCGAAACCTCTTGGGAGCGGGTCATTGAAAAGACCCATTCCTCCACCAAAACTCCGTTTACGCCACCACCGGAATTGCCGGTGGTAGCAGAACTAATGACGACTTTGCGGAGCGTACCTTTCTCCAACTCCATTCCTCTAGCTTGCTCGACCACCGAAATTTGAAATCACTGTGATCTGTCGCCCTCGAATCTGGCGGTACTCTTGGTTGAGGCCCACGAACCTCTTAGCCTTCTCATTATCATCATTCGCCACCCTGGTACAAAGCGCACTGTGTTATTGAACCCGACCTGCGTACTCGAATCGTCATCTTTCCTTGCTCAAAAGTCAACGGTGTTTGTTCCATCTTCTCAACAAAGTGCGGATAGAATTGTGTCTGAATTTCTCCACGAACACTTCCCAAGTGGCGGGACCACTGGCTCGAGTCCTAGAAGGCGGGACTCCTTCCCACCGGATGTCGACTTGACCCTTCAAGCGAAAAGCCACGAAGCGCGCTCTGACCGGCGTCGGCTCTAATGCCCCAAAGCGGCGCTCCATATATCTCAACCAATCGCGCACTGGACCGGTGTGCGGCTCCATCAAAAGAGTCAATCGAGCGACATCCACTCTCGAAGATTCATCCTAATCTCGGGTGGAGCGATGAGCGACAATGTGTTCTGCTGCGGTGCATTCTGCAGAATGGCCGTCTGCGATTCTTTGGCGGAGTAGCCGGTTCTCTCTCATAAGGTTACGGATAAGTTCTCTGACACTGGCTGGAGGCTCTGCGGCCGGAGGAGCGGCAGAGGCAATCTCCTCCGTGGCGACCAAAGAACTTCCTCGATCGAGAAGAAGACACGGCGGACCGCGGCCCCGAGCCCGACCACGGACCGGTGGGCGACCACGCCACGGCCTCTCGCCATCTAAACACCACCACACAAAAGATCAAACAATTCAATTATCAGAACATAAGGGAATGACTTGAAAGAAATGCGGAAGCAAAGTTATACCCAACCCCTCCTACTGTGCATAGTGTGTCAAGTTTTAAGTTAATAAACTGTTGACAATTCTAGTTTATGTTGACAACCTTAAACTAGTTTTAGTAAATGTTATAAATCTATTCACCACGGACCTGAAGCCCGCTCTGATACCAACTGTAACACCCTGTCTATTCGGAAGACAAGATGTCACCTAACAAGACAACCTACTATTCAAATCATAAGATTAACATCACATTCAATGATAAAGGAACGATTAACCATGATAACAATCTATGGCTTAATCACAGTTCATCTATAAATTTAAACGAGAATTTACCAAAGCGATAATAATGAACCTCCAAGTGACACTTATTACAGTCCATTACATTATAAATAAAACTGAAGAGATGTAAATAGAACTTTAACGATAGATTATTTTATTCATGTGCAAGGAACGTGCTGGACTACACCCTCCCGCTAGCAACCGTTTCACTGGAATTCACCTAAAAATAAATAAAAGCAAGAGTGAGTCGAAACTCAAGCAAGTACAACATATACATTCACATAGGACCATCGAATTGAAACAATCTACCAAGTACATCATTTACTTCATGAATCTAAGAAAGCATGGTATGAATGAATGAATGCATTGAAGGAGAATGGACTTTCCACATGTTTATCTGGTATAACTAGTGACACACCCGTCGGTGTTCACTTAAGCCCGCTCTTAACCAAGAGCGGGGATCCAAGTCCGTATGAAGAACGTTTCATACGGAATGTCGAAGCGCCTACATTGGAATGGTAGGTCTTACATGCCCATATTGGAATTAATGGGACTTAAACAAGTTTCACTCCGTGGACGACAAGCGAATTATGTATGCATGAAATGAAAAACATAACGGCATTCAACTCAATGTATCATCGAATAAGGTATTGAACTCTACCACATCATACTCAAATCACATGAATATTCATAATCTACCAAGTTAACATGAAATCAATGAATTCACACGAATTAAACATTTGCACTTGCCTTAGTGTGGTGACGTGTTGTGAAACAACGAAGGTGTCCTTCCACCCAACGTCTCACCGCCTACACAAGTATTACCACGTATTACGGATAATCGAAAATGGCACATCTACAAGTGTACTACGATGCTCTCTAATCAACCCACTCATCCCAAGGGTTCAATTTGACATTTACACCAAAAGTCCAGATTATCATTCTACAGGCAGTTGCACAAGAAAATTCGCCATTAATTATCTGTAACTCTAAACGACCTGAAACCAGTGCTCACTGATTCTTAACTGATCAGGCTACAAAACCTTAGTTGGCGGAATCTTCTGATTCGGCCAAAACAGAGGGGTAATTAACTGCTAAACCTAACCCATCTACGTCAGTCCAGAAAACAGATCAGCAGTAAAGAAAATAGTGTAACTTTTAGCCTACTGATCCAAATGGAATGATCTTTATCAACTTGGAAAGATAATTTCAAGATCTACAATAACTTAGTTGGGGGAGTCTTCTGATTCGGCCTCTATTTTGAACAAAAACGAGGGACAAAACTACTGACCACAGATTTCAGACAGATTGGGCAGCTCGTGTTCAAAAATTTATATCTCCTAAACTACTGGTCGGATTTTGCTCATCTTGGTGGCAAAAGAAAGCTAACGAAACCAGGAACAATTCTCTAGAAGGGCAAAACCCCAAATTCGGCCTCTAAAGTACTGTAACAAGCCGCACAACAATCTGATCAATTCTGTAAATTCTGGAACTCTAAACCGACGTGACTCAAATGATCTCTATCGCAACAAAACTTGATCAAACAAATAACCGGGGTTCTCGTTACCCTTGAAGACCCGTAGCACGACGAAGGACCACTCCCCGCTGGTCTCCCTTCTTCTTCCTTGGCCGCCACACCACAGCGAACAACCGCGAAGAAGCGACCGCCGGCGGACAGATCGGAGGAGAAGCGCCGGGATCTTGAGACCAACCGGGAGCACCAATGGCGGCGATCGGGGGGAGGCGGCGCCCAAACCAGGAGGAGGCGCGGCCTAATGGAGGGTGGAGAGGGGAGGGTGGCGGCTAGGTGGGAGGAGAGGTGGCCTATTAGGGTTGGGGAGTGGTGCCCCCCTTTATATGGCGGCCCCCTCCTTGGCCCAAGTCGTTGAAAACTCCGATAACCCCTCTGGATTTGGTAAATTCTGAAAAAAACGACTTCTTTCTCTCCTCCGACTTCCTCTTTACCGAATGCGATTCCGGAAACTATTAAATCTCGTTTTCGACTAAATTCCAAACTATGCGAACTAGCTGGATTTATGAGGTATTACAGATATATCCATGCATGCATTAACTCTGTTATTGGGTGTAACTTGCGAGCACGGTAGTTGTGCTCACCCTTGCTTCATGCAAATAAATTTGAGAGGAGAAGGACTTGGATCTCGACGACTAAGTGCTACCCGATCGATTGCACGTGGCGAGATCAAGCTGGACTCCACTACTTCTTCGTCTTCCGCTGTGTTTTGTTTAATGTTGGCTTGTAAGCCTTTCTTGTAATCAACTCTATTTATTAATAAAGTTGTGCGATTTATGGATGTTACCATATCTGTTTACTGTGTGAACTAGCTACTGATCATGGGACTAGTTCAGAAATGCACAGAGGATTCTGGGGTGTTACTCCCGGGTCCGACAAGGACGCATCCCCAGACGATTGCATGTGGCGAATCGTGTGACCTACTTATTTATTCTTTTTCCTTCCGATGTGTCTTTTTAGTTGGCCTTATGCCCAAATGTAATAAACTCTGAATAATAATCAATAAAGGTGTGATATGATTTTGCTATCACTTTTGTTTGATTGTGTACACTAGCTATTCCTGGACCAGTGTAGGAAACACAGAGAATCTGGGATCCTTCGTTCCCGGGTTCGACAAATATTGACTATATGTTGTGGTCTTAGATTGGATAAAACCTTAAAGACTTATTTTTAAAACTAAAAATACTTTGGTCTTTTTGGTGTCCTTTCTCAACCTTTCTCTTTAAAATGATTACTAAATCTTCTCCTTATCAAAATTGTAGATGTCTGAAGTGCCAAAAGCTACCTCCCATGGGATCTTCGTTGGACACTAGGCCGTCGTGCTTTGGAAAATGATGCAACACCTACATTTCGAGCAGAGGCTCACTTATCAATGTTACACCTACATGGTGGAAACCCAGAAACGCTGGAGAGTGGAAGTCATCCTCTACTCCAACTTGCAGCCCAACATGGCCTTCCATATCTTCGATGCCACCATGTAGCGTGACTCCTTCTTTGGGATCCAAAATGTAGCATGCAAAGCTGTCCGCCGACTCCGCCACATCTACGATCATCGCTTCGACGGCACCACCTTCCACTACTGCACGATGCATGTTCCCACCAGACTTGGCAGTACCTTCCGCTGTACTGAGGAGGAAGACCATCATGAGTTGACTCAGTAGGTAGACTTGACTGCTGTGATGGAGCATGCCTACAGCCTCACT
Source organism: Hsuehochloa calcarea (assembly GCA_036346395.1). Lineage (NCBI taxonomy): Eukaryota > Viridiplantae > Streptophyta > Magnoliopsida > Poales > Poaceae > Hsuehochloa > Hsuehochloa calcarea. Next base: position 71,614,683 of record CM070594.1, on the reverse strand, counting down.
TTGATCGAGCTGCGTCATGCGCACGTAGGACTAGAGGCAGTAGAGGAGTAATTGGCCCGCTACAAGGAGAGCGAGGCTAGTTCTAGCACCCCAGACTATACCCAGTGACCCCTTAGATTTTATCTTTAGTTCTTTCATTAGACGCGAATTATGAGCTACCAATACCCTTTGTGGTAACCATACTTGATTAATGAAATAAAATAAAAACTATTTTGGAAAAGTTAATCTTTTTGCCTTGTGTTTTGTTTGGTTCTTAGGTTATTTTAGACTTATTCCCCTTAGTACTCCTTTTTTGTTTCTCTTATAAGTCTTTGGATGATCTAGCAGATGGTGATGACCCGCAAAACTGGTAGCGGCAGTGCTAGTGGTCAGGAAAATGAGAATGTTGATTATCAAGCCAACCCAATCCCACAGCCACCCCCACCCCCGGCAGAAGGACCCGATTGGCGCCAGATGATGTCCAATCAATCTCACTTGATCGACTTGCTTGCCCAGTCCCTAAATAATACACAGAATGCAGCAGCAGTAGCTACTCATGCCCCACCTCCACTTCATCCGAGGGCAAATATGTTAGAATTTATGAGGATGCGCCCTTTGAATTTTTCCAGCAGCACGGAGCCAATGAAGGTGATGATTGGTTCAGGGCAATTGGCAAGAAGCTAGATATTGCCCAGTGTACTGATCGTGAGAGGGTTATGTTTGTCTCTCACCAGCTCAACGGACCAGCATCAGAATGGTGGGACAACTTCACGCGAAGCCAATCGTCAGCTTCGACTTGTGAAATATTCCCAGAGAATGTTGGTCAGCAAGTCCTCATGAACTCCGCCAATTTGGACGATGCATGTTGATTGTGAGTGGTTAGTGCTCCATTGTTGTTGTTGTTGGTGTTGTTATGATTGTTGCTCATATTCTGCATCTGGTTCATCATCGTGTACATTACGTTTGAGCTGCTATGAAAGCTCTGAAGTTCTAGAGATCAATTGGGGGTGCCTGTGGTGGGACTGTCCCTGCTGGTGTCTATTCATTTCCTTCTGATCCATTGGTTCCAGATCCACCGGCGGTGGCGTTGCGAGTCTGAACCATTTGGTGAAACTCCATGAATTAGATAAGGTAGTAAGCACAAGATAAGTTAAGAACTAATCGAGTGGGTAGATTAAACCCAACAAACATAGCTTCAAGAAATCAACTAAAATACTTATATTAATAAGGGTCTTAGAATAGTTGCAACAAATGCCTAAGGGCCTCTGCAGCTCTTACTGCACACAAGAAAACAAACACAAATATAACACACAAACTACCATCTAAAGGGCGTCACTCCTAATCTTAAACTGGCTAAGCCTAAAAACTTTAGCGAACTACTCGATAAGGTATCCTCCACGTCCATGACGGTGCTCCCGCTTGTTGTAGACCTGGAACTGCGCTTGCATCCTTGCGAACTTGTCTTGGTGCCTTGGGACTAGTGCAGTAGGAACAAACGTCCCTGGTGCAGGCATAACTGGCTCCTCTGGCTCTGTTGGTTCCTTGGCTTCTTCTGGGTCTTTTTCTTTCGGGCCCTCGGGTTCTTCTGGCTCTTCCTCGTGCTCATGCTGGCCGTACAGAGCTTCTTCCAAGTACGTGCAACCGCTTCCACACCTTTGCGGCAAGTCATCCCTTCTCATCACCATAAGTCTAGAGACGAGATATCTGCCAAGACGGACGAAAGGTAAAAACCAATTTAGAACAGCGGGGAGAGAAGATTCAACAATAGTTGAGTTGAGAGAGACATAGGAGAAGTTAAGCAGTCCATTAATCTTGCAAGTTAATTTTGCTTTAGAAAATAATTTGGACACTCTAAAAATGGCTTATCTAACTAAGGTCAAGACCTACAGTCAGTATAGCTCTAATACCACCTCTGTCGGGGCCTAAAAATACAATTCTAGACCCTCTATGTATAATATACTAGTCCATGATCATGCTACTGCACACATTATCAACATAGATGAATATCGATCCACATAAGATGAAATAATAGAATAAACTGGTAATTTAAATAACAAATAAGGGTTTTGACCTTATGGTTGAGTTTACATTTATTAAGCCTTGCAGGCTGGTAATAAATAAATAAGCAGCGAAACAAATAAACTTCAAGAATCCCATCAATTCACTACAAGCAACTGACTAGGATCATGACCTAGCGATCAACACCTTCGTAGAACTCTTCCTCAAAGACAGACGAAGACTACTCCATTTCTATTGATTGATTATAGCAAGCATGAATACACAACCGTACTCGCAAGTCATACCACCGAATGTAATTTATAGATGATAGCTTATTCCAAAGGAATGGCTTCTGTGTTTATTTTGCATAAAGCAACATTTGCAATTGAATACAAATAATATATTGAAAAACATGTTTAAAACAAATAAATAGTAGTAGTTTAACAGTTGTTTTCACAAAGACACAAAGTCTAATCAAATTATTTTACATAGCCATATGACTTGGATCACACAACTCTCTTCCCAAATGTTTTATGAAAATCTAACCCTCGTGTGAAATCCTTGAGTATGTCCATGACCGTGGACGCAGCTATTCGAATAGATTGTTTAACACTCTGTAGAGATTGTACACTTTACCCACACGATACAACTAGTGTAGCTAGTATTAATCATAACAAAATCTTTCAAAACTTTATCTCAAGCATTGACACTCGAATATGAATACGAATACGAATACTATTCATTTTTCCCCGGATACGAACACGAATACTATCTGTTTTTTTGGAGCGTTTCTATTTCGACGGAGTCTTGATTCGATACCGAATCTATGGCTGTTGGGTGTTGCCACGACTCGTGTAGACAGTAGACGTATAGTCATGTTACATAAATTTATTTTACTGAGATTTGTCGCAAAAGTTGTAGGATATTCACATTCGACTGAATCAAGTATATATTCGATTCGTATTCGTTACGTATTCGTATTCAAGAATACTAGAAGGCAGCCCGCGCCATTGGCGCGGAGGAGCCCGGAGACAATGTCATCATCAAGAAAGACCACCTTGTTGAGGTTCAGAAAGAGATGGCTAAATAAATAAGAACTATCGTAAAGAACTCGAACATAACAACACGGCATTCATTTTTTATTTAGAGAAAAGCATACAATCTTGCTATAGGTTATGTATGGCCTAACTTGAAGGCAAAAAGCAGTGGCATAAACACTCTAGCAAAGAAGCGGTATTGCATAACCAACATGTGGCAACTATCCAGAAAAGAATAGAAATGCATTTTCTGTCTATATTTTAGTCTCACATAGAAAGAGAATAAAAAATGCATCTTAAAAGTGAGATGGTTGGCGGGATATATATATCCTGGCAGTTTTCAGAATCCATCACTTGAGATAGATCGATGGACCATATCTTTAGTTGATCATGGTGTAAATAACATCTTGAGCGATTTTGCATGCTTGACCCATTATAATGCTATTTTCGTAACCCCTTGGCGCTAAAGAAAGGCGCAACCTGATGAGGAGGATATTTAATTCAAATTAACAACACAATCAAACAGTCACATGAAAGCATATTCAACGCATTGTAGTTGACCTGAGTATGGCCACTCTTCCATTTGATGCTAGATTTTCCCCACCATATATGCATTTGTTCCGTGCAAGAATGCTTTCAGTGCAACATTGTGAGCTCAATTAATCAGCAGGTGTCGTACCTCCAAGGCAACCACTTAAATGCTAACACTCATAAAAACCTCCAAGGCAACCACTTAAATGCTAACACTCATAAAAACCATCCAAAACCTTTGAAATAATAGCACATAAACTGCAGCCACCTGTGGATAAAGGGAGCATGTTCCATTACACCAAAAATTAGAGATATTGTACAGTAACAGATAGAAAGATAAAACTGATAACGTTTCTGATGAAAAGGCACCTCAGCCAAATAAATACGGAGATGGTTAAGCAGGGATATGTACCCCTATGTTCATACATGAAACCTGTGTTTCCTTGTAGATCTGTAGATCTCCGTCATATTAAACATGTACACCCAAAAGTCTGCAAAATGAGTAGAAGCGTAAGGTAAATAAAAAGACTGCACATCTACACTGAAGTACCAAAAAATAGAATAACTACAAAGCAGAATTGCATAACCAACATGTGGCAACCATCCGGAAAAGAATAGAAATGCATTTTTTTGTCTATATGTCATAATATATTTGAAGTGGGGCCTATACTGTTACTTTTTTTAAAAAGGGCATCTAATTGATAATTACTAATTTATCATTATGTGCATCAAGTTATCAGCAACGACCTGATTAATATATGAACGTAGTTTGTTAAGTTTACACAAATGGCATCATTTGCAGTGTGGAATAGCAGTTGTCAAATAGAAAAATACAATGCCATGCAGATATCAGCTGAGAATTCATAGAATTCAGAAGGGAAAGTGAAGAGTGTGTATCAACATATATACATCTCGGCCCTAATAAGAAAGGAAAGAATATTATAGTCAGACCTATGAAATGTATAATAGGCAAGGTAAATTAAGAGTCAAGAAGCGTTTTTTTCGATGAAATGAGAAAACAACTATATTTCAAATTTCTACACCTATGGGGGATAAGTAAAGTCATGATGATGGAAAATATCTATTAAGTTAGACATGAAAAATGGAGAAAAACTGCCTTAGAAGATGCGTAAAGATGCTTAAAATACCTCGGAAATGAATAGTTTACATTACGGCTCTCTCTTCTGGAATCTACGATATCACCCTAGTGATGCCCAAAATTACTTTTATCTTGTCAAATGGATACCGAGGACACTACAAACACCAAGCAGCACGAGCAATTCTAAATGAACAAAAAAAGATGAAACGGTTAACGAAAGCAAGGAGCACAGGGGGAAAAAGTCTTAACTAAGCTTCTTCTTGACAGCTGCCTCCACAATCCAGTCAGCAACGCAATTAAAGTCTATGTCTCGGGGAAGAAGATCAACCTACAAAAGGAGTAGTTTCAACTGACTGGCAACAATAACAATATTCTAAAAGTGACTATGTAAAAAAACACCTTTGTGATCTCCAGTACAATCGCCACATTCGACATTTTAGTTATCAGCAAAAGCAGACCGAACAAATATACAAACATGTTCTGTGAACTGGGACAACTACAAGCAAAATAAGAACAATTCGTTTGATAATAGGAATCTTTTTTTAAGTGTCCCGATACCATTCGAAGTTACAAAGTCTGCAACCAGCAGTAGAATTCATGTCTAATAAGCATATCAAATGGGTTGATACAAAAAAAATGACTATCAACTATGACTGCGTTGCACATCAAATTCATTAATATCTATCAAAATATCGAAGGATCCCCAATAACAACCTCGGAACATCATACGCATACAAAAAGCGCAAGCTACTGACAACTATGAAAACAGAATGACTTTCACAGATGGTATTATTTTCGTAAAAATTAAAGGTGTGCAATACATAAATTATAAACCGAGAGAAGCACGGATGGTATTCTTCTCCTAAAAATTATAGGTGTGCAATACATACTTGCGAGAATGCGAGATAATCAATCTGCATGAAGCACAAAAACTAACTGATTTACTAAGGAAATTCAGTAACCTTCTTGACATAAGTACCGTGCTACCTTCTTGACCCCTTCATGTATCCAATAGGACAGGCTGGTTCAATGACATAGTTTAGTGTGTTCTCAAGTTAATAAAATAAATAACAAAACAAAAATAAGATTATCTCACATTGTTGAAAAGCGTAGGACTTGACATAAGTAGCGTGCTACCTTAGAGTTTAAGCAATTATCGTAGAAGGAATGAATAAACAATAAATCACAATACAAAAAAATATTTGTACGCAATCCAATTAGTAGAATACATGTTCTTATGATCAAAGGAATGTAACACAAGAAAATCTATCTAACGTCACAGGATACGAAAAATGATAAAACACTAAAATAGAAGAGGCAAGATTATACATAATCTGAAAACACACTTCACTTTTAAGGAAGGTCCTCTGCACCTGCTCACTATCCTTGTATTGCAAGATTGCATGTAGCTAGGCACATGGCTCTTGTCGATGTATTCTAGTAAAATAAAAGAAACAACATTCCTGTTGCAATCAGTGTAATGTAGCCATGAGTGATCGATATCATGAAACTAAAAGCAACAATACAACGAAATCACACGGATCCAGCTCCGATGTTAAGAACATGAGAAATTGTTCTAGACTTGTAGGCTAGGGAACCGACATAAGTAGCATAAGCTGGAAAATGGTCAATTAGTGTAAACAGATCCCAATTTGAGTAAAGCAAGCTTACCAAGGTGGATGGCAGTATTCTACCCTCTATAGAAACATCAATTTCATCTGTATGAATTCTAAAACAGGTCTAGTCAATTCAAAATCAAATGGGCATTTACTGTCTCCTAAGTTTTGTAATCTGCTAATCATCCACAAGTTCATCCCCAATCTGGTTCCTCTAGCATCTAGGGGCTACACACTACATATATCAACAACCAGATTCACCAAAAAACTTGTAAACTGGATTGAATTTGAGTAAAGCAAGCTTACCAAGGTGGATGGCAGTATTCTACCCTCTATAGAAACATCAATTTCATCTGTATGAATTCTAAAACACGGGTCTAGTCAATTCAAAATCAAATGGGCATTTACTGTCTCCTAAGTTTTGTAATCTGCTAATCATCCACAAGTTCATCCCCAATCTGGTTCCTCTAGCATCTAGGGCTACACTACATATATCAACAACAGATTCACCAAAAACTTGTAAACTGGATTGAAATTGCATCTCGAAATTCTTACGAAAGAGTGGCGCTTATCGATGGCGATGAGTCCGTAGGCTGTGGCGGTGGCGTCCCAAGGCGCTTTCGCTCGACGGCGACTACGACGTACTCCACGCTGACAGATTCGGTCGCCGAGGAGCGGCGATGGCGAAGCGGCGAGAGAAGCGATGACCGGCGTCGTGACGCTCGACAATGACACTCGGCTCGAGCTTCGCTCCTCCTCAGCCAGAATCGCGGAGGAGAGAGAGGAGGGAGGAGGAGGAGGAGGAGGAGCGTGGTGGGGTAGAGTCGGCCGAACATGCGGCGACGGCGTGGGGAAGAGGACGCGAGAGGAGGAATGGTAGCACTGTGAGGAGGCGTAGGGGTGACATTGGTGGTGGCGGGGAGGAGGAGATGGTGAGAGGAGGCTAGGGGCGGCGAAGCATGGCGACCAGAGAGACGACGCTTGAGCATGGCGGCCGGAAGCATGAGAGAGAGGAGGCCAAGAGGGTGGCGCGGCGGTTGCGGTGGGTAGGAGAAGGCGTTGGGAGGAGAAGACCGAGGGGGGCGGGAGGAGGAAGAGGGAGGCGCGGAAGTGGCGGGGAGGGAGGCCGGGAGGCGGGGGTAGGAAGAGGGACAGGCCGTACAAGCGCTGCGGGAGAGGGAGAGGGAGAGGAGGGATAGGAATCGGAGGGGAAAGCAGGGAGGAGACGGAAGGAGCGAGATGGAGATGGCGATTAGCTTTCGAGGCGGCAGCGGCGCACGGCGCCTTTCCTTCGCACGACGCGCACCGAAGCGAGATCGGGCGGAGCGAGCTTTGAAGCGAGGAGAGGCGGAAGGAGCGAGATGGAGATGGCGATTAGCTTTGAGCGCGGCGCGCACAGCGCCTTTCCTTCGTGACGATGCGCACCGGCGAGATCGGCGGGCGCGAAACGAAGCCGCAGCGATCGGACGACCCATTTTTTCTGGACGACGTGGCTACGGCCGGAGGGGGTCCTTTCTTCCCTCCTTTAACTATGGGAATTCGAATTCGAATTCGTATTCATTCCTATTCAATTAGTATTTGATCCGTTCCTATTCCTACTTGTAGACATATGGGCAAACTCCACCTCAACCATCCGATCTGAAATAGGCCGCCGTGGTGAAGGCGGGCGCTCCTACCTCCCCACTTACGCAACTTTGCGTTTTGCCCCCCGCGCCATTGTCGAACCTTTTGGGAAAACCCCTGCAGGGTTGTCTTCCCCAGCCCAACTCCCACCCCCCTTGAATCCCCTCCCCAATTGAATGCACCGTCCACCAGCGCCTACAGCTCCAATGGCGCATGTGCACCTGTCCCTCCCAAACCCAAAGTCAACTCCCTTTGCCGCCACATCTCCACCGACAGCATCGCCCCCGACACCCATCCTAGGCATGAGGTGGTCAGGGTTTGTGTTGGTGGCAACCATGTACATGGTGGGCATGGCGGCGGCGACCATGTACGAGGCAGGCTCGGCGGCGACCACCTAGAGCTGCAATCGAGCCAGCTATTGGAAGGCACAAGAAGAACCATTTGTTGGTTGAAAACTTGCATCTGTTTTGTACAGTTTTGTACAAGGATGAATGTGAAATGTGAACACATGAATAGTATCATGCATTGATGATTGTGAAAATTGTAATGGAACAAACATGAGAATTGCTTGATGTTCCTAGTACCTGTTGAGAATTGTTTGATGTGAATAGCAGTTTGTGCAGGCGCTGCTGGTTATGCTTGATGAAGCAAGAATGTTAGCTACTACTCTTCAGGGCTTTTTCATGCTGTTGCCGCTTCTACTGCAAGCATGCTGCTAGCTGTTGCCGCTGCATGTATCACAGTATCAGGTAGCAGCAGCAACCATAAGCATGTATCAATGATTCATTAAACTTAACAGGAAACAAAATATATACTCAAGTATTGTTATTTGCAGACTCTTTGGTATGTAATTTTCTTTTATGAATTAACTTGGTGTATGTGAGAACCATTAAATCAGATCTCTATGTCATGTTTTATTAACTACTGAAACTGTTCCATTCTTTTATGCATGAATTTCTTGCTGTCCAGTCAACCTTGCACCCGGAGCACACAAATTCTAAACCTGGCCGTAGCACACATTCATTCACTCGTATTGTTGCCCATCTCCATGCTACTTGGTTATCCATTTTTTAAATGCATGCCATTTTCCACTACTGAATATCAACTAGATTATTCTGAGCACTTGAGCAATAGGTTCAGCAACAAGGTATCCATTAGATAATTTCTCGCAAACAAGAAACATTTTTGAATTTCATTTCCCACAATTTCTGAATCAACATTACCAATTACCTAGAGGCATTCATATGTCAATTTCTCACATATTCTTCTCTAAATTTTATTCTACAACACAACCACGGCACACAAACTGCAAATGTGCCTGCTTACACATTCAGTTCTATTCACAAATGCTTAGCACAGAGAAAAAAAACATCATCTGGAAAGAAGTAACATAACCAAGCTTTGTAAATGAAAATTCTTAACTACAAAATTGAGGGTACATCCATACAACCAATATTACAACTTGCTACATCCATACATTTTTCTTTTGCCAATCCCCCACACTAAATTACGACGAGCCACTGCAGATAAAGGAGCAGGACGCCTGATGCGCTAGAGGATGCCGGCGGAGTCGCAGAGCAGCACCTGGAGAAGAGGCCGAGGGAGCAGGTGGCAGCCACCCAGATCCCTAACCCTAGCTGTGATTATGGTGTTTTGGCATTGGTTTGGGGAGGAGCGGTTGGGGCCAACGAGGCGACGGCAAGGGAAGGGGAGGTTGAGCCATGGCGCAGCGCAAGGAGGACGGAGAGGGAGGGGGAGGCGGTGATGGAGGACGGCAAACCCCTAACCCTAGCTTCGAATGAGAATCCATGGGCACGGCGTCGCTCGAATAGGGATGGATGGTGTCCGCATCGGGACGAGGAAGGTGAGGCGCTGGAGGGGGGCTCGCAAAAGTCATGTGGTTCGTGTGGGTGGTAAATGCAAAACGGCGTAAGTGTGATGGGGGACTACCCGCCTCCATCCAGCCCGCCCATTTTGGATCCAATGATTGAGAATGAGTTTGTTTGTAGGTTCACCAACTAGACCTTGTTCATCGATACGTTGCCTCAAATAAGACGAAACTAAGATGCTCCTATAAAAATAAGTTTGTCTTAGCTACTAAAACAACTCTTATGGCTTTTACAGGTCATTTTATGTTGTATATTTAGTAGAATAAAATTGTCGAGTACGGTATGATTTAAAGGGGGGAAGTTATGTATTTTTTGTTCAATGGAAAGTTCGATACGACTTATGTCCGACCCATACAGGACCCATTTGAAATTGTGAATTCGTAGCTGTCCTGTCACTTGAAAGAAAATGATAGTCAAAGTCAAGCTGATAGTACTACTATAACTATTATCATTATGTTAGTATAGTCAAAATGCTCTAACTATTGGATCTGGCATTCCGACTTTGGGCCTGGTAAGCTCGTACAGCACTAACATGTGTGTTAGAGTATCAGTCGTACAAGGGGATGCCCCGCCTACTGAAAAAACATCGATCGTCCTCTCAGTGTTCACTCCTACGACCTACGACCACATGTTCTTCAATGCTAACAGCATAACATCTGCTGGTACAAATGGTCAAGTCAAACTCATAGTGGCAATCTCCAGAAAAGCCCAAGTAGGAGTACTTCCTACTAATTCCATTATTACACCATATTTATGTCTTTTCCGAGGAAACACGAATACCTTTTACAATGCATGCTGCTATACATATGCTGCAGTACTCGGTTGAACCTGCGCCATAGCTAATTTTTATCCAACAGTCAGTGGTGCAACCGCTAAAATTGCAGTCACACTACTGACCGCACCAAATCATAGTATAAGTATGGACAAACAACACTCTGCTTAGTATACTACGACGAAACTCCAATCATGTACCACCGAATTTTAGCATCCACGTACCGTCCATTTGAGGTCCGGCCGGACCGATCCATGGTTCGACTACCAGCACATGGGCCCAGGCCGTGTCAAATACGACCGCAATAGGTGCGAAATCTGCTACCTAGTTAGGGAGTGTTTGTGACGACTTCGGCTTTTCACCTGAAAAAGTCGGAAGCGGTCCTAAACGGAGGGCTTTTCCAACTGACTTTTTTGAAAGCCGGAAGTTGCGTTATACGTGAAAAAGCCGGAAGCCGCCGCGGTGCAGCATCCCGCGGCTTCCCATCACTCCGTTCCAAATTTACCCTCAAGTTGTGAGTTATTTACTGTTTTGCCACTAAACAAAAACCCTGATCCCCAGCCTCCCACAAACCCTGATCCTCCTCCTCCCATGCCTCCTCCTTCCTCCTCTCCCCCGCGTCGTCGACCCGGCTTGCCCCGTCCTCCCCCCCCCCCCCCCCGCACGGTGCACTCCCCTTCTCCTCCTCCCCCGAGCGGCGCGGCCCCGCTCCCCTTCTCCTCCACCATGCGTGCGGCGCCCTCCCGTTCTCCGCCTCCCCTGAGCGCAGTCGAACCCGGGAGCGGAGGATCCCAGATTCTCGGTGTTTCATACAGTAGTCTAGGAACAGCTAGTATACACAGTCAAACAAAAGATGGTAGCATAACCATAACACGTCATTCATTGCTAATAATTAAAGTTTGTTACAAAGGGGCATAAAGCCAACCAGCAAAATACAGCGGAAGCAAAAGCAGTAACAAAGGCCACACGATTCGCCACAGATAATCGTCTGGGGGCGCAGCCTAGTCGTCCAAGTTCTCATTATCCACGTAGTACTCTTCTCTTGCTCAACAATGTATTAAGTAAGGTGAGCACAAACAACTGGTGCTTGCAAGTTACACCCAATTAACAGAGTTATAATGCATGCATGGATATATCAACAGAAGACTTATAGAGTTGATTTTGCATAAACAATGCTTCTTTCCGAATACTTGTACTAAGTTCCAAAGCAGTCTATTCCATAGCTAAAATTTATTTTCTAGAACTCAAGTTTTATAATCAGATAACATTTATCAACGAGTGGTAAAGGATACCCTCCTATCACAAGGCTAACCGCCAATTTCCCGACTGGATAAGGAATCCAAAACCATTTGATAAAATCTTTTGAAAGCAAAATCAAAAATCTAACTTTGCTTTAGCTTTGCTAAGCATGTCCATGACCGTGGACATGACTATTTCGAATAGTTTTACGCTCTGTAGAAGTTGTATAGCTTTACCCACACAACACAACTTCTCTCATTTGTTTGGCATCCATCGATACCACTTTTCACTACCTTAGGTAAGCAGTCTAGAGCATGTATCAAGGCCTTTAAAATGCATCATTCCACTATAGTCCTGCCTTGCTAAGGTTTCGCTTCCTTTGGATAGAAACCCGGTGGACTTAAGCCTCCTCTTGAACTATGTGGGAATACATAAAAGTAGGTCATAAAGACACCCACGCAACCAGATGGTACAACTAGGGGTGAAAACGGATCGGATACGGACGGATAATGGCTCTGTCATATTTGTTTTCATATTTTTTTCGGATTCAAATACAAATACGAATACTCCGGATACGAATACGAATACAGAGCGAATACGAATTGAAACGAATACAGACGCATATATTTTTCGGAACATGAAAACCCCTTAAATTGTATGTCCGAAATTAACGAAAACATATAACTAGTTTATTTGATGCAAACATTCATGAATTGTTCATATTTTCAACAATCACACATAACATTGGCACTAGCAAGTTGCATTAACTAGTTCATCATAAACATAACACTTAGTTTACCATATTTAGTTCATAAGTCATAACTCACAAAGTCACAAATTATCACACATTCACACTTAGTTCATCGCATACATAAAACTTAGTTCACACTAACATTGATCAGGCTAGATGGTTAATCTATACACAAATGATTGTAACACCCCAAAGTATGTTACCAAAAATAAAATTAATAAAGTTATTATTTTATTGGATTTTTGATATTTAAAAGAGTTTTCTTGGCTAAAAAGAAAAATAAATAAAATAAAGTTAAATATTTAATTTCCTAGTTTTCAATGCCAAAAATAAATTTTATTGATATTTTGAGATTTTATTGGATTTAAAGTGAAAATGAAAAAAATTCTTGAATTTTCTGGATTTTAAAAAAGGTTTTTCCTATTTTTTAGGAATTAAAAATAATTTATGTGCAAAAATAGAAACCAATTTTAACTTGGAATTAATTTTATTAAGTTCAAAATAATTCAAGGAATTTTTTGATTTTTTCTAGAATTTTTAAACTCTATTTTCTATTTTCTAAAAGGCTATTTGATTTGTTGCATTTTCTGAAGTTCAAAAATCAATTAAAATCTTATTTATCTTTGGGCTGAAATACTCTTCTTTTGGGCCGAAATACGGATACCCGAACTTGGTTTTATCCGGATAATTCGTATCCGCCGGATAGCATGCATACCGTATTCGTTTTCGTTTCCGACAAAAAAATCCAAATTCATTTCCGATCCGAAAATTATCCAAGAAAAATCCGATCCGAGACAATCTGAATCCGTTTCGGTCCGGATCAGTCGGAAACTATCCGATCTGTTTTCATCCCTAGGTACAACCACGGTGAGATGATACAAATTATTTAGCTAGGTCCTATCCACACATGATATGTGGTAGTACGATGAGGCTTAGCAAGATGCGGCTTGAAGATCGGTCCTTAACTGACTTGGACGACTTTCAATAAAACTCTAGGCCTCGATCATAGAAATGAATCGATCCCGTGCATAAACATGCACCTATCCAAACATCCATTTCGCCCAAGTTCAAACCAATTTTCATTTTATTTTCCAAGTTAAATCATTTTTCCAAAATTTCTATGGTAAAAATAATACCATGGCATCAAGTTAAATCATAGTTGAATATTTGGCTAAAATTCCCTAATTTAAACAATTTTGGTCTAAATTTGTCTAGTCATAAACTCGAATAACTCGAATCGGAGCTCGAATGAAGGAGACCGGGCTCTTGGAAGTAAGGAAAACACGTTGTCGGAAGGAGGTTCGACTACACGTGGTCGGAAGGAGGTTTCGACTACTTGGTCGAAAGGAGGTTTCGACTACACGTGGTTGGAAGGAGGTTCGACTAGACATGGTCGGAAGTAGTTTTGACTTCAGGTAGTCGGAAGAAAGTTTTGACTACACGTGGTCGGAAGGAAGTTTCGACTACCTGGTCGGAATGAGGTTTCGACTGCAAGTGGTCTGAAGGAGGTTCGACTACAAGTGGTCGAAAGTAGGTTCGACTACCTGGTTGGAAGGAGATTTCGATTACGCGTGGTTGGAAAGAGGTTTCGACTACACGTGGTCGGAAGTATGTTCGACTACATGTGGTAGGAAGGAGGTTTCGACTACCCGGCAGCGGCGGCAGGCACACGGGGTGAGGGAAGAGAAGCACCACGTAGAAGGTGGAGTCGCGAGACGAAGCCGCAGATAGTGGCGGGGCTTTACCACAGGCGACGCAATCACAAGTGGCGAGAGCTTCAGACAAAGCACTTGGAGCTCGAAAATTTGGCCAACGAAGGCGAGAGAGAGAGAGAGGGAGAAATGGGAGGAAAAGAGAAAGGAGGGTGGAGGGTTCCCAGTGCTCCTATTTATAGAGTCCGAGGAGGAGAAAGGGAGGGGTTTGACGGCCTGCACGAGTGAGTTCTATCCGGCTCAAGGCATGGTGCGACCGGCGGGATTTGCAGAGGGAGAAGAACCGGTGCGCGTGAGGAGACGAGGCGACGAGGCACTAGCGCAGCACCATGGGGCATTTAATGTGCACGGAAGAATAGGGAGGAAATGCGCGGATGCGGCTCGGGACAGGGCGGAGCAGAGGACCAGGTGAGGCCCGCCTGTCCGCGAGGGCGAGGCGGAGAAGCGCGGACGAAGCGGGCTGGGAAGTCAGGTCGCGGGGAGGAATAGGAACGGGCCACGACGGAAATCGGCTCGAAGCATTTCTGGAATTTTGAATATTTTCGAATTACAGAAATTGAAATAACTCATTTAGGTTTTTAGAAAATAGTAAATAAAGTCAAAAAAATTTAGATAAATACACAGAAAATCCTTGAATCATTTTGAACTCAATAAAATTATTTTCAACCCAATATTGGTAATTTATTTTTCAAATAAAATTATTTGGCTTTAAAATAATTAGGGAAAAACTTTTAAAAAATATAAACAATCTAGAAAAATAATTAAAATTTATTTTTAACTAGAAATAAAATTTTGGGCTGTATCGAGGGCCCGTAGCTACTGCTTTCCCTCTCCGCCTTGCCGCCATGGTTAGATCTGGCTGTATCGAGGGCCCGTAGCTCCGTAGCACTTCACCAGGTCTCCTTCCTCTTGCCCGACTAGACCTTTGGCCACTTTCGTCTCCATCTCCCACTCGAGAAACCCTAACCATATAGCAGGAGGCCATGAGGGGGTTTGTATGGTTTGAGTTGCTAAACTGGCTTTGCATTTCATGACTTTTGTTGTTTGTATTTGTATGTCGATGTTTGAGTGATCTAGATGCTATATGCGGTTCCAAATCGTGTGTTGTTTTGTTTCTCCTTCGATTTGATCGTGGATTCAACGTTTAATTCCAGAAGTTAATATGTAAACTGAATTGTTGTCTTCGATCCCTAGTGCTCTTCTCGGATGGCAAGTGGTACATTCAAGGATGGTGAATTGCGACTTAACCAAAGAGGCTTGAGGCTTATCTCCGAGGAAAATGGAGATGAAGATGTGAGTTTGTGGTTCACTAATGACTACTTTTGTTGTTTGTTGATCTGTTCAATTGTGTTCTTGCTGTCTTGTACTTCGTATGCTGGCATGTAGGTTTTGTATATAAGCACAAGTACCTATTCAATCGCAAACCTTATCTAACATTTTCTTGATCCCCCTTGATTGATTGAATGCAATAGACCATTTGAATGCATGGAATCTGTACCCTCACACATTCTTGTTGATTTATGGACTGCAATGGTGCAGAAGAAACCTTGTGTTTAAACCTTGCTGATTTGAAATACTAATGAGTTCACATGGTGTAATGAGTTTGCCAGTAAACTATAATGAGATGAACAAATGGGAATTAATTTGCAATTTTCATCATGTATCAATCTCCGATTATAGTTTTTAAGAATAGGTAATGTTCCATTGTTGTATGCAGCACAAGTAGTTTCAGAATCTTCATTAAATGTCGTTCATTACCGTCAATTGCGTTAATTGTCGTTAAACGACATCAAACAAGTTATTATTTGCCCCTGAGTATTTCAGATATTTCTCATCTCAGAAGTTGCAACCAGCCAACTAGAAGCCGGATAGCCAAACACTAAAAGGTTTCAATTTAATCGTTCAGCCCTGTAATCCAATCAAAAACTACTTTTCAAAAAAATCATAACCGTATCAAATAGACCCTTAATTGCAGCCAGACAAGGCATCGAGCTGCTGCTTAGTTATGCCCGAACGTTTGTCTAGATCCAACGACTTTCATTTGCAACGCATCGATCGCACTCTCCGGTGTCGGGGTTGGCCCGAACCGAACATGACCGTATCAACGTCGCCGGAAGGGGGGGTCCATCGGGCAAAGGAACAACAAAGGCCGCGCGGACAGGGAAAGGAGCAGCGACGTTCGCTGTTCGATTCGGTCCTGGCAGTGCCATCTGCCAGGACATCCCCATCCGATAGTGAGGCGGCGCCGCGCGGCTAGCCATCCCTGCGCCGTTTAATAAAGCCCGCGCGACGAGCGGCCGTGTGGTTTGCGGTTGGCAATGTATGCGTCCGGTTCGTTGGCCACCTTGGGATGAGCGTAGCAACATTCGGAGCTTCTACTTGACTACTTCTAGGTAAGCCAGCATGGAGTGCTGGCGGCAGTCAGGACTCAGGAAGGCAAGCGGGGCCAAGGCAAAGTGATTCAGCCTTCAGGACCAGTAGAGGAGCACTCTTCTCTTCTGACACCCATAGATCTACGTTATGTAGTACTACTAGTCTACTACTCAAGTGTGTTGAACAGATTTTGACCTCGGTTACCGCATACAACGTGTCCTGATGGTCGATTTATTGTACTCGTGGCACGCAGCTGACCTGCACTGCCTTGTTCAGAGTCTGCCCGTTCGCTTGTTTTTGGGCACACGGACACGGTCAAATGAAATTTCAGCTAGTTAGGTATGGAGGAACTATGGTTAAAATCCACGGTCAAATCCTTGTATGGCTCTTAAACTCACTCCTGTACAACGTGCTGACCAGTTCTACACTTCTACTTATTCTGGTTGCTTTCCCTCAATTCGAAGTAGCCGTAGACGTAATCAATATATCGCCCTTGAGCTATGCGTGTATCTGACAAGGTGTATCGGTGTAAGGAGCCTTGCACTGGGACTGTTACGAACCCATGATCCCATACGTTTTATTCGAATGATCAGTCTGTAGAACTAAGATGGTCACAGGTTGTACATGACAATCTAGTATCGCTGAGAGCAAAACAACACACCACTAATCTGCACCCCCAACATTTCACAATTGGCCAATATGGATCTTGAACAATGTAATAGAGTTGTAATCCTTTTTTAAGAATTCCATGGAAATCAAATTTTAAGTACAACATATTTCTATGTGAAAGAAATTACAGACGAAAGCTGCTTAAAACCCCCTAATTAACTTGCTGTGTATCATCCTACGTCCTTTCATTCCTCTCCACGTGTTAAGGAAGGGTACCCGTTTCTGCAGCCATCTGCAACCATGGGGCCTCCAAACAAATAAACAAATGTGTCTAAGCCTATCCTAGGTACAACAAGTCAACAACACCAGTAAATTACAAAAACAACCTACAATTAACAATTCCATCGTGTCATGTCTTTCGCCATTTCAACCGTTCTTCGGTCAGTACAGCGAGTGCTGGAAGAACATGTCCTCTCTGGGCTCCTCCTTGGTTCTCGAGGCGTGCATCGCGTCGTTCTGCCTCTGCTGGTGCTGGTGCTGGCTCATGTACGACCCCATCTGGTTGTCGAACCCAGAGAAGCCGAAGCTGCTCCCCGCGGCCTGCACCGGCGCGCCGCTGAGGCCGAACGACGAGCCCTGGGTGCCGAATCCGTCTGGTCTCAGGGTGTACTGTGTCCCGGCGGCGCCGACGTGGACGCCGCCGACGGTCTGATAGGCCATGGCCTGCTGGCTTGACAGGTAATGGAGGCTGCTGCTCCCGGCATTGTCCGCCGGCGGCGCGGGACGGTAGAGCGCGGCGCTCCCCCGCGCGGCGGGCACGTCGTGGTTGTGCTTGCCCTCGTACGTGGTGATCACGGCGCGCAGGTCGTGGGACGCGCGCTCCACGTGCTTCCTCACGGGGCAACCGGCCGTGGTGCACTTGTAGTAGCTCCTGTAGCCACAAGACACCATGCGCGATAAGTATAAGCTCACACATGCACGATCACACCAATGGAAGAAGCTTAATTTACACCAGAGAGGGAGAGAGAGGGAGAAAATTGCATCTTTGGTTCTTACCTTGGGTTCGGGTTGCCCTTCACCACCTTCTGCCCGTACTTTCTCCACCGGTAACCGTCGTCGAGGATATCGATGTCGCTCATGGTTTGGACGATGACCCTCGGCTCCCGCACCGTGCGGTTGCCGGCCATGGAGATCCCCTCGCCGTCACCGTCTTTCCTCCTGAAAATTAGACCAATAGCAATTCAATTTCCCCTGTTCCAAGAATGCAACTCAGACAGCTTGGCGCGAAAAGTTTGTAACGCGGCACTCACCATCTCTTGGAATCCGGTTCATCGTCGTCGAACCCGTCGCCGCCGACGTTACCAGCCTGCGACGAGCTTACGCCGATCTCGTCTTCCCCGTACGACGCCGACGAGTTCTCGGGCGTCGCGACGGGCGTGCCCGAGATCCCTCCAAAGGAATGCTCGGACGCGTCGCCGCTGCTCTGCAGTACCTGGGCCGCCACCGAGCCAGCGCCGGAGCCCCTGCGAGTGTTCTGTGGCTTGGCGTGGTTGTGCGTGCCCTTGTACACGATCTCGGTGATCTGGCCGTCCAGCGACCTCTCCACCTTCTTCTTGGTGGGGCAGTTGGGGAAGGTGCACTTGTAGTAGCTGCGCGGGTTCTCGCTCCCCTTCACCTGCTTCTGCCCGTACTTGCGCCAGTTGTACCCGTCGTCCGACGACCTCCTCTGCGAGTGCGGCTGGCTGTACCCACCGCTCGCCGCCACGTGCGGCGCAATCTCCGACGAGGTCGCCTGGAACGGTGCCGTGCCGAAGCCCGCCGGGTTGGCACCCGCGTCCATGCCTGCAGGTTGCTGGTAGCCCCATGGCTGCTGCTGTTGCTGCTGACCTCTGTACGCCTCCTCGCCCTGAAGTGTCGCAAAGGATATTAGAGATTGTTGTAGTATATTGTTTGGTTTTTGACTGTTACAAACAGAGAAGGCTAGCTACGAGATCGTGACATGACACGACGAAAGTCGACAGGTGCTCTATTTGTGTACTAGTATATTCTTTTGGACAAAGTCAGCAAAGAACCCCTCGAAAAGATAACACTACAGATGGGTGCTGATCTCACCAGTGGGCCCGGTGGGATCGGCGGCTGGAAGGTCGTCGTCCGCGCGGCCTCCTCGTTGTTCACCGGCACCGTCTGGAACGAGAAGTCGGAGTACGGCTGCCTCGGCTCGTCCTTACCGCCTTGCCCGGTGCTCGGCGCCGCCACCTCCGGCCTCCAGTTGAACTGTTGCGACCCGAATGCGCCCGTCGTGGGTGACGGGAAGATCTGAAACGGGCAAAACGTGCACGCGAGTTAGCGTTGAACATTTGAACTGAACCACGTGTGACGTGTATGTACGTGCTACTTGATCTCTCGAACGTGCTGCAAGCCTAAGTATAACGGGAAAAGTCAAGGCCGCACGGCTGCGTGACTGTGCTCCCTACAAAAATGACAAGGCAATGACATGGTGTCAATGGAGTTTGTTCGTGTGCTTCCTTACACTGGAGGTCAGGAGCACCGGCGACTCGAGGAAGTCTGCCGGGTTCAGGCCGGTCGGCATGTTGAAGTAGGACGACGGCGACACCAGCGGTGGCGAGAGTGGCAGGGAAGGCGGGGTCATGGCCTTGTACCTGGACACCCCGCCGGCCGCACCGCCGGCTGCGGAGCCCCCCAGGAGGTCCGTGAGGCTCGTACTCGCTAACGAAAACGAGCCCGGCCTCGAATTGGCCGACGTCTCGATGCTCCCGGACGACGAAGTAGTCATCGGGAAAAAAATCAAAACCGCGGCGTGACGACCAGTCCGTGTGGTGTGCTTGTGTCCGGCGTGTACGTTCGGGTTTGCACGAGGAGGGAGGGAAGGAGGGAGACGATGGGAGGAGGCGGTGGATGGAGGGAGAGGAGATCGTTTGGATTGCTTGGACGGACTGGGGAAGGCTGGCTATATAGAGGTTTGAAACTTTGACCGTTGACCAGTCAAAGCTCGTGGGGTTTGACTGGCGGCGCATGGGCGAGCGAGCGCGCGCGACTTGCTGACGAGATATACCCACCACTAGGCGACGAGCTATATCGCTGCGTGGCGATGGCGTGGCCGGCGTTGTGTCACGCGGGTGCGCAGGCGGGTATGATTTTCGGTGAACGGACGGGTTGGTGGTCATGGATCGTTTCTTTGACCTGCTCAAAACTTCAAAGGGAATATGTGTATAACCTGGTTGTATGCGTCGTCAGGCTGAACTTAGTTGGCTAAGTGGATGCAACAGTGAGCTGCTTGGGTGACTGTTTCTATTGAGCCATGCTATGCTGAGATATTGTTTGGTTGTCTACTCACCTTTTATAATGGGTGGTAAGAATACCTATGTTTGAGTTGAACAAAGAGAGGAAGAGGAAGGAGAATGCCAGGTAGGGTCCAGTAGTCATGGGACAAAGAGAGAAAGAATAGATGAAGAAAACAGGGGAAGTTGGCGGTGGCTCGGGTGGCCGGCGGCGCTACGACAGCCAAAATGGAACGATAGCGGCACAGGGATCCTCTAGGTGGCGGTAGCACGACCGGAGCGGCACCGAGGTGGCGGCGGTACAGACGCTTCGACCAAGCGGTGTCAGCGGTCAGCTCGACGGCGCTCTAAGGGAAGTAGGGCAAGCATAGGCACGATGGCAGCACGGGGTCCCGCGGGTCCTTCGGGGAAGTCGGTGGGTGAACGACGAGGTAGGGCGACGATGCTGACGTCGGAGAAGAAGGTGGCGATGGCGGGACTCCATGGTGGTGCATTGACCGAATTGAGAGAGGAACTAGTAGATAAATGTTGGGAATACGTGATGACGCGGTCTACTTGACTCGTAACTCACCGGAGAAGGAGATCAAGCGAGGATGGTGTGACAGCCGGAATGGAAGATGACAAAATCCGATGATGTGATGTGGAAATCAAATAATTGATTTAGGGGAATGACTGAAGGAAGTATAGAACACGATATGATGCACTCAAAAGTGCAAGAAATAGTTCGTAGCGACGTAACGGCTAGACAGGGGGTGCGACCGGCGGCGGGGAAGAAACTCTTTGCGGCGGCGATGGTGCTCCGGGCGACGCGGGGCGAGGGCGCCTGGGCATGACGCGGGCTGAGTGGCTCGGCATGCACGACACTGTGCAAGAGGGCACGGTGCGGCGCAAGCGGGCACAACGCAAGAGGTGAGCAGAATCCACACACTTGGCCAGCAACTGCATAAGTTGATCCTGGCTGAGGAGGGAAGCTCGAATCGAGCGTTTCCCTTGGGCCAAGCCCGAGAGGGAATCTTGCATGAACTAAGCTAGGCCCACCCACCTGATCAGGCAACCAAAAACCCCGAAACTTGCATCTATTCATACGAGTCAACCCCATATAGACAACCAAACACATATAGGGTTTGGGTTAAATAAACCAGTTTAGTTTTAAACTTGTGTTGGGGTTAAAAAAATGATTGAAGCTGCAGGACAGGACATAAGATTTGCTGAAATATAATTTGGATTTAATTAATTGGAGATGTGTTCTTAATTTCTTACACATGGTACTGGTTAATTTGCTTTGCAGAGTTGTGCATTTTCATTTCTTTTCTGGTCATAGTTTTTAAAGAGGGTATGGGTTAGGTGCACACACTCAATTCACACCACCGTACACGTGCGCACACGCGTGCGCTTCCCCTTACACACGCTGAGAATTTTGCAGAGGCACCGATGCCTCACGGAGTGCGGGCACGCGGTTCTCATTGAACGTGCACATATGTATACCCTATTCTTAATTATTCGATAAGGCACGAGAATTTAGGATCGAACCCTAACGGTCAGGGAGTATGCACCACATCCCCTGCCATCAGAGCTACCCCTCGGCCTTCCATGCCGTATTATTCATTGTAATGGATCACCGGACTGTAAAGTTGCACCCGTTAGTCATGGATACACGTAGTTTTGGTATAATCAAACTTTCGAAACTTTAATCATCGATATTTTTTTAATTATTTTGATTTGATACATAAAAATTATATGTGTAAATTTGTTTCAAAAAATATTTTTATAATATTATGATTTTATTTTATTTTATAAATATATTATAATAAAAATTAGTGACCAAAGTTACATTTTAGGAACCGTATCAATATACAAAACAACATGTATTTTATGGCTAGAGGGAAGTACTTAATTACTAGAATACATGTAATGAGCAAATTATACATTTTTTTTGCGACGACACATAATTGTTCACTTGGTCTGAAAATAAGGTTATATCTAATCATGTTCATAGACGCACGACAAGGTTTTATAGTTTATAATTTATTATACAGTTTCATAACATATATATACATGCCAGAGAAGCATAATATAATAATCTTATTTAAACTTCACGGCATAAAGTTGATTTATGTTTTAAAAAAATACCAGCGTGCTCCTTTTAAAGTTACACATTTAAATTTAATTAAAATGAAATTGGACCGGGCTCACCTGCATTGTTTAACGAGAAGTCACGGGAAAATTTCGGTTTTAAAATAGGACGCTGCAAACTTTCCGAGTATACGGGTGTGGTACAAGTTACAACCTCTTCTTTATTCAAGGAGTCACGGGAAACAATTTGTTCATACGGAGGAATATATATATAATAAATATAGGGATTTGTTGCGAAAACTCACCTGCAAGTGAGGGGTTGGTAAAAAAACCCATATGCATCCAAAGCTAATCGAAAACTCACTCGCAAGTTCTATATTGTTACAAATCCACCATAAATGCTAATTTACTCACTGAAGCTTCTATATGGCACTTAATTTGTAAAAAATGCAGAGTAGCTAAATAGGGTATGTATCCCAACTTAATTTTGATTTCCATTCACGCAAGCTAAATAATTTGTAAACAAGAAAAATAGCAAGGTACCTATAAAAATTATATGAAAAGTTCTAAAGTAGCTAAAAAAAGGAATGTAGATGTTAATTAAAACATTGTGAAGTTAATTTTACTTTCCATCTGTACATGATAAGATACCTCTAAAAATTTATATGTTGATACAGTTGCGTGCTGATCAGTTTTCTATGTGTCGCTAATTATGTAATAATTGAATTAATTAGATATGTCACTTCTTATTACTTTTTGTATATGTTTCGTAGCATTGCAATGTATGCACTAATTTTTCAGGTATAGCGGACCCAGAAGATGTTGTGTAGTGTCCATACGAGTTGCTTCCGACCATTAACGCGCATCACCATAGCCGCTTCAGTACCATCCTCCCTGAGGAGGGTGAAGCGGCGGTTGATTTTGGCTTGTTGCAACTGCGCACACCCATGAGGGCATGGAGAGTGGACCCAGACCTTCGTGTACTCAATTGTTGTCTGACTAATTTGGGTGGACTCACATTTGTTCTGATTCCTTTCGATGCAGGTTGAGAGCAGCAGATCTCCTTCCACTAGCGAGGATGGTGGAGGCGATGTGGGAGGATGACCAGGACCGCGCGGGCGATGGTCGTACGTCGAGGCGCTTTCCATACGACCGGTGCTTCTTGGCCGCACTGGTTGACCGGTGGCGGCCGGAGACACACACGTTCCACCTCCCGTGCGGGGAAATGGCATCGACGCTTCAGGACGTGACCTTCCTGACTAGGTTACCCTGCGCTGGTTTTCTCCTGGCAGCACACGACGCCCCGGCCACGTAGTGCACGGAGTTCCTCGGAGTGTATGGCAAAGGATCCACCCGAGTGCACGATGAGGAGGCACTTCGAGGCCTACTTTCTATGGCTGTTCGGGCTGGTGATATTCCTAGGGTCCCACAGCGACAGCATCAACAATCACATGATCTGGTACGCACGCGAGCTGGCGGAATGGGAGGTGGAAGAGATCCAACCCTATGTCTGGGGCCCGGCAGTGCTGTGTGCGGCGTAGTGCGCCCTGTGCGGCGCGTCCCACCGGGTTCGAGATAGCTCCATCCTCTGCGGATGCTGCTGCTTCTTCAGCTGTATTCCTTCGATCGTTTCAGATCAGACGATCACAACTGGACCTTGGAGCCTACACCGTCGCCATGTACACCGACGATGACGACGTGGACTGGCCAACCATGGGTACGATGTTGTGTCGGCGACGGGTAAGTTTTATGAATATTTATTATTTTTCGTAATGTAATTCAATTTCTTGTGTTAAGTTTTCGTTTTTCCATTCGTAATGTAATTAGTACTATTTTTTTTTAAAAAAAATCGACCATTCAGCATGACCAAGTCACCAGGACAAAATGTTGGTGTTCTTTGCATTACTTTGCAGCCGCGACCCAGACAAATTATGGATTCTCAAATGGAATCTTTTTCTTGTTGAAACCCATGTGTATGTAGCCTTTCTTCAGTGAATAGGTTTCGTTTCTGGAGATGGTTACATACGTAACTATGCACACCAAATATTGTCACCTATTGTGATTGACTGATTGTTTGACGACACTGACTTGAAACTGGCATAAGGTGCTATGCATGATTATTCGTAAGTTGTTGGCTCCAAGATGTAATTAAGGAGGATCCATCCTTTGTTAAGTCTCTACTCCTTTTTTGTGGCCGTGGAGCCGCGGACTGATGGGTCCACGGGCTGACGTTTCTATACGGTGTTTGGTGAGCATCTCCTCTTTTCTGCGGTCCTGCCCAGCGCTTCTCCATGAGCCATAAAACTCCACACTTCTCTGTTTATATTCATCAATTCTTCTCCTTTGGAGCGTCTTCTCCTACGTCTCTTTCCTAGAAAAGGACGACCGTTTCTGTTCCCCCCATCTTTCTTAAGATTAATGTTCTTAATTCGTAACAAGATTATATATACTACATGTTTTTTTCTTCTTCTTCTTTTGACTCAATTATCATATCCACTCGTCGGAAACCTGAAGGCATTGGCACAGCAGTACTAATACCTGGCGTTCGTCGTCGTAGTTGCTTTCAGTCCACTGTATACGCCGATGCAATGCCGTAGCAGCTGTGTCCCGGTTTTGAACCACCATATACGCACACGACAAAGTCTTGACAACCTGTTCACCGTCAAAATTCCTGGCGTGTTGTTCTTTTTATGCTTGTACGTGTTTCCTAAGAAAGACGTAATTGCATGCTCTCGCAAAAAAGAAAAAAAAAGAGAAAACTATGAGACATAAATGCTGACATGCAAATAGTAATGTCTTCGTTCTTTTAAGTGGGGGTTTTTTTGTAATTTTATCTCATATATATTAATAAAATTATAATATAATGAAAATAATTTATTATGACAAATATAATAATATAGTTTGTATGTAGCCAATCTAAATATTTTTAAAAGATAAAGTTTGACGACACTGATTCTAGGATGTCCCTTAAAAAAGAACGGAGGGAGTAACGCGTAAGGACGATCGAGATCTAAAGGCTCAACTTAACACGATACGACAAGATGGACTCAAGCGGATTTTTCTATATTAAATAATACATTTTTAATAGAATTACAAAAATAAATATATGTTTAATAAAATTAAAAAATGAGATCATGTCGCCGTTTGGATTGGCGACATAGTCTCAGTCGCCCACCGAACAGTGTCGAAAGCCCCTGTCGCCATTTGGAATGACGATTTGCCTAAATGTATGCAAACTGCCATTCCAAATGGCGAAAGAGACCCCGTAAGTCTATGTTGCCATTCCAAATGGCAACAGAACCTCCCCTATAAAATACCCACAAAATTTGGGAAAATTTCACTTTTATTCCAAAAAAAGAAAGATGAGAGAGAAGTGAGAGGAGTAGAGGGGAGGAGAGGAGCTAGCGAAGCGTTGCCGGTCCGGTCGTCCACCTTGTAGGTAATTTTTTTAAAACTGAATGGATTAGATAGTTTTAAATGTATAGTTACGTAGTGTAGTATGTTGTAGTACGTCCTTTTAAGTGTGTAGTTTAGTTTTAGATATGTGGTTAATAACATATATAAATCTTGTTTATGGTGCAGTACGTCGAATATGTCGGACGCAGTCAATTTCAAAATTTACTATAGTCATGGGACTGTTCTATAGGGTCCCGAGGGGGTTGATTTGAGTTATTTTCAATCGGTGACCATTAGATTAACAAGACCAGAGCAGCGTACATAGGGCGTTGTGATATGGTGGTTGTATTACACCTTCGAGTTGGACCAATGCACTACATGATCTAAAATTGAGTTGCCTTGTCACCTGGTCACCATAGGGTACACCTTGGGAATTATTGCAGCTCAAGGGAACGAGATCATAACAATCATACCTAAGAATGGTGAGAAATCGCGGGTGGGATTTGGTCCTTCTGTCCCAGGCACGTGCCAAGACCATGCCTGGGTTTGCGATTGAAAAAGGGGCAGTTGGTGGTGATGCTGAAGAAGTTGGAGATTGTAGCCCCAATGTGGCGCACGCAACTGTCGAAGGTCGGGGAGTTGCTAATGTTGATGATGAAGACGAAGTCGAAGAAGCTCCTTTGGCCCAGGAAGCTAACGGGATTGCAAACGAAGGTAGGGATATCGAAACCCTAGTTCAAAGGACGACACTCGAAGATCGGGACTACAAGGCATTGTCGGAAGATGAAGGTTTGGATGACGAGGATGGTGGGGAACATAAGGTGGTTCCATTCGAGTGGAACACGTACCAATATGACAACCTCGTTGACGAGGATTGAAATATATATATATTACTTTAATACATAATTAAAAGACCATATGTCTTCATAGTTGTAACCCCTAATCCTACGACTCCCGTAGTCGTAAGAATCGTAAACCCTAAGTCTACGACCCCTGTGGTCGTAAGAGTCGTAACCCACAAGGCTAACGACCTCTGTGGTCGAAAGGATTCCAGAGGTTACTTATATGTACCTTGGTCGGACGAGGTCCTATACCTAGTCCCCGATCAGATAACTGCTCGTACAAGCAATGAACTGACATCTGGATTTTGCTCCAAGCATACTCCTTACCATGTGATGAATGGAGCACATGTTATATTGGCTTCATAATCCTAGGACACTAGCAACAAACTACCATGTGGTTTAGTGTCTCACATACATCAACCACCGAACTGTTGATACTTCGTCAACCGTTACCTCGCTCCGACCAGTCGCGACACTTCCAACAGACGTCTTCTCCAGGAGTAACTGCCACCGCTTCAATGATTATTTAAGGATGGAGCACGGAGGAACAAAGGCATCAGATTAGAGCACAATAATCAGCGTTAGATTCATGTTTCAAGTCTGATTCAACAGCATAGTAAGCATTACGCTCAATGTAAATATGATTAGTCCACTACCTTGTCAATGGCACCCCCTGTAAAGGATCCAGTTCATAGCAATAAAAAGCAATTCCATCATCTCCCAAGAACTCTTTGTCATTTTCCTCTGTTTTATTTCGTAAGATCGGTGACTCGATCGTCGATAGCTGGCGCCGTCCGTGGGGAAGAAGGCGTCGAGTTCTTGGAGTTTACTTTGCTCAAGCATTCATCATCCACTCCCTTTGCCTCATCATTGCTCATGCGAGCATGACATGGACTTGGGATGAGGAAAACTGGTTCAACCTGGCGAACTACTCCGACTTCGACATGGACGCATGCATCCGCGCTATGGAAGAAAATGAGATGTCATCATCATCATCCTCCTCCTCCACCGGCTCGCCAGTCGCAGAGATTAGCGAAATCAATCGGATGGATGAGGATACACCGCCACCATCAATGGTGCTCTCAGAGGAACCGTTCGTTCTGACCAGTTCGAAACGTCCGAACGCCTCTACAAGCCCGGTCGACCCGATAGGCAAAAACGGCAATGGAAGCCCAGCGCTGCAATCAGAGAACCCATGTACTATCGATATTGTCATGGACGACCAGTATTCGGCAATAGCTCCTACGTATTCCGGGGGCATTTTGCCATTTGGAATGACGACAAAAGCCTATTTTTATAATTTTATTAAATGTGTATTTATTTCTGTAATTCTAAAAATATATTATTAAAAAATGAGCGCAGGCGTAAATGTATAATTCGTACAATGTGCTCCGAGGGAAAATTCAGCTCTATACCCTGCTAAACGTATGTATCAGTAGATTCAGTGTTGAATTTTCTTCGCGATGGGGCGTAGAAAACTTTCTGGGAAGATGCCTCCCAAGCAGAGACAGCAACAAGCCTGCCATTGCCAGCCAAGCTATCTGAATATATGCATGTTCTTTCTTCCCACGAAAAAAGAAACATGAGAACGAATGAATGGTGTTTTCTTGTCAAGATGGCTGGTTTTAACCAAAGACCAGCTGTCCTCGTTGTCACGGTCCCATGGATCTGTGCATATCTATCGATCTCAGTTTTTTCTCCATCTTTATCAATGCACCGACATGTGTAACAGGTTGTAACTTACTGTTTCTTGTGGTCGAAGAAGGGGCTGTGACTATCTCATCTGCTCTTAACATCGGTTTGCGATTGGATTGCAGCTAGCTACTAGAAAGACTGACATAGATATTTCTCCTCCCTATCTGTCTGTCTCTATGTGGTGGTTGTTGTTGTTGTACCTCTTCGTTATTATTGTTGTTGTTGTTGTACCTCTTCGTTCTTCGTTGTTGTTGTTGTTGTTAAGCTACTACATTCGCTTTCAAGAGCTAGAAATTCTTGCGTTAATCGGTGGAAACAGATATTAACGGTTTAGATTAAAAGAAAGAATCCATGTCAAATACAATAAAACTAAAAGTTAGAATAAAAAATAAAATCAAATCAACAATTTAATTTCCGTACGAATTCCTAAGTAAAAGAGTCCATATGCAACTACAATAAAATATAAATTCGGAATAAAAATAAAATAAAATAAAATAAGCAATTTGATTTCCATACGAAATTATAAGTCAAATACCAAAATAATTATAATTCAGAATAAAAATAAACAAAAATTAGAGATTAAATTTGTATACGAAACCCAACAAAAATTGAAATTTGGAATAAAAACAAAATAAAGTTAACAATTCGATTTTAATATTAATTCCAATAATTATACTCAGAATAAAAACTAAACAATAATTGGCAATTAGATTTGTATATGAAATCCAACAAAAAAATAAATGAAATTCCAAAGTAAAATCCATGAATAATTGTAATTCAGAATAAAAATTAAAGAAAAATAGCAATTAGATTCGGATACAAATTCCAAGGAAAACAACTGAAATTTAGAAAAAGAAAATTTGCAATTTTATTTCCATACTAATTCCAAATTAAAATAACTAAAAAACTAAAATTAAGGATGAATTAAATAAAATTATAAATTTTGAATAAAATTTTTAAAAATAGCAATTGGATTTGTATACAAATTCTAAGGAAAAATAACTAAAATTTGAGATAAAAATAAAATAAAATTTGCAATTTGATTTTCACACAAATTCCAAAGTAAAATCCCTCAATAACTAAAATTCAGAATAAATTAAATGAAATTAGCAATTTGATTAGTATACAAACTCCAATAAAAATAACTAAATTTTTTAATAGAAATAAAAGTTATAATAAAGCTATATCAGCGGCAACTGGGCCTTGGGCCAAAGCCCAAGAGGCCCAAGAGGGGCCGCCATGTAGTGTAACCCTGGCCCCCTCTCCCTCCACTCCCTCCCCTCTCCAAGGAGACCCTCCTCCCTGCAGTGCAATAATTTTGTTCGTCAGATTTGGGTAAGTTCCGTACGTTTTTTGATCTTCTCACCTCTTAGAAAGTTGTAGCCCTTGATCTTAGCTTTCTTTTGGCACCGAGATCATATGATTTGGAGTTAGGGTTTAGGAGATATAGTAGTTTTACCGCGACTGTTCAGGAGAGCTGACGTGATTTAACATATTTTCTTGTCGGGCCATTATGATTTACTTAGAGGCCGAATCTGGTATTTTCATCTTCTAGAGTTTTGTTCCTGATGTCGTTATCTTTCTTTTGGCACCAAGATCACTTGATTCCGCCTTACGGTTTAGGAGATATGAATTTTTAACCGCGCGCTGTCCTGTCTGCCTGAGAATTTGGAACTGTTGGTTTTCCTCGGTTTTGTCCAAATTCCATTGATTATAAGTTAGTAGTCTGAAATTATCTTTCCAAGTTGAGATCATTCTCATTGGATCAGTAGGCTAAAAGTTACGCCATTTTCTTTATTACTGATCTGATGAGGCGTAGAGTAGTGAGTTAATTAGCCGTCTGTTTTGGCCGAGTTAGTTGCCAACTAATGTTTGTAGCCTGATCTGTTAAGTTTCAGTGAGTACTAGTTTCAGGTCTTTTAGAGTTACAGATAATTCACAACTTCTGTAGATAATCTGGAAGCGAACCTAGATTAGAGGGAGAACTCGTGTAATTATGTTATACCCTATTATCCTTATTCCGTGACAATGATTGTAAGTGAGGCGGTGAGTGGAAGCTATGGCAAGTGCGTTTTTGTGAATTTGGTCATCTTATGAATAGTTGATTTGAGCATGATGTGGTAGATTTCAATCTTCTTCGTGATAAATTGAGATGAAGTTCATGGCATCATTCCATGCACACGATGACAAGAGAAACTAGATTAAGTCCCATTTCCAATATGGGCATGTGAGACCCACCATTCCAATGTAGACAACGACTGAAAACAAATATGCCAACATCGGACAAGATGAAACATTCTTCGGTTTGTGAGAAAACCCCGTACTTTGAGTTGGCCAATGCGGGAAGAAGTGAACACCGACGGTGTGAAGAGGACCTCAAATATGTATAACATCGTGGATGCGTATATATATGCATGCATCCATACCATGCTTTCGCAAATTCATGGAAGTAAATGAATTACTTGGAAGATTGTTCGATTCAGTATTCTTTGTGAATGTATATGTTGTGCTTCTTGAGTTTCGACTCACTCTTGTTTTTATTTGTTTTAGGTGAATTCGATTGAAAGCTGTTGCTAGCGGGAGGGTGTAGTCCAAAGACGTTCCACGCACTTGAATAAATCATTCATTCGTTAAAATTCTATTTACGTTTATTCGGTTTAATTATAATGTAATGGATTGTAGTAATTGTCACTTGGAGGTTCATTATTCTCGCTTTGGTTAATTCTTGTTTTAATTTATTGATGAACTGTTATTAAGCTCTAGATTGTTACCTTGATTAATCGTTTCTTTAGCATTGAATGCGATGTTAATCTTAGGAATTGAATAGTAGGTTGGCTGTTAGGTGACATCAAAAAGAATGGAGTAAAGGTGTTCGATTGGTAGGGAGTAGGCTTAGGTCCGTGGTTAGTAGAAAGTTATTAAAATAATGTCCTCGGCAAAGATCGGCGACGATTGCATGTGTATGCGTCTTGATGTCGCAATGGTTAACATTAAGCAATAATTGGGAGAACTAGAAGATAATTATATCGTAAAGTATTGCATTGGAAGAGACACCAATTGAGGTAGATAAACCAAGATTTGGGCTTTTGTTAGAGGTTGAAGCAAAAAAATATGACAGCGGGAAGAGATAGAAGACACACGGTTCGATGGGGCAGCTGGCGTGTGAGGGAAGATAAGCTCAAGGTAGGTCACCCGTGAGTAAGGTACTATAATACCATGTAAACTAATAAGATAATTTGCTACATATATAATCAACGTATTACTTGGAGATTAAATAGAGATACATGTGCTTGCATACAATTAAAAAAACAACTAATAGAGTAAGAATAGGGACATGCAGCTACATGATCTATGCATGATACATAGTGGTTACGTTTGTAAGAACCCCATCAACCTTTTTTGACATAAATGATTTTCTTCCATTAAAGCTCATACTTCAATTACGTTCCTTAGGCTGTATTTTCCTTCAAGTTTCTATTGTTATTTATAATGTGTATGATTTTAAAAAATCTAAATAGCCTACAAGATATGTAAATATATACTCAAGCATTTATACGAACTTTGGAACAATTCTAACCGTGCAAATGCGCAGGTCATCGTGCTAGATATATTATTAAAGCAAAAGCAAAAGAAGCCATCATGTTTGCTCTCAAGGGTAGAAATTCTCATGTTAATCAGTGGAAAAGGAAAGGTCTACACCGTTGATCGTGTTGGGTCCACATTATAACGGTCTAGATTAAAAGAAATAGTACATGTCACGTACCATAACAGTGAAATTCAAAATAAAAAATAAAATAAAATAAACAATTTGATTTACATACGAATTCCTAAGTAAAAGAGTCATTATCAAGTATAATAAAACTAAAATTTGCAATTTGATTTTCATACAAATTCTTAAGTAAAATCTCTAAATAAATATAATTCAGAATAAAAAGTAAACAAAAATTAGCAATTGGATTTGTATACGGATTCCTACCAAAAATAACTAAAATTAGTTAAAGAAATATTATCAATTTTATTTCGATATGAATTCCAAAGTAAAATGACTAAATACGTGTAATTAGTAGAAAACATCGATAAAAAATAGCAATTGAATTTATAATTTCCATGCGAATTCATTAGTGGAATCCCTAAATAAATATAATTTGGAATAAAATTTAGCTATTGTATTTGTATACGAATTCTAATAATAATAATTGAAATTCAGAATAAAAAACAAAATAAATTAGCAATTTGATTTTGACATGAAATCCAAATAACTGTTATTGAAAATTGAAAATTAAAAATAATTGGATTTATAAATTATTAAAGAAATGAAATTCAGAATAAAAAATGAAATTTAAAATTTGTAATTTGATTTCCATATGATTTCCAGTGTTAAATCTATAAATAATTAAAATTTGGAACAAACTAAATAAATTTGGCTATTTGGTTTGTATATAAAGTCCAATAAAAATAACTAAAATTTTGAATAAAAATAAAAGTTACAAGTAGGATAGCACAAATAGTGTTGGAGGAGACTAAGAAAGAGTGTAGTGTCATCGATCTGTCCGACAAGAAAACGTTGACTCATGAAGAAGCAAATAAGCGGGGGAGATAAAGACAATGTCGTACTACTCACCTAGCCGTTCGACGACAATAATGTTGTGTTACTCGCTTGAGCCGTTGAAGAGAAACGCCAAAGTCGAAGGAGCCAATGGTCACGATGACGAGTGGTGTGCGTCAGTGTTGTTGAAGAAGCCAGTGGTCAAAGAATCTTGATGGTGGGTAAGCCCGGCAAAGAGGAGATAAAATTTTGAATTAAAGATGAGATGTGGACGATATGGGGCCACTGGGTAGCTAGGAGCGTGTACCGCCTAGTGAGGGGCACGATGTCACTATCGATGGTGAGAAGGTTCTCCATATCATTAGATAGTCACTAAAGCAGATATGGTGGCATCAGTGAAGGTGGAAGGTTGTTGCGGTTAGTGAGAAAGCCCCATCATTGAGTTGGCCAACGTCGAAGAAGAGGAGTGATTGATGTGGGAGAAAAGGGCATCAAGCATGTATAACATCTTGTATGCATCCGTGCGAATAGATGCACAGACATACATAAGCAGAGGAGCAAAGATCACGGAGTAGAGAGGGCGCAACCGTTGGGAATAGACTTAGGGTTACCAGAGAGAGAGTGACAAGTGTATCTGCAAGGATTGGCCACAATTGCACGTGTATGCGTGTTGATATCGGAACTGTAAGAATTAAGCAGTAATTGGAGAAAAGTAGAAGATAATTATGTGATATAGTATTGCATTGGAAGGGGTAGCAATTGAGAGGGTTCAGTCAATAATTGGGCTTGCTGTTGGAGGTTGAATCAGGAAAATTATGGCGGTGAGAAGAGATACAGGACACACGGTTCGGTGGGGATAGCCGGCGTGTGAGGGAGATAAGTTCATTGTAGGTCGCCCTTGGTACATCGATGTATGCGTGAGAAAAACTTATTGTTTGAGCTTAAATAGATGTACATGTGCCACTACTACAGAGAAGGTCATCGCAAACGGTTCTAAACTATCATCACAGATTGTTTTTGAACCTTCTGAATCTATGTGTCTGTAATAACATACGGTTTGTGAGCCGTTTGTGAAAGTCACAACGCAGACGGTTTTTGTGGAAATTGTCTGTGATGGTAGACCTTCACATACGGTTTCAACAAATAACCGTCTGTGATATGTGGGATATCACAGATGGTTATTTGTTGAAACCGTTTGTGAAGACCTACTATCACAGATGAGTTCCACCAAAAACCTTTTGTGATATGTGGGATATCACCGACGGTTATTTATTGAAATCGTTTGTGAAGGCCTACTATCACAAATGGTTTCTACCAAAAAACGTATATGATATGTAGGATATCACAGACGGTTTATTATAGTAGTCGTCTGTGATTGGATGCATATTATAGACTGGTGTTAGTAGTAGCCGTCTATGATTGGATACATATCACAGACAGTTGTTAGCACTAGCCGTCTGTGAGTATCATTCACAGACGGTTTATTCCACAAAACCATCTGTGATAGTTATTTCCATACCTAAAAATATTTTGATTTTTGGCTAGCCTCAGGTAATACTAGCCATGCCCTCTGAAAACAAGTAAGCATAAAATAGATGTATCACAATTGATTTGATATAGAACAACTCAAAGTGATTTACAAACTCAATATCAACTACAAAGTCACTTTAATGATCTAATTACAAAGTGATTTGATTACAACTCAAAGTGAATTACAATAAATCATAGTTGTCGGGTAAAACTCTCCACTCTCGTTAATGATCTCCCCCGTGATGAAGGTGAAGAGCAGTCCTCGAACTTCCACGAGTAAGTCCAGATGAAAGATACTTTCTGGTATTTTTGTGCCGTGTCGCTAGCAAGAGTAAAGTAGTAAGCATATATATATATATATATATATATATATATTAAATTCATAATTACAAAATAATTATTAAGAGATTGACTGGCAAATCTCTAGATCCTTCATCTTAGCACTCGTGATTTCCAGCATATGACGACAAACGTAGAATGCACATATATTACCTTGACGTAGTTGCTTGGCGACTGAAAAAATAGAAGTGTGATATAGGATATAGGTATAGTTAGTTCGAGAGGCTGGGTTACGAAGTGTGATATAGGATTATTGTGCTGTAGTAGGTACTGAAAATCACATCCTGTGTCTCAATGTGGCACCTGGTTCATTGTGTATCCCTCTCTCGGCAACATAGGCGCTAAACGACTTATGTGATTCCAAAAAGTTATGATCGGGCATTTTAAATGAAGGAAGACTACAATGGAGTTACATATGGAGGAAATGAGCATACCTGTCGAGTACTTTTTGCACAAGGGTGAAGTTATGGTTGTTATTGACTAGGGAATCAAGGTATATTACCTTGTTCCACTTTGGTACAATGACTAAAAGGATCCAGCGCCACCTACTCATGTATGTCGCTTTAGTCATTAAACCTAAGTTAGTGTTGCGTATAGAGAACAAATGAAATTTGTATAGCAAGTAGTGAAGCACTTACCCTTGGTTGTAGGGCACTAGTATGTAGTCCTTGTCGCGGTGAGTATGCAATCCCTTCATTATGTACTTCTTGATGTAGTTTGCATCTTCGCGGATGCATTGCTCTGAGATCAAATGTGGGTCGATGAAACCCACCGGTTGTCGCCATCACTGGGCTTGTTGCATCATGTATCTATACATATGCAATGAGCTATGACATTTATTGGTATTGCGTGAATGTAGAACTTGATTGCACATACTTACAGTGTCCAGCATCGTAGAAGTAAGGCGTCGAGATTGAATAGATCAAATAAGTCTTCGAAGCACACAACGAAGTAGCCCAGCTTGTGGTGGAAATGGTTCTCATTGTAGCTGACAGTGAATCCAATAGGTCGGTCTTCCCTCGCCTTGTTGGTCTGCCGCATGTACCAGGCATGCAAAGTCTAGCAAGCCAAAGTAATGCGGCATAATGATGTGTCGGAGACCAACGACATTCCGAGGGAGAATGTCCTAGGCTTGTGAGGTTCCTTAATCTTATTTGATTTGGTCTTAGCGCCTTGCATGCTAGTTGTCTTCCTAGAAGATGATTCGACATGCTTTTCTTGTTTCTTCAGCGTCGTCTCCGTGTTAGGGGATACAGAGGCCTTCTGAAGCGGGGGTTGAGGTGGAGTCTTCGAGGCCTAGCCGTGTGGAGATCGCGGCACTGCAGCGTCCAAGGCGATGTCCCTCTTGGGCCACTGGACAATAGTGTGCAAGGCATCCCCTAGTGTTATAGAGTTGGGGGATCGGGACCGTAGACAATTTTGGATGATTTATACAAAGTACTATAGTAATACTCTGACCACGGTAACCAAGAATCCATTGCTTTAGTTGATCTCCAGTTAAACAATGCAAATACATAGCAATATTTCTACTAGTAGCCTCTGATTGGCCGTCAGATTGAGGATGAAACGCTAAACTCATATGCAATTGAGTTCCAAAAAGCCGAAATAGTTCTGACCAAAATTTACTTGTGAAAACAAGGTCACGATCACTGACTATTGAAGATGGAATCCCATGAAGGTTTACCACCTCATCAAAGAACACTTGAGCCACTTAATTTGCTGTATACAAATGTGCTAACGAAATAAAATGAGCGTACTTGGAATACGATCCACCATAGTAAGAATAATTGTCTTGCCATGTACACGTGGTAATCCTTCGATGAAATCCAGTGCAATATCTTCCCAAATACGCGAAGGCACTTCCAAAGATTGAAGGAGACCCGCAGATGAGAACATCCCGATTGGACCGATTACATGAGCATGAGCTAAAAAAATTAATCAATAGGTGAACTCTCTCCTAATTAATTTTAATATCGATTCTAATGAATATGTGTTACTGCCTAATAGTATCATATTGTGTGTGTGCAGTTTTATACGTATAGAAGCATGTGAAACCGTTTCAGGACGAAGGAGAGAAGATGCTGCTGCTAATGTAAATATATGTTTGATGGTGTGTACAAATGTCAAGTACTGTTCACGCATGGAAATAATGTTATCGGGTGGACCAGCTTGCATACTGCCCATGCGTTAGGAGGAAACAAAGGAGGCGTAAGAGAATAGGAAGGAGTTGCGTGGGAATTTGCTAACCGCATGGGAGACTTGTGCGTGCGAAGAAAGAAAGAAAAAGAAAGCCAGAAATTGCACGTGTGAGCCAAGAAAGAGAAATGGTTTCGTGAGATCTGGAAAAACCGAATATTTTTTCTTTTTCATGTGAGAGCACAGATCCATTATGGCATGCGTGCCAAGTCGTGGCCGAACTCTTTAGGAGTCGGTTTGTATAACTATGAGTCATAGCAATAGCATGAGGGACCACAAAATCAATCTATTATTTTCAGAGAGAGCTATACGCTTGTTCTTCATAGGATTTGACATACAGTTGCAATATAAAGGGGAATTGGGCGTTCTCAACCCCATTGTTCTTGTCATTCCTTGTGTTTTGCAGGAGCAGCAACACGTCTACTTTGTGTGGTCGGGTAGACATAATCATGAGTGTGTGGTTGGGTGAATTCTTTGGTCGCGGGTTATTGTTTTGACAGTAGTTGGAGCCATCGGTTTGTCAGGTTGTACAAATCTAAAGTTATCATCAATTCTACGTCGTGAAGGTCGGGCATCCCCCGTATCATCTTGGTATCAGAGCGCGGTTGTCATTGTAGGATCAATTTACCCGTAGTTAGATTTATTTTTCTATCGTATTCACAAAAGCCAAAATAAAAAATTATAAACCCTAGTTTCGATCTGTTATTTCTTGTGAGTTTCGTTAGGTTTTAATCTATTAGAATTTTTTGTTTAGTGCTGATCTTAGAGTTTTCTTGGTGTTGCTTAATCGTTGTGTCCAATAAAAAACAATCTACTACACCTTATGCTACAGTGCACAAAAAATTATTTTCAATCTGCTACAGTATACGTTGAGGTGCGCGTTACGGCTGGCATCGCCAGTCGCGCCCAAAAAAGAAGAGGTCGCGCGCGAGTTACAGTGTCGTGACTGCTACAGTGTTATGTATAGTGTTTGCTATAGTGTTTCACTTAGGGTTGCTGCATTATTGCATATAGCGCTGCCACAGTGTCACGCACAATGCTACTGCAGTGCCATGGCCTGGTGAACGGTGCTGCTATAGTACACGTGAAAAAAATAGTTTGTGTTTTGTTTGTGAACCAATTCAATTCTTTGTGAATACTTTGTTCCTATTGAGACTAGCTATTGATATTGCTCTTGGGTTGTTCTAAGTTATTTACACCTTGCTGAATTTATTTGTGACTTGCGGAAGCAAGGGAGAAGAACACACCTTATTTTGGCGAACTCAGCAAAAAAAGAGGTTGTCATATGAAACAAAAGCCACGACAAAAAAAGTTAAATAAGAAAGGAGAAACAAGTTTCGGCCACTTGAGAAGTTTGTGAAATTCCCTAGTTAATAAATTTTAGATCATGTAACTAATCTTTTTAGAGCAATCTTGTGCCTTTTCATCAATTAAGCAATTGGCTAGCGTCTCTCCATAACTTGTGCAATAAGAGTTAGTTATTATTCACTTATATTTTCAGATTAACTCATTCCTTTGATTGCATCAAGTTACATCATCCTTGTGTGTGAGTTGTTGTCCTAAACACCTCTTTTATCTTTTGGATAAGCAACTAGGCATTGAATTCTAGTTTGGATTGTTACATAGCTTTACAATATCTAGAAATTTCAGATTGTATAGGTAAATATTTTTCCCTCCAAACTCCACAAAAAGGCCATTGTTTAACAGTACTTGTGCAATTGAATTCGCTTAACCTATCACCTTGTGTTGTCTACTGTCACCAAAGTGTGTGCAGCTCTTCAATTCCATCAAGGACGCATAAGAACTTCGGTTGGTAAGTGAAGGTGATGTTGAGTGATTTTCACAAAAAAAATTTCCACATCCACATATATAGTTTTTCTTTGTTTGCACTAACCATGTCAGGAAAAGAAGGAGAACATGCATATGTTACATAACCTGACCTTCAGAAGCTCACAAATGATTTCAACACTCAGTTGAATGACAACAAAAGCGTATTGAGGAGGGAGATACTAGAGGAGCTTCCCAAAAAGCGGGGTCCAGTTGGTGTTCCTAAAGAAGGCATTGAGCTTGACGAGACCGATGAGGAGAGGGCTGCACTATTCGCTAGAGAAGCTCAAGCGGATCAAGCCGCTGCCAACGCAGTTCGACCACCCTTTCCCGCGCACGGGGGAGGTGTTTTGGGCGCTGACCATGGCCAAGGGAGAGGCCGTGGCCGTGGACGCGCGGTGCCGCCCACATTGAGGACTTTGGGCGACAGCTATTGGCTAACCGCAATGATAACTATCAACGTCATGGCCATCGTCATGATGACCAGAACATGGAGGAATATTTTGGGAAACTCAAGTTCATTATTCACAAATTTGAAGGTGCTTTCGATCGAGATGCATATCTCACATGGGAGCTCAAGGTAGAGAAGATCTTCCAGAAGCATAATTATTCGGAAGAGAAGAAGCTACATATGGCGTCACTTGAGTTTGATGGGTATGCATTGATTTGGTGGGAGCAAGTGTTGAACCAAAGAGAAGATAATGGAGAACCTCCAATTGCACCATGGGCTGAAATGAAGCAAGAGATGAGGGCACATTTTGTTCCTAACACCTATAAATGTGATTTTTTTATAAATTGCAGAATTTAAGCTAGGGAGGTCGCTCGGTGGAGGAATATTATAAGGAGATGAAGCAAGCTATGATTAGGGCACATGTGCACGAATATGAAGAGCAAACCCTTGTGTGTTTTTATTTGGCCTAAATAAAAATATTAAGAGCATAGTGCAATATCAGCCCTACAATACTGTTGTTGGTTTTGTGCATCAAACGACAAAGGCGGAGAAGTAGTTACTAGAAGATGTAAAACCAGCACCAAGGACATCATCTTTCAACTTGAAAGCTCCATCACCCTCATCTAATGCCACCAAAGCACGCTTCAGTTTGGGATGAGGTACATCTTCAGCTAGTATGAGTTCAGATACTAATGCTCGTTCTTTCTCGATTGCAAAATCAGCACCTACATCAAGTGAGAAGAAGGTGGCTCCATCCCCTACATCCTCAATTGAAGCAATAGCAAAGAGTAGAGAAATTCAATGTTTCAAGTGTTTGGGGGCGTGGGCATATAGCTAGGGAGTGTCCCAACAACCGAGTTATGCTTGTGATGAAAGATGGAGAGTATGAATCCGCAAGTGAAGATGAGGTTGAGCTCAGTCATGAAAAAGGGAGATATGAAGATGCATCAGATGACAATGATGAGGTTGATGTGTTGAATTATGAAACAGGAGAGGCACTAGAAGTCACTAAAAATTTGAGCATGCTTGCACAAGAAGGAGATGCACATCCTCAGCGATTCAACTTGTTTCAAACACAAGCCAAGGTAAACAACAAGGTAATCAACTTATTATTGATAGTGGTAGTTGTCATAACTTAGCTAGTGTTGAATTGTGTGAGAAGCTTGGTTTAAAGATGCTCAAACATCCACGTCCATATCATGTGCACTAGTTTAGTGAATGTGGGGACATGAAGGTTTAGTTTGTGGTGCATGTTACTTTCAAGATTGGTGATTATGAGGACACCGTTTAGTGTGATGTGGTGCTTATAACCGTGTGTCATTTACTGTTGGGAAGGCCATGGTAATATGATAGAAGTGTGCAACATGATGGTCATTCCAATAGATATACTTTTAAGTAGAAAAGGAAGACAAATGAGC
Organism: Hsuehochloa calcarea; assembly: GCA_036346395.1. NCBI lineage: Eukaryota > Viridiplantae > Streptophyta > Magnoliopsida > Poales > Poaceae > Hsuehochloa > Hsuehochloa calcarea. The sequence continues at coordinate 71,573,843 of CM070594.1, read as the reverse complement.
TTAATCCAATGACTCCTAGTCAAATACATGCGAAATTACATCAAAAGAAGCTTGCTAAAAAAGAGAATAAAAAGAAAGAAAAGAGTGACTTCCACACATCGGTGAGTGAGAGCCACAAGTCAAATATGAGAGGAAAAAGTAAGAGTGATGGAAGGTTGGTTATGTTAGCCAAAAATCATATTTGAGAGATGTGAGCAATAACCCATCAAAGATGTACTTTATGCTTGTGTACAAAGATGCAACTAATTTATTTTCAGCTAATAACTTAACCTCTCTTGCTAGTGGTATTTTCTTTCTTTTGTAGGCATTTGAGGATGTGTTTTCGGAGGAGATACCAGCGAGAATTCTGCCATTCCGTGGAATAGAGCATCAAATTGATCTTTGCAACAGCCCAAAATCTCTAAGTTGGATTAGCTAAGCATCTACTGTACATTTATGAAATTTTGGACCTTTTTAAAACTTTTTGTTGCAAAGCAAATAGGTTATAACCTAAGTTTCCAAAACCTAGAAATGGAATTTCTAAAACAAAATAAAAGCTTGTCAAAATTTTAAAAACTTAGTTCAGAGTGGAGTATAAATCCTATGTTAAAAATACTTTGATTTTGAAGACTAAAATTTAAACCTAGTAATCCAATACCCCTTCTCCAATTCAAAAGCTCAAATTTAACTTGGGGTAAAACTAAAAAGGTTTCAAATATGGGAATGTTATTTTGGGTTTCAAAATATAAACAGTAAAACCTCATATGCTCCTAGAATACTTGAGGTACTTTCAAAAGAATTCTCAAAATCTAATTTGCAAATATAATTTCTTTATCTCAAAAATACAAATTGTCTTTTATTTTGAAAATATAGAAATACCCATAGCTGGGAATATTGTATTTGGATTTTATATGGCATGTAGCTTGTTTTGATTTTTTCTGGAATTTTTGGAGATTATTTGGTTTCCATTGATTTGCATGCTAAATTTGAATTTGATTTTCAAATACAAACAAATAATGTGAACAATGCCTGGAAATATTTTTCTAGGTTTTGGAACATCTATTTGACTCACTTGAATTTTTTTTATAATTTTTATAATTCATTTACTATTTTATATGGCCAGTCAAACCTATCAATCCTTAGTCAAACCACTAAATAAGAGAATTCAAAGAATTTTACAGAAAAATTCCTGATCATAAGGGTTCCTTCCCCCTTGCTAATTTCAGCTTGTGATCATAGGGTTTGTCTGAATTTGATTTTCCCCTTCATCGGCCTTCCTTACTCCTGTTTTTGCTCACGCTGCCCTCCCCTCAATAAAGTTGTCATCGTTGCCCATTAACGGCGCCAATCTTTTTCCGACCATCTTCGACCACTTGCAAGCTGCGACCATGTACGACCATCTATGACCACCTTTTTCAACTACCTCGGCCACTCCCCACCGTCACCAAGAGCACGATGAGTTTCCTGGAGGTCCCTTGAACGTTTTCCCCCATTTCTTATTGAGCTCCTCGCCTTACAGCGCGTTGTCGCCGTGCATGTTGCGTCGTCGCTGTGTTTATACCACGTCGTGCCGAACAAGAAGACCCCTAGTCCCTGCACCATCCACCTCATGTCACACAAAACCCAGGAGGTTCGATGCGGCGCCAGCTTGCCCCGAGAAGGTCTCTGCGTCGAGCGCCAGTGGCACCAGTGTACGCCTCCTCCGTCTTCGACCACCGCGGCCGGCGAGACCAACACCGAAAGGTAGCCCTTGACCTCTTCGTCCCTTTTTTCTACTCCCCAACCTCCTTCCGACCACCGGTGGTCAAAGCCTCTTTCCAACCAGGTAGTTGTAACACCCTAGCTATTCGAAAGCCAAAATGTTACCTAAAGTACTAACATACAACCACATTGCAGAAGAATTTAAACCGTAACTCATCTAATAACATAAAGAGATCAACTTTAATAGTACCATGGCAGGAATAAAGACTGAATCCAAATAATTATCTCAAGGGATGATCAAGGACCACAAGTGTAATACTCAGGAATAGAATTCGGTAAATAGAACGAAGCTGGAGGGGTAAACGACAAATGCAAACTCAGAATTTCCAGTTCAGCGGGGTCTGCTTTCTTCGCCAACCTAGGCCGTGGGCTGCCACCCAGGAGGCCCAAGAGGGGGAAACCAGCCCAAGGGGGGCCGACCAAGGGAAGGGGGGAGGCACCCCAACCCTAGCCGCCTCCCCCACTTCCCCTCTCCCTCCCCCTTGTGGCCGCCACCTCCCCTGCCTCTCCCTGCGCCTTGCTGCTCCTTTGCTGCCGGCCTTCCCCTGTGGTGGTAGCTCCGGCGATCCCCGACGCGTTGTCTCAAGACTCCCTCCGCAATCTCCTTCTCCCGCCGGCGTATCCGGTCGTTCGTCGTCCTCGGGTGGCTGTTCTTTGGAGAAAGAAGGGAGGAGAAGAGAGGGGGATCTTTGGGCAGCGGATCATCGTCGTCCCACGGGTCTTCAAGGGTAACGAAGGTTTTTAGTGGTAGTTTGATTCGGTTTTATTGTTTAATGGTGGATTAGATCTAAATCGGGTTCTGTCCTGGAGATTCCAGAACGCATCCGTCTCCTTGCGCGGCCAGTTTCGACCCTTTAGAGGCCGAATCTCGGGTTGACCTCTCCTAGAGATATGTTCTTGGTTTCATTAGCTTTCTTTTGGCACCTGGATCACGAATTTTCACCCAGTAGATTAACAGTTATGACTGTTTTACCACGTACTGCTCTGTCTGTCAGAAATTCTGGGTATAGTCGGTTGAACCTAGGTTTTGATCTAGTTAGAGTCAGAATCAGGTCGGCCACCAACTAGGTTTATGAAGATAATTTCACCATGTTTCCAGGCTGATAAAGATAACTTTATTTGGATCAGTGGTTTAAAAGTTAGAGCCTTTTCTTTAGGGCTGTTCTGAATTCTGGACAGACTGCAGTTATAGTTTTTCATTGGATGGTTAGACCTCTGTTTTGGCCGAATTAGAGTTTACCATCAACTAGTGTTTCGTATCCAATTAAGTTAAGAAAAGATGAGCACTGGTTTCAGGTATTTTGGACTTACGGTTAATTATTGGTGAATTTTCTAGTAAAACTGCCAGATTAGGGATATTTGGAATGTTTGGGTAAATTGATCAAATTGAATCTTTTGTTTGGTAGATTTGGCTAGAGATTGTGGGAGGACACGTGTAGCAATGCCTTACTCGTTTGTCCTCATTTCGATTATTTTACATTGTAGGCGGTGAAGCGGTGAGTGGAGGGGTATCTCAATTACCTCCCAACCCGTTCTTGTGTGGCAAGAAGTAAGTAACTTGTATAATATGATTGATGTATTATGTGATGTGTGAATGAAGGATTATATTTGTTCGTATTTGTAGATGAATGCCATGTGTATCTTTTCATTTATGAGTACTATTCAATATTTCCATGGAATCACATCATGACATGCATAATTACCTTTGTAAGACCCATCAATTCCAGTATGGGCATTTGAAAATCCCATCAATTCCAGAATGGGTACGTGAGTCCACCATTCCAATGTGGGCCACGTTACGTGAGTCCACCATTCCAATGTGGGCCACGTTGGACGATTGTATGAAACGTTCTTCATACGATTACTTTAAGTGAACAAGACGGGTGTTTCACTCGCTATCTACCAGTATATCTTTGCGATATGTCCAATTCCTTCAATGCATCATTCCACTTCATCCATTCATAAAGTTGTTTCCAGTCAATGTTCAAATTATGAAGGTGATATATTGTTCATGGAATGTTTGGTTGTTACATACAATTACTTGCTGAGTCTTTGGCTCATTCTTGCTTTGTTGTTTTATTTAGGTAAATGACAAGGAGGAACGGTTTTCATGGTGGGTAGAACAACATGATGCACTCACTACCATAATCCAAAACATTTGAGAAATTAATATTGTCTTGATTTATACGGTGTTGAATTGTAATAAGCCAACTTGGCAGTATTTACCAAATCTCCCTGAAATGTTTATTTCTAATCCGTTGATTAAACTGTTGATGATTTCCTGTTCCCGTATATCCTTGTGGTACGCCAATTCTAGTAATACTTATTGTTGCAAATTGTCTAAAGATTAGTGATTGTAGGTGACATCTTGACTTCCTTATAGTCAGGGTGTTACAGTTGGTATCAGAGCGGGCTTTAGGTCCGTGGTAATTAAGTTATTAAAATGACACCGCGTGCACTGATGGGTGGGGTTTGGGAAATCCATTGTTTCCGCATTTCTAGTGATGTTGTTCATTATGTTGTATGGTATAGAATTGCTTCTGTACTATCTTTCTTGTTAATAATCTATGACGTGATGCGATATCCTATATATCTATGAATTATTCTATGATTGTCATGAGATGATCCTATATATTCATAATTGATTGCATTAGTTATGCGTATCGGTAGCGGACGTCGAGCAGCTGAGTTCGTGGTTGTCGTCCTGGGTTTTGCCAGGCTACACCACTGTTCGTGTTGTAATAGTAGAGAAGTTCTTACCCCTGTTCCATAGTTCTGTGTTGAGCCTGAGCTCATTGATGAAGTTGTTATCCTTCTCAAGTTTGTATCTGGTTTTCTGGTTGTGGTTTCTGATAGTTCGTGAATTTCTTTTGAATGGAGGGTTATAATGAAGTGGGCAATCTCTAGTAGATTTCTGATCGTTCTTTGAAACAATTATTTTTCTTTCTACTATTGTGATATTTCTGCTCCACGTGAGCGTAGTTAAATTGTAAGATTTATCTTTTCACTGAAGTTCTGTTTTACCCCTGTTGGAAAATTCAACCCGTGTGTTCGCTTGGAGTTTCGGGCATTGGCAGATTTCTTTTGCAAGTTCTTTATCAAGTGCACAATGATCTTGCATATTTCTTTTTGGGATGCTTTAGACAGTGGTTCTCTTCTTTGATTTCTGATTTTGACAAATTCTTGTCCGGTGGTAATTGATGAATTTCTCTTAGGTTCATGATTCATGGTAGTTGAGGAGATCCAATAGGTCTTTAATGGTTCTCTGAAAATATTATTGTTTTTCAGTTGTTGAATTTCTTTTATTTTAAATGATCTTCGACAGTTGGCAATATGGATATTTCCATGTTTGTTCCTTCCTTCTCAATGGAAAATAGCGACTCGTTTACTCGTTTGATAGTTTGTATAATGAGAGTTTTCTGTTGTAAGTTCGTTAACATGAGGAAGCATTGGCTCCATGTATTTCTTTGGATCATTCCGCGTCTTGAAGTTTAACGCATCTCTTTTCTGAGGATTAGTGTTAAAACCTTTTTTTGGGTGCCTTGTGGTGATTAAGTCGGAGATGGTAATCAAACAAATTGGTTGGCTACGGGTTCCTATTGGTCCCTAGATGTTTTTCAAAACAATTCTTGTCTTTCTGATTGCTGAGCTTTCTTTGCTACTTGTACACGATATTATTGACAAGATCATTCTTTTTGGCAAGGGTCCTATCTCACTTGTTGATTAAGGGGACCTGGTTAACCGTTTGGTATTTTGGGGAACGGGAATTAGCTTTTACAAAGTTTGTCGAAGAAAGTCTTGACTCTACTCGTTTCTTTTGGAGTAGTTGGAATGTTGGAGTTTAGAACCTCTCTTGAAAAAAAAATGTTGAAACCCTTTTCTAATGTTATGGTGGAGTTGTGTGAGAGGTTTGTTTCAGCTTTGTGGTTTTCGTACTAATTTTCATTTCTAGAATAAGTTGTTATTACCATTCCACTTGATCTTTGAAAAAAATTCTATAACACAATTTGCCATGTTCCTTTAGAAGGTTTATTGACATGATCGATAATGTGATGGCAATGTTGATTCCTTTATAAAGAAAGAGAGTTGTCCGCTTTCGTAATATTTCTAAAATGATCAAATTTCGAGTTTGTGTTCATGCTCTTTTAGGAAATTCAAGTTCTTTGTGGTAAACATAGTTTGTCGAGTAAAGCGATATGTTGAAAAATTATAATAGTTCTTCCATGATGCGGGTGTTTTGATCTTGAATACCCGTATGTTCCTAACGGTTTAGGGTCGGATATTCTATTTTTGTGAGGCCTATGTTTTCAACTGTGGACTTCCCATATGTTTTCTGAGTTCGTTGCCTAATTGGTTTTTCCCTGAGTTCTGTGTTCCTTGCGAGTGGTAAGTGATTTTTCAGTTGGTGAAGATCGTTTCTATTTGCCTCTTCTTTCGAGAAGGAATCAACCCATTCATTCCACGTGGGTCTTCCGAAATGTTTTCTAAGTGTTGTTATGGGCTTGATGTTAATACCTGTAGTAAATTGATCGCCTTTGGTGACATCGTTCAAATAAGAATATTTCAAGTTTAGCTTTCACGGTACCTTGGAGCTCGTGAATCAACCGTAGCGAAATTATTTTGGGTAACTTGAGGAATTGTATTAACCTATTGTTTCTTAAAGATTTTGTGTGATTTAGTCAGAAAGGCTCCTTGGTTTGAGTTCGCAAAGTGAGGTTGCAATAAAAGAATATTTTCGTTGATCTCTTGAGACGAAGTTAATCCGTTTGCTTTCCGTGAAATCTGTAAAGGAAATGTTTGAGTTTTGTGGTGAGAACATTTGGATTCGTGTTTCCCAAGTAGATGAACTGTTTCGAGCAAGTTGGCCTGTTGAAGGATCTTATCGATTCTTAATTTAAATCTTGTGGTTATTTGAAGCGTCCCTAAATTTGTTGCTCTTTCCGCTCAAGAGATGGCGAATTTCAAACGAAATATCTTTCTTTCGTGTCGGCTGTTATTTGCTATTCTCTTTTGAGGGATGTGTGCCTCCATTTATGAACTCAGCTTTCGTTTTTCAAGATCACCTTTATCAGAATATTTCTTTTGGTTTCCTGCTCGTCGGGATGAGCAACGTTTTTCTGTGTGAATAAACTTATCTTTGTTAGCCTCTTCCTTTTGAGAAAGGATCACAGTTTTGGGTTGCAAAGTGTTTGCAAAGGGTAAGTTTGGCAACTGTTTGGTGGTAGATGAGTAATCGTAGCGGTGATATTTTACTACCAAGTTATTGGAGGAGTAGTAGATTGTAGAATGGTTTTGATCTGTATCTCTTGGGGGAAAAATTAATTCACATGGAATGTTTGGTTTCGAAGTAAGTCTGAAAAGTGTTACGACTGAGTAGAACCTATGGTATGGTGAAACTTCAGAACTTCAGTTCATGATTGAATGGTCGGTGATTATCGAAGGTATGGAAACCTTGATTACTTCTATAGAGCAACGCAATTGGATAATGATGCGAGATTAGGTGAGAAATTTCTAAGTATGCAAATGAGTGAGTATGTTAGAATTGGGGAAAATGTTGGAGAGTCAATCCGTTGATTTCCCTATATGTTATAATTGAAATTTGTGGTAGAGATCTTGGAGGTTAAATTTGGGTTTGCATTGTTATGCTAGACCATTGGTTACACGATGATTGTGCGTAGAGGAAGTGGGATAATAGAGTTTCCTGAGCAATGAATGGTCATTGATAGAACTCTTCTAATGTAATACAAGTCCGTGCGTGCTAAGGATCTTGAATTGTTATTATTGGAAATTGAAGGTAATGTGATTGCGTGGTGCCTACTATTGTGGTGTTATGGATGCCTTTAATCAAATCGATTTTGTATTACCTAGAGTATCCGGTAGATTTCATAGAGTCTCTTCACAATGGTGTGGATGATTTAATTCAGTTTGAGCATGATTTGAGGATATTTAACACAGAGGTTTAAGCTCGTGTGGTATGCAATGAAGTCAAATTCCAAGGTTCGAGAGAAATTTTATCCCTAGAAGAGAGAAACTGTGGAAAGAAATGTTCATCGGATAATTAGATGTTTTCTTGATTCTTGTTTGAGTTTGGTATTGTTGACCGGCGTTTTCTGCAATTTGAGTTGAGGCTGTGTTGGGATGTAGATTCTTTCCAATTCGGATAAAGCGCGATGTTTGGTTTGGGCGTTCCAGTAATTTCTCCTTTGGTCGTAGTGGTGTTCATTTGTAAACTGCCTATTTAGAAAATGGATTTGTTTTGAGATGAATTGTCAAATTTGGAATTTAATCTTTTGGTGGAGAGTTAGCATTGAGTGGACGCGATGAGGAATCTCTATTTTCAATTGGATTCTCTTCGTTTTCGAAAGTTGCAGAAATTAGAAAGTTGGTATTTCGTTTTGACCGTCTCGGGTACACGCGCGAAGTACGCATCGTCGGGTGTGTTCTGGTGCTGAGTGGGCAGCTGAATCATTCAAGATTCGAGTCATAGTTTAAGGCGTTGACCATTGAGTATGGTCTTATCTTGATCCTCTTTCGATGAGGGTACCTAGAAAGTTCAAAGTTGAGTGTTAGGTCAGCGTCGTTTTGGGTCTTTGGGTGGTGGTTTCTCTAGTCCGAAGAGAGGCGCTTGAGAGCTAGAGACCCTCGTGCGCGATAAGTATCCAGACCTGTTCGTTTATGGTACGTGTTTTTCGTTAATAAATTCGATCGTGATTTTCTTTCGAATAAGATCGTGTTTAGATTCGAGGTCGAATCTGTTAAAGTGTAGAATGTAATACTCGGAATAGAATTCGGTAAATAGAACGAAATTTGGAGGGTAAACGACAAATGCAAACTCGAATTTCAGTTCAACGGGGTTTACGCTTTTCTTCGCCAACTTTGGGCGTGGGCGGCCACCAGAGGCCCAAGAGGGGAAACCAGCCCAAGGGGCCGACCAAGGGAAGGGGAGGCACCCCAACCCTAGCCGCCTCCCCACTTCCCTCTCCCTCCCCTTGTGGCCGCCACCTCCCTGCCTCTCCTGCGCCTTGCTGCTCCTTTGCTGCCGGCCTTCCCGTGGTGGTAGCTCCGCGATCCCCGACGCGTTGTCTCAAGACTCCCTCCGCAATCTCCTTCTCCCGCCGGCGTATCCGGTCGTTCGTCGATCCTCGGTGGCTGTTCTTTGGAGAAAGAAGGGAGGAGAAGAGAGGGGGATCTTTGGGCAGCGGATCATCGTCGTCCCACGGGTCTTCAAGGGTAACGAAGGTTTTTAGTGGTAGTTTGATTCGGTTTTATTGTTTAATGGTGGATTAGATCTAAATCGGGTTCTGTCCTGGAGATTCCAGAACGCATCCGTCTCCTTGCGCGGCCAGTTTCGACCCTTTAGAGGCCGAATCTCGGGTTGACATCTCCTAGAGATATGTTCCTGGTTTCATTAGCTTTCTTTTGACACCTGGATCACGAATTTTCACCCAGTAGATTAACAGTTATGACTGTTTTACCACGTACTGCTCTGTCTGTCAGAAATTCTGGGTATAGTCGGTTGAACCTAGGTTTTGATCTAGTTAGATTCAGAATCAGGTCGGCCACCCAACTAGGTTTATGAAGATAATTTCACCATGTTTCCAGGCTGATAAAGATCACTTTATTTGGATCAGTGGTTTAAAAGTTAGAGCCTTTTCTTTAGGGCTGTTCTGAATTCTGGACAGACTGCAGTTATAGTTTTTCATTGGATGGTTAGACCTCTGTTTTGGCCGAATTAGAGTTTACCATCAACTAGTGTTTCGTAGCCAATTAAGTTAAGAAAAGATGAGCACTGGTTTCAGGTCTTTTGGACTTACGGTTAATTATTGGTGAATTTTCTAGTAAAACTGCCAGATTAGGGATATTTGGAATGTTTGGGTAAATTGATCAAATTGAATCTTTTGTTTGGTAGATTTGGCTAGAGATTGTGGGAGGACACGTGTAACAATGCCTTACTCGTTTGTCCTCATTTCGATTATTTTACATTGTAGGCGGTGAAGCGGTGAGTGGAGGGGTATCTCAATTACCTCCCAACCCGTTCTGTGCAGCGCGGCAAGTAAGTAACTTGTATAATATGATTGATGTATTATGTGATGTGTGAATGAAGGATTATATTTGTTCGTATTTGTAGATGAATGCCATGTGTATCTTTTCATTTATGAGTACTATTCAATATTTCCATGGAATCACATCATGACATGCATAATTACCTTTGTAAGACCCATCAATTCCAAAGATGGGCATTTGAAAATCCCATCAATTCCGAATGGGTGCGTGAGTCCACCATTCCAATGTGGGCCACGTTACGTGAGTCCACCATTCCAATGTGGGCCACGTTGGACGATTGTATGAAACGTTCTTCATACGATTACTTTAAGTGAACACCGACGGGTGTTTCACTCGCTATCTGCGGTATATCTTTGCGATATGTCCAATTCCTTCAATGCATCATTCCACTTCATCCATTCATAAAGTTGTTTCCAGTCAATGTTCAAATTATGAAGGTGATATATTGTTCATGGAATGTTTGGTTGTTACATACAATTACTTGCTGAGTCTTTGGCTCATTCTTGCTTTGTTGTTTTATTTAGGTAAATGACAAGGAGGAACGGTTTTCATGGTGGGTAGAACAACATGATGCACTCACTACCATAATCCAAAACATTTGAGAAATTAATATTGTCTTCGATTTATACCTGGTGTTGAATTGTAATAAGCCAACTTGGCAGTATTTACCAAATCTCCCTGAAATGTTTATTTCTAATCCGTTGATTAAACTGTTGATGATTTCCTGTTCCCGTATATCCTTGTGGTACGCCAATTCTAGTAATACTTATTGTTGCAAATTGTCTAAAGATTAGTGATTGTAGGTGACATCTTGACTTCCTTATAGTCAGGGTGTTACAGTTGGTATCAGAGCGGGCTTTAGGTCCGTGATAATTAAGTTATTAAAATGACACACTGTGCACAGTAGGTGGGGTTTGGGAAATCCATTCTTTCCGCATTTCTAGTGATGTTGTTCATTATGTTGTATGGTATAGAATTGCTTCTGTACTATCTTTCTTGTTAATAATCTATGACGTGATGCGATATCCTATATATCTATGAATTATTCTATGATTGTCATGAGATGATCCTATATATTCATAATTGATTGCATTAGTTATGCGTATCGATAGCGGACGCCGAGCGGTGAGTTCGTGGTTGTCGCCCCGGTTTTGCGGAGCTACACCACTGCTCGTGTTGTAATAGTAGAGAAGTTCTTACCTGTTCCATAGTTACGTGTTGAGCCCGAGCTCATTGATGAAGTTGTTATCCTTCTCAAGTTTGTATCCGGTTTTACGTTGTGGTTTCGATAGTTCGTGAATTTCTTTTGAATGGAGGGTTATAATGAAGTGGGCAATCTCTAGTAGATTTCGATCGTTCTTTGAAACAATTATTTTCTTTCTACTATTGTGATATTTCGCCCACGTGGCGTAGTTAAATTGTAAGATTTATCTTTTCACTGAAGTTCTGTTTTACCCCTGTTGGAAAATTCAACCCGTGTGTTCGCTTGGAGTTTCGGGCATTGGCAGATTTCTTTTGCAAGTTCTTTATCAAGTGCACAATGATCTTGCATATTTCTTTTTGGGATGCTTTAGACAGTGGTTCTCTTCTTTGATTTCTGATTTTGACAAATTCTTGTCCGGTGGTAATTGATGAATTTCTCTTAGGTTCATGATTCATGGTAGTTGAGGAGATCCAATAGGTCTTTAATGGTTCTCTGAAAATATTATTGTTTTTCAGTTGTTGAATTTCTTTTATTTTAAATGATCTTCGACAGTTGGCAATATGGATATTTCCATGTTTGTTCCTTCCTTCTCAATGGAAAATAGCGACTCGTTTACTCGTTTGATAGTTTGTATAATGAGAGTTTTCTATTGTAAGTTCGTTAACACGAGGAAGCATTGGCTCCATGTATTTCTTTGGATCATTCCGCGTCTTGAAGTTTAACGCATCTCTTTTCTGAGGATTAGTGTTAAAACCTTTTTTTGGGTGCCTTGTGGTGATTAAGTCGGAGATGGTAATCAAACAAATTGGTTGGCTACGGGTTCCTATTGGTCCCTAGATGTTTTTCAAAACAATTCTTGTCTTTCTGATTGCTGAGCTTTCTTTGCTACTTGTACACGATATTATTGACAAGATCATTCTTTTTGGCAAGGGTCCTATCTCACTTGTTGATTAAGGGGACCTGGTTAACCGTTTGGTATTTTGGGGAACGGGAATTAGCTTTTACAAAGTTTGTCGAAGAAAGTCTTGACTCTACTCGTTTCTTTTGGAGTAGTTGGAATGTTGGAGTTTAGAACCTCTCTTGAAAAAAAAATGTTGAAACCCTTAAGCCCGCATTTAACGAAATATGGGGATCCAAATCTCGTATGAAGAATGTTTCATACAGGTGTCCAAATCTGCCCATATTGGAATGGTGAGTCTTACATGCCCGTACTGGAATTGATGGGTCTTTTTTTTCCACTCCCATAGAAGGAACATGAACAAATGAATGAATGGAATGTAGCATGAATAATGAAAGACATCATCTCTTTCAACATGGATTAACGGATATGAAAGGAACATGAAGCATTGAATGAAATCATAGATCATAGAAATAACATTATGAATACAAGCACTCATCATTCATCAACATAAATAATCACAATGTACTTGCCTTCCGCGTTGTGACACGTTAGAAGGCAACGAAGGTGCTCCTAAACTCGATGCCTCGCCGCCGACACAAGTATGTACTCGAAATAAGAACCACATGGTATAAAATGCTACCAGAGATGCTCTACAACACATTCCCGAAAACCCTAGAGTTAACTAGTAGTATTAATATGAAAACGGCCAACTCAATTGCCGGAATGAGTCTGGACACCAGCACAAAAAAATTCATATTTATTAATCGGGACTCGGAACGAGGTGAGGCCAGATCCTATGGAAACTTAACGAACCCATCTACCAAATTCTAGTTGACAAGATCACCTAATTGGGCCAAACTAAATTGCTAAACAGTGGATGAAAATACAAGATGGGTTCTGCCTAGATGAAAGAACAACAGTAAAGAATATATCACAATTTTTAATATACAATTCCGATTGGGGTGTTCTTTATCAATATGGAAAGATTATAAAATTTTCTATAATAACCTAGTTGGGTGAAAACCGTGAATCCGCCATTAACTTATTCATATTTTGAAAGACAACTAAACAATTCATTCTCGACAGACAGTCAGGACAGTGTGGAAAGATTATATGATAACTTTTGAACCGTAGATCGGAATTGGTGATCTTGGCTGCTTTGGAAAGCTAAGAATAGTGGGTACAAATCTCTAGGAGGTGGAAACCTCCAATTCTGCTTCTAAGGACCCGAAATCGGCCGATCAATCTACTGGACAGAATCTGAATTTCTAACATCACCCATTCAATCCAATCAAACTAATCGAATTTGCCACTAAACAACATCAAACAGTGGGAGAAATACCTCGTTACCCTTGTAGAACCCAGGAGAACGATGAACGAGGCTTGGGGAAGATGATCCCCCTTCTCCTCTCTTCTTCCTTCCCTTGGCCGGCCACAACCCGCAACACCCGACGTCCGGGGAGAAGGAGCGGCAGGAGCACTCGTCTTTGGGGAGGAAGAGCATCACCACTAGGGAGGGAGGCGACAGCGGGGCAGCAGGGGGCGCCAAGATGGGGGAGAGGGTGGCGGCTTGGGGTGGGGAGAGGAGGAGTGGGGCGGCTAGGGTTGGGAGGAGGAGAAGTGGCGCCTCCCCTTGTGGCCGGCCTCGCCCCTCTTGGGCCTTCTGGGCTGCGGTCCATGGCTCAAGTTGTCAAAATTTCACCCAAAAACCCTTTTAATTCTAATATTCGCTGGTAAAATTCTTCGCTGAGAGAAGAAATTCAAAATTGAATGAAGTTCTCTCTAATCGACTTTCGGGATATTACAGTAGTCGAAACCTTCTTATGACCATCTGCAGTCGAAGCCTCCTTTCGACTAGGTAGTCAAAGACTCCTTCCGAACATTTGTAGTTGAAACCCCCTTTCGACCAGGTAGTAGAAACCTCCTTCCGACCACCTGTAGTCGAAACCTTCTTCCGACCACGTGTAGTCGAACCTCTTTCTGACCGCGTGAATTCGAATGAGCAGTCCTCGAAACAAACAGTACTTGAAACGAGCAGTACTCGAAAGCTAATCGTTGGATTTTCTCTTCCAACAGAAATGCTTTAGGCTATAACCTTCGTATTCGAACTCCAAATCTAATAATTTTTGTTTCTAAATTATTATTAAATTGTAATCTACCTCTTGTATTAATTTTATAATTTTTGGAGATTTTTTGAATTTTAGTGTTTATTCGATGTTTTCGCTTTGTTAGTACTTATTGTTAGATGACGATGATTTGGGAGTACAACGGAGATGATCATGTGAATGTCTAGAGTACTAGCAAATCAAGGCAAGCACTCATTCCGTTGATGCATGTTGATCCTATTACATTCAAAAATTATTATCTTGTTTTGCAACTGTATGTATGCATTATTTGTCAAGTTATATTTGTGATTGAGGTAGTTAATCCTATTGCATGAATTCCCTAAAATTATTCACCCCTTGCTCCTCGCCTAAGTTAATAATTCTGCTTGTAAATTACAGCCCGGTGGACATTATATGATCTATTTATGTTTATTCAGTGCCATGCTTAGCTTCCGGTAGATTGGGCGGTTGTCGACTTTGTTGATGACCTTGATCACATAAATTATTTTTATTATGCTATGTCCAGTTTATGTACTATTATATTTGAAAAACTAAAAATAAAAATAAAACAATTTGGACTCGAGCAAATGATTGTTGGTGTGGTTAGTGAGTGTGTGGTTCGTGCTTGAGTCAACAAGGACCGAATTACTTGCGCCACCGTACTGAGCATTTTGTGTGCATCCACATGAGGGACATATGGGATCTTTCTTGACTTAGTACTTTGGCGTGTGTTTGCTCGGAGTCGCAGGTGGTAGTTGTTAGGAGAAAAATGATGTATTATTACACAATGTGTGGGTCCTCCATGGGAGTTGTAATACCTCGAAATCGAATGCGGGTTGGGTCCTTTTATGTTCGGCATGCCCAGAGAGGCCTCCTGTGGCCGGCCAAGAGGGGCATCTAGCGATTCTGCGAGGTCGATTTGGGTAAGGGTTGATGTCTCCGACACAACGGTGGGTCCTCCATGGAGCCTAGTCGATTGTATTTTTTGAGCCCGAATCACACATTGAAGGGCAATTCACGTTAAGAGTATTTTAGCACTGGTTTCAAGTCATTCGAGTTACATATATTTAATTACGATGACGATTTTTCCCATGCAGACGACTCTTTGCTTATACATCTCATTGAATCTACTACTTGTATTCAATTGAAATATTACTTTGTGCTAAAAATAAACCCTACATCCTTCTCTTTTGGGTAGAGCTTGCATGTAGCTATGTATAGACTTGGTAAAGTCTTGCAGAGTACATTCATGTACTCATTTGTTTCGCACACAGGGGCAATGCACTGACTTTTATTTACTAATCTAGGACACGACATACCGGTGTGAGATCGAATCGGGTAATGAAAGATTGCGCAGGAACAACGATTTGCTATGGTTTGAACACTATTATTTGAAGTATTAAAATATTTGCTAATCGGTTGCCTGCTAAAATAAACCCTACATCCTTCTCTTTTGGGTAGAGCTTGTTATGGCAAGCTATTGGGATTTTTATATGATTAATTCTATTGGGATTTTATTTATGATTAATTCATATTTTTATTTCAGTTTGCTCACTGTTTTCTGCTGCGTACTTGGTATTTATCTTTTTATTTGGCCATCGGCCCTTTTGTATGAAAATGAACATTGTAGGTTCAATATGTTGTAAATTATGCAGTTTCAATATTGTAAGAACTTGTGTATGGATTGATATTGATGTTTATGATGGTGTATGTGTACCGCTCCTAGGAGGTACATAATACACCGAGAACGAAAAAATTAATTTGTGAATGCTAGAACCAATTAGAGGGTTAAGCATTACAGGTTAAATCGCTCGGGTTCTCACAATCTAGTTCTCGACGCATCACTTCCAAACCATCCACCATAACGTACCAATCCGGAGGAGACAAAGGAGATTCAGCGGCAAGTGCAAGAACTACTTAATAAGGGGTATGTACGTGAAAGTCTTAGTCCTTGCGCTGTTCTTGTAATTCTTGTTCCTAAGAAAGATGGTACATAGAGAATGTGTGTTGATTGTCGTGCCATTAACAATATCACTGTTAGATATCATCATTCTATTCCTAGGTTAGATGATATGCTAGATGAACGTAGTGGTGTTGTTATATTCTCTAAAATTGATTTGAGAAGTGGATACCATCAGATTAGGATGAAACTTGGTGATTAATTGAAGACTGCTTTCAAGACTAAATTTGAATTATATGAGTAGTTAGTCATGCCTTTTGGTTTATCTAATGCACCTAGTACATTCATGCGATTGATGAATCATGTTTTAAGAGCATTCATTGGTAAATTTGTTGTGGTATACTTTGATGATATTTTGATCTATAGCAAAACAATGGATGAACACATTGATCATGTTAGACAAGTGCTAGAAGTGCTTAGGAATGAGAAACTGTATGCTAATCTTGATATATACACTTTTTGTACTGATAAAGTTGTGTTCTTAGGCTACGTTGTTTCTGGACAAGGTGTTAAGGTAGATGAATAAAAAACTGAAGCAATTAAAAATTGGCCTACCCCTGTGAATATTAGTCAAATCAGAAATTTTCATGCTCTTTCTAGTTTTTATTGTCATTTTATTAAAGATTTTAGCACCATTGCTACGCCATTAAATGAGTTAACTAAAAAGGGTGTTGTGTTTGAATGGGGTGCACCACAAGAAAAAGCTTTTCAAGAGCTAAAGAAACGTTTAATTGAAGCATCATTGCTTGTTTTGCCTGATTTCACTAAGACTTTTTAAATTGAATGTGATGCTAGTGGAATAGGTATTGGTGGTGTTTTGATGCAAGAAGGGAAACCCGTAGCATACTTTAGTGAGAAAGTAGTAGATGCTCAATTGAACTATCATGTGTATGATAAAGAATTGTATACTTTGGTACGTGTGCTTGAAACTTAGCAACATTATCTTTGGCTTAGAGAATTTGTTATCCACTCTGATCATGAAGCTTTGAAATATTTGAAAAGCCAAACTAAATTGAACCATAGACATGCTAAGTGGGTAGAATTCATTGAAACTTTTCCATATGCTGTTAAGTACAAGAAAAGGAAAGAGGATGTGGTAGCTGATGCTTTATCTAGAAAGTATGTGCTTTTAACTCAATTGGAAGTAAAGGTACCTGGATTCGAGAGTTTGAAGGATTTATATGCTTCCAACCATGAATTTTCAGAACCATATTCTAAATACAAAGATGGAAAAGGATGGGACAAGTTTCATGTTCATGATGGGTTCTTATTTCGTGCTATCAAATTATGTGTTCCAAATTCGTCCATGCGTTTGCTTTTATTACAGGAATCTTATGCAGGTGAATTGATGGAACACTTCAGGAGAGAAAAGACCTTCATGATGCTGAGCGTTCACTTTTATTGGCCTAAAATGAGGCGTGATGTCGAAAGGTTTGTACAACGATGTGTGACATGCCACAAAGCAAAATCTAAACTTAATCATCAAGATTTATATACCCTACTTCCTGTTCCTAGTGTACCTTGGGAGGATATTAGTATGGACTTTGTTTTAGGACTTCCTAGGACTAAGAGGGGGAAGGGATTCAGTTTTTATAGTTGTGGATAGGTTCTCTAAAATGGCATATTTTATTCCCTATCACAAAAGCGATGATGCATCACATATAGCTGACTTGTTTTTCAGGGAAGTTGTAAGATTGCATGGCATGCCAAAGATGGTTATTTCAGATCGTGATGTCAACTTCATGAACTACTTTTGAAAGACTTTGTGGGCCAAGTTTGGGACAAAGTTGTTATTCTCAACAACTTGTCACCCACAAACGGATGGATAAATAGAGGTGGTGAATAGAACACTTTCAATGCTAAATGCTACTACGAACGATGATCAAGAAGAATTTAAAAAAGGGAGGATTATTTGCCGCATGTGAAGTTTGCATACAACAAGGCGAAACACTCTACTACTCAAATGTGCCCATTCGAGATGGTGTATATTTTCAAACCAATCATACCACTTGATTTACTACCACTTTCGCTACATGAACATGCTAATATGGAGGCGTCAAAGCGTGCTGTATATGTGAAGCAAATTCACGTCAATACTAAAGAAGAAATTGAAATGAAGACGCACTACTATGCTGAGAAGGTGAACAAGTCAAGAAAGAAGATGTTATTTGAACCAGGTGACTTGGTTTGGGTGCATCTACGCAAAGAATGCTTTCCAAACAAGCGTAAGTCCAAGTTGATCCCTCAAGGAGATGGTCCATTCAAAGTACTTGAGAAGATCAATGACAATGTATATAAGATAGAGCTTCCGGGTGATGATTATGTTGTGAGTTCTACATTCAATATTGCTGATTTGTCACCATTCTTTGGACCGAAAGAATCAGAGTCGATGACGACTCCTTTTCAAGATGGGAAGGATGATGAGGACATCCAGATTGGACCGATTACACGAGCACACGCTAAAAAGATTAATCAACAGGTGAACTCGCTCCTAATTAATTTTAATCTTGATTCCAACGATTATATGTTACTAGCTAATAGTCTCATATGTGTGTGTGTATACAGTTTTATACGTATAGAAGCATGGGAGACCATATCAGGCCGAAGGAGATAAGATGTTGCTGCTAATGTAAATCTATGTTTGATGGCGTGTACAAATGTCAAGTATTGTTCACACATGGAAATAATGTTCTCGAGTGGACCAGCTTGCATACTGTGCATGCGTCCGGAGGAAACATAGGAAAGTTTGCATGTGTCCCATGGAAATACGAAGGAGACGTAAGGGAATAGGAAGGAGTCATGTGGGAATTTGCTAACCGCGTGGGAGGCTTGTGTGTGGGAAGAAAGAAAGAAAAGGAAGCCAGAAAGAGATCTAGTTTTTGTGAGATCTGGAAAACCCGAATATTTTTTCCTTTTTCACGTGAGAGCATAGATCCATTATGACATGCGTGCCAAGTCGTGGCCGAACTCTTTAGGAGTCGGTTTCTATATCTATGAGTCAGAGCAATAGCATGAGGGACCACGAAATCAATCTATTATTTTCAGAGAGAGTTATACGCTTGTTCTTTAGGGTTTAACATACAGTTGCAACCTAAAGGGGAATTATGCGTTCTCAACCCCGTTGTTCTTGTGATTCTTTGTGTTTTACAGAGAGCGACATGTCTACTTTGTGTGGTCGGGTAGACGGGATCACGAGCGTGTGGTTGGATGAATTCTTTTGTCGTAGGTTGCTGTTTTGGTAGTGGTTGGCGCCATCGGTTCGTTAGGTTGCACGGATCCAAAGTTATCATCGATCCTACGTCGTGAAGATCGGGCATCCCCGTATCACCCGCCGGATGTAGTTGTTTAGATTTGTTTATTTGACACATAGAACATGTTTGTATGAACTCTTGTATTATCGTGCGAGATTTTGGTACATGAAAATCAGCACAAGACGATGGAGAGTTTTTTGGATACCTTCGTGACTAGCAGCATGAGCAGCAGTCAAAGCAGCTTGCAAAGATGGTGAAGACTGTGGTATATGGACACGACCTTTGTGAAGCACCAACCCATCCATAATTGTAATACCCTGAAAAATATTATTAATTTTAATAATCGCGTCTTAATGTTCGGAGTGTAATTAATTTAATGGTATCAGTAAATAATTAATTAAAATCGTCTTAAGGGCTTTTGTGTAATTAAATAAAAAGATTTCGTGGAAAAATAGATTATTTCAGAATTTTATTGAGCTATAAATAGGATTGTGGGAGTTTTGGAAAAAACCCTAGCAGCCTTTTTGTTTTCCAGCCGCGCCGTCATTTTTTTCTTCCCAGCCAAATTCTTGCGCTTTGTGCATTTGTCCGGCACAGATCGCTGCTTGCTTGAGCCGCCACCAAGCCCATCACCGACGTCAGGCGCAGATCGAAGCTCGCTCTGCGCGCCGCGCTGCAGCCGAGAACACTGCTACCGCCGGTTGGTTTTTTTTCTCATCGGCCGGTTAATTTGCGAGGGCCGCCAAGCCATGCGCCGCACTCATCTGAAGCCGATCATTTGCGTTCTTTTTTTCCATCTCTTTGTGCGTTGTTGCCGCGTGAGCCAAGGCTGCTGCCGGCTGTGCATGCGTTGATCCCTGTTGCGGTTTTTCTGCCGGCCGAAGTCACCTACCGCCAACAGCTGGAAGCCATCTTCCTTCCTTCACGTGAGTTTTTGCATTGGTTCTATTCCGGCTGCTAGGTAACTTGCTTCTTGATTTTGCATGTGCGTGTGTAACATGATCAGTAACGAAATACAATGTTCGTTTCTCTGTTTTCTAGGGTAATTAGGGATTATAATTTGAGGTTAAATTGAGAGGTCGATTAATAGGTTTGATTAACCTGCTGTTATATTGTACAAATTATTCGGGTATCGTAATGGCGAAATTTGAAAATACCATCTACTAGTTAATTGTAGATAATATCGATAGCTTTCTTTAGCATATTGAATCATGTCAATCGGACAAGTAGAACTTGAGTTATGATTTTCGGAAGGCCGCTGTTTTTAGGGTTATCGTCTTTAGGCGCTGTTTTGGTAGATCGGTTATTAAAAATAGTAAATGGCTTAATTAGAGTTTTTGATATACATGAAAGTTGTAGATAATTGTCCAATGGTTCTGTAGGATCTGAGAACGCGTATTTTGGTTGAGTAAAACTAAAGTTATGAAATTTGGAAGACTGCTGTTCCGAAGCGGACAGACCGGCGTTCCGGGCTAAATACGGAGGATTAGATGATTTAATTAGAAGTCTTCGTAATCTAAGAAAATGTGGGTAATTTTGTAAAGAATCCAGAATGGGTTGGTTTGTGGTGATCGGACTTTCGAGTCAAAAGTTACGCTCTTTTTAGTAACCGGACCGCAATGGGTAGCTTTTCGGTACCGGCGTAACGTGGTATATTTGGGGACGTGTAGGAGCGATGTATATTGATTGTTGTTCTTATGATGCTGTAGCTTGTATTGAGATGTGTGTATTTAATGTAGGAGAAGCGTCGTACTTGTTGCCATCTTCGAGTCAAATTGTGCGTCGCAACTAGTACAGGCAAGTGCATGGTAGACAGCGATCAATGATCGATCACTGTTTTCTTTATCTTCTATTACCATTATTGTTGTGCTTTTATTTTGTTTAATTGCAAGCAATGAAATGGTATGGATTTATATTGTTAATGGACATGATGAAAAGTTGGATATGATGTTTATGATGGAGTTTGCATGTTTGCATTCATAAGCATCTTTGCATAAGAGAAGGTGATCATGATTGATCACAACTCCACGGAGTGGAGGAGGTCCCGATCCTTATGGAGGAGCGGGCTTGAGAGTGAATGTTGTCGCGAGCATTCACTCACGCTATACCGGTATACGCGAAAAGAAGTGCATGTGGACATATAGAATAGAGTTGCATTGATAATTGAGATTAATGAATGAGAATGTGAATGGAAGTGCACGTGATGATAATGAAGTTATTGAATGCTGTTGATTTATTATTGTTCGTTGTATATGATGTATTTGCTGAGTCGTGGACTCACCCTTGCTCTCTTGTTGTTTTTAGGTGATCTTCGAGGATCCGTGGTGAGAGCGATTAGAGCACATGGACATCACATGATCATTCGCCATGATAATCTTTTCATTCATTATTGGTTTACACTTGGACATGGTAGTTATTGAATAATGTTTAGGATATCATTTGGACTAGACTATTTGTTTTATGATTTTGGATTCTTTGGTTGATGTTGCTTTGGATTATTTGCCTGGTTATAACTATCAATGTTTATTGATTATCATTTGATCCATATTTATTCATGCATGTTCTTTTGTGATCCTTTGATATGATTATTGATGTTCTCTTGCTGTAATTTTATGGTGTGTCATTAATTATTAGTTTAAAGTGTAGAGTGGTGGCATTCTAGGCTCAGTGTTGGGCTGGGGTGTTACAGGTTGGTATCGAGCGGGCTTTAGGTCCGTGGTGAATAGATTAACAACTTAGGCAAACTAAAATTGTTAAAATTTGTTTTAGATTAGTAAATCAACTAAAATTTGCTAATGGTTAACTAACCTAAAATTTGACACACTAGTGCATGAGGTTAGAGAGAGGTACGATTATCGTTTTACGCTTCCGTTATGTTGATTATTGATGGATGAGTTTATTTTGAGTTTTGAACTCATTATGTATTGTTGATTGTGGGTGATAGCTATGCCGAGGGGTAGAGGACGTGGTCGTCTTGGCGTGATCGTGGAGGTCGGTGTCGCGGAAGAGGTTCCGTAGAGCCACCTCCTGTAGTGAGATGAGTCGATGGCGAGGGGTTCTTTGTTGACCCGCCTCGGTTGTGGTCCGAGATGAGACCACCGCTTTCTTGAGAGAGTTGGTGGGAGAGATCCGTGCTCTTCGTCAACAAAGCGGATATTTGGTGGGAGGTCGTGTTGTCTTGAGGACCGCCACTCAAGGTCGATCACTTGGGAGGATTTTGTAGATCGTTCAAGGGAAGTTCTACCCTACTCTTTTGTTGAGAAGATGGAGGTTGCCTTGACGACCTTTGCTCGGGGAAGAGGTCTATTCTTGAGTATGAGGTGAGTTCAACAACTTGGTTCGCTTTGTCCCTTGATGTGAACGATGATCTTCGAAGGCCAAGAGGTTCCGTCGGGTCTCAGTGAGTACCGACATGTGTTGGGAGCTACTCCACTCGTGACTACTGACTCTGTTGTGGAGCAAGCTAGGGGCATGGAGTTGGAGATGCGACTCACAAAGGGCGACAAGCCTCGGTGGATGGTAGCTTCGGTGGTGACCGTAAGAGGAGTTCTAGTGAGGGAAGTGGGTGCAGTCACGACCGCTTTCAAGAAATTCAAGGAGGACCGCAGATCTTCAGTCTAGCGATCGAGGCCGTTCTCTTCTTGATGCCTCGTCCTTTGCAGTACTCGGCTCTTCGTCTGCCCGTAAGGGGGTATGCTTTGCTTTAAGTGCGGTGATGGACACCGCCGCCGAAGTGCACTTGGACGGGTGATTGCCGTCAGTGTGGCCGATCGGGTCACAAGGAGCGGGTGTGTCGCCAGAACCCCGCTAGCGTGATCAAGTGGGAGCCCGTGCCATCTTCTTCTTCTTCAGTGGGTCCTGCTCGAGGATCTTTCGGATGATGATCGCTCCCCCCGATGCCATTTCCTTGACTTGGGCGCCTCGGTAGGGTACCATCGGCACCGCCACCTTCGGCACCGCCCGGCTGTCTGACCGGCTTTACCGCACCGCCACAGAGATTGTTGGGGCTCGCCGCCCAGATCGTCTTCTTTCGCCATGGCGCCACCTGGAGTGTACGCCATGCCTACTGCAGAGTCTGCGGGTTGTCCTGACGTGGTGACAGGTACTTTGCTTGTGGATTCGTTTGATTCTTTAGTCCTTTTGATTCGGGGCTACCTTTTCGTTTGTCTCGTCGGCGTTTGCTAGGAGAGCGAACTTGAGTATCTGATGGATTTCTCGATCGGTGTTGGTTAGTTCTCCGGGGTATTATTGCTAGCTCTTGTTTGTCCCGGTGTTCTATTGTTATTGATGGAGAGAAGTTCACGGCGAATTTGATAGTTATTCAAATGGAGCCGCTCGACGTTATCTTGGGTATGGATTGGTTGCACTCTTATCGAGCCGTGATATCCTGTTTACAGAGAACGGTCTGCGTGCGCACCTCGTGCAGGAGACTTTGACTTTTCAGGAGTGCGCCCGCGCTCTCTTCGATGTTGGTGGAATGTTTCCGGTCGCGGCGTGAAAATCGGCTTCTTTTAGCTCTTGCCGAGAAACCGAGCGTGGCCGCAGATTGAGGAGATCGGTGGTTAGTGAGTATCCCGATGTGTTCGGTGAGCTTCCGGGTTTGCCACCTGCGCGAGACGTGGAGTTTCGCATTGGTCTTGTTCCGGGTACTCGTCCCATCTCGATGTCTCCATATCGATTAGCACGTCCATTTCAGGACGAGTTGAAGAAGCAGTTGGATGATTTGTTGGCTAAAGGTTTGATCAGGCGTAGCGTATCGCCGTGGGGAGCTCCTGTTCTATTCACTGAGAAGAAGGATGGGAGTTGGCGTATGTGTATTGATTATCGTGCGCTTAATGCGGTCACAATCAAGAACAAATATCCATTGCCCCGCATTGAGGACTTGTTTGATCGCTTGAATGGAGCTCAAGTATTCTCCAAGATCGATCTCCAGTCAGGGTATAATCAAATCCGTGTGCGTGAGCAGGATGTAGAGAAGACTGCTTTCTCCACCAGGTATGGGCATTATGAGTATAAAGTTATGTCCTTTGGATTGACTAATGCACCTGCTATTTTTATGGAGACCATGAACAACATGTTGCACGAGTATCTAGATGACTTCGTGGTGGTGTTCATTGACGATATTCTTATCTATTCCAAGACCAATGAGGATCATGAGCGTCATTTGAGGCTGGTCTTAGATACTTTGAGAGAGCACAAGTTCTATGCTAAGTTGAAGAAGTGTGAGTTACGGATTTGAAGTGGGTTTTACGGGTCATGTGATTAACCCTCGGGGTATTCTTTGTTGACCACAGTAAGGTCTCTGATGGTGGATTGGAAGAGGCCGACTAGTGTGAAGGAGGTGAGGGTTTCTGGGTTTGGTGGTTATTATCGGCGTTTTGTGCAGATTTCTCTATCATTGCCAAGCCAATGTCTCAGCTTACTCGAAGGTGTGAGATTCGGTGGGTGATGAGTGTGGAGCGATTTACGCATTTTGAAGGATAGGTTGGTGACCTCTCCTATTCTAACTCTTCCCGAGCCGGAAAGCGGTTCTGATCTTTTCAGATCGTCTCGAGTGGGTCTTGGTGTGTTCTCATGCAAGACGGTAAGGTGATTGCTTATGCGTCGAGGCGATTAAAGAAGCACGAGCGAATTATCCCACTCATGATTTGGAGTTGGCTGCGGTTGTTTTGCTCTCAAGATTTGGAGGCATTATCATGCGGTGAGCCTTGTGATATTTTCACAGATCACAAGAGTCTCAAGTATATCTTCACTCAGAAGGATCTGAATTTGAGGCAAAGGAGGTGGTTGGAGTTGATCAAGGATTATGATCTTACTATTCAGTATCATCCAGGCAAGGCCAATGTAGTTGCTGATGCTCTTAGTCGCAAGGCGACTCCTGCTACTCTAGATTACCTTATTGCTGATTTTGATCGCATGGGTATATCCTATTGTTATGCCGGCACATCACATGTTGAGACTCAGTTGATTCTTGAGTCAGCTATTCCGGACCGTGTGCGGGAAGCACAACAGAGTGACCGGTTATTACAGGAGGTTAGGAAGCTTCTGGATGGAGGTAAAGAGTGTGATTTTAGCATGGATGATTCTGGTACTTTGAGGTTCAAGGGCCGTCTTTGTGTGCCACAAAAGGCGGAGGTCAAAGATGATATCTTGAGGGAGGCACATCGCACTCCGTACACTGTTCATCCTGGTGAGACTAAGATGTATCGAGATTTGAAACAGAATTTTTGGTGGAAAAGAATGAAGGTGGATATTGCTAACTATGTGGCTTCCTGTGGTGTTTGTCGACAAGTGAAAGCGAGCACAAGCGTCCCCGCAGGTTGTTGCAACCTTTGGAGGTACCCCAGTGGCCTTGGGATGATATCTCTATGGACTTTGTGGTAGCGTTACCTCGTTCGCCGCGAGGGAAGGATGCAGTTTGGGTAGTGGTGGATCGATTCAGCAAGTCTGCACACTTTATTCCTATTCGCACGACAAATTCAATGAGTGATCTAGCTCCTATTTATGTGCGTGAGATAGTCGACCGCATGGTGTGCCAAAGACCATCATTTTCGACAGGATGCTAAGTTTGTCTCAAGTTACGGGAGAGTCTGCAGAGTGCATTGGGCACACAGCTACGCCTTAGTACTGGCGTTTCACCCTTGCACAGATGGGCGATGAGGCGGACTATTCGGACTTTGGAGGATATGTTGCGATCTTGTGTTCTATCTTGGAAGGGTAGTTGGGAGGACCGATTGCCACTTGCGTAGTTTGCTTATAATAATAGTTACCATTCGATATTAGAGCGCGCCATTTGAGGTTCTCTATGGCGGAAGTGCGAATCGCCGCTTTGTTGGGATGCGATTGGAGAGAAGGCGCTTTGGGTCGGATTGGATTGAAGACGATTGAGCGTGTGGCCATGGTGAGGCGGAATCATTAGCGGCTCGAGTAGTAGAGAAAAGTTATCTTGATTTGAGGAGGCGTGACTTGGAGTTTCGGTGGGTGACCAGGTGCTCTTGAGAGTGTCTCCCACTAAAGGTATTGTTCGGTTCGGTACTAGAGGGAAGCTTAGCCCGAGGTACGTTGGACCGTTCTCGATTATTGCAAGAATTGGGAAGTTAGCCTACCGCTGGACCTTCCCGAGTCCATGCGTGGAGTTCATAATGTATTTCACGCCTCGATGCCGAAAGTTTTGAGAGATCCGAGCATAAGATTTCATTAGAGCCGTTGACTATTGAGCAAGACCTCACAGTTGAGTCGCGTCCGGCGCGCATTCTGGAGAGGTCGGAGCGAGTGCTGAGGCACAAGACGTTGGTATACGTCAAGGTCTTTGTGGACGATCGATCGAGAGAGAGGCGACTTGGGAGTTGGAGTCTCGCATGCGCGGCAGATACCGAGTTGTTCACGTCTGTGCGTGTTGTTTTGTTGTTTAATTTGGTTATGCGCTTTTTATTTGAGTAGAACGGCGATTAGAATTCGGGGTCGAATTCCGTTAAGGGGGGTAGAATGTAATACCCTGAAAAATATTATTAATTTTAATAATCGCGTCTTAATGTTCGGAGTGTAATTAATTTAATGGTATCAGTAAATAATTAATTAAAATCGTCTTAAGGGCTTTTGTGTAATTAAATAAAAAGATTTCGTGGAAAAATAGATTATTTCAGAATTTTATTGAGCTATAAATAGGATTGTGGGAGTTTTGGAAAAAAACCCTAGCAGCCTTTTTGTTTTCCAGCCGCGCCGTCATTTTTTTCTTCCCAGCCAAATTCTTGCGCCGCCTGTGCATTTGTCCGTACAGATCGCTGCTTGCTTGAGCCGCCACCAAGCCTATCACCGACGTCGGCGCAGATCGAAGCTCTGCTCTCTGTGCGCGCCGAGCCGAGAACACTGCGCCGCCATTGGTTTCTTTTTTCTTCGCCGGTCGTTTGCGTGGCGCTTGCCAAGCCATGCGTGCATGCGCCGCACTGGCCGATCCCGGTGCGTTCTTTGTTTTTCCATCTTCTTTGTGCGTTGTTGCGCGTGAGCCAAAGGCTCGCCATTTGTGCATGCGTTGATCCTGTTGCGGTTTTTCTCGCAGTGAAGTCACCTACCATGCGGTGGAAGCCATCTTCCTTCCTTCACGTGAGTTTTTGCATTGGTTCTATTCCGGCTGCTAGGTAACTTGCTTCTTGATTTTGCATGTGCGTGTGTAACATGATCAGTAACGAAATACAATGTTCGTTTCTCTGTTTTCTAGGGTAATTAGGGATTATAATTTGAGGTTAAATTGAGAGGTCGATTAATAGGTTTGATTAACTCGCTGTTATATTGTACAAATTATTCGGGTATCGTAATGGCGAAATTTGAAAATACCATCTACTAGTTAATTGTAGATAATATCGATAGCTTTCTTTAGCATATTGAATCATGTCAATCGGACAAGTAGAACTTGAGTTATGATTTTCGGAAGGCCGCTGTTTTTAGGGTTATCGTCTTTAGGCGCTGTTTTGGTAGATCGGTTATTAAAAATAGTAAATGGCTTAATTAGAGTTTTTGATCTACATGAAAGTTGTAGATAATTGTCCAATGGTTCTGTAGGATCTGAGAACGCGTATTTTGGTTGAGTAAAACTAAAGTTATGAAATTTGGAAGACTGCTGTTCCGAAGCGGACAGACCGGCGTTCCGGGCTAAATACGGAGGATTAGATGATTTAATTAGAAGTCTTCGTAATCTAAGAAAATGTGGGTAATTTTGTAAAGAATCCAGAATGGGTTGGTTTGTGGTGATCGGACTTTCGAGTCAAAAGTTACGCTCTTTTTAGTAACCGGACCGCAATGGGTAGCTTTTCGGTACCGGCGTAACGTGGTATATTTGGGGACGTGTAGGAGCGATGTATATTGATTGTTGTTCTTATGATGCTGTAGCTTGTATTGAGATGTGTGTATTTAATGTAGGAGAAGCGTCGTACTTGTTGCCATCTTCGAGTCAAATTGTGCGTCGCAACTAGTACAGGCAAGTGCATGGTAGACAGCGATCAATGATCGATCACTGTTTTCTTTATCTTCTATTACCATTATTGTTGTGCTTTTATTTTGTTTAATTGCAAGCAATGAAATGGTATGGATTTATATTGTTAATGGACATGATGAAAAGTTGGATATGATGTTTATGATGGAGTTTGCATGTTTGCATTCATAAGCATCTTTGCATAAGAGAAGGTGATCATGATTGATCACAACTCCACGGGAGTGGAGGAGGTCCCCGATCCTTATGGAGGAACGGGCTTGAGAGTGAATGTTGTCGCGAGCATTCACTCACGCTATACCGGTATACGCGAAAAGAAGTGCATGTGGACATATAGAATAGAGTTGCATTGATAATTGAGATTAATGAATGAGAATGTGAATGGAAGTGCACGTGATGATAATGAAGTTATTGAATACTGTTGATTTATTATTGTTCGTTGTATATGATGTATTTGCTGAGTCGTGGACTCACCCTTGCTCTACTGTTGTTTTTAGGTGATCTTCGAGGATGCCGTAGCTGAGAGCGATTAGAGCACATGGACATCACATGATCATTCGCCATGATAATCTTTTCATTCATTATTGGTTTACACTTGGACATGGTAGTTATTGAATAATGTTTAGGATATCATTTGGACTAGACTATTTGTTTTATGATTTTGGATTCTTTGGTTGATGCTGCTTTGGATTATTTGCCTGGTTATAACTATCAATGTTTATTGATTATCATTTGATCCATATTTATTCATGCATGTTCTTTTGTGATCCTTTGATATGATTATTGATGTTCTCTTGCTGTAATTTTATGGTGTGTCATTAATTATTAGTTTAAAGTGTAGAGTGGTGGCATTCTAGGCTCAGTGTTGGGCTGGGGTGTTACAGTTGGTATCAGAGCGGGCTTTAGGTCCGTGGTGAATAGATTAACAACTTAGGCAAACTAAAATTGTTAAAATTTGTTTTAGATTAGTAAATCAACTAAAATTTGCTAATGGTTAACTAACCTAAAATTTGACACACTAGTGCACAGTAGGTTAGAGAGAGGTACGATTATCGTTTTACGCTTCCGTTATGTTGATTATTGATGGATGAGTTTATTTTGAGTTTTGAACTCATTATGTATTGTTGATTGTGGGTGATAGCTATGCCGAGGGGTAGAGGACGTGGTCGTGCTGGCCGCGGTCGTGGAGGTCGGTGTCGCGGAAGAGGTTCCGTAGAGCCACCTCCTGTGAGATGAGTCGAGTCGAGGGGTTCTTTGTTGACCGCCTCGGTGCCAGGTCGTGATGAGACCACCGCTTTCTTGAGAGAGTTGGTGGGAGAGATCCGTGCTCTTCGTCAACAGGCGGATATTTGGTGGGAGGTCGTGTTGTCTTCGAGGACCGCCACTCAAGGTCCAGTCACTTGGGAGGATTTTGTAGATCAGTTCAAGGGGAAGTTCTACCCCTACTCTTTTGTTGAGAAGATGGAGGTTGCCTTGACGACCTTTGCTCGGGGAAGAGGTCTATTCTTGAGTATGAGGTGAGTTCAACAACTTGGTTCGCTTTGTCCCTTCAAGAGCGAACGATGATCTTCGAAGGCCAAGAGGTTCCGCTGGGTCTCAGTTCGAGTACCGACATGTGTTGGGAGCTACTCCACTCCGTGACTACACTCTGTTGTGGAGCAAGCTAGGGGCATGGAGTTGGAGATGCACTCACAAAGGCGAGCAAGCCTCTGGTGGGTGGTAGCTTCGTGGTGACCGGAAGAGGAGTTCTAGTGAGGGAAGTGGGTGCAGTCACACCTTTCAAGAAATTCAAGGGAGGACCGCGATCTTTCAGTCTAAGCGATCGAGGCCGTTCTCTTCTTCAGTGCCTCGTCCTTTTGCGGTACTCAGCTCTTCGTCTGTCCCGAGGGGGGTATGCTTTGCTTTAAGTGCGGTGATGGACACGGCTGCTGAAAGTGCACTTGGACGGGTGATTGCCGTCGGTGTGGCGATCGGTCACAAGGAGCGGGTGTGTCGCGAGAACCCCGCTTAGCGTGATCAAGTGGGAGCCCGTGCCATCTTCTTCTTCTTGATGGGTCTGCTCGAGATCTTTCGGATGATGATCTGCTCCCCAGCGATGCCATTTCCTTCACTTGGCGCCTCAAAGGGTACTCGCGGCACCGCCACCTTCGACAGCCGCTCGGCTGCACGACCGGCTTTACCGCACCGCCACAATGATTGTTGGGGCTCTCGCCGCCCGCATCGTCTTCTTCGCCATGGCGCCACAGAGTGTCGCCATGCCTCTCGCAGAATCTGCGGGTTGTCTGACGTGGTGGCGTGTACTTTGCTTGTGGATTCGTTTGATTCTTTAGTCCTTTTTGATTCGGGGCTACCTTTTCGTTTGTCTCGTCGGCGTTTGCTAGGAGAGCGAACTTGAGTATCAAAGATGGATTTCTCGATCGGTGTTGGTTAGTTCTCCGGGGTATTATTGCTAGCTCACTGTTTGTCCCGGTGTTCTATTGTTATTGATGGAGAGAAGTTCACGCGAATTTGATAGTTATTCAAATGGAGCCGTTCGACGTTATCTTAGGTATGGATTGGTTGCACTCTTATCGAGCCGTGATATCCTGTTTACAGAGAGTCTGCGTGCGAACCTCGTGCTGGGAGACTTTGACTTTTCAGTGCGCCTCGCGCTCTCTTCGATGTTGGTTGGAATGTTTCGGGTCGTCGTGCGATGAAAATCGGGCTTCTTTTAGCTCTTCTTTGGCGAGCGTGGCTTCGCAGATTGAGGAGATCGGTGGTTAGTGAGTATCCCGATGTGTTCCCGGTGAGCTTGGGTTTGCCACCGCGCGAGGCGTGGAGTTTCGCATTGGTCTTGTTCCGGTACTCGTCCCATCTCGATGTCTCCATATCGATTAGCACGTCCATTTCGTGACGAGTTGAAGAAGCATTGGATGATTTGTTGGCTAAAGGTTTGATCAGCGTAGCGATCGCCGTGGGGAGCTCTGTTCTATTCACCGAGAAGAAGGATGGGAGTTGGCGTATGTGTATTGATTATCGTGCGCTTAATGCGGTCACAATCAAGAACAAATATCCATTGCCCGCATTGAGGACTTGTTTGATCGCTTGAATGGAGCTCAAGTATTCTCCAAGATCGATCTCGATCGTGGTATAATCAAATCCGTGTGCGTGGCGAGATGTAGAGAAGACCGCTTTCTCCACGGTATGGGCATTATGAGTATAAAGTTATGTCCTTTGGATTGACTAATGCACTGCTATTTTATGGAGACCATGAACAACATGTTGCACGAGTATCTAGATGACTTCGTGGTGGTGTTCATTGACGATATTCTTATCTATTCAAGACCAATGAGGATCATGAGCGTCATTTGAGGTCGGTCTTAGATACTTTGAGAGAGCACAAGTTCTATGCTAAGTTGAAGAAGTGTGAGTTCGGATTTGAAGTGGGTTTTCGGGTCATGTGATTAACCCTCGTGGTATTCTTTGTTGACCTGGTAAGGTCTCTGATGGTGGATTGGAAGAGGCCGACTAGTGTGAAGGAGGTGAGGGTTTTCGGTTTGGTGGTTATTATCGGCGTTTTGTGCAGGATTTCTCTATCATTGCCAAGCCAATGTCTCAGCTTACTCAGAAAGGTGTGAGATTCCAGTGGACTGATGAGTGTGAGCGCAGTTTCTGCATTTTGAAGGATAGGTTGGTGACCTCTCCTATTCTAACTCTTCCCGAGCCGGGAAAGCGGTTCACAGTCTTTTCAGATGCGTCTCGAGTGGGTCTTGGCTGTGTTCTCATGCAAGACGGTAAGGTGATTGCCGAAGGATACAAAAAACAACTTTGTTGTGACGAATATGATGTAACCATGACGAACTGTAAATGAGTATGTCATACAAAAACAAGAACAAATATCCGTAAATAAGGTCGAAGAATAATGTTCATTAAAGCTTGGAAAGTAGCCGACGTGTTCATCAACCCACATGGCATGGCAAGAAATTCAAATAGCCCTTCATGCGTGCGAAACGTTGATTTTTCAATACCCGAAGGATGCATGAGCACTTGATGATAACCCGAACGCAAATCTAACTTGGTAAAATATTTTGCGCACTTCAGTTCAACCAACAATTCATCGACAACAGGGATGGGAAATTTGTCCTTGACAGTCCTGTTATTGAGGGCGTGGTAGTCGACACAGAAATGCCAAGTACCATCCTTCTTCTTTACAAGGAGAATGGGCAAAGAGAATGCCGAGGTACTAGGACGAATAATGCCTTGGCGTAACATTACCTCACACTGACATTCAAGCTCATCTATAAGAAGTTGTGGATAGCGGTATGGTCGAACCGCCACTGGTGCTGTGCTGGACAACAACTGAATATGATGATTATGCATTCGTGCCAGCTGTAATTGAGGTTATTCAGCAAAGATAGTGTGGAAATCTTCCAAAAGAGTATCCATTTAAGTTGTGCCCTTCGGTATGGAAAGCTTTAGGAACGACTGACCTGGGAGCACCTTCTCCATACCATGTAACCTTGTGATCATGGTGCCAAAAAGACATGGACAAACCATCGAAATCCGTAGAATATGTCCAAGTGTCTGCAACCATTGAACTCCCAGAATAATGTCAAATCCATCCAAAGGCAGTGCATAGCAATCCACAATGAACTGTTTGTTGTCTATTAGAAGTGACAAAGTAGGACACAAACCAGTGCTTGGGACGCGATCACCGTTAGCTACAATTACCTTTAAGCCATTACATGCTTGCACTGGTATGTCGGTGTGATGAGCCGCCTTGGGTGTGATGAAATTGTGTGTTGACCATGAATCCAATAATGCCAACAAAATTGTATCAGCCACACGCACCGAAAACTGCATGGCCTGGGTAGAACAAGGTTTGATCCCAGTTAAGGCATAAAGAGATATGCTCAGTGATTTAGGAGCGTCATCGTCCTCACAAGCACTGTCGATGTCTTCATTGGGCGACAGAAGAAGGAACAATCGCTTGCATCGGTGATTGGGAGTGAATTTCTCTTCG
Organism: Hsuehochloa calcarea; assembly: GCA_036346395.1. Lineage (NCBI taxonomy): Eukaryota > Viridiplantae > Streptophyta > Magnoliopsida > Poales > Poaceae > Hsuehochloa > Hsuehochloa calcarea. Next base: position 71,540,633 of record CM070594.1, on the reverse strand, counting down.
CAATTGTAGCACAACCTTGCCTCGCGTCACGTTACCATCTCCTCCGGAGTGAGGTAACAACGTTGCAATCGATGGTTGGCAGTAGTTGTTGTTGTTGCATGTCTCGGTGTACTGGATATCATCTTGGCCGCAGGAGCGCTCGCAGCTGATGTTGTCTTCGTTGCAAATGAATTACCAAACACTCTTGGCTTGGTTGTCGGCGTATACCGGCCGTTAGGGATGGGCTGGGTGGGACGTACGATCCCTTTCGATGATACTTGTGTGCGTCGTTCGTAAGTAGGGCCAATGCCATTGCCATTTGAAGACTCGTCGAATTCTAGAGCTCGACATCTGTGCGTATTGGTTCCGCTAACCCTGGTGTGAAAAACGAACTTGCTATCGTGGCCGAAGGTGATCAGCGCGTCAAAGGATGGCTAGAAATTTTTCTTGGTACTCTTCAACCGTCCATGTCTGCACCAATTGCTTGAGTTCACCATAAGGATTATGTCGCATGGATGGATCGAAACGAAGATTGACAAATTCCTTGAAGTGGTGCCACTTGGGTTCACCTTCATCACGCTCAAGTTGATAATATCACTGTTGTACCGCTCTGGCTAGATGGTATGACACCAACCATACTTTGTCAGATTCTGTTGTCTTTTGTCCCCGAAAAAATTGCTCGCAACGTTGTAACCATCCCAGTGGATCTTCCTTCCCGTCGTAGGTTGGAAAATCCAATCGGTGGTAACAGGAGGACGACTGCCATCCGACTTTCCGTTCTGCTACTACTGTAATGTGGTAAAAGCCGCTCCGACGGGCGCTGGCAGGTTGCCATCGGCTGGCTTTTTCTCCAAATTGATGATTCGTTCGGTGGTGATTGCGAATTGCTCTTCCAAGCGGTCGAGCCGAGCTGCTACAAAGGCTGTCAAGTTGGCAATCTGTTATGTTAGCGCCTCCATTGTCGTTTGATTGCCCGCCATGAGCTCTGATACCAAGTTGTCCGAAACTGTTCCTGACCGGAGGTCGTATGAATGAAACACAGGCGGTTTTGGCTTTGGTCCCCGACCAGGAGCCGTGACGATTGAGAGGAGACTTGAAGAAGAAGAAGAAATCACAGAGAGGATTGCGCCGGATTAGAAATAGTAGAAACGACAGAGAGGAAAGCTTGATAATTTTCTGCCAGTCTATTCAATCGTAAAAAAACCCCTTTAAATAGAGGTTTGTCTAACATCTTGTACTGTAGAAATACTCGGACTCCTAAACAAAGTCATAATGGACTCTACTTGAATTCAAACTCAAATACTCCTAATTACTACTCGGACAAGAAGCAGTCGGACGCAGCAGGAACTACCAACAGAAACTTCCATCTTCAAACGGCTCGTCTTGTGAACTAGCTGATGCTGTCTTCCGACGTCGACACTGATACGTGATCTCGACCATAACATCCATAGGATCAAGTAACTGTTCAGGGAGAGCAAGAAGTGCCAAGTTCACAGCATCTTTCTTCAATTACTAGATCTGCACCGTAAATACCTGTCGGACCCGGATTTTCTAATCCAGAATCCTCTGTGAAATCACTGTGCTATTCCCTGGATCAGTAGATAGCACTCCACAGGTTCATTGCTGTATCAAACCATACATGGCGCAAAATTATTTCATTCATTAATTTACACATCAGAGTTTACATAGACCGCTTCGGGCCAATTTTTACAATAAGGGCCGGACAAGCCAAATGAATACATTACAAAAGATAGCGGAAGCAACAACGGAAGCAAAGAGGTGAGGGCTCATCTTACCGCAGGCAAGTGACTGGGGAACCCGTGTACGCCCGATATTATCCGAAACTTCGAATAATATAGGAGGTACACAAGAACCGACGGAGTCAGCTAGACCGGGGTGAGACTAGAACAGCTAAGGACTAAACTACGCTTCAACGATTCTTGGGTCTTGGACTTACGGATCCTTGTTGCGTCGGCTCTCCAAAGTTTTCTGCTTACGAGAGTTTGGGGAAAGAGCGAGGATGAGCACAACTATCAGTGCTCATGAGCCAACACACTGAGATGCAATAATATACATGCAAGGTGTAACAAGGATGGCTCGGGTTCTTTTATTTGCGTAAAGCGGTAGTTATAAATATAGATATTAGAAGATCCTATCACTTAGCATTTTAACACAAACATGATTTTGTAGATAGAATACTTGTGCAATATTACTATGTGAGAGGCTACCTCCACCTTATGCTTATCTTTGGTTGGGGCTACCCCATATTATAACACTCTTTGAATCTGACGATCCAGGGAAAACTTAAAACCTCGGGCTAGGTGAGCCGACTGGTTTTGTTGACCATCCGCAAACCTCGGGCTAGGTGAGCCGACTGGTTTGTGGACCATCCCAACCTCGGGCTAGGTGAGCCGACGGTTTTCATTTCCACCCAACAAAGATTTTTGAAATAGAACTAACTCAAGTTAAGTTCCCATGTCCGCCTATGACCAGTAGGCGCGGTACATTTAAACAGCTTTTGACTCTGCGAGTTTGTACATTTGTACCCACAAGAGACAATCATACTCGTTACCCCACATGATTCCGTAGTCATGTAGTTGAGCGATCGTCACGATAACTTTTGAATTATCTTGCCCTTAGTCATCTCACCCATATGGGGTTACGCCCGTACGTTGTGCGGGATGTTCACCTCAGCGACTGGAGTAGTTGAACGCGGTGTCAACCTACCCCTCAGCGACTGGCAAACTTCACCTTTTCTCGGTGTCCCTTTCAAGCCGGAACGCATCCTGTCACTTGCACATTCCCTCTTCCCCACCATGCGAGACGACATTCAAGGTTTGATAATTTTACTAAGCCAAGTTGCACTTTGCAGACTTGTGGTTGTACTTGTTTTACAAGGGAGGTCATGACAAGATTAAGTCCTTAATCCATCCAGACGGTTCATACCACATACCAATCATTCTCGTGCTCGACGGCACCCACCATTCTTTCCATCCGCCCAGATGTGGTATTAGCAAGTTTCAGGGTTTTGGAGAAGTGTAAAACAAATTAACTTAACCACTTCAGTCATCTACCCCAATGACTGCCCAAAATGATCTTTATGCTTAAAGGATGGTGATTGGGGTGATTAGCACCCCGGTACTCAAGCAAGGCTAGCATGGCACTTGAGTACAGACTATAACTAGTAAGTTACCATATAATTTACTAGGGTGACAAGGATCAGGGAATTCAAATATCAAGGACAAGGTATAATAATTACTTAACAATCAAGTTGGCATTTAGCTACCTTAAGACCATTTAACATACATTTGCATACAAATTAAAGCATGCAGTTTGCTATTTTAAAAGAGCATAATTTTTCATAAAATGTAGGATCAACATGATCAAAGTGTTGACTCGCCTGGGCTATTTACCGTGGCCTTGATCTTACTCAAAGCCTGATTAGACAGAGGTTCGAAGTCTTGATCGGCGTCTTTGCTTGAATCTTGGATCTGCTGAGTCGTCGATTCTTACGGACTTGATTTCTAATTACGCAATAACGATTAAAACCAAATAAATCCAAAGAATCCAAGAGACCAAATAAAACACAAGAGCCTCGTAAAGATTGCGGAGGACGGCTTGAGAGAAGGGTTGAGCGACATGAAATGTTTGTGAGTCAAGCGACCGATTAAGCGAAGGAGGAATGGCGATAATGTCCGCGGAGGATGATACAAAGGAGGGTAAGGTCGAATGAGCTTCTTTGGAAAGCTCTCTTGCAAGATTATCCTTCAGCGACAAAGCGGTTTAACCACGGTTCTAAACCAAAACTAGGATACCGATCGACACACAATCCAATGGCAATTCAATACCAATATCAGCTGCCAAAGTATTACTCAACGATTCAATTTCTGACAACACACCAATCCAAAAGACAATACTGCTACTGAAGATTAAAGCTATCCCTAATAATCAGGATCACAACCACTTATTCAAATGACTGCCAAAACACTTATATTGATGACCCGTAACCACAGACAATTAAGCAATAATCAAACTTACTACCAGCAAAACGATTGATCCTAATGTACCATTTCTTAATCGCTGGATCGATTGCAACCTTATTGCTACCACTACGATCCAGGAAGGTAACTACGAATCAAACGTTGACAATCGAAGCAGATGAATAACGATTGATCGCAACCTCTATGACACAACAACTCAATTGACAGAAAATCCAAATGCCGACTCTCAACCTATTGTCACATCAAACTTTCAATTCTAGGCCAACAACTATTGACTTTGACAAATCAATACACAACTACCAATTCAATCAATTTAGTTTGACGAATGACGTAATAATCCACAAATGACTCCACTGCCGGTTTTCACACATAATTCGAATACAACACATACATTACCGCCAACAACATTGATATTCAATCAAACATGGCCACTGATACTTCAAATTGCCAGATTGCGCACATAATCAAATGTTAGATACAAAACACTCATTATTGACAACAATACCGATAAGTGAAACAACTATCAACACAAGCATCCAATACCAAAACTTCTAAATTACTAAACAAGTTTTCAAAATACTAGACACGAGGGTTACAGTCGCAAATCTTCCTTGCGGACTTAACACAAATTTCAATTGTCGAAACAGGATTACATATAAACCAGTCAATGATAATTTACTTTCCAAAAACAAACACAATGATTCAATTATCCACTTATACAACACAGGTTCTAAATCATCCGAGCACACCATTTTGGCTGATAGCTCACACCGACGGCCTTCAATTGCCAGAACAAGACACAATCAAATGCAGGACACAAATGAAGCAGCGCCGCCACTACAAGGGACTGACTGCAGTTCATCATCGATCAACACTATCGCCGCCATACAGGGCCTTGGCCGGCGAGAGGGAGGAGAGCACCGAGAGGGGAGCAGGAGTAGGGAGGCTTGGCCGGTGGCTACGGCCAAGACAAGTGGCGGCGGGCGTTAGGCGCAGTGCGGGCGGTTGGGCGTGGCGGGAGGACAGAGAGGGGGGGGTCTTGGGGCACGGGAGAGGGGAAGGCTCACCGAGCGGGGCGCTGAGAACCGGAAGTGGCCGGCGACGGAGCCGAGGGCGGTGCGGGAAGAGCTTGGCGGCGGCGGCGATCAGAGAGGAGCGAGCCGCGGCCGGCGGCCCAGGTCAAGACGAGGCGTCGCCATGGGCTCTGTGCGGCGGCGGGGAGTAGCCAAGAGGTGTGGAGGCTTGGGGGAGACTCACCCGGGAGGAAGGAGAAGCGAGAGGGGCGCCGGCTTATAGCCGGTGGTCTTTGGAGGAGGAGGTCACGGCGGGCAAGCACCGCAGGGTCACGGGCGGGCGAGGAGCGACGACGGGCCGAGGCGCGGACAGGGCGGCGCGACGATCGAGGGCGCGAGAGGGGCTTGGCTCAAGCTGCAGAGGCGATGGCGGGGCCGAGGCGATGGCGAGGACGGCCGGCGGATTCAGCGGGGAGAGGTGGCGGCGGCTCGGCGGCGAGGGCGCGGCAGAGGCTCACTGCAACGCTATGCTGCGGGAGAGAGGAAAGGCGTGGGGCCCGAGGAGGCACGCTGCAGCAGAGGTGGGGCGGAGGTGGAGTGAAGAGAGGGGAGCGGCGGCGCCACGGTGGGTCAGGCGGAATTGGTGGGCGAGCAGGGAAGAAGAAGCCGGCCGAGCGAGGGAAGAAGGTGGGGCGAGAGAGGAGGCGCCGGCCGAGCGGAAAGGAGAGCCGAGGCGGATCTGGGTGCGGCAGAGGAGGCGAGCCACGGACGGGAGACGAAGGGGAGGTGAAGCGGCGAACAGCGAGAAGACGGCGGCGACGGAAGCGAGGCGAAGAAGGAAAAAGCGAGCGAGAGAGGAGGGAGGCGAGCTACCGAAGGCGCGGAAGGGATAAGGAGAGAGAGAAAACGCGGCGGGCGGGCCGAAAAGCGGGAGGGAAAGATAGCGGGCGGCTGGCGAGTGGGCCGGCCAAAAGAGATTTTTTTTTTTTCGGATGTTACAAAACCTACCCACCTTAAACGGAATCTCGACCCCGAGATTCGGGCGGCTCAGAAATAGGTAAGGGCGGTCGGACTTCAACTGGTCTTCGCGCACTCAAGAGGCTTCTCGATCTGAGGGCTCTCGCTTGCTTTCTTCATCAAAATCTTGATCGGAGACCTTGAATGTGATGAGTCTTTCTGGAGTGCGACGGCTTCTGTTGAGGCTTGCTTTTCAGGTACTCCGAAGCTTTTCCTTAGCTGAGAGTCGTGGAGCAGGGGGTTGACATCTGACAAACTTTCCCAGATAATCTTGAACTCCAAGTGTTGACTTCATTGACATCTCTCGGGGTTATGGCTTGCATGATCCAATCCGGGGAATGGTTCTTATTAACCCTTATTACGGGTTCCAGGTCCTTGGTGATCACCGCCTTTCTGCTGGTACAACTTTATATTCCTTAGCATCTAGCCAATCCATCTCTAGGATGATGTCCGAAGTTTGGATTGCAGCACTTGGAGGCTAGCTAGAAATCTGAAGGTTTACTTAGCAATCTTTACTCGGGGATTTACTGAGGAAACAGCATAAGAGTCTTCTGACTATACCAGATACCACAATTTTCTTAACTTAAGGGGGTTGGCAAAATAGCCTTACAACATGCTTCTTTTGACACAAGGGATAGCAAAGCTCCAGCACAACATGCACTGGTGCAGGTTTAACATGAAGCATACTCAATACATACTTCTGAGTGGTTTAGCTACCCACCTTAAAATGAAGGGTGCTCAATACTAGCTGTCTTTACTAACTTCATTCATGAAGAAGTCACGGCGGTCAGGAAGCTTGTCCTTTACCCTTCAGCTGCTTTGGTTTTGACTTGGCAGGGAAGCGGCTCTAGGGCCTGCGAAATCTAAAGATTTTTGCTTGAAGCTGGCGTCTGGCCTTGAGTCGGTGTAGTCCTGAAGTTGAACCTTACCGGGGCGACTGGTTGAGGGCATTTTCTGATAAAATGACCTTTTTCTCCACAGTTGAAACAACGAAGATGAGCGATTGGGTTTGGCATCGCGGTGAGGAAGGAGAAGAAGGGCCTCACTTCTTTCCATCTCTTCTGAGGTACTCTGACACTTTGGCACAACCTGACTATTCTCTTTCGAAGTCAGATGTTGGTTATCCTTGCTATCCTTACTTGCGACGAGTCTCGCAGCAACTTGAAGGCTTGTCCTTTGCAACTCGATTGCCTTGGTCAGGATTGGGCGCATGAAGCAATCTTTGGGGCAGTGGTCTTGTCCTTCACAGAGAAAGCACACGACTTTACTCATCGGGCATTCACCCGACGGGTGATCCTTATCACAGTTGGGGCAGTTGGAGCATTGATCTATCTGATGTCCTTTTCCTCCACATCGCATGCAGGCTATCTGGTTCATCGAGCAATCTTCTGATTGATGATGTTCCTCACAGCGGGAACAGTAGGGCATTGGGCACGAGTAGCAATAGTGTCCATATTGCCCGCATGTGAAGCATGCTCCTTTTTCATCTTGTCTTAATGGAGGACATAATTGGGCGACATGTCCTGACTTGCCACATTCGTAGCAGACTTTTGGCGTGGCTTCCAAGTCTTGCAATAGAACTTCAGCAGGTACAACTTGCTTTTTGTCAGGGTTCCCGACGAGCTCTTCGCTGTCAGGGCAGGGGTCGATGATGATGACACTCCTTGCTGGTTCCTTAAGCTTTCGATTGGGGCATCTTCTCTTGCGTGCCTGGGGTTGCCGTAATAGTGGCACTTGATTCCTTGGTCTTGCTTCCTTTGGGGACATCCGTTGGCGAAATATCCTGGATTCTTGCAATGGAAGCAGATGAAATCCATCAGGGGTCTTCCTGGTGTAACGGTACCATCGTCCTTGGGTAATTCTTGAGGTTGACGGGTGGCAGGGTCTGTTCTGTCGTCTTCTGCACCACGTGCAGGGCGAAGTTTCTTCTGGGGGCATTTATTGGCGAAGTGCCCTTTACCTCCGCAGCTAAAACAGTATAGGTTAGCTGCGGGGTTGTTTGCTGCAGCTCGTCTGGTGGAGCGGGGAGTGCGGGAAACAAACCAACTGGAGTGCGAGGTTAGCGTTGGAGCTCTTGGTGGCTGATCTGCTGACGGAGTGGATGATGAGCTTCCGGGAAGTTCTGACCGCTGAGGATAGCTATCTTGTGGCCTTTGCGCTGTCATCTTCCTTTTGCAACTGACAATACTTCCTTGGGCTGTCGGTCTCTTTGGTGCCATCTGAGAAGACAACCTAGGTTAGGCTAGGAGGATTTATATGAGGGTTCACTGGCCCTCTAAGGCACACAGAAGAAACTCAAAACCAGGCGAGGGAAACGACCAAATACAATACAAAGCCTAGAACGGCTGCATTATATTAAGGGGGTTAAGTGTTACATGACTCCTAAAGCAGAGCATATAGGCCATGCTAAGCCATGACACAGGATACAGACACAACGTCTACAAAGGAAGAAAACAAAAGCATTTGCAACAAGGACTACTAATGCAAGCACGGCTAGCTATCCTAGACTTAGCCTAACTACTCCCACACGATGACGCAGACTTCGGGGTCGGATTGTCCTTCCAGGAGAGGTAGATAGTAGTCCAGGTGGTACATGAGTTGGCGAAGGGGTTCCACGCACTCATCTCTATCTTCTTCGTGAGAGTACAAGTCCCACGGGCGATCGAACGAAGGGGTTGCCACCTATAGTTTTTGAAGCAGCGAGGAAGTCAGACTGAGTAAAGACTCAAGTGAAATCAAGGGAAGTGGAGATCTAAGAGGGGTAAGTGATAGCAAATAGTACGTTATATTTTGTCAAAAATTTTCTTAGGTTTTGTAAATAATACTCAAGTCCTTAGGCTCGACCAGTCTAGCTAAGATTCCTACAGTCATATGCTCTGATACCAGCTCTGTCGGACCCGGATTTTCTAATCCAGAATCCTCTGTGAAATCACTGTGCTATTCCCTGGATCAGTAGATAGCACTCCACAGGTTCATTGCTGTATCAAACCATACATGGCGCAAAATTATTTCATTCATTAATTTACACATCAGAGTTTACATAGACCGCTTCGGGCCAATTTTTACAATAAGGGCCGGACAAGCCAAATGAATACATTACAAAAGATAGCGGAAGCAACAACGGAAGCAAAGAGGTGAGGGCTCATCTTACCGCAGGCAAGTGACTGGGGAACCCGTGTACGCCCGATATTATCCGAAACTTCGAATAATATAGGAGGTACACAAGAACCGACGGAGTCAGCTAGACCGGGGTGAGACTAGAACAGCTAAGGACTAAACTACGCTTCAACGATTCTTGGGTCTTCAGACTTCTGGATCCTTGTTGCAGTCGGCAGCTCCAGTGTTCCTGTTTCTGAGAGTTTGGGGAAAGAGCGAGGATGAGCACAACTACCGTGCTCGCGAGCCAACACACACAGATGCAATAATATACATGCAAGGTGTAACAAGGATGGCTCGGGTTCTTTTATTTGCGTAAAGCGGTAGTTATAAATATAGATATTAGAAGATCCTATCACTTAGCATTTTAACACAAACATGATTTTGTAGATAGAATACTTGTGCAATATTACTAACAAAGAGAGGCTACCTCCACCTTATGCTTATCTTTGGTTGGGGCTACCCCCATATTATAACACTGCTGGATACGACGATCCAGGGAAAACTTAAAACCTCAGGCTAGGTGAGCCGACCTGGTTTTGTTGACCATCCGCAAACCTCAGGCTAGGTGAGCCGACCTGGTTTGTGGACCATCCCCAACCTCAGGCTAGGTGAGCCGACCTGGTTTTCATTTCCACCCAACAAAGATTTTTGAAATAGAACTAACTCAAGTTAAGTTCCCATGTCCGCCTATGACCGTAGGCGTAATTATTTAAATGCTTTTTGACTCTGCGAGTTTGTACCTTTGTACCCACAAGAGACAATCATACTCGTTACCCCACATGATTAGTAGTCATGTAGTTGAGCGATCGTCACAAGTAACTTTTGAATTATCTTGCCCTTCTTAGTCATCTCACCCATATGGGGTTACGCCCGTACGTTGTGCGGGATGTTCACCTCAGCGATGGAGTAGTTGAACGCGGTGTCAACCTACCCCTCGATCGGCAAACTTCACCTTTTCGGTGTCCCTTTCAAGCGGAGCGCATCCCGTCACTTGCACATTCCCTCTTCCCACCATGCGAGGCGACATTCAAGGTTTGATAATTTTACTAAGCCAAGTTGCACTTTGCGGACTTGTGGTTGTACTTGTTTTACAAGGAGGTCATGACAAGATTAAGTCCTTAATCCATCCGCACAGTTCATACCACATACCAATCATTCTCGTGCTCGACGGCACCCACCATTCTTTCCATCCGCCTGGATGTGGTATTAGCAAGTTTGTGGTTTTGGAGAAGTGTAAAACAAATTAACTTAACCACTTGGTCATCTACCCCAATGAGCGCCCAAAATGATCTTTATGCTTAAAGGATGGTGATTGGGGTGATTAGCACCCCGGTACTCAAGCAAGGCTAGCATGGCACTTGAGTACAGACTATAACTAGTAAGTTACCATATAATTTACTAGGGTGACAAGGATCAGGGAATTCAAATATCAAGGACAAGGTATAATAATTACTTAACAATCAAGTTGGCATTTAGCTACCTTAAGACCATTTAACATACATTTGCATACAAATTAAAGCATGCAGTTTGCTATTTTAAAAGAGCATAATTTTTCATAAAATGTAGGATCAACATGATCAAAGTGTTGACTCGCCTGGGCTATTTACCGTGGCCTTGATCTTACTCAAAGCCTGATTAGACAGAGGTTCGAAGTCTTGATCGGCGTCTTTGCTTGAATCTTGGATCTGCTGGAGTCGTCGATTCTTCTGGACTTCGATTTCTAATTACGCAATAACGATTAAAAACCAAATAAATCCAAAGAATCCAAGAGACCAAATAAAACACAAGAGCCTCAGAAAGATTGCGGAGGACGGCTTGAGAGAAGGGTTGGAGCGACACTGAAATGTTTGACAGAGTCAAACGACCAGTTGGGCGAAAGGAGGAATGGCAGATAATGTCTGCCCGGAGGGATGATACAAAGGAGGGTAAGGTCGAATGAGCTTCGGCCGGAAAGCTCTACTGCAAGATTATCCTTCAGGCGACAAAGCAGCTTAACTACTGGTTCTAAACCAAAACTAGGATACCCGATCGACACACAATCCAATGGCAATTCAATACCAATATCAGCTGCCAAAGTATTACTCAACGATTCAATTTCTGACAACACACCAATCCAAAAGACAATACTGCTACTGAAGATTAAAGCTATCCCTAATAATCAGGATCACAACCACTTATTCAAATGACTGCCAAAACACTTATATTGATGACCCGTAACCACAGACAATTAAGCAATAATCAAACTTACTACCAGCAAAACGATTGATCCTAATGTACCATTTCTTAATCGCTGGATCGATTGCAACCTTATTGCTACCACTACGATCCAGGAAGGTAACTACGAATCAAACGTTGACAATCGAAGCAGATGAATAACGATTGATCGCAACCTCTATGACACAACAACTCAATTGACAGAAAATCCAAATGCCGACTCTCAACCTATTGTCACATCAAACTTTCAATGGCTAGGCCAACAACTATTGACTTTGACAAATCAATACACAACTACCAATTCAATCAATTTAGTTTGACGAATGACGTAATAATCCACAAATGACTCCACTGCCGGTTTTCACACATAATTCGAATACAACACATACATTACCGCCAACAACATTGATATTCAATCAAACATGGCCACTGATACTTCAAATTGCCAGATTGCGCACATAATCAAATGTTAGATACAAAACACTCATTATTGACAACAATACCGATAAGTGAAACAACTATCAACACAAGCATCCAATACCAAAACTTCTAAATTACTAAACAAGTTTTCAAAATACTAGACACGAGGGTTACGATGCAAATCTTCCCTTGCGGACTTAACACAAATTTCAATTGTCGAAACAAGATTACATATAAACCGATCAATGATAATTTACTTTCAAAAACAAACACAATGATTCAATTATCCACTTATACAACACAGGTTCTAAATCATCCGAGCACACCATTTTGGTGATAGCTCACACGGAGGACCTTCAATTGCGAACAAGACACAATCAAATGCGAGACACAAATGAAGCAGCGCCGGCTACAAGGGCTATTGACTCTGCAAGATCATCAGCGATCAACACTCTGCCGCCATACCGGGGCCTTTGGCCATGGCGAGAGGAGAGAGAGCAAGAGAGGGCAAGGGAGTAGGGTGGCTTGGCCGGTGGCTACTGCGAGGAGAAGTGGCGGCCGGGCGACCCGGTGGCAGGCGCTAGAGGCGGCGTGGCCGGGAGGACAGAGAGGGGAAGTCTTTGGGGCGGGGAGAGGGGAAGGCTCACCGAGCGAGGGGGCTGAGAACCGGAAGTGGCGGGCGACGAGCGAGAGGGCTGAGGAAGAGCTTAGCGCGGCGGAACCAGAGAGGCGAGGAGCATGGCCGTGGCCCAGGTCGGACAGGCGTCGCCATGGGCTCTGGTGCCGCGGCAGGGGAGTAGCCAAGAGGTGTGGAGTGCTTGGGGAGACTCACCGGGAGGAAGGAGAAGCGAGAGGGGGGGCTTCTTATAGCCGGTGGTCTTTGGAGGAGGAGGTCACGGGCGGGCGACCGCAGGGTCACCAGGCGGCGCGGGCGGCGACGGCCGAGGCGCCGGCCGGCGCGCGCGGCGGCGATCGGCGCGGCAGAGGGGCTTGGCTCGAAGCTGCAGAGCGATGGCGGGGCGAGGCGATGGCGAGGACGGCCGGCGGGATTCGCGGGGAGAGGTGGCGTCGCGGCTCGGCGAGCGAGGGCGCGCAGAGGCTCACTGCAACGCTTGCGCGTGGGAGAGAGGAAAGGCGTGGGGCCCGAGGAGGCACGCTGCAGTGAGGTGGGGCGGAGGTGGAGTGAAGAGAGGGGAGCGGCGGCGCACGGTGGTGTCATGGAATTGGTGGGCCGCGGGAAGAAGAAGCCGCCCGAGCGCGGGGAAGAAGGTGGGGGGCGAGAGGAGGCGCGGCCGAAGCGGAAAGGAGAGCCGAGGCGGATCTGGTGCTGCAGAGGAGGCGAGCGGCACGGACGGGGAGACGAAGGGAGGTGAAGCGGCGAGCGAGAAGACGGCGGCGACGGAAGCGAGGCGAAGAAGGGGCACGCGCGAGAGAGAGGAGGAGGCGAGTCGGCCAGGCTGCGGAAGGATAAGGAGAGAGAAAGCAGGCGAAGCGGGCGGGCCGAAAAGCGGGAGGGGAAAGACAGCGGGCGGCTGGCGAGTGGGCCGGCCAAAAGAGATTTTTTTTTTTTTCGGATGTTACAATACCTCCGGATATCATGAGCTAATACTAACTAGCTAACTATGAGCGCTTTAGGCTTCATCCCAGTAAGTTGCTGTCTTCCCAATCTTCTGCAGAGCCTTGACTACTTCCTCTGGGGTAACATTTCCTGTCACAGTGACCTTGTTTATCTCCATCTCAAGCTGATAGCTCTCCATATCTGCACATATGTACACAAGAAACCAGGTAAATTGGTAAATTATGAAAGTGTGGAAGGTGATTTTTTTTTTTGTATCGTAGTACGAGGAGAATTGAGTGGACCAAAGGCTTACCATCGATCGTTTTTATCGCCTTCTTAATCGCCTTGATGCACCTGTCGCAGTGCATTCCAACCTTCAATTCCACTACCTGTCGCCACAAATGAACTTCAGACACAAGTAGTTAAAAAGGATATACACGATCTATCTGTACATGCACGGTAATCCATATACATATATAGTGTACTGTTGCAAAACAGGAGAGCTGACTACAACTTACAGCCATGGTTCTCGTCTTCTCGGAGAGTAGGGAAGGGCGGGGGACTACTCTACTGTGCACCCTCTCCTCACACAGCTTTGAAGATGTATGTCTCTTTGTATCCTGAAGCTTAAATAGCTGCATCCGTACGTTTCTCTTTTCTGCAAGCAATGGCCACTTTTGTTCTCCACCGTGAAAAATAAAGTGCATACAGCATCAGTTCACTCTAAAGCAATTCATGAATCAGGCATTTCACACTTGAAAAGGGGCTCTTGAGATTGCCGAAGGCTACTGTCAGATGGATAAGAATCTCCTTTTGAACTGGAAAGTTACTGATATACATTACTTGACCTAGTACATTATTCTTCTAGCAGAGCTGAAATAGTGACTAGTGATGGAGAGTGTATCTGCTGATTTTCGCTCCCTGGTTACATGTCGGGGTAAAATATGTTTTGTCATATTACATTTCATCATCATCGTAGTAACCAAGATTAGACTCTGCCTGCTCAAACCCCCCAACCCCCACACATGGAGCCGCTAAAAATGACATCTGTATTACAATAGCTGAATTGAATAAAATTGGACTAACTAATGACTGACGACCTAAACAGAACACAACAAGACAAGGGCATAATGTTGAAAAGATGATTTCGATCTTTCAAAAAGAAGATCGGATTTGCTAAATCAAACGTGATTGAAATTTTCTTAAATCTCAGTCGATTTTTCCAGCCTTACGATGTTCTTTGAGATCTGTGTTTTGTGATTTGGATTGTTGGGCATAAAACTGAACCTGGTAAAGACTTGTTTGGATAGAGATGGATTAGTTTCTAATTCTTTCATATTAGAAGAGATTTTAGTTTGAATTCCTTGTCAATTCAAAAGAATTAAGTGAAACAAGCCTTAATAACATCCACGAAACCGAACTGTGCACTCCTTCGCAACCCCTATCCCCAACTCACCTCTCCTCTGCTCCAAATTCGTTGGCCACGAAGATCGTTGTCCCTGCGCATCGTCCCGGACGTCCTCCCCGTGCCGTCCTCCTCCATCTTCCACCGCCTCCATGCTCGTTCGGCGGTGCTCGGAGACGGCTACGGGCGATGCAGGGGCTCTTGGCGATGGTCAGAGGTGCGACAACTCGGCCGGCAGCGACGTGCATTGCTGCGGCGCATGACGACAAGTATTTTTCTTTGATGCATGTGTATGAATGATTTGTTTGTTGAAATACTACAGGGTTGATAGATCTGCTCAATTTCGTAGTTGATTTGTTTATAGTCTGTTGCTAGGGTTTGAATGCTCTATGTGTTGATGAAATGTGGGCTAGAAAATTTAGATGGTAGCATTGATAAATTTGGTGTTGTGTGTATCTATGAGTCCCTTGTAGGGCAATTTGTTTGACACCTATGTTTGTAATATGAGAAGATGTAACAACTTCTTGAATACTGTGACGCCCCGTGTCATTACCCCAGGGGTAATCACACTTAGGCACACGGATTACTATTCGTCTGTTCGGTAGAATACCGCTTCGACGAATAGCAAGCTATTATCAGAGTACGCAGCAGAACAATAAGGTGGAAACTGTTCTTTATTATGACAGTTAACCACGCAAAACTAAGGTTATGTACAAGCGGTAAATTACAAAACTGCCAAAAGAATTGGGACCAAGTCCCTTATCTTGCCTTCCTTGCACCCTCCAACTTCTAGCTGTCCCAACTGCTGAATAAAATGCCCCTCTCACCCTGTTTCTCGTAGACAACGCTATAGCCTCCTGGGGCGTCTTTGGTATTTGCATGTCCTTTGTCCACTCGGGATACTTCCCGACCGGACTAGGATCTACAAAGGAGAATACTAACAAGGTTGAGTACAGATGTACTCAGCAAGCATTAATAGCAACATATGCACTGTATGACTCATCTCTGTCTGTTATCACATTTTCTATCTCATCTCATTTCTGAAAATAAATCCTTAAAACATTATGTGACAAATTTTAATACTGAAAACACAACTGGTCACTCGGAGAGAAGATAGACCCCTGGTGGTTCCCGTAGACTCCAATCCAGGAGACTGGCATGAATTCATGATTTGTATAGCATCGCAGCAGCTTGTACCACTTTACCCATAGCTATTCTGAACTCTAAAATGAACCAGGTCCCCAGCATTTCCTTTGATGCGGGTTCAAGTTCAGAATACAGAACGTTTTCCAGGTTACGTGATTAATTTCTCCACCCATTACGTTCCGTCGGTGCCGACTCGCCTTCACACCGAGTTCTCAGAATGTTGGTTGAGGCGCTCGTCCCGCACTCAACACTCCACCTTAGCTTATAGCGCCTTGGATCCCCACTTGGACTTCTCCTACCGGTCTGGGTTCCTCCATATCACACTCACACCTATTACTTACCCATTGTGGAAAGCATAATCACGTAACAAGGTAGCATTTTCTCGCTCGTAAACGGGAAAATGGTTGGCACTTGATTCTGATCATCGACCGAGTAAGAGTTTTGTTGGTCCTTATATTTTACCCATATGTAAAGGGTCCCACCTCTTACCTCATCATTATCATCTTTTCTCATTTTCTTCCGCCTGGGCCCCTTTACTGACCATATAATAAAATTCATCACATTTCTTTTCATCTTTCTCATCTCTTTCATAATCATCTCAATCAGTTGATTTAAGTTTTGGGAAATAAATTTTGATGCAATACATATTCTACAGCAATATACGGTTTACACTTAAAATAGCTATATTGATGTTCAAGAGGATCGCTTGCCTTGAATTGCGAGAAAAGATCGTCGTCGATTTAAATCTATACCAACTACACCGCAGCGCGGCTCATCTGCCGCAATTATACGACGCGAGAATAATAAATAATTAAGCAAATACTTAGTGGTTTTATGTGAAATTATATGAATAAACTGCTAATGCAACTCCTATTGGTTAGTCAATTTTACTTTACAAATATTTTTCGAATCCCAGCCCAGTTAGCACTTTCCCACTAAAGTCGCTCTACGGTTCGCTACGCCTACACGAATTACCCGAGTGCACACTACTACCAATGCCTTAATACACACAAAAGGGGTGGCTCTAATTAATTAAATAAATACAAGCTATGCCGATTTTTCTAAAGTTTTCTATACTCAACTTCCTGCACACAATCACCAAATCAACTCATTACCTTCTTCCTAAATTCCCTATTTCCCCAATCACCCCTAATCACCTACCTTAATTTCCTAACCCTAATTACCTACCTAATTACCTAACTACCCCCCCCCTTCCTATCCCTAACCCCCGGCCGACACCCCCTCTCTCCCTTTTCCTCATCTCCCCCGGCTCTCCCCTCTCGGGCGACTCCCCCTGGCTTCCTCTCCTTATCCGCCCCTCTCTGCTCTCTCTCGGCGACGCGCTTCTCGGCTCGATGGCCTGGCGGCGTTCCTCCTCGGCTCGGCCCCTGCGACTCCTCTGGCCCCACTGCCCGCGCCCCGCCGGTTCCTGGGGCGCCGCCTGGCTCCCTGACCCGCACGGCTCGGTCAGCCACTGCTCCCTCGGCTCGCCCCACACAGCTCCATTGCCGCCGCGCCCGCCGCCTCGGCTCCGGCGCACTTCAGGCGCCGGCCGCGCCGCCTGTCGCCTCCGCTTCACCCGGCGGCCGAGGCTGCAGCCACAAGGCCTCCCGACCTCCCTTCGCTCGGTCCTGCTGGCTCGGTTCGACCCTCCTCTCCTCACCTTGATCTGGTGTGCCCGACTCGGCCGGCCGGCCTCGGCCACGGCCGCCTCTGCCAGATCGACTCGGGCTCGCCACCCGGCCTCGCTGGCCCGGCCTCGATCGCCGGCGCTCGGCCTCGCCTACGGTTTGGTTCCATTACTGGATTGGTTCCCCGCTCCAAATTGGTTTTAGGCTAAGCTGATCTTAGTACTAATGCACTACTGCAAGCTGATGATTTTTGTATGCATGTTCATGGTGACCAACTGGGGTGGTGGAGGCTATCAAGGTAGATCTTGGACTCGGTTTGCCAGCAGGGGTAAGTCCTCCTCGATCTCCTCTTCACCCCTCCTCCTAGTGCTCGAGATGGGTCAACCAAAGCTATACTTTGATGCTATTGAGATCCGGTGATATGTGTGAATGGCATGGATGAATGATGGTGAGGCTGTGGTGTGGTTGCTACTTGTGCAGTGGGTAGTTCAAATTGGTGTATGAATGGGGTTACCTCTTGATGAATCTGTGTTGAGAGCAGAGGTGGCAAGGTCTGGGTCTTGGTGGTGCTCCCCTCTTCTTCTGCTCCTGGCTCCCTGGTTCCTTGGTTCCCTGGTGGTTCCTCCTCCTGGTGCCAACTTTGACACCCTTGGCCTTGTGGTCTTGCCATCTTGCCCTCCTCCTCCTTCGGCTGGATGGATGGGGATCTGGAGGTGGGGAATGGAGTTGTGTTTGGCTGTGAGTTTGCTTGAGCTTCTGGCAGTGTGGGTGTGGCCTTGTGTTCTGGCTTTGTGTGGGGGGATGCATCTCGGCTGGAGGGTCTTGGCCTTGTGTTTTGGCTTTGCATTGCTTTGGTTTGAGGGGCTTGTCTGAGCTGGGTTTGTGCTGGCTCTGGGGCTTGCTTGTGCAGGGGGAATGCATCGGCCTGGGGTGGTTAATGACCACTATGCCCTTGTGCTCACCGGCTGGCTCTCCCCAGATATTTTTGGGCTGAGGGCAATTGGGTCAATTGACTGGCAAATCACTATGTGAGGGATTCTCTGCAGTCGAGGCAATCTGATATTCGTAGGTGTTGGATTCGAAAATGCCGAATGATGAAACCTACGGAAATAAGACGGCGCCGATTACTTGGGTTGGTCTAGGTATCGTGAGTATCCAGGTGCCGACTAGTCTGGGTTAGCCTAGGTGACTTGAGAACCAAGATGCCGGCTAACCTAGGTTGGTTTGGGTAGTCTCGATACTCAAGGTGCCAACTAACCTAGGTTGATCTGGGAACCGCGATGATTCCTACTGACTCGACGGCAAACTACTTTATTCTAACTCTATTCTATAGTTTTTGAATTGCTAATGGTTTATGGTTGATTGGCGGACAATGGAGCTGGGAATGGTATTTCGGATTGGGTCGAGGAAGACGGTTTGACTGGACGGCGATGGACGAACCATGCTTCAAGGAAGACTTCAGCGATATGCAATGCAAGATTTTAATTAATCTTTTTGTAATATATTCAAAGTTGTAAAACATGATCTGTTCTGATGTAATAAATTCTTGTATTACTTGAGTTCAGAAAATTTTATTTACTGCTAACCAGCTATTAATGTTAATTAGATTAGTCTGATTTTCCGGGTTCTCACAAATACATGGCAGAAAGCATATATGTAATTGACAAGTATTTTTGCCTTGTTAGATCAACCATCAATAATTTATAATATGATGGGATAGTGTAATAGATTAGAGTCTCAAGTTATATACTTTCGATCTTCTAAGTGTCTTCCGGTCTCTTACACATTCATTTCTTTGTCCCCTCAATATTCTTTTGTAATCCCTCTTTGTTGCTTGTTACCTCAGCATAACCTGTATGTTTCGAATTTTTAGTACATGTTCTTAGTAGCAAGTACTTATTTGTGTAGCTATATAAGGGGTTGAGTACTGATTTTTAATCAATAAGTTGTTCCTTGAAGATCTCCGGCTCGAGATGGATGTGGATCATCAATTCTGCTTCTGGTTATGATCATGTGGTTCTGTTTCAAAGGCAAGTAACTATTGACAACTGTTATGTTGTATTTCTGTTGTCTGACTTGTGGAAGGTTGAAAGCTACTAAGTTGTCCAGATTACTACATTTACATGTGCTTTAGATTTCCAAAAGTAACAAAGACTTTTAGATAGGTTTTATATTTTTGCTTAAGACTTCTAGTTTCAGAAATAATTGCTTATCTCACCAGGACTTCAAGATCTACTATGAGGTGTGCCTCAGCATCCGCCATGAGCCCAACGGTGACAACGACGTGCCACTTGGAACAAACTCCACCACCAGAAGCTGCCTGGCGGCGCTGACTTGGCCGTCTTAGAGCATTTTGAGCGGATGGTGTGCCCGCCCTTATATCTGGATGCTTTGCTTCTATTGCTTTGTTGATGAATTTGTAATTCTTTTTTTTATGTTTTCGTTGCAGGAGAGGAAGTGGAGATACACAATTGTGCAATGGAAACTGCGGCACCGTAAGACTTGTTCCTTACTTGGATTAGTTTGCTTGCAACTTTTTTATTGGAAGCAAAAACAAATTATTTGAACTATTGAGATGACATCGTAAGATTAGCTAATTTTGGGTTGTTATAACATTAGTAATCCATCAGTACCACGAAAAATTAATTTAGATTGTAGCATCTGTTTCAATTTTGGTTTGAGTGCTAGCTAAGATTGGATTAAAGGCGTGTATTTTTGTTCAATTGTCCGAATTCCACAAATGGCAGCTTTTGTAGTAATTATCTTAGCTATATAGGTCTCACATTTCTTATTTCTTCTTCATCTTGCATTTTCCTTGGTACTGCAGCATCCTTTAGAAATACCTACCAGATAAAAAAGTTGCAGCATATTTTAGTTAAAATTGTTGTGATAGGTTATGCGTAACTGTATAATACTTTTCTGTAATTGTTCTTTTTCTATACTGTGCCTTCCTTTTGTGAGGTGTAAGTACCAAAAAGATTATATCTATGTGTACTGTTATTTGTAATAAAGTAAGTTTCTGTGTAATAGATTAGGAAATTTCATATTCTCGTTGAACAAAGTAGTGCGATGGCTATTCCATATTCTTAGACCTGTTATCAAGTATTAAACTTGCCTTTGCGTTTTGTTTTAGTACTTGATGCATTGTTGTTTCTTGTCTAAGATTGATATGACTCACCTGCCAGGTAAAACATTGCAGTAAAGTTGTATAAATATTGCATCTCTACTTAAGGTGTAATTTCAATAGATTTGTTCTGCAATTTTAATTTTAGTTATGTTACTCGTTGTATTTTCCTATTTTTAACTAGAATATTCATCAAGTGGCTTGTTGAGGCTCAATTAGAAATACTTTCTATCTCAGCATGCATGTATTTTATTTTTTATTTTTTTGATGTTTTTTTTTTGTCTAATATGTGATATGTTGATTCTCTCAGGCAAGACTTTGTGTTCACATTTAACTCTAATTCGAACTGCACACCATGTTGTCACTGATGTATTTGTTGGTTCCTTCTTTTAATTCAAAACCATGTGGCTTGTGTGCATACAATTATCTTTCACCATTAACGTTTATTTCTAGATTAGAACTATTTTTGTTTTAATGTTCTGTAGGGGTTCCCTAGTTTAGGTTTATTTTTGTCAAGTTCGATTTTTTTGTTTCAATGTTTTGTAGGAGTTCACCTAGTTTAGGATTATATTTTGTCTATGTTAGTGTTTTTTTTTGTTTCAGTGTTCTGTAGGGAGTTCACTTAGTTTGGAAATATTATGTCTACTTATAAAATTTTCTTATGTTTTGTGTGTTGTCATCTTTTGTCTCCTTATGTTGCATCAACAACAACTTATAGAAACTAAGATAAAACAATTATTAGTCTTATACCATTTTCTTATCTAAGAGGAAATACTTCATTGCAAGCATGGTCACAATGCTTTTTGATTTGCTATGTTTTCGTAAATTTTAGATATGTTGGCAATGTTCATGTTCAAGTGACAGGCACTTCTCAAAGAGGTTTTTGAGAGTACTGATTTGGTTGAAGGATGCAAGCTTAAAAGAAAAGAGAATGTTTTTTTTTTCTTAGCTTTTTTTTTCTTGTTCAGTTTAATTATGTTGTTTTTGAAAGAATATCCCCTTGAATATGATTCAGTAGTCTAGTGCTGCAAGGATCACATGATTGATGTCAACATTTTTTTGCAGGCATCTTATGGTTTTGTTGACTACTATGACCGCAGATCAGCTGCGCTAGCAATTTGACACTTAATGGGAGGCAAATGTAAGAGAAAAAACTAGCAGCAGCTGCTAGTTCTGTTTTTCTTGAAATTTAGCCACGTTCCTTTTCCCCAAAGCTACATGCTTATCGAAGAACATTGTTGCTGTTTGGACAGCCTATCAGAGTTAATTGGGTGTATGCTAGTGGGCAGAGGGAGGATACAACAGGTTAATACTACTGCTGCTTTTGAACCAGTATTTGTGCATCCTTTGCTATAGCTTTTGTCTAAATGTGGTAACTCTGATTCCTTTGCTATAGTTACAGATTATGCATTATTTTCATGCTTCTCAGGATATTTCAGCTGCTCGTAAGTATTTCCTAGTGCCTTCATTCATCAATTCTTTTTTCTTTTTATTTTGCTATTAGGCTTAATTGGCTTTTCTAGAAATTTGTACTTTCATCAGCTGTAATCTTGTAATGGTGATGTTGTCTCGGTTACCTAATATTCATCATTAGGCAGTAATGCCTGTCTTGCTACTGGGTGATCAGTCTAATTCTGCTTTTTTATTTCATTTATTTAATTTTATCGGAATGAATTGAGTGTGGAGCTTAAAATTATAATTAATTCTGATGTTTAGTGATGCTCAAGTTATGTCGGACCAAAAGACTTGAAGATCAAGAGGTTATGGCTTTGTTTCCTTCAGGAATCAACAGGTGTGCTAATTATCATTGACAAGCATTTGAATTATTGCTTTGTCTGCTCTTTTTTTAAAATTTGGTGCATATCAGGGTGAAGCATTCTGATATCCCGCATATTAGAAATGTCCATGGAAATAACCCATGAACATTCCTATGGAAGTAACCTATGAAAGAATCATGTCAGATAAAAACTTGCATACAAATACAATTAAATTTGTAGTGGCAAGTACTATGCAATTTAAGTACAAATTGTGTGCAAATTATAGCTATATTTACCTCTACAATATACTTTCCTTTGTTTTTCTTTGCCGGCCTTGTTACATTGCATTGATGTTTTTCTTTAGGATTGGTAGCACGCACTTGCTCTCACGTATAAAGTTGCATAGGAGTTGTGCATTATTTGCAGTACTTCTTTACATTATTTTTAATATAAGCTATTTGTAATTGAAATTTGTTGTAAAGCAAAGTTCAGATTGGATGTGTACATGAGGATTCTCTACTACTTAAAAGAAGGAATTAGTGGCGGTCTGTTCTCTCTCATGCGACGTGAGCCGTTAAATCTATCTTTCTTCGTGAGGTGAGCCGTTGGATCTCTTTCTCGGTTCCTCCCGTGCGTACGGTTGGCCACTCATAACCTCCTCTCCACCCTCCACACACACACCCCAACTGCCCAAGCTGGTACGCAAGAAGTCCAAAGATTCCATCGATCTTTCCAAAACGGGCTGTCGGCGGATCACTTGCATTGTAGGCTGAGCACGATGACGGTTGACGAGATATGATTTTTTTAAAATCTATAACAAAGCACGGGCATTGGACTAGTAAAAATTTAATAATTTTATGCATGCATTGGTTATAAAGATTTAACCTCTTAGCAGATGGACTGCAGCGCATATAATAAAACTTTGATTTAGTTAATTCGGAGTTCAGATTTAAGTATGCACGTTTTTGTCTTGCGGAACATATTGCATTTATTGGTGTGTTTTGTAGGGGTTCACAGAGGTTAGGTTTTGTTTTCTTCCTGTTGGAATAATTCTTTTGTTTCTATCTTTTTGTAGGTTAGCTGATTTTGTCTAGCGTAGAGTAATTTATTTTGTTTTGTTTCTATCATTTGTACAGGTTCACCAAGGCTACGATAATTGTTTCTAGCTTAGAGTACTTTTCTCAAGTTAGTATGTTCAGTTCAGTAGTTATAGTTATGATAATTGACACCTACTTACCAACCTCGATGAGAAAATGTCCAGTAGACCGTGGACAATGTTGCTTGGCATTTTTCGGTATAAGAAGATGAGAAGAAATTTTTTGACATAAAAACATTTGAAGGGTCTTCTTTGCAGAAGAACATGACAAGGATCATTGTTGCCAGAAGAATTTGTTCTTTTGACTTGGATTAAACATGTAACATTTGAGTTTTGTTTATGTGGATCGGCTTTTTTCCTTGTTTGCCTCGGCTTATTATATTTAATTCTCCCTTTTTTGAAAGTTCGTTCTTTCTCCCTCTTGTTCTTTCTTTTGGAGACATGTTCACCAGGTACATGTGTGCTTAAAGGTTGAGGGAGAGCAAGCGTGGTAGGCTCAAAATTAGTCTGTATAGTTTTTCTCCTTTATTCAGGCCAAGACTAACCCACACTAATCCGTAATGGACTGAGAAAAATTACTCTCATGTACAACACAGTGAGCTAAACAGATTTACCAATGTGTACAGACAGCAAATCAACTGAACACAAATTGAAAAGGCATCAAAGAATCGGACCAGAAAACATAGCCCAATCCCATTGTTTACGGGTTCAAAGACTGAAACTTGTGGGCCTGGTAACACGATCTGAAAATTGTGGGCCAGATAACGAACGCTACGCCCACCAGAAAACGGACAACAACAGAAAAGCCACAAACAACCGGTGGATGATGATCAAATGGCCAAAAAAAAAGTCACCGAAAAAAAAAATCAATCGTCTGTGCATTAGACGGCCCCAAAGAAGACTATTTCGGCAGCTTTTGCCCATCATAACATCATTTAGCTGTGCGTTAACTTTTTAGCTGGATGCTACTCCATCTGGCACAATTTCTGCCATATTGCCTCCAGACTCTATCACCGGTTGGACGGGTGGGATCAATTCCCCATCCACCGCGAGTTTGACACCAACACCATTTTTCTTTTGCACTCCCGTCGAGGCCGGCACTTCCGTCGCAACCGGCGATCCTGACCCACCCTCCACATCACCACCGTCCGTCAGTTTCTCATAGAAGCTGCCGTCCTCCACGTCGTACAGGTTCCCCGTGCGCACCTCCTGCGCAAGCGCGCACGGCCAGCAGAACAGCCACTGAGCGTAGTCCGTCAGCGACGCCGAGCCACAGCACCACCTGCTCCCGGGCAGCACGAACCTCTTCCTCATCTGGATCCTCCAGAACCCACCGTACAGCAGCCCGAAGAAGCACAGCACGATCCCCGCTGCGCCGACGGCATCGCCGAGGTCGTAGTCGTGGATGTTGAGCGCCGTGATGTTGAACACCCAGAACGGCGACACGCACAGCAGCAGGAACATGGCGTATTAGTGTAAGACCGAGACTAAAACAGGATCTAATGACATTAACCCTAGATCAGATTTTGAACACCATAACAAAACTTAGATGCGGAAGCTTGAGCTATACCTGAAGATGTCGATGCCATCGGATCTTAGGGCGTAGAAGGTGACGGCGATAAGTCGGCCTGAGGAAAAACGTGATGTCGGAGTTGCGGCGGTGATTCAGTAGCCGTCGGTCCGGCCTTTGTTCACCTCAGCGTTCGTTATAGATCGGACTTGTGCGGGATCCTTTGGGTTTGAACAATCGCCGTAGCAAACCCCGATCTATCCTCGCTTTATGTAGCCGAGATGACCGGACCGAAACCAAAAATCTAGCAGTTGGAACCGCCCCCGATCAGGGCGCAGAGGTGGGCTTTTGCCCGTAAGACTCGGTCTCGGCTGTTAGCCGAGATCAATCCAACATTCTCCCCTTTGATCGAAAGGCTAACAACATAAGCCCATTCTCAATAAAATAGCATACCAAGGTAATGTGTCGCATGACCAATAAAATGTCATACGACCTCGATTACCTATAATGTACTATCTCATCTTTGAAATGGATATTCATTATACTTAATGGGAGTTGGTTCGTTTTAAGGTCCTTTTATCCGTAATCGAGGCTTTCCAATAAACCCATGCCAAGCAACATGATCACGAAATATATTGGGTGGTAAGCCTTTAGTAAGCGGATCCGCAAGCATTGACTTAGTACTAATATGCTTGATACTAATGGTTTGATCCTCGGATTCTATCTTTCACAACATGATACTTAATGTCAATGTGTTTGGCAAAGACCACTTGACTTGTTGTTACTCGCATAAAAGCTCGGGTTCGTTATCGCATATAAGGTGAGTGGTTTAGAAATGTCACAACCACTCTAAGGCCCGAATAAAATTCTTAAGCCATACAAATTTGCCTTGATAGCCTCATAACATGCCACAAACTCACTTGCATCGTTGAAGATGCCGTAAGGGTTTGTTTGGAGCTTTTCCACGAGATAGCTCCTCCAATGAGTGTGAAGATATAACCTGACGTGGATTTCTTAGTATCAACACATCCCATAAAATCAATCAATAACCAACAACTTCAAGGTTATCAAGATGCTTATATGTGAGCATGAGATGCTTAGTAGTTTGCATATAACGCAAGACTTTCTTAACGGCTTTCCAGTGGTCCGGTCTCGATTTGGTGATATCGCCAAGCATTAGGTTACAAAAGCTAAGTCGTATGTGTGCTTACTTGAGCATACATAATGCTTCCGATACCAAGCGTAAGGAACCATCTTCATCCGATCGGTTTCATATTGGTTCCTTGGACATTGAAATGTCCCAAACTTATCGCCTTAACGATAGGAGCAGTGAGCGAGCATTTATGCATATTGTATCTCTTTAGTACTCTGTCAACGTATGCTTTTGAGATAAACTTAATACTCCTTTGGACTCGTCGGTGAATTTCAATGCCAAGAACGTAAGAGGCATCACCGAGATCCTTCATATCAAAATTGGATGAGAGAAATCTCTTGGTCTCAAACAAGATATCCTTATCATTGCTAGCCAATAAGATATCATCCACATAAAGCACTAAGATGGTGAATTTACTCCCTTGAACTTAACATATATGCGCTTATCAACTTCATTTTCCTTAAATCCAAAATTCCTTATAACTTTATCAAATTTGAGGTACCACGCCTCGATGCTTGTTTTAAGCCATAAATAGATTTCTTAAGTCGACATCCCATATGCTCCTTGCCTTCCACGACAAAACCTTCCGTTGAGTCATGTAAACATTTTCTTGCAAATCGCCATTAAGAAATGCCGCCTTAACATCCATCCGATGTAGCTCTAAATCATAATGAGCTACAAGTGCCATAACGATTCGAACGAATCCTTAGTTGAGACAGAGAAAAAGTGTCATTATAATCAATCCCTCTCTTTGTGAGAAGCCTTTTGCTACGAGTCTTGCTTTGAACCTTCGATATTTCCCTTAGAGTCATGCTTGGTTTTGTAGACCCATTTCTGACCTCTTGCTTTGACTCAGTCAGAATTTCTACTAAGTCCCATACATCATTAGTGCTCATAGACTTTAGTTCATCCTTCATGGCTTCAAACCATTTAGGAGAATATTCACTCATTATTGCTTCCTTATAAGAGGTGGGATCATCTACCTTCCCTATATCATTAATATCCTCATTCATGTAAACAACATAATCATTTGGGATGGCGATCTTCTCTCCATTGTGATCTTCTAATAGGTTCAAGAACTATTGCAGAGGTCACTGAGGCGCAGGAGACCGCCGAGGCTCATCATTAGGTATGACATTAGGAATTTCAGAGACCCCAACAGTGGGTGCATCAACAGTATTTGGTACTGGAGGTGCAACCACCAAGTGCGTGAATAAAATCTCGGGATAAGCGGTGAAGGAACGTAAACCCGCTTCTCTTCAAGATCAATTTTCCTAGGCTCCGTGTCCTCATTATTTTCTAAGAACACAAGATGTCTTGTTTCTACAAACTTAGTTGTTCTATCAGACAATAAAATCGATACCCTTTAGATCTTTCGGGATATCCTATAAAATGGCAACTTCTTGTCTTAGGGTCTAATTTTCCAATATGTGGATTAAATATCTTAGCTTCAAAGACAACAACCCCATATTCTTAAATATTTCAAACTCGGTTTTCTCCGATCCATAATTCATAAGGTGTCTTTGGTACTGATTTATCGGGAACCCTATTAAGAATATGTGTCATTGTCTTTAGTGCCTCTATCCATAAACGTGTGATAAACTAGAGTAGCTAAGCATGCTCTGCACCATATCCATAAGTGTACTGGTTGCGTCTCTCACTACCCCATTTTGCCGAGGTTCACGGTGTAGAATATTGGGCAACAATGCCATTTTCTGAAGGAACTTAGCGAAAGGGCCAGAATTTGGCCATAAGGGCATGTCTCCCATAATATTCTCCCCACGGTCCGATCTTACCACTTTGATTCTTAGGTTGTGCTGATTTTCAACTTGACTTTAAATATCTTAAATTTATCAAGTGACTCGGATCGGTCCTTAATGGGAAAAATATAACCATAACGGAGAAATCATCGGTGAATGTAATGAAAGAATCAAAACCATCCACCGATGTCACGGAAAAGGACCACAAATATCGTATGAATTAACTCTAATAGTCCCGAAGTGCGAGTTGCTCCTTCTTTATTTTCTTTACGTATTTTCCTTTAATGCAATCAATGCGTTGGTCCGAGTGAGAAATCTAATGGTTGGAGAATCTCTTCCTTAATGAGACGCTCCATTCTCCCCTTCAAATGTGGCCTAAACGCGGTGCCAGCAGTTTTCAAGAAGTCTCATTATACTTTTTACGCATAGTATCACACACATTCAAAGAAAACGGTGATTCATTAAGGAAAGCATATAAAGCTTGTCTTGTCTAACAAAGAAGACCAACATTATTTGAATTAAATGTGATAACACACTTATTGTTACCAAAATTACATTTGAATCCATCATCGTCCAATAAAGATATCAAATTAAATTCCTCCTAATGGAAGGAACAAAACTACATTATTAAGACGAAGTGTGAAGCCGCTATCTAAAACTAAGGAAACAGAACCAAGCGATTCCACTTCGCTTCTTTTCCATCCGCGACTCTAAGACTTCGCTCCCCTTTCTTAGTGTTCTCACGGTATGGAAACCTGTAAAGAGTTGGTAACGTGCGATTGCACTCGAGTCAATCCACCAAGATTTAAGGGAAAAATTAGTATAAAGGGTTTCATCAACAAAAGTTATAGAATCATTACCCTTCTTGGCGAGCCACTTTAGGAAACCAACACAATCTTTACGGAAATGTCCGGCTCCTTGCGTAAGTGACACGCATTCCCACTTGGTGCTTTAGCGAAGCAACATTGGGCTTAGGTGTAGTTTGCACCTTAGGCCCCGATTTATCCTGAATTAGGAGAGTAGTGCTGCCTTTTCTTGGATTTGAAGTCCCCGAGAACTTCCTTTTGCTAGGACCGCCAACTTGATTCACTAAATCTTTCTTTTCGCCCTAATCCTTTCTTCCTCCCGGACACACATGGCGATAAGATCGCTCATGCTCCATTTATCTTTCCGAGTATTATAGTTTATCTTAAAAGCGGTGTATTCGAAGGAAGAGAAGTCATTATGAAGTGAACTAGGAAACCATCAGATATTTCCATGTCCATGCCCTTGAGTTTTCCAGCCATATCAGTCATCATCATGATGTGCTCTCTTATACTGCTGGACCCGTCATACTTAGTGGATAGAAGCCTCTGGATTAATGTACTGGCATAAACCTTAGTGGAGCCTTTGAATTTCTCCTCATCAAGCGGATACTCCTTAGCATTTTCGTAATGGGATTGCTCCCGATTCGACCGAGATAGAAGTCTTCATAATCATTAGTGATAGACGGTTAGACCGCTCCCATTTTTCAAACATTATTATCATATATTTTCTTTTCTCATCGTGAATCGTCCTCACCAATGGTGGGAGAAATGGGAGCAGACACTCTTAATGCATAATCAAGATCTAATACTCCAAGGACAACTGAAATTCTTTCTTTCCAAGCGGGGAAGTTGCTCCCCGTAAGCTGCTCAATGTTGTCAATTGTAGCGGCAACATTTGAAGCATTCATGGCTGAACATTAAAATATAGGGAAAAAATTAGAGATGACATAAAAGTATTGCATGCAATTAACCCTACGTTGGTCTGATTAATAACATGCAAAGATTACAGTTCTAGTTTATATCACCGTTGGGCAGAAATAAAAAGAACTATAACAATTAATGTGGCGACACACGATTACAAACAACGTTGGTCAGTATGTAATCATGTGTATACATAATGCCAAAATAAATCATAAAATTCTCTAATTAAAATATCTCGTTGGTTCAATTTTAATCAGAGATAATTATCACAGTCACATGAGAGATTAACATTAATCAAAAAACATGCACAAGATTAAATAAAAATAACCACAAATCCATACTGAAATTTGATCAATTATCATTGATAAAACAGTGCACAATAAATAAATAAATAAATAAAAAACATAAAACTTAATCATAAAAAACTCCTTTTAAGAAAAGAAAAACTCATGCATCGATGCATCGATGCACAATACTTCGGCTCTTCAAGGTCCGGCCCACGCCGATTCGCCCACGCGCGACGCCGCCCAAGAAAAGCGCACCAAGAGTAAACGAATCGGGAGCGACGCACGTGAACCGTCGGATCAAATTGAACGGCGGACAGCGGTCGAACGGCTGTACTGAAGACAAATCGGAACGAGCGTGAGCGGTTGGATTGAATCGAACGGCTGAGAGCAAAAACCGCGAGGTATAAAAACCAAACGATCGGCGCAAACCCTAAACCTAATCCATTCGATCGCTCCCTTCCGAAAACTCCGTCTTTGCAGCCGCGCGCACGCACGCGAGGGCGCGGCGCCTCAACTCCGTCGGCAATGGCGAGGAGCGGCGGCATGATGAAGCGATGGCACCGCGCCTCCTCTCGCGTAGCGTGCGACGGAGGTCGCAAGGCACCGCCGAGTAGAGCTTCGGTGGTGCCCGAAAACGGAGAAGAACCGGCGTTCTTCAAACGTGAGTATCCGCCGCCCCTTTGTTTCCAGATCTGATGGTCTTTAGGGTTCCGATCTGAGTTTGAGGAGTTGGGGTCGTGTTTCGTTAGGGTTTCACTAAGGGTTTAAAAAATCCCCTCCTTCTACTTGCTAATCTGAGTCGCCGAGACTTAGATCCGGGCGGGTAAACAACAGCTGGGGTTTAATCGGGTTCAAGAAAAATCTAGGGATGGCTCTGATACCAAATATTAGTGTAAGACCGAGACTAAAACAGGATCTAATGACATTAACCCTAGATCAGACTTTGAACACCATAACAAAACTTAGATGCGGAAGCTTGAGCTATACCTGAAGATGTCGATGCCATCGGATCTTAGGGCGTAGAAGGTGACGGCGATAAGTCGGCCTGAGGAAAAACGTGATGTCGGAGTTGCGGCGGTGATTCAGTAGCCGTCGGTCCGGCCTTCGTTCACCTCAGCGTTCGTTATAGATCGGACTTGTGCGGGATCCTTTTGGGTTTGAACAACTGCCGTAGCAAACCCTGATCTATCCCCTGTTTTATGTAGCGCTGAGATGACCGGGACCGAAACCAAAAATCTAGCAGTTGGAACCGCCCCCGATCAGGGCGCAGAGGTGGGCTTTTGCCCGTAAGACTCGGTCTCGGCTGTTAGCCGAGATCAATTCAACATGGCGGTGTGCACGTACATGTTGCCGAACCCGAGCCGCTCCATGTTCCAGCCGAACACGCAGAACGTGCAGAGGAACGAGAGGTAGCACGCCGCGGGGTCCTCGCTGCAGTCGAACAGGCCGCCTGCCCACACGGGGTCACTGACCACTGTTCTTGATTCGGGCAATTCGATTTCGATTGTGTACGGCCGCTTGGTTTCTTCGTAGGAGGCAGCGTCCCCGTCTCTGCCTAGAGGGCTATACACCGTGTACATTCCGGCAACGACCGGCGTGGCGATGCCGAGGATGAAGAAGAAGTTCTCGGCAAACTCGGAGCGTGATCTGCTGGGGTAGCCCCAGTACAGGCTACACATAATGTACTGGGAGATGCAAGTGACGTGGAGGAGAGCCACCACAAAGGAGATGTGCGCTCGCTCGTTTGGACGGCGGGCGACATTCTTGCAGTACACCTTTCGGAGCTCGACGACATCCTCTGGCCACCACCGGCAGAGGAGAACAAGGTGGTGGATGAGGTTGGGATGCTGGTATATGCTCATGAGGGTGAAGAGGGCGTTGAGGATTTGGTTGTCGATCTCTATCCAGTGGTGTCTCAGGGGCTTCGAAGGGAATGCTTTGTTCAGCAGTCCTAGCAGGAGCAGGATTAACATGGCACCAGAGGCCGCAACACAGAGCAGCCAGATGAGAAGAGCAATGTTCAGAGGATGCTTGAGACAGTTCTTGCAAATGGTCAAGACTGAACTCCAGTTTACTCTTCTGATGAAGTGAATATGGAGATGGCGGCGGACGCCAGTGTATGGTAGCTGAAAATTTGTCAGTGGGGAACAAAGATTGATGCTCTTTAGCCATTGCACCGAGGGGGTGGCTTTGAGGAAATCTAGAAGCCGTCTCTCATGACGGACCGTCCCTTGCATTGGTCCATCATGAAGAGTAGGAACTGAGACATGATATTCAGTCAAAATTGGTGAATTTGGAACCGAACAAGCCATGCTTTCTATGTCATCCTCAGTGACATTCTGAACCATTTCCTGTTAGATCTAGGGTTAGATCTCTCTTGGTCCTTTGGTTGCTTTGGGTTCTTGTTTTGATGGATCGGGTCCGAGAGAACCGAGGGAGAGAGAGAGAGAGAGGGGTTACCATCCGAAGTAGATGAAGACGAAGGATTGGCCATGGTAGGTTGCGGTGGTCGAGGCGGCGGTGGTCGATCCCGTTGGTGGTGGCAGCGGTGGTCGATCCCGTCCCTCGGGTGTAACCGGCTGTAGTCGATCCGTCGGTGTCGGTGGCGATGGGGAGTCCGCTCTTCGGCTCCTCGCCAATGGGTGTCTGGCGGTGGTGCTTCCCGTCGCTCAGCACCCCCTCTTAGATCAGTATAGGGTTGTTGGTTAGGGTTTTGGCGGCGGCACCGTGATCCTTGGTCGCTGTGCCGCCCCGGCCCCTACCACTATTTATATGGCGCTGGCGACAGGGGCCCACCAGCCTAATGGGCTGGGCGCCCCTGATCAGGGCGCGATCGAAGGGGAATGAGGCATTTAGCCGTTGGGCCAAATGCCTCAGGAGATCATTCTAACATTCTCCCCCTTGATCTCAATCTGTGTTTTATCTTTAATTACTTTTGACTTTACTCATTCCATCACAAATTGGTGCATAGAACATGTCTCATCGTCACGGTCAATTGCCGATAGATTCAACAGCTACAATACACCTCCCTGTTCTGAAATAGTTACTTTAAACTTTTGGGCCATCTTTTAGTCCAGGATTCATAGGCTTTCCCTTAAACCCATGCCGGCTATATGTTCTCTGAACACGTTGGGTGGTAAGCCTTTAGTAAGCGGATCCGCTAACATCTTTGCGGTACTTATATGCTCAAGACTTATAATTTGATCCCGAACTTTATCTTTCACAACATAGTACTTTATGTCAATGTGTTTGGCGGCACCACTTGACTTATTGTTGTGGGCATACATTATCTTTGGTTCATTATCGCATACAACTTAAGTGGTCTATTGATGTCGTCAACCACTTTTAAACCGGTATGAACTTCTTTAGCAGTTCACACCGCCCAGTAGCCTCATAACATGCTACAAACTCGGCATACATTGTGGACGATGTAGTGACGGTTTGCTTTGAGCTTTTCCACGATATAGCTCCTCCAATGTGAGTGAAGACATATCCGGATGTCGACTTTCTATCATCTCCGCAAAATCGAATCAGATACCCCACTATATGGAGTAAATCGATCTTCTCAGATGTCATCATGAGGCCTTTTGTTCCTTGCAAATAACGCAAGACTTTCTTTATCAATTTCCAATGTTCTATTCGAGATTGCTCGAATCGCCAAGTAACCCAGAATAAAAGCTAAGTCGTATGTGTGCACACTTGAGCATCTTGTAAGCTTCCGCAGTGAAGCATATGGAACCGCTTTCATTTGATCGATCTCATATCTTTGGTTCTGGGGCATTGAAAATCCCCATATCTCGTCGCCCTTGACTATAGGTGCGGTGAAGGACTACATTTATGCATCCCAAATTTCTTTAAGACTTTCTATATATGTCTTTTGTGATAGTCCCAATATCCCTTTGTTTCTATCCGGTGAATTTCGATCCCTAGAACGAACGAAGCTTCACCAAGATCTTTCATATCAAAGTTTGAGGACAAAAATCTCTTCGTCTCCAGTAGCAGACTGACATCACTACTAGCTAGTAGGATATCATCCACATACAGGATTAGGAAGATAAATTTCCCATCTTTAAACTTTGTATAGACACAATTGTCCTCTACATTCTCTTTAAACCCAAATTTTCTTATTGTAATGTCAAACTTCAAGTACCCCTGTCTTGAAGCTTGCTTTAACCCATAAATCGATTTCTTTAGGCGGCATCCCATTCTTTCATTTTCTTCCATGACAAAACCTTTGGTTGTGCCATGTAAACATTTTCCTCCAAATCCCCATTAAGAAATGCCGTCTTTACATCCATCTGATGTAACTCTAAATCATAATGTGCTACTAATGCCATTATGATTCTGAAGGAATCTTTACATGAGACCGAGAAAATGTCTCATTGTAATCAATCCCTTCTCTTTGTGTAAATCCTTTTGCCACAAGTCGCGCTTTGTATCTTTCTACATTCCCTTGGGAGTCGAGCTTTGTTTTGTAGACCCATTTACAGCCTACTGTTTTGGCTCCTTTAGGAACAATTTCCAAGTCCTGCACTTTATTAGTCTTCATGGACCTCATTTCCTCTTCCATGGCCTCAAGCCATTTTGAAGAATTTTCGCTTCATGGCTTCTTCAAATGAGGTGGGGTCATCCTCCATTTGAAATTCTTAGTGTGATAAATCTGATAATCATCGAAATAGCCGATCTTCTTACTCTTTGAGACCTCCTGGCCTCCATATTTGATACATCTTCTGCTTGAGGTTTTGTTGCTCCCCTCATTTGTGGCAATGGGTTCTATAGGATCTCAAGAACAGGTTCCTCATTTTCATTCATTGTTGCCACAGGAGGAACAATAACAGGTGCTGGCACCACGGTGTCTTGTACCGTCGGTGCAATGACGGCAGAGTAGTGGGAAGAGTGGCTCTTGAATCATCTGAGTGGGCACATATACCGCTTCTCTTCAAGATCAATCTCTCGAGCTACCATGCTCCCCTCATCATTTCATCTTCTAAGAAGACAGCGTGTCTCGTTTCTACAAACTTTGTATATCTGTCTGGATAGTAGAAACGAAAACCTTTTGACTTTTCAGGGTAGCCAATGAAATGGCAACTTACTGTTTTGAGATCTAGCTTCCCAAGGTTTGGGTTAAATACTTTAGCCTCAAAGCAGGACTCCCCACACACGTAAGTGGTTTAGTGAGGAACTCTTCCCGTCCACAACTCGTGCGGTGTTTTGGGCACCGACTTACTAGGCACTCTATTGAGAATATGAATGGCGGTTTTAACGCTCCATCCATAAACTCAATGGGAGTGTGGAGTAGCTCATCATGCTTCGCACCATATCCATCGAGTGCGGTTGCGTCTTTCACCACTCCATTTTGCCGAGGTTCGCTTGGGTGTACAATATCGGGCTACTATGCCATTTTCTGTAAGAACCTCGCAAAAGGTCCAGAACTTGTCCATATGGGGTATGTCGATCGTAGTACTCCCCCACGATCGATCGAACTATCTTAATCTTTAAATCGTGTTGGTTTTCAACTTCAGCCTTAAAAATCTTGAATTTATCCAAGGCTTCATTTCTTTCTTTGATTGGATAAATGTATCCATAACGGGAGTAGTCATCTGTGAATGTTATGAACGAGTCATAACCATCCACACTTTTCACAGAAAAGGACCACAAATGTGCGTATGAACAATTTGTAGAACTCCTGTGCTTCTTTTTGCGCCTTTCTTAATTTTCTTTACATATTTTCCTTTAATGCATTCTCGCATTGTTCTAAGTCCGAGAACTCTAATAGAGGAAGAATTTCATTCTTAACTAGTCTTTCTATTCTCCCCTCGAAATATGGCCTAAACGACGGTGCCATAATTTCGACGATTCATTATGAGTTCTCTTTCGTTTTACGCTTACGTTCAGAGCGAGGATTCAATCACTTTCGCACGCGACGTTCTCATTATCGCATACGACATTCACATCATCACACAATGATAACAAATAAAGTTCATTTTGTAATATGGCAAGACCAACACATTTTTATTAAATATTATTTCGCACTTGCCATTTCCAAAATTACAATCATAACCATCTTTATCCAAATTGGAAACACTAATCAAATTCCTCTGTAAAGAGGGTACAAAAGAACATCTCTAAGTAAAGATTGGAGCCATTAGCTAACTCTAATGAAAGATCGCCAACGGCTTCAACTTCGCTTGGACTCCATTTGCGACTTTAATGCATCTTTCGTTTCTTTGCGTAGTCCTCGTCGAACGGAATCCTCAGAAGGAATTAGCAACATGAACGATTGCTCTGAGTCAATCCACCAAGTGGATTTGAATATTGTACATACAAGCATTCATTTATGAATGTAATAATGTTCTCACCTTTCTTTGCCATGATCATCTTCAAGTAATCGGGGCGGTTCTTCTTGTAGTGTCCTGTCTTCTTGCAAGATGAAGACACCGATCTTTGTCTACAAAGAAATTTGTTCGTTGAGGTTGATGGATGATGCTTTTCCCTTGTTTCTTGAGAAAGAGGTACTGTGGAAGTTCTTTTTCTTGTTATCCTTCACATAGTTGATAGATCCACCATGTGAGGATTTAAACCTTTCCTCCTCTTGAACACACATAGCTATGCATTTTCTAAGTCCCATTTATCGGGTGCATATTGTAATTGACAACAAAAGTGTCAAACTGTTCTGGCAATGAAGCAAAAATCAAGTGAATAAGGAACTCATCCTTGAGTGCCAAATCCATTGGTTTGAGCTTGGATGCCAAGTTGCTCATCCTCAATATGTGTTCTCTTATACCACCACCGAATACCTTTTCATCATCACAAGTCGCTTAATCACCGTGTTGCATATGTCTTTGAAGAGCGATGAACTGACTCTTTATTTTATCAAGGTATTCGTGCGGTGTCACATATCTGCGATTGAGCCCACAATTGTAGGCTCAATCGTGTTCTTTATCACAGCCATACATTTCTTGTTGGCTGTGGTCCATTTCTTATGCTCTAGGTCATAAGACATCTGTAAGGGAGCATGATCTCTCTGTCTTTTCTGCCAAGCAGTATCATCCTCATTTTGACCTCACCGTGCCAGTAGGCTCGTTGGGTCGTCCAGAGTGAGGACCTACCCACCTCACCAAGATAAACGCTAAGTCTATCTTTTCTTCCACTCTCCATAATTATCTCCTTTGAGAGTGGGTATTTCTCTGATACAACTCATCAAGTTGTATCCTCCTGAAAATTTAGATCAAATGAAGTGAGAACGTAACATTAAAATTATATGCCTTATTTCCAACGTTGGTCAAAATATGACATACAATTAAATCAATTTTATCTATACATTAAATCTATATCACCGTTGGGCAGAAATAGAAACAATGCATAAAAACATCATCAATTAAAATTATAATACTGTTATTATCAACTTTGGTCAGAAAATAACAATATCATAATTCACAATTAAATTCTTAAAAAATTAAACTCTCTCGTTGGTTCGAATTTAATTAAAAGAATTAATCAACATTAACTTTTGCAGCGGAAACTGTAATTATTCTAAAATAATTCAATATTCAGAAGCATAATAACTATATACAATTAATCTCTGGAAATAATAACACGTTGGTGTAAAATTTACAGAGATTTTATACAATTCTTCTATTGAAATTCACTCAAAATTACTTCTGAAAATAAATTAAATTCAATTTTCTGTGTTACTGTTCATAACCGGCCGGAAAAACTGTGCAAAACCGGTTTTTACTGTTCAAAACCGGACAAAACTGTTTGAACCGGCCATTTGGCCCGTTACTGTGCTCGGCCCATTACTGTTTCTTGGCCCACGGCCTGCTAGGGTTTAATGACAGCCGTCGGATTCACATCCGACTACCGATTCCATTATTCGCCAAACCTCCACGCCTTGATGCAATCTCAGCCGTCGATTCCAATCGACGGCTGAGCGTCAATTTCGGAGGTATAAAATGACGCGATGGCGCCGCGCCCCCGTGAAACCCTAAATCATTTGCTCTTCTCCATCTCTCTCGTCTCTCTCTCGTTTCTCTCCCGAGCGGCGCAACAAAGCGGAGAAGAAAACGAACGGAGCGCAGCGGGAGAGGAACGAGGAAAACGCCGCCGCCATGCGCTCCTCGCCCGCGCGCGCGCTCCTCGAGAGGAGCGCGCCGCCGTCAGCGGCTCCGTGTCGGCGGCTCGCTTCCATTGACGCGCGGGTTGTCTTCCACACGCCGGCGAGCCCACGGCCGCCTAACCCTCTCTTACCTGTAACATCCGATATCTCTCGGATCCGGAGTTCTAGGGTTAGGTTTTGCTTTTCTTTTCGGTTTGTTTTTCTTTTGCCGTCCGGACCGAGCCATTAATGGCTCGATACCATTGTTAGATCTAGGGTTAGATCTCTTGGTCCTTTGGTTGCTTTGGGTTCTTGTTTTGATGGATCGGGTCCGAGAGAAGGGAGAGAGAGAGAGAGGGTTACCATCAAAGTAGATGAAGACGAAGGATTGGCCATGGTAGGTTGCGTGGTCGGCGGCGGTGGTCGATCCGTTGGTGGTGGGCGGTGGTCGATCCGTCCCTCGGTGTAACCGGTCAGAGTCGATCCGTCGGTGTCGGTGGCGATGGGAGTCCGTTCTTGGCTCCTCAAAGAATGGGTGTCTGGCGGTGGTGCTTCCGTCGCCAAAGACCCCTCTTAGATCAGTATAGGGTTGTTGGTTAGGGTTTTGGCGGCGGCACCGTGATCCTTGGTCGCTGTGCCGCCCCGGCCCCTACCACTATTTATATGGCGTCATGGCGACAGGGCCCACCTAATATCATGGGCGCCCGATCGTATGCGATCGAAGGGGAATGAGGCATTTAGCCGTTGGGCCAAATGCCTCAGGAGATCATTCTAACATTTCCGACACACCTGAAAATTGTACTTGCGGTAACGAATGGACAGAAGATGATCAACTTGAAACTGGTTGTCCAAGTAATTGTAGCATTCTGCTATAAAGTGAAAAAAAATGAGAGTTAGATTCCAGGATTTCTGACTTCAAGTGGAGTGAATATTTGTAATTGAATGGAATATGACAATTTATTTATTTATGAAAAGTAACATGGAGATACAGCGGTACATTAGTGGTAGCAGAGTGTGCATACGATAGTACGAACGGAAGATTGTATTGGATTGGAACATTTTAATAAAATTAAAACCAGTGAAGTACTAGATGCATCAAGTTCTGCAAATTTGTGGTCACTCACGCCACACATCATATACTGTTAAGAAAACAGGTAGTGCGTATCAGCAGGCCAA
Organism: Hsuehochloa calcarea; assembly: GCA_036346395.1. Lineage (NCBI taxonomy): Eukaryota > Viridiplantae > Streptophyta > Magnoliopsida > Poales > Poaceae > Hsuehochloa > Hsuehochloa calcarea. The sequence goes on along the minus strand of CM070594.1, from coordinate 71,501,402 downwards.
GTGACAACTGAAGAATTCAATCATGTAACTCAACTAAAAATAAAATTTAACTATTGAAGTGGTAATTCGGTACACCTAAAATCCCGTTTCAACTCCAAGCATGCAAATATTAGCGGAAACAACTAACAATATCCGCGAGTTCGCTTGTCTGTGTCAAAACAGGTATTTCCTCTTCTCAACCTCAAGCATAGGCACAAAAGGAATCCCACCAAACCAAACAAGCGCATAAACTGATAAACACATCCCCCCATTCCGAAAGCCGAGAACACAAATATGTACGAACCGGAGCAGAAAGCACAGCCATGACATAGGCGAACATACCTCTCGGACGGCAAGGAGAAGCCAATGAAAGCAAAGTCCCTGGAAGAACAAAGAAACCCCTCGAGAGCCGAGAGAATCAGCCGAAAAGCTTCTCAAATGATCAGGCTCGGGGCACGGCAGAAGCAGAACTCTGAACTCGTGAAGGGTTGGCGATGTGGGGAACCTGAGAGAGAGGGGAAAGCAGCAGGTAGCTATTACCTAACTGGCCTTGGAGATCTTGACAAATGAGACAACCCTCATCAAGGTAAATGACTCGAGCCAACAAAGCAAAAGCTTTTCTTCGGAGCTAAGCACCTTTATTGGACGGCAGACTCTTGGTCCGCGAATAAAGCAGTCAAGCTTCACACCAACACAACTTGAAGAAGTGCTTGGTGCGCCCGAGGGAGATAGACACACCACCGGAGAACCAGTCAAGCTTGGAGACAGGATGGGTATATCGCTAGTGCGCAGTGTGCGTACTCGGTACGCATATGTCGTAGGCCAGCCATAAAGCAATGCTCCCCGGTCGGTCAGACGAAACCGGCGAGCGTTGAAAACAGGGAGGCGTCTGAATTCCCAGGCCAAGTCGTCGTGCTTGCGCGAGGGCACTGAGAGGCAGGCAGCACGGCAGGGTTGACGACTCCCAGGACAGAGGAGAGAGTACGCGTCTCCAAGATGGTAGTTCCAATGAGTGGTCTCAACAAACTTGTAGTACACGTACAATACCAGTAGGGAGTGTTGGAAAACTATAGCATCGTCCCTGCAGCCGGTTCATGTATGAACATTTCATTTCAAACCTTAGCAGAGTTGTAGACTATAAATAAGTGATGTTACTCATTGTGAACGATTGATCGGGTGAAGAGCAATAAAGAGCAGCAAGAAGCCCCCTACATCTCTGTGTTCAATATATTATTTTGTTCTTGTGTTCTTTGCATTGTTTGATACGATTCTATATTTGTCTACAAGGTTATCGTTCGGACTGGACTCGCCAGCGACGGTTCCTCAACACGTTATCAGCACGATCGACTCTCTTCGCATCGAAAGGTAACCGTCGAAAAACGACACTCGTAAATTGAATCGTATTTTCTAGATTGCTTTCAATTATGCAAATTTGCTTTCTAGATTGGTTTTTATGATGCAAATCCGTTCTAATCTACTTCGAGCCGACTTGAAGTCGTCGGCACAATATCGATCGTTAGATTGCATGAAAGATTGGATGTCGATTGTACCTAGATAGAAATTGCAAATTCGTTCTAATCTGCCGTAAGCCGACTTGAAGTCGCCAGCCAATGCCGATCGATAGATTGCACGAATAGTCTCGAATGAATAGTGTACACAACACAGTACTCCGATGAACAGTATTTTTCTTGGATGAACAATACAAAAATTGGCCGACGGCCTGCAGCCGAAGCATGGCCGACCTCCACGGCCGCCCGTGCGCCTGCACCGACCGCCTTGAAGCCGCCGCCGAAGTGCGCCGCGATGCACACAAGACCGCACCGCAACGCCGCAACGCTAACGCTTGTCTGCGTTCTCACACACAAGCAAAACGAAAAAAAGAATGAAAAGGGGAGCCGTGGCCCCCGACGACCACCGTCGGTGCAACCTCGCCTCCACCCGGCCGCCGTGCGCGACCACTGCAGCGCCGCCCCTACCGCGACGCCGCCGCCGCCGATCGCGCCGCGAGCGCTACTGGGCAACGACCGCCGCCGCCGATCGCCTTCGCACCAAACGCGCCACGGAGCTGCGCCGTGTGCCCGAACGCGCCACCCAACGATGCCGCCTCGGCGCCGCCACCACCAAAACATCACGTAGAAGGAAAAGGGGTGGGAAGCCGTGGCACCGCCCTCGCATGGCACCGCCGCCGCCGCACTAAGCCGAGGCCACCCGCCTGTGGCGACCCCCACAAAGCTACCCCACCGCCTCTTGGACACACACACGCCGCATGGAGCCCTCTCACTATTATCTATGAAGATAATGCAGCTTGTGGTGTACAAGTGCAAATGAGTTATGTGGAGAGTCCTCTCACTAAGTAAATCAACTCCAAGTTCTTCTATGCTCACGAATTGCAAAAGATGAACAAAATTAAAGTACTGCATACTAAGTCATGTGAAAATCTTGTAGATTATTCATTAAGTCACTTCCAGCATCTAGTTTTGAAAGGTACATACGTGGAATTTGAATGATAAGACTTAGATAAGTGTATAATTCAAGGGGAGAACCTTCACGAACTCATTATTGAAATTTGATCACGAAGAACGAGTACCCAAAGAGTAAATCCTAAAGATTAAATGAAATTGGGTGGATTATACCCCTTTTTCTCTTAACGAGTTTTCTTGATGTTTATCGGTTAAGATTTTTAACGAGGCAATTCATGCAACGCAGCAGAACATGTGTCATGTACTCTTTCTTCAAATTTCTTCTATTGGATTTTTATAGAGTTTTGACGAGGCATGAACATGTGAGAATGGATGCCCAAGGGGGAGTATTGGGAAACTATGGGCTCGGTCCAGCAGCCGGCCCATGTATGGACACCCCATCTTAAACCCTAGCAGGGTTGTAGACTATAAATATGGAGTGCTAATAATTGTAAACGATTGATCAAATGAAGAGAAATAAAGAGAAGCAAGAAGCCCTCTATATCTCTGTGTTCAATTTATTATTCTATTCTTGTGTTCTTGTATGTTTAATGTGATTCTATGTTTGTTTACGACGTTATCGTTCGGACTGGACTCGCCAGCGACGATTCCTCAACAAGGAGATCCGGAGATGGGGATGACTCCTCTTACCGCGGAGGGAATGTAGAGAAGACCGATAAAAGCTGGGATAGTTTGGCCCTACGCTACACGCACGCGCACCTCCAGGCTTCCAACACTCTCGGGGACCCTCGGCATTTGGCAACCAACATGTAAGAGTTTGTTTAGATACAAAAGTATTAGAACTAATCTTTTCGAATTAAAATAAATTTTAAGTAGCATCACATCCAAATAAGTCTTAAGTGAGTCAGAGAAAGTCGGAAAATTTCCCGCCGAGTAGTTTAACTATGGGCTGGGCCAGCCCGTTCTCGAGCCCATCTCCCAAGTTGCCTGCTCCAGTCGCTCGAGCGTAATGAGTAATGAGTCACCTGGCTAGGAGACTGGTACGAGAATAGCAAGAAAGCCCAGCGTCCGGCGACGAGGCCAACATCCGAACCCCGGAGAGCCCTGTCCGCAGGCCAGCAAAGTCAAGTCCGGGCAAGGCCTGCTTGGGCTCCGTTCTGTTGGCTGGATTAGGACCGACATGAAAAACATGGTCAGGTCAGGTCAGGTCAGGTCGGGTCGGGTCGGGTACTACTCCCAGGCACAATTCGATTCATATATGACCACGGGCGAAATATTATCTTCTCATCTAGTTTTTTTGTGTGTGTGTGTGTGTGTGTATATATATTCGTGAACTGTCTTTAAGAATCGAAGTCTGAATTCTAACCTTCAGCTAGAAAACATTGAACTAACGGACCGTTAGCTATCTAGTTTTGTACTTAATCCTTCCATGGGGGAAAATGTTTTTGAGCTTAAATATGTGCGGCCATATTTGAGCTAAGCTCGATTCTCCTACTGTTCATGCAGCCATGCTCGAGGATTCAAGATTGGGTTTTCGTACAAAGTTAGCAGTTTCGGACGGCTAAAACTTATCGAAAAACAACTAGAAGAAACTTGCTATCTCAACGCAAGTCGTGATCAAGAGAGGCAGAATAATAATAATATACATGGCATGAGTACCAGATGCATTCGTGGACCCAATGAATTCAATCTCAAAGGAACTTGCTCCCCCAAGAGAATCCCCCGCATGACAAATCCGCTGCTACCGGTGGGCAAAGTGGTACTTGCTGCCAGCCAGATGGCAAAAATGCGAATTATTGTCAGGACCGTCAGGATCAATGGGCATCAGGGCATGGGCTGCTGCTAAACGAGTGCCGTTTCACCGTAGCGTCGCAAAACACGAACCCGGGCCGCATCCCGTCCAAGTACACGACCAGCCTCCTGTCCTCCGTCCCTCCAATCATACCACCTTGCCTGTCCATTCGTACATCTCGCGCACGGAATTACCATACTACACCCATACCAACCGCCACTTCTCCCGTAAATCTTGCGCACGGAATTACCATACTACACCCATACCAACCACCACTTCTCCCGTAATCATCTTCACCACGTAAGGGTATAATAGTAATATCAGAATTGGCAACGGGGCTTAATACTAATTTAAGTACTACACCCGACGAACGCCGTCCACACGCCCGAAGAGCCCCCGAAAATGACGCCGCCGGCGAGCACCGAAAAGCGCGCCGGCTCCGGGGGGGTGGACGATCCGCTGCTGCTGGAGCTCTCGGGAGGGCACGGCGGCGGGGCGTCGGCCGCCGGCGCGGTGTTCAACGTGTCGACGACCATCATCGGCGCCGGCATCATGTCCATCCCAGCGGCGATGCGGGTGCTCGGGGTGGTCCCCGCGCTCGTCCTCATCGCTGCCGTCGCCGCGCTCTCCGACGCCTCCGTGGAGTTCATGCTGCGGTACACGGGCTGGGCCAGCGGCCCGCCCTCGTACGCGGGGATCATGGGCAACGCGTTCGGCCGCGCCGGCGCCGCCGCGCTCAACGTCTGCGTCGTCTTCACCACGACGGGAACCCTCGTCGTCTACCTCATCATCATCGGTAAGCTCAGGCCAGGACGTACACGCTGCTTCAAGATATATCCGTGCGCGCGCATTTATCCATGGCGCGCGCCTAATCGCGTCGAGAATACTCTGGTCGTCGCAGGGGATGTGATGTCCGGGAGCGCAGGGGGAGGATACGAGCACGCCGGGGTGCTGCAGGAGTTGTTCGGCGTGCGGTGGTGGACGGGGAGGGAATTTGTGAACCTGGTCACGGCCGTCGTTGTTCTGCTGCCGCTCGTGCTCCGCCGTCGTGTCGGTGAGTTTGCATGCAATTAGATGCTGTACTTAATTACTATTTCTTATAGATTATTTCGTCAATTTGGTTGGATTTCTTATTTTGGGCAATAGTAGCTTGGTTGAGATTATGTGATGGACATATTAGCGGACTGGCGATTGATCCTGATCCATTTTGATTTGACATTTGGTATGATCGAGTAAGCTGCTGCTGAGTGCTGAGTTGTGACTTGTGAGTTCGACTAGAGCGGTTAAGCCTTCAAAAATTATCTGGGACATGGAGGAGTGGTGGTAGCTCGGACGTCTCTTAGATGTTTGGTATTTTTTAGACCAAGTGCTTAACTTTCATTAATCAGCATGAGTACAATCGCGTTGCATACAAGCTAGCAAAAAATCTAGCCGTACACAGCTCGATCTAGTGCTGGATGCTTGCTTAGCGCATAAATCATAAATGGGCCACCAAGTTTGCATCCCGCCTAGCAAACACGATATCAAAGGATCAAAAATTTCTGCTTAGCCTCGTCGCGCCGGCGCCATCACCCGCCGCCGTGCCTCTGTCGCCACGGTGTCTTCCTGTAAGACGTGGGCACCGGTGAATTCAAATCTTACACAGGTGAACCCCGGCGGCGGCGGAAAAGACGACGACGGCTGGCTGGAGCACGGATCTCCACATTAAATCCAAAGATGAGCAAATTTGACTGCGATTTTGTAAAATTTTAGGCATCTGTGAAATAGTAAATCCGTTAGATATTAGGCCGTTGAGCTCCGTTCACGCATCTTTTTTTTTTCAGTAAAACAAGCTGGTCCTACCATGTATATATACTAAGTAAGAAACAAAGAAACATTTACAAGGGCAAAGGAAGAATGTACAAAGAGCCAAAAGAGAAGATATCCACCATCTTGAGTTTTTGGCTAAAATGATATTGTTGACGGACGTAATAACAAATCTAGTCCGCTCTTGATGCAAATAGCAAAAATGGCACTACGAAGCCGTCGCCGCTCGACACGTCGCTAAGTCCGTTCTCCAGGGGGTCGGACCTCGCTCGTCCGTACCCCAGGGGCCTGGACTTCCCGAAAGCCTCTCTACACGCCATGTGTGTAGTCCAGGCCACTGGGGGTCGGATCTAGCTCGTCCGTGCCCCTGAGGTTGAACCTACCTAGTTCGCTCCCGACTAGGATGTAGTGCCTAAGATTTGGTGGAAGGAAACTATATTGAAATCATATTTCATCCTAAACTAATCACTAAAAGGTGTAAGATTACTTTGTAAGACGGAAGGAGAGAAAACCCAATGTTAATTTTCTGCGAACTTGAGGATATTTGGCAAAAGTCAATATACCATTGCAGAAAATGAGATAACTTGGACCTAAAACAGTCGATTGTGTTTAACTGGGATATGCTCGTAACAACATGACCTATGGATTTTTAGTAGTAAAATCAAAAACTCATGATATTATTGCTAACACAATAATAGAGTCCAGAAATGCTTTATTTTTAAGGATATTTATCCTATAAGAACTGCATACAATACAATACTTCTCGAACAGAGAATAGTCAAACTATGAATATTAGTAATTTTGAACCTACCGCCATTTCTAAACCAATGAGTGATATACCACCAGTTTATGAAATTCCTGATGAGGATAACAATTTAGTCAAAGATGCTCCTCGCAGGAGCAAGCGACAAAGGATTGAGAAAACCTTTAGTGCAGACTTTATGATTTTTTTTAAATAGTATTATTTTGATTAATAATTACAAAATTAAATAGTCAATTTTTTTTTGCAAAACTAGACTCCTATCGCCATTTCAAACGGCGACGTAATGTAGAAAATAGCCTCATTTGGTGGCGCAATATTATTAATAGCCTCCTTCGGTGGCACAATATCAAAAATAGTCCCGTTCGGTGACGAAATATGAAAAATGTTAAATGTACTTTGCGAACAGTGTGTAGTCATTTCACGTACGAAAAGGTTAGGACTAGGGTGGTGTGGGGTATCGTAATGCTGACTCTCTCACACGGTTACATGCGCACACAACAAGAATAAATAGTATCGAAATACGAGACTAGCATAAATTCATGTAAGTCGTACACAAATTAATATTTACATAACAAGACTGATACATTTTACTCGCGGGCCCTCTTGGGGCGTACCCCACGTGTGGCTCCTGGTCTCGCCCGGGGTGGTTGCAGACACTAATACGAGTACGTCAAAGGCTCGGCGCTGAAGTACCCTACCGACGCGAGTAGCCTAATGGGGTGTCGCAAGAGGGGGTGTCCCCAGAGGGGTGTGCCCGAGGGGGTGCTACGTTGGCTCGCTCGCTCCTAGCGCATCATGTAGCTGTGAAGCCCAACGGAGACCTTGCTACTCTCGCCGTGTAACATCCCAAAGTTCTGTTACCAACAATAAATTTAATAAAGTTATTATTTTATTAGATTATCTGAATTTTAAAAGAGTTTTATTTACTTTTATTAATATTCCTAGATTTTAGAAGTAAAAAAATTGAGTTTTCTTATATTTAGAGTTAAATTTTTTAATTAATTTCTTGAATTTCTAAATTTTAAAAATGTTTATCCTATTTTCAATAAATTAAAATAATTCATGTGCAAAATTAAAAGCCAACTTTAAGTTCAAAATAATTTTATTAAGTTCAAAATAATTCGAGGAATTTATGTGAATTTTCTAGAATTTTTGAACTCTATTTGCTATTTTTCTAAAAGCCTAATTAATTTATTATTATTTCTGAAATACAAAATCAATTAATATATATATATTTCTTTTTCGGGCCGAAACCAATTTGCCAGCCCGTTTTCCTTCTCTGCCTCCCCTAGCTCACTCCCATTTCCCGAGCCACCCGTGCCAGCCCACCTCTCCCTCTCTCTCTCTCTCTCTCTTACCGCGCGGACCCACCTGTCATTCCTTTCTTCCTCCCTTCTTTCTTCCTCATGTGCCCGACCGCCTTACCACCCCCGCGAAGGTCTTCAAAGCCAGTCATTTCTTCCCTTCTTCTCACGCATTCAAGGAAAATGACCCCCTCTCTCTCGCACTCACTCCGACCGTTTTCCCCTCCATTACTCGCCTTAACGCCGTGTTTTGCAACCGTCGCCACCGGTGAGTAACGCCACCCCATGATCTCCTCGTTCGCTCCTATCATTGCCCTATAAAAGGTAGCACTGGGTGCCCCTCATCTCGCTCATCCTCTTCCCCAAAGCCCAACTCCCCTCTTCCTCCTCGCCGTCGGATTTTGAGTTTCCTCGCCGCATGCCTCAAGCGTCTCCGCCATCAATTACACCGCCTCCCATGGAGCTCTGCTGCCTTCGTCGCCACCAAAAGATTCACCTCGACACATTCTATGCCGTGCTTGCGCTATCTTTGCTGGAGTATTGCCGGAGCACCGCACCGCCACGGACCCAATGCGTCGCCACTCTCTCCTCGCCGGCGGACACCTCCATCCTCCTCCGACCACCCGCAAGGTAGAAACGCTCCCCATCTCCTCCTTATTTCCGCACCTCACCGTCGGTTGCCACACTGCCGTTCGTCAGCGCCCTTGGTTCCTTTTCGCTGCCGCTAATGTCAAGCCACGTGGCCGCCAGGTCATGGCCACGTGTACGCCACTACGCCGCATGTTAGCCTCGTCACACCTGTGTGTAACGCTGACATGGCACTGCCTCATCACCTGCAAGCCCGGTCCACCGTGGATGAGGCACCAATCTCGTGGACCTGGTTCATAGACCTGGGTCCACATGTCAGTGATCTAATCCTATTTTATTTTGAAAAACAATTCGGTCGGGAATCCAAAACTCCTCGCGACATGATCACGATACGATAAATTGATTTTACTTTAGAAAACAATTCCATAAATTTTAGAAAATCCATTTCTATCATTTCATGTGAATTTCAATCTTTTGAGAGCCCGTTCTCCTTCGTTCGAGCTCGATTTAAGTGATTCAAATTTCTAAATTCAACTAAATTAAATATCTATCTCCCAAAACCTAAATTATTTAATTTAGAGTTTATTTGAATTTTATTTGAATTTGGCTTATTTTAGTGTATTGATTTCGACGACTTCGGAGAACCAAATTTCGACACCATTTCAGAATAACAATTAATTAAGCAAGACAAGTTACATCTTTGATCATATTTGATCCCAGTATTTTAAATTATTTATTTTGTTATTTTAAATTATTATTGCCTGCTTATTTATATTCAACTTAATTTAAATTCTTATTTTAAAATTATAGTTATTCTCATTACTATTGTATAGCTAACTTTGACATTGAATTAAACATATCTTAATACCTTAGATGAAAATCTAGTTTATGCAATAGTATGGGCTCGAACACATTGGGGAAAAATATATGCCTAGTCATGCTTAGTTAAAAAATATTCAATTTGAAGAATTTCAACCAAAGATTTAGCTATGGATTTAAAATGAGTATATACCATTATTATGTCATAGAAAATTACAAATGATTTAAAAAGCAAAATAAATTAGTTTAGACTTAGGCGAAATGGATGTTTGGATGGTGCAAATTGATGCACAGGATCAATTCATTTATATGATCGAGGCCACGGTTTTATTGAAAGTCGCCCAAGTTGGTTAAGGACCGGTCTTCGAGTCGCATCTTGCAAAGCTCCACCGTACTACCACAAGTCCGGAGCGGGACAGGTTGGGCTAAATAATTTGCAACATTCCACAATGGTTGTGCCATCTAGTTGTGTGGGTAGCAGAATGACCTACTTTTTATTTATTTCCACATGGGGCAAGAGGGGGCTTCGGCCGATGGTTTAGTCCAAAGGAAGTGAAACCTTAGCGGGAATGACTACTTTGGAATGACATATTGTAAATGCCTTGTCATAATTACTTAGTCGCACACTTCTGAAAGTGTGTCAGACGAACATTATAAGATGATTGTCTCTTGTGGGTAAACTTGCACAATCTCTGTAGAGTGTAAAATTATTCGAATAGCCGTGTCCACAGTCATGGACATGCTGAGCAAAGCCACTCAAAGTTAGACTTTGGTTTTTGATTTCAAAAGATTTTATCAAATAATTTAGGATAGTTTATCTAATTGAAAAATACGGCAGAAGCCTTTGTGTAAGTGGGTTAATCCTTCACCAGCAGTGCACCTTGCACTAAATTTATAATTTTAAAATTAAAATGTTTAGATATACTATAACTGCTTTAGAACTTAGTAAATGTATTTAAAATGTCAAATATTACTTTTGCACAAATAACCCTATAAGCCTTTGTTTGATAATATCCATACATGCATTAACTTTGTTATGGGTGTAACTCGCGGAGTATATTTTTGTACTCACCATTACTTAATAAAAGATTATTCAGAGGAGAAGGACTTCACTACCGATGTGGATCTCGACGACTAGGCTGCTACCACAGTCGATTGTCTGTGGCAGATTAGCTGGGCTCTATTTCTTCTTCTATGTCTTATGCTATGTTCTTTATCGTTGGCTTGTAAGCCTTTCTTGTAATAAACTCTGGTATTTATTAATAAATTCATGCGAATTATGGATGTACCATATCTGTTTATTATGTACAATAGCTACTGTTTCAGTGACTAGTGTATCATACATAGAGGATCTGGGTGTTACTCCCGAGTTCGACACAGCGTCCAGCACTCGCTGTAGCCGCACTTCCGGGCGATGTTGTAGTCCCCAGAGTTTGTCCCCTCACACAACCCTAGCTCCTCATCCGGTAGGGGTCTACGACTGGGAACAATACGTTATGCATGTAAACAAGAAGGAAATGCTAAGATAGTATGTTATGTGTGTAAACAAAAATAGACATACTGATTGCTGCATCTCAGCGGATGACTCGGCGTAGTCTCCCCTGGTATAGACGGTACGGAGGACCTACCAGAAAGAAAATATCGTTAGTAACTAGTTGAGTTCGAAAATAACAACAGGATGTAAGTGTTTCAGGTGTACCTACGAACTGAGCTGACGTTGGGGTACTCCCGGCACAGTGCCACGAGGACCCACGCGCCACGTCTGGATGAGGAGCTGTGGGGCATGACGCACCGTGGCTCACCCCTCGTCCACGCATAGGTGGGTCCGCCACGTCCCTCGCTACGACATGATGTCAGCAGGATGACTCGCCATGACACTTCCATGTAACATCCCAATTTTTGAGAGTTTTTAAAAATGTAAAAATTTAAAAATTAACCATTTGCTTTTAATTGCCAAAAGTTTAATTTGGAATTTCAGAATAAAAATGGTTTAATATGAATTAATTAAACTTGAATTAAATTGAAGTTGGTTTAATTGAGTTTTCGGTATTTAAAATCAAAATCATTATTTTAAGTGTTTTCTTGGATTTATTGGATTATAAAAATGGATTTTCCTTTTACCCGAAATTAAAAATTATTTTATTTGCAAAAGTTAAAGAAAAATTAAAGTTTAGACTATTTTTATTAAGTCCAGAATAATTCAAGGAATTTCTGTGAAATTTTCTAGAGTTTTTGGACTCTATTTGTTATTTTCTAAAATGCCTTTTCATTTGTTTGATTTTCTAAAAATCAAAAATCAATTAAAATCCTCCAACTGTGTGTGTGCCGAATCCCTACCCCCATCGTTTCCCGCCAACCCACCAGTGGCCGGCCCACCTCCGCTCTCGGCCTTGCGCCACCGTGCGATCCCCATCGACGGCCTGCTTCGCCACGCCTCGCCTCCTTCTTGTTGGCGCCCGATCCTCATCCGACCGCTCTCACTCGCCCGCGTCCCCCTTCCATCTCCGCCGCCCGATCGACACCCGGCCGCCCCGATCGCTCGCGCGCTATTCCCCTTTCTTCCTCCCCCTACTTTCTTCCCCGCGCGCCTCTCCCTCTCTCCTCCGTCTCACCCGTGACTCGCTGCCGTGAATCCCGCCGCCAGCCTTGGTCGCTCCCTCGCCGCGCCCGTGACCCCTTCTCTGGCGCCCCGCCTCGGCCCGCCACCTTTCCCTCTTCCCGAGCACGGTGTCGCCCGAGGCTCTGCGGCTCCCTCGCCGCGCCGTGACCCTTCTCTGGCGCCTCGCCTCGGCTCCTCCACCTCCTTGTCGCCTCCCGGCTCGCGCCCGAGCTCCCACCTCCTCCTTCGGCTTTAAAGCCGGGCGCTTCTTTTCCTCTCTCCTCTCTTCTTCTCCCGCCGCTCCGTCGCCATTACCTATCCTCCACGCCTCTCCCGAGTCCCGCCGCCGGTTAGTCTCCGAGCCCATTGAGCTCCTTCGCGCGTGTAGCTCAGCGCCTCGGCCGCCTCCATGAGCCGCCGCCCGGCCGCCGCGCCGAGAAGCGCCGCCGCCACCCGCCCCTCTCTCTCTCTCTACCACACTCTCTCTCATTCCTCTCCTCATTGCGGTGGGCCTCCCATCTTTGTGGACCGCGCCCACGCCTCGGTGGATTGTCCTGTTCATCGTGTTGTGGGCGCGGTGGCGATGTCACCGAGTGGCGTGGCCGCCCCGTGGCGCCACGCCCGCCACGTCGGCCGGAATCCCGCGTGGCCGCCCATTCGGCGCCACGTGGCCGCTGACGTTAAAATCCCGAATTTCCAGTTGAAGAATAATTTAGAAAATCCGAAAACCCTAATTCTATCATTTTATGTGATTTGAAACTTCATTCGGCCATAACTTTCACATCCGAACTCCGATTTGGGTGATCCAAATTTCTATATTCATCTAAAACCAGCCCCTTTCATTTGGTTCTGGTTTTGTAATTTTTGGAGTTCATTTGGTATTGTTTTATTTATTTGTGCTCTTTTCGCGCATGTAGATTCCGGCGCTCCGGAAGGTTTCTTCGACCCGACGACCGAAGATCCCCTACTCGTCAACGAAGGAAAGTCGTAGGCCTTTGACCATGTTGTACCCATTTTACAAATGTATATTATTTTAAATTATCATGCATGGCTAGTTTTACATAAAATGGTTTTGTTAGTAGATAATTACCAGATTGCCATTATTTCTCCTTGGTAAATTGTGAATGAAATGTCTCCTTGAATGACATAAATCCATGGACACCTTAGGATGGTTAATTACTAGTAGGACATTTGTATTACCAACATGTGCACGTATTATTGCTTAGACATGCTTTAGTTACCCGTTGGGCTTTGCGATCACTTACTCTCAGGATGAATGAATTTGACTAAAGAGCTATGGAACCGTGGAGGGAAGCCACTATTATTAAAAGATGTTGTACCATGGCAGGGAATGCCATTTGGTCGGGAACGAACCAAAAATGTTTTATGTTCGGGCGGATGATCGTGCAGTAAAGGTGGTGCGGGAAGCATATTGGGATGTGGTAGTTTCGCCTGAGCAGCCAACTAAGGACTTAACATTGTACGCCATTGGTCTGGGTCACATCGTGCAACCACAAGTCCATTATGGGGTGGACCTGACCAATTAATTATGAAAGTTTTGAGTCGATTCTATTTGGGTTGATTATTGGCGCAAGAGGGGGCCGGGAAGGCGAAACCTTAGCGAGCAGGACCGAGTCAAAATGGAACTTTGAAAAGGCCTTGTCACGTGCTCTAGACTGCTTACCCAAGGAAGTGAGCGGTGGTATCGACGGATGCCAAACAAACTAGAGAACTCGTGTCTTGTGGGTAAAGTGTACAACCTCTGCAGAGTGTTAAAAATCTATTCGAATAGTTGTGTCCCCGGTTATGGACATGCCGGATTCTTTCACGCAAGGGGTAGCATTTTTAAAAATGTGGTATTGGTTCGGTGGAAAGGTTTGGTTGGAATGGTTGGGAAGTGAACGAGAGGTTCACTGCTTGTTTCAAAGAACTTGATTAGTTATGTATTAATCTTTTAAAATCATGCTTTGCAATCTAGTTATTGTATTTACTGTTAAACTTGCCTTCTGCAAATTAACCATAAAGCCACCTTTGTTCAAGCCTGGCATGAATACTATGTGCATACATTTCTCTACGACTTGCTGAGTAGTTTATGTACTCACGGCTTTATGCCCTTTGTTGATCAGTCCCAGCAGAAGAATCAGGAAATGTTGAGTTCTACGAGGAAGGCTACTTTGAAGACTTCGCGAACTAGGTCACGTCCTCCACTCGATTGCTTGTGGGCATGTCGATTGGGCTCCACGTATTTTGGATTTCCGCTGTAAGAACTCTGTTATTGCTAAGCCCTGTGAGACGACTTTTGTAAGAACTTGATCATAAGGCCTTTTGCTGTTAACTAATATTACTTTGTCTGCTTCATTAGTTCGTTGTTGAATGGTTATGATAACATCATTGTTGCAACTGTGCGAGCTAGCTCTCGATCATGGGACTAGCTTGGTATGCACAGAGGGTCTCAGAGTTGTGTGACTCCGGGGTCCGACATTCCATCATCCGGTTCATGGTCTATTTGATCTCCTGCCTCGTTGTACTATAGCTCTCCCTGATCGTCAGACTATGCACGGAGCTCGCCAACTCGTGCAAATCCCATGCGAGATCGTTCTGTACACAGAATTAGCAAGTTAGAAACCGAAAATATGCGTAGGAAATAAGAAGTATGGACCGTTCAATACGTACCTTGCGATAGAATGCGAGTCCAGCTGGATGGGGTATGTGTCGGTCGTCGCGGCCTCGTGACGTGGTATCGTCCACGACCCTAACGCGATGAACTCTCGTCCAAGTGGAGTACCACTCGTGTGCTCCTTGTACTTCCCGAGGTCAGAGGGAGCAGCCTGCTGATGCACGTTCGCCAAGCCGCGGAGCCACTACGCAACCCACTAGGCCATCTTTTCGGTCTAGGAAGTCGTACTCAGTTACTCCCTGGTGTATATGTGAAAGATGAAACGATAATTTTGTAAGTCCGTAAGGGAAAGGATGCGACATAAATAAAATATGAACTTACCCATGAACATTCGGTGGTACCCGCGGCTCCCAGCGCACTGGGAACTCCTGACGTAGACTGAACTGATGTATCACCCGGTGCACGTGGTACTCCACGAAGACGTTGTGCACCAAGAACTTCCGTGTGTACTAGTACTCCGCCATTCTCGCGTGCACTGGGTGGACAAGCCTCGTGGTGCGCATGCTGACACCCTGTTGGCGGTGTACGGTGTTCAGATGACGTGGCCATCCGTCAACTGATCGAACATCACAACGTAGTCCTGGTAGGATGAGTGTGTAGTGATCGAAGTGAAGGTGGCCTGTGGAATTGAACAACAAAAATTTAGCACATGCAATTAAATTAAATTACTAAAAGGACCAACGGTTCAACAAACATACCCATCGGCGACACCACACCGTACCCATTGTTGGCCAGTCCACGAGGTCGGCGGCGGCGTACATCGCGTAGGTGTAGGCTCGTAGGTCCAACTGTGGTCGTTTGATCTAGAAACGCTCGAATGACCACAGCTGACGAAGCAGTGGGCATCCGGAGAGGACGAAGCTCTCCCAAACCCGATGGCACGCGCTGCATAGGCCGCAGTATGTCGCACACAGCACCGTCGGTCCCCAGGCATACAACGGGATCATATCGACGTTCGCGTCCGCCAGCTCCTGCGCGTAGCGAGTCATGTGCTTGTCCACACTATCGTCGTGTTACCCTCGAAACATGACCCATCCAACGAGCCACAACAAGTACACCTCGAAGTACCTCCTTACTGTGTATTCGGGTATGTCCGGTCCCAGGGCTGCCGACTGCAAGAAGACAGAGACACATTACTAAGTTGAATAAAGGAATTGAAGTGGAAACACAAGAGTTATAAATACTTACATCGAACTGGTTGATCCACCTCGGCCCATGCGTACTTGAGAACTCCCTGTAGTCGGCGTTGGCTAGCAGCAACCCCTGGAACCTCCTGAGGATATACGTGCACCACGTGTCCGGGACGTCGTACGCTACCATGGGGAAGCCTGTGCGGGGCAACCCGGTTAGCTAGCCCATGTTCTGAAGCGTCAGCGTCATCTCCTCGCACGGAAGGTGGAACATGTGCGTCTTCGGCCTCCACCGCCAACCAACGCCGTTAGGAGGCATTGGTCATATGGAAACTACCTCGACGTAGAAACCTTGGCGGCGGCGTCCTCCTTGTCCTCCCACGTCGCCTCCACAATACTAGCTAGTGGAAGCAAGCCTATCACTCTCAACCCGTGCCGAAAGGATTAAGAATATACATGAGTCTACCCACACAAGTTAGACCAAAATTAATTACAAGAAGGTCATAACTATACGTATCGCGGAACCTAACGTAGGTCTACCTCCATGCCCTCATGGGAGTGCGTCGCAACGTGTCATGCTTAATGAGTTGCTCGCCCTCCTGCGGTAGAATGATACTAAGGCGACTATGGCGAGTCGTGTCAATGGTTGGGTCAAGCAGCTCGTACAATCACTGCACAACGTCTCTTGGGCCGCCATACCTGACATTTAAGATGAGCAATATTTCAAAGATTATATCGGCATTTACAGAATATTTATCGTGCAAAAATGAGAATAAAAATAAAGCTAAGAATATTTTAATCAGGATCTAAACACCCTATTTAGCTACTCTTGAATTTTTACAAAAATTTAGAGCTACCTTGCAATTTTCTTAGTTTAAAATGTATTCTCGGATTTACAAAATATTTACTATGAAAAAATGAGAACAAAATTGAAGCTTTGAATATTTTAATCAGGCTCTACACACCCTATTTAGCTACTCTGAATTTTTTATGGAATTTTTAGAGTTGCCTTGGTATTTTCCTAGTTTAAAATGTATTCTCGACATTTACAGAATATTTCAAAAATTAGAAATGAATTGAAGCTGGGAATATTTTAATCAAGCTCTACACACCCTATTTAGGTACACTGGATTTTCACAGAATTTTTAGAGCTACCTTGCTATTTTTCTAGTTTAAAATTTATTCTTGGTATTTACAAAATATTTACCATGTAAAAATAAGAACATAAATAAAGTTGAGAATATTTTAGTCAGGCTTTACACACCCTATTTAGCTACTCTGGATTTTTTACGAAATTTTTAGAGCTACCTTGCTATTTTCCTAATTTAAAATGTATTCTCGACATTTACATATTATTTACCGTGCAAAAACAAGAACATAATTGAAGCTAGGAATATTCTAACCAGACTCTACACATCCTATTTAGCTACTCTATGAAAATTTTAGAGCTACCTTGCTATTTTCGTGTTTCTAAATTATTTCCCGTGTAAAAATTATCTAAACTAGAACGATAATCTAAACTGAAACAAACTAGACTACAACTAAAATGATCTAATGAAATCAATTTTCAGTTGCTAGTTTTATTTCCTAACCTACAAGGTAGACGACATGATCTGCTTCTCTTTCTCTCTCTTTCTCCCCTCCGCGACGAACCGGCAAGGCTTCGCCGCACACTTTTCCTCATCTCCTCTCCTTTCGCTCCCTCTTTTCTTCCTCGCCCCTTTTGCTCTCGGATGGAATGAATTGGAATGAGGTGTGGGGGGTGGGGTGGAATGAGATTTTTTATATGTAGTCCCTATCGCCATTTCAATTGACGACAGGGTACTGTTCACCCCATATCGCCAGATGAAATACGACGGGAGGCCATTTTTTGCAAAAAAAAAATTACTATTTAATTTTGTAATTATTAATTAAAATAATATTATTTTAAAAAATCAAGACTTTATTGTATACCTTGTGGATGATGTGCCAAAAACTCTTCCAGAGACTTATGCATTACCTGATGCTGAGTATTGGAAAGAGCCAGTTCGTAACGAGATGGATTCCATCATGGCTATCAGGATTTGGGAGATCACTGACCGTCCTAGAGGGTGCAAACCTGTTGGATTCAAGTGGATCTTTTTTTAAAAGAAGCCTGATGGTACTATTGATAAATACAGGGTAAGATTTGTGGTTAAGGGTTATACCTAGAAAGAATGATAGGATTATTTTGATACTTACTCTCATGTTGTCAGATTAACCACTATTAGAGTGCTCATTGCATTAGCTACTTCCTATGGTCTACACATCTATCAAATGGATGTAAAGACAACTTTCCTTAATGGAGAGTTGGATGAAGAAATATATGTGGAGCAAATGGATGGTCTCGTGATTTCTGAACAGGAAAATAAGGTGGGCAAATTATTAAAATCCTTGTATGGCTTAAAGCAAGCACCTAAACAATGGCATGAGAAGTTTGATAAAACTTTGACATCTGCTGATTTTGCTGTGAATAAAAAAGATAAGTGCATATTATCGTTATGGTGGTGTCAATCAATGATTTTGTGTTTGTATGTTAATGATATACTTATATTTTGGATGAACACTGTCGTTATTGTTGAAATCAAATATTTTCTTACCTAAATGCTTTGATATGAAAGACTTAGTAAATGCAGATGTTATTCTGAATATTAAGTTGATAAAAATGAGGATGAGATCTCATTGAACCAATCCCATTATGCTGAGAAAATATTGAGTCGGTCCGGCTTTGAGAATTGCAAGATTTCCCCAACTGTTTATGATGCTAGTGTTAAGCTTAGAAAGAATCAAGGATTACAGAAAGATTAATTGAAATATTCACAAATTATTGGGCCCTTTATGTATCTACATGGTGCTACAAGACCTGACATATCATTTGCTTTTAGTAAATTAAGTCGGTTTACTTCTAACACAAGAGATGATCACTAGGAGGCACTTGAAAGAGTGTTGCGCTACTTGAGAGGCACAACCTCAGATGGAATTCACTATACCGGGTATCCATTTGTATTAGAAGGATATGGTGATTCCAATTGGATCTCTAACGCAAATGAGATCAAAGCTATAAGTGGTTATATCTTTACCTTAGCAGGTGTTGCAATTTCATGGAGGGCGTGTAAACAGACCATATTGACGTGGTCAATCATGGAAGCAGAGCTTGTAGCACTAGACACAACCATTATTGAGGCTGAATGGCTTAGAAAGCTACTGTTATACTTTCAATTGGTTGAGAAACCAATAGGCAATCCTAATGTATTATAATCACCAAACAATATTGATTAAGGCTACGAGTATTGAGGATAACATGAAGTCCTTGAAATACGTGAAGCGTAGGCTTAAACCTGTTAGAAAACTAAGGAACTCCGTAGTGATTCCTATGAATTATATATGCACTGAGAAAAATATGGCAGACCCTTTCACAAAGGGGCTAGTACGGAAGGTGATTTTTGTTGCGTCTATGGACATGGGAATGTGGCCCATTGGAGTTACAACTCAATAGTAACCTATATCTTTTTTTTATCAAAGATCTCGTGACTTAGGTAATGGGGAAAACAAGTTAATGTTTTAACAAGAGAGTACATTTTTGTAATATATATATTCATGTCCTAATAGACAATGTACTCTCATCTGTGTGGAAGGATGGCTTAAAGTTTTAATGTATTCTAGTGTCCAACGAGGGAAAAATGCATTATCTTATAGGATACCTAAAATGAATACACCTACTTGAGCTTAACTATAAGGTCGTAATTCGCGAGAATAGGGCATTCTCTAGAAAGCTCATAAGCAGATAATGGAGCATGACCAAATAATGCTATATTTTGGTGTGGTTCTTTGACAACCTAGTATCAGTTGAGATTTCAAGTGAAATCTAATCACGAAAAGCTATGAATTCAAGGCATATTCCATTCATCGGCCATGAGAAGATGGATCTTGTTATTCTAGGTGCAAATTCAATCCGTACGAGACTTACATTAAAAGATTGGTATATTAACAACACTTCACCACAACAGTCCTTATCATCTTCTTTTGCTGCTTGCCTTAGAATTGGTGGGGATTGTTAGAATTGGGCCCATAAGTGTAAAGACACATTCATTCTTTAAATTCCAAAGTATGTATGATTTAGTCCACATTTCTTTTGCTATCAGTGCATTTCTCTCTAGCTTTTGATACTGGTCAAACTAAACTGTTCAGAAGACCAGTGCGTCGACCAGTGTGGTCATTCAGAAGACCAGTGTGCCGACCAGTGTGGTCATTCAGAAGTCGGAGCCGTAGACCAGCGTATAGTCAGGAGTTGATAAACACCGCTTAATTACCATTAATTGGTTTTTGAATTAGTAGTTACTAGTGATTCATTATGTTCTTTATTAGACAGTTACTAGAAAGTAATTGTCTCGACCTTAAAAGGATCTGGAGATGTCCAGTTCAAAAACCAATTGATTCACTTCCATTTTTCTTCTTCTTCCTCTGTTCTATTGTGCTGGTGTCTTGTGTTGTCGAACTAAGCCATCACTTCTCCTCGGCGTGCACCGAAAAGGAGGGTAAGCGGATATCTAAAATTAAAATATTATCCATGTTTCTAACACCCTCACTGTCTACCTCATCATCATTGGTAACCCCACAAACCACAAGCGCTAGCGTGCAACCCACACGTACCA
The DNA here is from genome assembly GCA_036346395.1 of Hsuehochloa calcarea. Lineage (NCBI taxonomy): Eukaryota > Viridiplantae > Streptophyta > Magnoliopsida > Poales > Poaceae > Hsuehochloa > Hsuehochloa calcarea. The sequence goes on along the minus strand of CM070594.1, from coordinate 71,480,855 downwards.
TGTGTCGAGCAAGCGAGTGGGCATTTCGTACCGTTCGCTTGGCACATGTGTGTGTTAGCGTGATGTGATGAGTGATTCTGGGATTAATTGGGACAGTGTCACTGCTGGGGACGTGATGTCCGGCACGACGAGCGGTGGGAGGCGCACGCTGGGGGTGCTGCCGGAGTGGTTCGTGTTGGTGATATGCTTTAGATGCAATCATAGAGATGATTGTATCACGTTTATATTTATGATTTATAAAATAAATTCTATTATGTTCCTTGGATGAATTATCATTTATAAAGATTAACAAGTATATGACTTGTTGGTGAAGCTTTTTAACTTATATGATGTCATTCTAAATGTATTCCTGGCCAAATGTCACTGGTCGGAACAGTAGTGACTTATCGACCAACACATGTATTAATTGATGATTATGTTTCACCGGTCTTGGATATGGGGATATCGAATCAATAATGTGAACACATGTTAGAGAACATGTGTTGGATTGACTCACCTTGAGACACTATTGAGATTATTATGATTTTATGGGTCATCAGTTGATCTCAAGCAATGATGATGTATAATCCTTAGACCTCAACATTGTTTCCTACATATGTAATAGTACACTTAGAGGTTGCCAAACGCTACTTCATAACTGAGTAGTTATAAAGGTAGCTTTCGGGTATGCTATGAAACATGCGGAAGGATATGACTAATCGGATATGAGATTTGCCCCTAACATAACAGGAGAGGTATATTTGGCCCCCTCGATGTGATCGGATAAAGGAAGTGCATGGCCGTACTACTAGTGGCCGAAGAGTCGACCACATGAAGTTATCCGTCACTTGATCGAGAAAATATTTAACAGTTTATGAGTGATAAAATATCTCACATAGAGTTCAACCATATATCGTAAGATGAGGGGAGAATACACAAGCAGGTCGTTCAGTCCAACCAGATACGAACTGGTCTTATACTAGTCGAATATGATCACTAACTGGTCTGCGAACTGGTCGTAAGGAGTTACAAACTAGTCGTGACTAAATATAAACTGATCGTGTGGAGATACGAGTTGATCGTAAGTGATAAAGACCTAGTCGCATATCATATTGCATAAGGTTCGTCCGATATAATATTTATATGTGTTCGAGAATCGTTATGTTCTGCTAGGAACCGCTAACGACTCGTAGTCGAAAAAGATTTTCCAAGTCGTAATCGATTACGCATGAACATATAAGGTCACATACTTAATGGGTTGGAATAAATGAGTTCGGATAAGATCCGTTATGGGTTCTTTATAAGAGGATGCATGTGGCTGTTGGTACGTAAGATTTGCTCCACTGAAACCCTAACCGACATTTTCCGAAGGCGCTATCGTGCGCGTTAGTGCTAGCACACCGGCGTACGACATTCCACCCCTAGACGTGTGGATACCGTAGAGTTACTGTTGCGGTTGTTGCTACGTTGATTGAGGACGATCCATGACCTACGCAAGAAACATGATATGTTGCTGAAGGAGACGACCGGTGCTGTGCACGTTAGACGATCGACTACGACCACTACATCGATGCGCTCGACGTTGAATCAGATTATTCCAACTCTTCTTTCGCTGCTGCACGTCTAGCGGTAACGATCTATGTTCTCTTGCTTACATGATTTTCTAATTTATATGATAGATTTTTGAATTAACAGCTAATATAGCTTAATCCTATCCCTTCAGTTTGGACAGCACCGGTGGGACCGGCCGGGAGGTGGTGCCGGCGCCACCCGCGGTGATTCTCGTGTCTCTTGTGTTTCGGAAGCGTGTCGGTACGTAAGCCTACTTGCCCGGGTGTTCGAACCGAACGAACAGCACAAGAGTGCCCGAAGCCCCGAACTAGAATCATATTTTCTCGTGAGGAAAGGTTTGGAGCTAAACATGAGCAGAGCCCCTGGTTGTAATTTCAGCTTACTGTTTTGCCGAAAAAGAGGTGCTTCTCTCGTCCTTTTGAGTCATTTTGTCAAGAGCTAGATAATTTTGGTAGCAGTAGAGAAGCGGTACATGCGAACCTATAGCTATGGTTAGTATTCCAGTGTGGCCGCAGCACGTGGCGAATACCTGGCTGATTGCTCCGGTGTCGTGTCGTTTTATACGCTTTGTCTCTGCGTCATGGTGGTTCGGTAGCTCGACCACTATATATTGTTTCCCAGTTTCCACGGTGGGGGGTGCGTACAAGTACAGCCAGTAGAATTGCGATCGCAAAGCAAGACAAGACAAGATTGTTCAACGGATTCACACAGATTTCCTAACGTTCTTAATTAGTTTTACAAGGTCTAAGTTCATACGGTCATCCTAATAAAAAATAACACCATATTAAGAGCATAAGCACAACTGGTAGAAAAAGTGTTTTGTTGTTGCCCATTCATTACGGTATTTTGAGACCCATTACGTATTCATTCACAAACTCTCTACAATACATGTAGATTCACTGAGGTTCACATCGGCCCTGTCCATCCTTCTGGCGGTGGTGTTCATGCTCATCAGCCTAGGCATCGCGGTCTACGCTCTCTTCAGTGGCACGGCGAAGATGCCGCGGATGCTCCCGGACTTCTCTCGCCTCTCCTCCCCGTTCGAGCTCTTCACCGCCGTCCCCGTAATCGTCGTCGCCTTCACCTTCCACTTCAACGGTACGTCGGTACCACATTGATCGTGCCATGCATATTAACATGCCCGTACATGCATGCACCGCCCCTATGACTCATGGATTAATTCTGCCTGGCATTTGGCTTGCGCGATGCAGTGCACCCTATCCGCGCGGAGCTGAGCAAGAAGTCGGACATGAAGGCGGCCGTGCGCATTTCCCTCGTGCTCTGCGCCGTCATCTACGCGGCGGTCGGCTTCTCCGGCTTCCTCCTCTTCGGGGACGCCACCATGGCCGACGTGCTCGCCAACTTCGACCGCAGCTCCGGGGCCGGCATCCCTCAGGTGCTCAACGACGCGGCGCGCCTCAGCTACGCGCTGCACCTCGTGCTCGTCTTCCCGCTCCTCCACTTCTCTCTCCGGGTCAGCGTCGACGAACTCCTCTTCCCGGGCCGTAGCCCTCTGGCCACGGACACGCGCCGGTTCGTGTCGCTCACGGCCGTGCTCATGGCGGTGCTCTACGCCATCGCCATCGCCATCCCCAGCATCTGGACGCTCTTCGAGTACGGCGGGTCGACCTTCGCGGTCTGCATCGCGTTGATCTTCCCTGCCGCCATTGTTCTCAGGTGCGCCAATAATTCCTTGTACAAGAAACTTTCAGAAATCACGTACATTTCCTTGCTGACACTCGGCTTGAATTAATCCAACACCTCGAAATTTTTGCAGGGATGTTCACGGAATAGCAAAGAGGATGGACAAGGCATTGGCGGCGACGATGATCGCTGTGGCAGTGATCACGAGCAGCATCGCCATTGCCTCCAACATCATGAGCTCCATCAGCGGCGAAGTAAAAGGTGCTCATGTCGTAGCTAGCTAGCAAGTAAAGGTTTAGACCAATCAAAATGTTGTAATTGTTTGTGGCCCGACAGCAACAGGATTGCTGCCCCTGTAATGTTCCTCTGCTTTAGGTTCTGATCGTAGAGAGAGATTGTTTAGCTCGTGAGATGCGAGGGCGAGGCGCTATGTTGTGTGTGTAAGGAAGTCGCGGCCGGCAGTTGTTGTACACTATTCGGTGATACATTAGTTACTGTGTATTATATCGAATAAAGTGAATAAATACCTTTCATCAAAAGCCAATTCGATTAGAGATTATTATTTCACCTAGGGAATTAATCTGACTATTGCGAGCCGATTGATTGGTTAAAAGGCCTGAAAAAAACATAGATCTCGTGTTTTTAAGGAAGAGAATTTGCTAGGAGAAGACCTCACATGAGGTCCTCCTTCATCCATCGTCCATTCTAAAGTGATCCTCAGGACGGAGGAGGAGAGGATTTTTTTTGTTTTTAAGGAGCACATTTTCTTGCGTTCTCACGAGTCGCGAGGCACATGCATGGAGAGACTGTTGCAAGGACCCACGGGATGCCGCCCTTCAGGTTCCACGAGAAGCACGTTTCTGGAGGGTGGAATCCAGGCCGAAAAAGCTACTTTCTTCTGGGTTTTTGTCAACGTTCTTTTCGTATCATCCAAAGCAACAACTCTAAACATGATCTGCAGTGGCGGATTCAGAACGAAAATAATTAAGGATCCTTACTTCCTATACATATCATATATGTTTATTTTTTTTAGTTTGAGGTGTCCTCTTATCTTATGCTAGGGATGTACATACTATATATACATAACTATAACTAAAAGAAAATAATTTTTTAACTCGATGTCCTGTGCACCCCGATAGATCACTGTAGATCGATAGATCACTGTAGATCCGCCCCTGATGACCTGTAATGACTTTTATATTGCTTAAGTCGCAATACCGATCGTGCTATTGAATGGTCTATTTTGTTCGTTAATATCAGCGATCTTTCGACGCTGCCACTGCGAAATAGCAGTTGGCTGTTGTATCACATAAAGAAGGGAGCGCGAGAGTAGTTTTATCACTTTATACGCCCATCGACTTGAAGCAAATGGGCCCAAGGCCACGAGTGGTTCCAGACGAAGACATCCAATCCGATTCACGTTGCAGTGTAAATAGCACTGACGGTTCATGATGTCTACAGATAACGCTGGACGAAGGAAAAGAGAGAGAGAGAGAGAGAGAGAGAGAGCCTAAACTCGTTGACCAAAGCTGCTTAAACCCAATTTCTGCGAACTAGTATCCAAGGGTGCAAAAAAAAACTCGTTAGCGAGATTCCGGTTTAAAATTGCTTTAGTTATACTTTTTAGTTGGTTAAACATTACGATGAGTTAATTTTAATGAAATTATATTTTATTATGCCTCTACTCGTTAATTTAATTTTAAAAATACTTCAGACTATAAATAGAATAATATTATATCAAACTGTATTAATTTTGAGAAAAAACGGACAAATCGGAGATATCACGGTAGTATCCCAAGACTTACATGTGGGCCCAGGGACCACCCGTCGTGGGCTCAGCTCGGCCAAATCACTAGGGCTTGACAAATAAACAACCGTCCTTTTGCTTCTTCCAATTCGTATTCTACCACGCCTGCTTCAGCTTAACTTCCCGTCCTCATCAGAAGAGGGAGGGAGGCAGACAACCAGATTTTTACAAACCCACTTCGCTAATAACGGCACCAGCGGTACAATTATTGCTCGTCTCCTCAGGGGAGCCGAAACCCTAGCGGCCCTCTCTCCCGCGGCCTCCGGCGATGTACCCGGCGGGGGCTGTGGTGGCGCCGGCGGCGGCGGCCGCGCCGGCGCAGCAGGCGGCGTCGCGGGTGGAGAAGGCGACGAGCCACCTCCTCATGGGGCCCGACTGGGCCGTCAACCTCGAAATCTGCGACATCATCAACGCCGACGTCTGGTGATCGCACCGTCTCCCTCCCCTCCCTCATGCCTTATCCCTCTATGCCCTGCGCGTTGTTTCGGTTCCCGGCGTGCGGAATTTGGTTTGGTTTTGTAAAATTTCGATCTTTGCCTAGGCTTTATTGGGCGTTGGCTGGCTCAATTGCTTTTTGTTTTGGCCAAAATCTTGGTCGATTCTGGCGTTAGGATTAGAGGACACCATTTCAGCATGCATATATGAAGCAGAAACAAGATGGTCTATAGGCTTTGGTGTAGGGTCGAATGTTTGTTGTGGTGGATAGGAACTGCAGTTTAACTTTGAACCGTTAACATAAGCTGGGCTTTTGCCCTGTCCCGAGCTGTTACTGAGAGCTATTTTGATCACGAACAGCACATGCATTCGGGGGATTGCTGTGACCCTGGTCTGAATAAAGCAAACAAAGTGAGAAAAAATCATACAGGGTATAGATAGGGTAGCAATATTTAGAGGTTACCGTGAACTTGTTATGGTCAATCGTACTGATGATGAAAATAAAGTCTGCAGAAATTGTTATTATGGCAAAGGATTACCAAAATCCATGACACTAACTTTTTCTAACTTTACATAGTAGTGGTTATTCATGTTAAAGACCTCCTGAAGGTCCTATGCTGTTGAGAATTGAGATTGAGGCACCGACATAAGCTGCTTGAAATCTCACATTTGTTTGAAATTGTATGGTGCATTGCAATAATTTTTTTCTTCCTTTTTCTGGTCCAAGCAGTTGTCTGCTTATCATGCTAATTTCTAAACATCTGAATCAGGCAAACTAAAGATGTGGTAAAGGTAGTGAAGAAGCGATTGCAAAACAAGGACCCAAAGGTTCAATTCTATGCTTTGACGGTATGTAATTCCTTTATGCCATAATGGATGTTGTAAAAATATTTTTTTGTTTCATCGATTTTCATCTTGTTTGAGCTTCGAACAGAATGTAAATGTTATTACTTCTCTTACAAAGATCTTAGCTTGAGAAAGAGTAATTTACACTTCCCTACACAATAAGATCCAAAGATGCTATTTATCTTATTCATATTAGTTACAAATTTGTGCAGCTGTTAGAGACAATGATGAAGAATTGCGGTGAATATGTTCAGTTTGAAGTTGCTGAACAGCATGTTCTGCAAGAAATGGTTAAAATCATCCAGAAGAAGGTTTCTTTACTCCTCCTCCTTACTTTTATTTGCCCTTCTCCTTTCCTAAATTTGTGCATAAAGTTATTTTTTTAATCAGATTGTTTCCTAGCCTTAAGAATCCTCATGGCATTGTATCTGTCTATGTGTTTGGTTGTATAATTCATTAATTTGAGAACACACTAAATACTGAAAATATTTTGGTCTGAAATACTTGGAACCTCATGGTGACACTCTATGATGCACGGACACGGACACGGGGTTTACTATTTTCTAAAAAATGGCTACATAGGGACACAACTGTGTGTGTATGATGGGGTTTTAACATGCCATGGAACTCCATGTACCACATATCTCCACCATTCATCTAGCATGGGCATTGCAACAACTTTAACTCACATCACCTTTTCTCTCTCCACTACACACATCCACATGCAAGATTCATGGTATGGATATGTGGTACTAGAGTTCACTAGTAAGCAACATCATTTCCCTACACACACACACTGTTCTGTAGCCGAGCATAGAATAGTTATTCTACACGTAGCCAGCCTATCGAGCGAGACCCAGGCTAGGTGTGACGCTCAATCTTATACGGTCGACCCACCAACTACAGTCGGTGGGCAAGAAACGTCCGCACCCCACGCGGGACTCGATTCGACGGTAAATAATATGAGACGTGACACTAGTTATTGAATCATTTTACTGCCGTTTTTACAGCATGCGACTTTTTTTCAAGCTTGTATGTTTGATAGTAAAACATAACGGTTAAAACAATAAAATTGTAATGTGTTTTACTGCCGATTACATACGTTTTCACCCCTTGAGGCACGATGCACCATCCGGTGAGGATTTTGTTTTGACACTCGAACAGTAAAGTTAAGCAAAACATTGCAGTAAAATTATATATACAAAACAATAACACCTAAAGATGACATTTTTTACATATACTATGGGTGATTCATTGGGTAGTACGGCGGAAGGTAGTGTTTAGCAGGCAGTACAACGAAAGTTAGTGATTGTAAAAGTGCATACAGGAAGAGGTAAAAACAATCATTTATAAAGTAGTAATTCTGTATTTTTGTGGTGTTTCAAATGTTACCGAATCCTTTTTGTGTTCCGACAGTAAAACAAAGAAATTATCACAGTAATGTGTATGTACATAACAGTAAACAACAGGAGATAAAACTTGCTTAAATATTCTTCGGCCAAATAGCGTGGCCGGTCGCATTTTCTTCTTTTTACATTGCCCGATAATAACAAAAGAAGGGAAGAAGGGGAAAATATGGGAGGCCCTAGTGGTCAAGGCAGGACCCTATCGCAGTCCTTAGTTGTTTGTAAGCCCGCTCGTGGAGTTCGTCAGGAGCTGGATCAGGGAACACGTGGAGATACGCCTCCACCTGCTCCTTCGCGGCAGCGAGCTGAGCTTGGCGCCGAGCAAGCGAAGGAAGTCTGCAGACGATAGTCTAGATGAGGACGTTCATCTCTTCCATGGTCTCGGCATCGTCGATTCTTTCGTTTTGCCTGCTGATGTAGTCTTCGAGCCTCTGGATGGATGCTTTGACACGATCCACGTAGCTCGTGAGCACGATCTCTAGGATGAGGTTGGTTTGCCAGATGTCAGACACAAGGATATTAGTTCGACTGAGCAGGAGATGCATCGTGCGGATGATTGTAGCTACCTTCTCCGGTAGACACGGGGGCAAAGCACGGAGGAGGTCGCGGACATAATCATGGTCCGCAGCATCGATCAGTCACCCGCCCAGATAGCTGATCGTATATGAGCGATATGTAGGATAGAGCTATGGTTTGCAAGGGAGCGGAAGAAGAGTTCGGAGTCATTTTTTGTTCCTTTTTGTTTGTGTTCTGCATTTTTCTTAGAGTTTTACTGTGGGGAAAGACTTTTGGGGTGTCATGTGTATTCAACGCTTCGCAAGCTGATGGTATGTTATATTTATAAGTCGTCGGGGTGGAGACTAAGAGATGTATCGGAGAGACGGAGCGACAGTGTGTACAGTTTAAAAGTAAAATCTTTTTTACGCATGTAGTTAATCAATATTAAAATATACGTCAGTAACATTGTCGGCATCATACAGTAAAACAGTTACCACATATCAGTGGGACGAAGATGACCCATTGATCGTTGCGTTCTTTTCTCAAAAAAAAAACAATAACCGATATACAAAAGACAATAATAGATTATGATCAACATAGTAAAAACAAGCACTAATACCATGTGATATTGCAGTAAGAGAATTTTGAATATACAGTAAAATATGCAAGGCGAGCCGAACAAAATTCATTGGAGCCCTTTATTTTTTTGTATACACCCTTTTTCATATATAAAAGAAGTATATGCACAGATTTTTCAATAAAAAGTGGACTTTTTTTTTCTTCATGAAACTCACTTTGGAATATCTTATAATCATTACTAGAGTATGCTCAAAGAAGTATCATCATACATACGATTCAAGTGATATATGAGAAGTGGGAGTATGTACTCCTAGGAGTACTATACCATTTTCCTATATATATATAGGAAAATGATTATAAGATACTCCAAAGTGAGTTCCATTAAAAAATTATTTAAAGTACACTTTTTGTAGCAAAATTTGTGTATATACTTCTTTTTTATATGAAAAAGGGTATATAGCAAAAATAAAGGGCTCTAATGAAATTTTTTCAATCAAGTCGCATTGGAGTATCTTATTATTGATATTTAAGTATATTGAAAATAATAAAGAAGTATAATATATTCGTTTAAGTGATATATTCGAAGTGGGAGTATGTACTCCTGAGAGTTTGAAACGGGCGTCCTACATACATAGGAAAATGGTATGGTACTCCTGGGAGTACATACTCCCACTTCTCATATATCACTTAAATCGTATGATGATACATCTTTATCAATTTGTGCATACTACAATAATGATTATAAGATACTCCAAAGTGAATTCTATGAAACAAATTCATTACAGTCTACCTTTTATAGCTAAATTTGTGTATATACTTCTATTATATATGAAAAAGGGTATATAGCAAAAATAAAGGGCTCAAATGAAAGTTTTTCAATCAAGTCGCATTGGAGTATCTTATAATTGGTATTTAAGTATACTGAAAATGATAATGAAATATAATATATTCGTTTAAGTGGTATATTCGAAGTGGGAGTATGTACTCTCGGGAGTACGAAACGAGCGTCCTATAATAATAATAATAATATATGCATGAAGAGTGAAGAAGAACTAAATTTCAGATGCATGAAGAATGAAGGATGCTAGAAAGATCTAAATTTCAGATCTAGGAAGGACCAAGAAGAATGGAGAGGAAGGAGCATGAGAAGATTTGACTCACTGGTCTCACCGCCGGTCGTCGGAGGATGCATTCGCCGCTAGCCTTCGGTCGCAGCCAGAGAAGGTAGCTCGTGACTTGTACCAGCGGTCAGATCGGTGGAGGAGGTAGCTCGAGGCAGCAGAGCAGGAGGCCAAGGCAGAGGTAGCGGCTCAGGGCGGCGCGGCCCAAAGAGGAGGCAGAGCAGGGGTGGCGAGAAGGCAGGCGACGGATCGAGGCATCCTCTGTTCTGTCAAGGGCGGTGTGGGGAAGACCAAGGCAGTGGCGGCTCGAGGTTGCGCGGTCCAGAGAGGAGACAACAGGGGTGACGAGGAGGCAGGCGACGAAGCCCGAACAGAGCAGGGGAGAGCGGACTTGAGGGGACGACGCCGAAAGTGCGGGAGGAGCCTTGTCCTTGTTGAGCAAGCGGGAGGAAGGGGGCGGTGTTGAGTTGAGCACATGAGGAGGGAGGGGACTGGTTCGGCTAGGGCTAACAGGAGGGAGGGGTTTGGTTGGGTTGGGCCATTTGGGCTAAATGGGTTGGGCCGAATGTCTCATATGTGTCCGAAATATATTTTTGTTATTTTTGGGCGCCTAATTTCGGACACGCCGCAAATACGTATCCGTGCTGTGTTGGAGCCGTGTTCGTGTCCGACACGGACTCGTCGGTTCCCTGCCATGTCTGTGCATCGGAGGTGACACTAATCCTCTGCCTTTTCTCACTGGTTTTACTTTGGTCGTCACCACTAAAAATCAACTAATCTTAGGATGTGATTGGATGGTTGTTTAGAGCATTCATAGACAGCTGTGTTTCTCTTCTTCCCCACACCCCAAAGTTAATAAATCAAAACAAGAAAATACATTGTTATGCCCACTTTACTGGGGGTGGAAGAAGGAGCTCTTAATAAAATACTGATGGATTATTAGTAGTAGAAGTGACTACTCAATGTTCACCAAGGCGCTAGTCAGGTGGCAGACCAGCGGGCAGCGGCTAGCGCGGAGCGCCTAATCGCCAATTAGGCGGGCTTAGGCGGGAGGGTGCTGCCTAGCGCCTAGGCGGCCGCCTTTTAGAACACTGTGACTACTAGAGTAAGTAGTCTGCAGAGCTAGACCATGGTTAAGTGCTCAATATCCTGATTTCAATTACAGTTACCAGAACCCACGTTTTCCTTTACTGTATTAAGTGTTTTTTTTGCGAGTCCTGTACACTGATAAACAAGAGCGCGCCCACCATTTTCACTTTTGCAGTTTTTTGGGTTGAGTTGAACCATCATTGTTAGAGCACTTTTTCTCTAACTATTACCACATCAATGGCTGGCATTTTCACTACTTCCATTTGGGTCATGCCATGGTATTTGTTTCTTGGAAGATCCATTGTCAGTTCATATCTGTGATCCATTCCTATGCCGTTGTTCTATTCATTCCGATACCTGGACATGTCTGTGCTAAGATTCTAAGCATTTCCTTGTGTGGAATGTGCTTTCAGAATGACATCCACGTAAGGGATAAGATATTGTTACTTTTGGACTCATGGCAAGAAGCATTTTGTGGACCTGGAGGTAAATACCCGCAATATCACTGGGCATATCTTGAAGTAAAGGTATGCAACTAATTCATGTTTGTTCCCTAGGAACTAGAAATATCTTTTGTATCATGTCTCATGTATCATCATCAACATACCGTTCCAACTGGACATGATTCCAAAAGCATGTCCTGTGATCAACATACATGGATCTTGTGATTATGCGGCAACATTTTTTTTGTTGGAAATTAATCCTTTTAGATGTAACCATCTTTGCTAATTGTGAAAAAATGTTACAGAGGACAGGTGTAATGTTCCCAAGACGTCCCATCGATGCCCCACCAATATTTACTCCTCCTGCAACACATAATTCTCAAACCTTTGGTTCACCCAGATATGCTCCGGGAAGTCTGAACGAGAGAATGTCCTCTGATGTCGAGATTCTGAGGTTATGTCCCTTTTCTTAGTGCATTGGACTCATTTGACTTGCTCAGTTATCACCCAATTACTCCATTTCGTGATTTTAATATTTTCTTCCTTTTTGCTATTGCAGTTTAGGGGATTTAAATAATATTCGAAATGTGGCAGAGCTACTGAACGATATGGTGCATGCTTTAAACTCATCTGATCTCACGGTAGTAAAAAATCTCAGCTGTAAAATTATTAACTAGTGACCATCTGTACTAATTGATTGTAGACTTTGTTCTAGTTTATGCTGATAAATGACCTCTTAAATTTCCTTTTGAACTCAGGCTGTTAAAGATGAAATTATCACAGATCTCGTGAGCCAATGTCGCTCAAATCAACAAAAGCTCATGCAGTTTGTCAGTTCAACAGGGTAATGTTATCAATATATGGTTCTGCAATTATTGCTGCCCCATGTTCTTTGTACTGCGTTGGTCTTGCATGATTCCCCTTTGTTCTTTCATATTCACCGTAGCTTGTGTGTACATCATATTTCATGGCACTGCTGTTAGCACATAATGTTGTAATTGCGATGTTCTGTTACATTGTTTAGGAACGAGCAGTTACTAAAGCAAGGACTGGAAATAAATGATCGCTTACAAATTGTACTTTCAAAATATGATGCCATGGCCTCTGGCACTCATTTGGCAGTTGAAGCACCTGTGAAAGAGACAGTTGAGGCTCCGAGAGAGAATCCAGCAGCAAAGCCCTCTGCACCTCCTGCTGCACATCATGACATTCCTGATGAAGAGGAGGATGAGTTCGCTTGGCTAGCACAAAGGTACTTTTGAGTAGCCTGTAGCATGCCAGCTGCACTTTCCTGCACAGTTATTAATGCTTCATGCATCTGCAGAAAAAACAAATCTGTGATAAGCAGTGATGAGACATCAGCAAGCACTGGGGACCTTGCCCTTGTACCCATTGATCCGGCAAGTTCAGAATCGTCATCTTCTGTTGCAAGCAATGCATTGGTTCCTCTTGATCCAGCTCCTGTCAGTAGCATTTCTCAAACAAAAGAGCAGGCTATGATTGACCTTTTAAGCCTCACCTTGTGCAGCCCTGCCGATGAAACTTCTACAGATTCTTCAACACAGAGTCAAAATGGACCTCAGCAACCCGCAGTTACAAATGGGCAGCCAAACCCTTCTGGTGTGCCACAATATCCTCCAAACTACCAGCCGCATCCAACAAACCAGGGATATACTCCAAAAAATAGCAGCTATGTTGCACCTTGGGCACAAACTGGAACATACCCGTCTCAGCCTCCAGCATATGGATCTGGCTATCCAGCACCACCGTGGGCAACACCTCCAAGTGTTAATTATAATCCTTTCCAGCCAGCTGCTTACCAAGAACATCACCCTCCTGTTGCTTCTGTTGCCCCAGCAGCCACCTATGCAGCTCCCTCAGCTTCATATCCCACTCCTGCAATGGCATACGTGCCACCTTTAGCCACCCAGCCAATGCAACGGTACAGTTCAATGGGTCCAGCGACCAACGGTCTAACTGTGTCTCAAGCTCAAATGAATGGGAATCAACAACCAAAAGATTCTTCAGCAGCAGCAAGCAAACCTTACTACATACCTGATAATTTATTCAGTGATTTGATTGACTTGAAGAATTTAAGTGGTGGAAATAAGGTGGGCGGACCCACTAGTTTGGGTAGCTCAAATGATAATCAACCTACGATTGGTGGAAAGAAATAGGTTTCTCGAAATGGTTGGTGGTAATCGTTAGATTCTTTTCTATTCGGTTACTTGTTCGATGTACATTTGCTGTATATCTCCATTCCCTCGTTTACATGTTTGGTTACATTGGTTGATTTCGCGGGTGCTGTTGTTCAGTTAAGTAGAGATGGTAAAACGTTGTTGATGTACATAAATCATTAATTACATGGCTCTGGAGTGGATTGTTGTTACAAACTGGCAACACATAATTATGTTGGTGTCTGGATTCTCCCTTTCCCCTGAATTGCTGTTGCATGTTCCAGCAGATGAAATATTGTTTGTGAGCTGTTAACGTACATAATTTGTGATGGTTCTCAGGAAGCTTTGTATTTTAGTTGGTAAACTTTGGGTACACCTCTTTAAGAAAAAATTACGAATCTCAGAGAAAATTAGTTAATATCAGGGGATCAAATCTACATTAACCTAAAAAATAAATCAAATCAAAGATTTGCCTCAGTTAATGTTCACATCTATATCTAATCTTCAATTTGATTTATTTATTTGTGCTCATACATATTTGCCCTGTCTAATATTAACTAATTTGCTTTTGCTTTAAGATGCATAAACTTTTTTAAAAAGAGGTCAGTGTTCTCAAGCGACCCTAACTTTTTTTTTTGCTATTGTTCTCCTGGGAGTGATAGCGCCCCATGGGAGGATTCCCCTTGATCTGAGCAAACTGCAGGCCGTGCTGAGGTTAAGCGTGGGTCATGTTGGGCCGCATCAGGCCGTTGTTCTCCAAGCCTTGCCTGGCCCTTTGGGTCTGTATTGGCCCAACTAAAAGGATTTCCCCATGAAGTAAAGGGCCACTCGAATTCAATTCTCGGTGAATTGGACCTGATCATTTTTTTATACTAGGGACTGGCAGATTTTGTCAAAGGGCAAATTGCTATGCAGGACATGTACAGGAAGTCAGCGAAATGTGCACATGAAACTGAATCCACCGTGTCCTGGCCAAACAATCGTTTAAAACAACCAGGCAAGTGCACGTAAACAAAAAATTTGCACCCAAAAGTTATCCATATTATGTGCAATCCTGTTGATTAAGCATTGGAAAGACGCTGGGTTCTTGAGTCTCTTATAGTTGTTCACACATTGTTGAAAGACCCAATAAGAAATAGTTTTGCGTGCCATTAAAAGTACATGGAAGAGTGTTATCATGTGGTTTTCTATTCTTATATTCTGATTTCTGACGGTGTCGACTCAAGTTCGATGGAGTTTACTGGCCTAGTTTTGGCCTTTTCCGTTTCCTTTTTCACTCAGAAAAGAAAAAGGCAGTACAGGAGTGAAATAGTAAATTTCATCTTTCATCAGATGAGATCAGCATTTGCTCAGAGTGATCCTGGTTGATCCTTTTCTTTTTTTTTGGAGGACATGATCTTGGTTGATCTGAACCTGAAGGTGATCTGAATGCCAGCCCTAGCCTCTGGGAATCTTGGAAAGCATGTTGGACATGAGTATACGTTTCCATTTGTTAGTCCAGCCCAACATGATGCCACCATTTACCGAACAACAATGGCAACTCAGTTTCAAATCGAAGGTGGTCTGAATGCAGAAACGCAGAGAATTAGGCCACAGGTATGGTCAGGCTGCACTTCGTACAGGAGCCCAGATATCGGCTCTTCTCCGTATGACATGATGTCACCATTACCTAATGGCAACGGTAATTCATCTTCAAGTTGAAGCCGGTCTGAGGCCTGACCGCGAGTGCTAGATTCAGGCTTCTCGCAGACATGGTTAGAAATCAGTACACGAGTTCATGCCTCGTTTTTATGCAGCCTGATATCACCGATTCCTGTGCTAGATTCAGGCTTCTTGCAGACATGGTTAGAAATCAGTACACGAGTTCATGCATCGTTTTTATGCAGCCTGATATCACCGATTCCTACTGATCATGGTGATCTGGTCTCAATTTTTAATGGCGCCAAGGCGAGCTGATAGTAACCGCAGCTGTGAGCGTGGCCAGACACGAATGAGCATAAGGGCGAGACCGCGAGAGGGCGAGTTAACAATACCTTACGCGGCGTGATTTCATAACTGCTTCCCTAATGGCAACAGTGGCGATGTTTGGTGAAAATGGCCTGAGCGTGACCATCAGAAGATAACGAACCATGGGTTCAGATCCAGAGAATAGTCTTGGACCGTGTTACCGACGAGAGCGGGATGAATAGGGTTTTTTTTCCTCCTAGAAATTTACCCATTTTTCACTACAATAAAATCACAGTGAAAGATATGAAGCGGAAACATGAAACTCAATCTTCAATCACACTTGGCCGGTCTAACCACCAGGTAGGGGCGGTTTGACCGCTCGGGCAATCTGAGCTCTCAGGGGCGGTCTAACCTCTCTTCGAACTGACATAAATACAACACGAATTTGGATTCATAAAATAACTTAACTTTTGATCTACAAATCTAAATCCATTGAAAATTGAGATACAACTCAATAAGAAGGTCGGGAACCAATTCTAATCGAAAATTTAGACAGTTATGGACAAGATTATAACCATTTCTTGTTTGAATGCAAAAGCTCTAAACTAGGTTAAAACTTAAACTTGATCCAAAGACTTGCTCGTAGATAAAAGATGGTCAAAATGTCTATAAATAAACTTCCATAAGTCCTAGCAAGTTAGATCACAGTAAAAGACCAAGACAAAACCTCTGGAACACAGGAAGCCAAAACCTCAAGAAAGAGAGCAAGAACATGAGATAACTCATCTTTGCACGAATTTGATCGGATTGATATTGAGGAATGGGGGTTTACAGCCACTCCAACGTAAAGAACAAAAGCTCACTTATGGACACTCAATCCCACAAATTTTCTCTCAAACACTAGCCTCTTCTCTTCTCTCCACTTTCTCCAAAATCTCAAATTATGGTTCTTAGACTTGGTTGGTGTGCAAATCTTGCACCGCCTCATATATAGTTGAGGCTAGGTCTAAAGATAAACCCTAACGGGCACCCGTTAAGCCCCACACACAAATGAATCTCTCACTCACGCAAGTTTCTCAAAGCGGATGATGATCCGTCGCTCCTGAATCCATCTCTTTGTGATCTTGTCCTCCTTATGACCTAAACCTGCGTGATCTTGTCCTCTGTTCCGTCATGTGTCGCGGTTTCTCCAAGATCACCAACTCAGTATTTTAGCGAAGATACCAAAATACCCCTTATCGATCCTTTCATCCTTATCGAGTCCAATCTTGTGAAACAATCCCATGCTTCGCTACGCGTAGGTTCATCAATGACTTTGTCATGCCGACAATTCTTTGCATTCGGTTCCCACTAGACCACCTCAGCACTTGCACTAGCTCAAGCCACTTGATGCAACCAGTTGCACCAAATTTTCCGTTCTTATCCATCTTGCGCCTTGCTTGAGACCAACCATTTCACCCGACATCCTTGATCGTTATGGACCTTAATTTCACCAAACCAAGTCCCGATCATTCTCGCTGTCGACCATAGTTGACTCCAAGCTTTTCTGCACAATAATAGACTGAGAAATCTATTCTGGGCAAAAATTCTTCGCAACTTGACCCGCGTTAGCCAAAACATGCATCATGCAACGCATATGCAACAATTTCATGACCCTATGCTAAATCTCCAAAATTCAGCGCTACCCACTGTACTAAAAATACAAGGGCCTGTCAGACCGCCACCACCAGGCTAGTCTAACCGCTAACTACTGATTGGTCTGACCACACCCACTGGTAATATGGTACCAGTCTGACCTCCAGCTGTCTGACCTCTATGGTCTGGCCGGTCAGACCTCTTCCCAAAACCAGAAAACACCCATCTCTGGACTTTTTAGTTAACCTCTATCTAGTTCTAGTTCTAGTTTCCATTTCAATGACACCTGGTGCAAATACATCCTCGAAGACTCCCACACAAGTGTTTGGTGGCCATTTCCCCAAACTTGCACCGCCCAACCATGATCGATCAGACCGCCCCGCATGGCTGGTCAGACGCTCGGGCCAAGACCGGTTAGACGCCCGGGCCAAGGCCGGTTAGACCGCCTAAGTCCATACAACAAGCCAACTTTTGCAAAACAGAGAATTCACTCCCCCAAACTCTTCGATAACGATGTTAATTGTTCATCACCTAAACTAGGACCAAACAACATGGTCTCTACAATCTCTCCCCTTGATGGACATATTGGTAGTCTAACCAAAACTACATTTCGGAGGTTGTTCTGGAAATTCAAGCTCGATTTTGCAAAAATACTTAACTTGGTCCTTAAGAAAGGGAAAGTAATGAAAATGACCAAGTTAGGTTGAGTAGTGAAGAAACAAACTAGTAGAGTCAATAAACTGCATAAAAGCTTTAGTTTCCAGAAGATGGCTTCAAAAGCTCACTCAAGGTCCATATAAAAGAATAATTGTTCAATTTGACATTGGATCATAGTGAGAAGGCAACTTTGAGGGATTTTAGAATTTAAACCAATAAAAGATCATTAGAGCACAAGAATGCATATGAAATGCTTCCCCTCACTAAGATCTACCATTTTTTTTTACATTTTCTCCCCCTATTTACATGCATAGCCCTTTTCAAGTTTTTTTTGCCACATTCTCCCCCCTTTGACAATGAGTCATCAAGGAATTACGCATTACTCTCATCCATTTTTCAAATTTAAGAGATGTATGGAAGAAGCATAAGAAAGAGAGAATAAAATGCAATGGAATGACTTTATTTTTTATTTCCAATTTTAAGGACATGAAGCTTTGAAGATTACCCAATATGAAGAAGCTAGTGACTACTAATTCACAAGATATATCAAGTATGAAAGCTAGCAAGCATATCATGAGAGGCAAGCTACTGATTGACATCAAGGCGTCTATCCAAGAGCGATCTAGTCTAGTGAATAACTAAAATCACTTGATGAAAATCTGAATTGAGCATAGTTTTAGATTGCAAAAGTATGAACCAAGCCACAACAAGTATATAATACAATATAATAAAAACAGGCATTGACTACTATAAGGATTACAAAGCCTATAACTTGGATCAAGTTGCTCAATTTTATTTTAATTGCAATTTTAGCATGAAAAAGCTCTAGTGTGGTGTAACACACACTGTTGATCTAAGATTGCACTAGGCATGTAATAGGCTATTTTCGAGCAATGATATCACATATGAATACATGTTTTAGCATAACATATCACTATCACAAGCTATATTAATGATAGCTCTAGGTGTGTATTGTCAAGCAATCAACTATTATCATGATATCAAATCAGTTTCAGTTAGAGCACTAAAATTGAGTAAAAGTCATGAACTGTCCAAGATTTACTTCTAAGTTCAAGATAAATTCATGATAAGCTAAATAATTCTAGTTGGCACTCGAAAGTCATGTACAAGATCTTAAATGACATAAAAGTCTACCTCGACTCATACCAAATGTTGAATTTAGATACCATTTGGTAATTTTAGATTAAGACTAGACCTTGTAGCTCTAAGTCACATACCAAGGCATCAACAAGTAGATAAGAAAATTAATCATACTAAGACAAGCATACAAGCTATAACATGACATCAATCAAAAGCTAGCAACATCAACAGGGGTAATAAGCAAAGCTTCATAAAACTACAAGTTGAAGCAACAAAGCTATATCACAGTGCATCAGTTTTTTTATTTTTCATGGGTGCAATATGATACAAAGAATGGATGCAAGAGAAAAAAATAATAAAAGCCAAAGAAAGATCACAAAGGATCAACTCCAACTCAAATAAGCCCATAAGGGTAAACTACCCCCAATTCACTCCTCAAGAAGGCAAACCTAATAGGATCTAAGGGCTTGGTGAGGATATCAGCTAATTGAGCCTCAGAATCCACAAGCTCTAACACAATATCTCCCTTCTCAACATGGTCTCTAAGAAAAATGAAACATGATGTCTATGTGCTTGGTCCTAGAGTGTTGCACTATTTTTTTTGCAATGTTAATAGCACTAGTGTTATCACACAGAAGAGGCACACTATCATATGATAACCCATAGTCCTTAAGAATAGGGGTCATCCATAGAATTTGACAACAACAGCTAGTAGCAGCTAAATACCCAGCCTCAGCGGTGGACTGTGCAATATAAGATTGCTTCTTAGATGACCAAGAGACAAGAGAAGTGCCTAAAAATGATAAGTGTCCGAAGTGCTCTTCCTATTAAGTATACAACCAGAAAAATCAGAATCTAAAAACCATCTAATGGACAATGATGATGAACAAGAATACCGAAGACCATATTGGAGGGTTGACTGAAGATACCTGAAGATGCGCTTAATTACTAGACGATGAGAAGTTCACGGGGAGGTTTGAAATCTTGCACATAGGCACATTGAGAAGTGGATGTTCGATCTTGAAGCTGTTAGATATAGGAGGGATCCAATCATACTGTGGTACTCGTATTGATCCAAAGATTCACCATCCTCATCTAGATCCAGAGCAGTCGAAGTAGCTATTAGAGTGACAATTGGCTTGCAATCACCCATATCAAATCTTCTCAATAAGTCCTTGGTGTACTTTGTCTAATGGATGAAGATTCCTTCTTTGCATTACTTGATTTGTAGCCCAAGGAAATAATTTAGCTCCCACAGCATGTTCATCTCAAATTCCCTAGACATGGTATCAAAAAAACACCTCAGAGAACCAGCAAGAGACACAGAAAAGTCAACTCCAAAGACTCTACGAACTTGAGAAATGTCAAATACTAGTTCACCAACAGAATCAAGCACTCTACAAGCATTCTTCTTGAATCTAGTCTCATATCGTCATTAATAAGTTGAGAGACGAGAGCATATTATACCTTAGCTTATCCACAAGAGAAACATTCTTCAGGATGAAGTTGTCATTGTAACAGTGTAAAAATTCTACATATTTAAAATTATTTAAAAATATGGAATTTTTAAAACTTTTTGGAAACATCTTGTTAATATTTGAGTTTTTAGATTTTATTTTGAAGATAGTTGTCGAGTAATGAAACTTTAGGAAAAACGAAACCCTAAAATCTGGTCTGGGTCAAAAACCATCCGGTCCAGCCCGACTTCTCCTTTTTCATTTTCATTTCCTCTATTCTTTTCTCTCATTTTCTTCCCTTTTTTTCTCATTTTCTCCCTCCCGGCCCACCTGCCAGCCTTTCTCTCTTTCTTCCTTCTCTTTGTCCTTCCTCTATTCCTTCACCCTCCATCACTGGCGCCATGCCGTAGCCTGGTCACCATGGCTGTAGCAATGCCGTCGCCCTGTGTGCTCTGTCACGACACCCATCACTTTGTTGTCCCCTCTCGACTGCTGCCCAGCCAGTGTCACCCCCTTCTCCCTACCTACCTTGAGCCGCCCCCGGGTCAAATCGCGCTAGCCTCGTCACATAGACACTCTTGTAGCCATGTCGCGCCCATGCTACTGGCACCATGCCTCTCGCCCGCTCTCGTCCTTTCGTCACTACTAGCACTACGCCACTGCCTATACCCGCGTCACCACCAGTTTTGCACAGCGCCGTCGAGAGGATGTCCACGCCCCGGCCATGCCCACATACGCCTGACAGTCGCCCCTGGCGCCACAGTCGCATGCCCCTACCTCACCTACTCATTTCCTTCCCTACTTAACCTGCAGCCATCCCCTCCTTCCCTTCCTGCTTCCTTTCTCCTCCTCGCACAAGCAAAAGCGAGTGAGCTCTATGTTCGACCGCCACACCCCGCTGAGCTGTGCCACCGCCTCAGTCGAGCTCTAGCTATCCCCTTCATGAGCATCTTCATCGCCTCCACTTCCCCCTCCCAGTGCTCACCTTCCCTCCCGTCTCCGTAGCTGAAGCGTCGAAAGCATATCGTCTTCCTCCCCTCCGATCCCCGCCGCCTGACAAAGCCACTGCATCATCCTTGCTGTTCCGACCACCCCGGTGAGCTCCTCTCCTCTTGACCCACGTCATGTGGCATTCCATGACATCCCAAGCATTTCCCCCAACCAATCATAAGCTTCCATCGCTGGAGCACCGCACCACCGCCGTCTTCCTCGGTTCTGACTGAAACTGCTGCTGTGACTGCCATTTCTTCCCCAGTGAGTCCCAACCCAATTCCCCTCTACCAGAGCACCCCACACCGCCTCTAGCTCCCCCCATCACTCACTCTTGCCCCCTTCCTCCACAGTGCCGCCGCCACGACGCACCGATCGTGTAGCCTTGGGTCACCGCCGCACCGTCTACGGCAATGAGTTCCCCTCACCCCCTTGGAGCTCGTGCTCCCTCTATCTACCTCCCTCTCCCACTCCAGCGTCGCCATCCCATCTCCTCTCCCACGGTCGACCGGCGCATGCCGCCACCTGGCTGCCTTGGTGCCGCCCGAGCGGCGACACCACCCTTGTTTGGACCGTCCTCCCTGGTCGATTCCATTTTTGCCACCCATAGCCGCCGCCATCGTCCCCTCGATGGCGACGAGCACCCCCCAAGCCACTTGCCCTGCTCCCCTGTTTCATCTGTTTCTCCCTCTGCTCTGTGCTCTCTGTGTGTATGAGTGTGTATGATAGTGGGGGCCCTGTAAGTGATTACATGACCCATGCAAATAAGCGATAAACTAGGAGATAGTTAGTAAGACAATTAGCTTAGGCAATTAGTGTCAGTTAGTTGTCATAAGTGTTGTATTAGCATCTAAATTTAAAAATCAGAATGAATAATAAATTATACTAAGGTGTAATTGAGCAAATGACCTTCATTAGGTATGAATTAGATCATTAAGATAAGTAAGTTAGTTTGTGTATCGTTACCTTCCATAACTAGTTTGGCAAGATAGCCTTAACAATAAATGATAAATCATAGAAATATACAATTACAACTAAACCCTTACTAATTATTGATTAAATTAAATAAGTAGTTTTAGTTGAAGACTAGCTAGTTTCTGTTGGTATGTCATTACACATAGGACCTACACAATACTTATTAACACTACTACTTAGTTAAGTACTACGACTATGATTAAGTAGACATCATTCGGCTAAACAACTTGAAAGCAAACTAGGACCATTGATTAAGATGGTGTCAAACCATCAAATGGACACCTTGATAAGTAGTTATATAGACAGTATGGAATGTATAGGTGGCTATTAACCCTAGGTCATTAGCAATGACTAATTGAGAGGTAGCTCATTCAACAAGCACAGTTCAATTAAAATATGATATGACGGGTATGCCTCACACATACCTAGGTTTTACCTGGAACTAGTAGATAAAATATAAACTTCGTAGTATATAAGATTACTAATACTATTAGATAGTCATGAAGGTTAGCGGTAGCTATGACCTAGCTTTATACTAGTAATCAAGGTGATAGGGTTGATCACTATACATTAAGGACTAGTAGATAAGAGACCATATGCCTTGTGCTGTAGTTATCTACTTAACTAGAAGTAATTGTAAGCATGTATTGTAGCTAAGGATCAACCAAGTATGATATGTTTACTTTAGTATATGCCAAGCCACGTCAGTAGTAAGACTAAGTATAGATCACCTCAAATATGATACCCAAAACTGTAGACACCACTGAGGGTGTAAGACTGATGTCTAATGCTTAGAGGTTTCACCTAATTCATGGAACTTCCTTAATAAGTATAAGTGGACAAGACCAATCATTAAATAAACCAAAGCCCACGTGTCAGTGAGACTTATGTCTACCCAGTACAAACCCCTAACCTATGCATAGGTCTCACCTTACTTTCATAGAACTTCCTCGATAAATAGGAAGTACTAACAAAAGGAAGTCATTAGATTAGCTAGGCTTTGTGTGAGAGTAACGATAAGGCACTCTCGAGGGAATAATGGTAGTCCAACCACCAATCAACATCGTATAAACTCTAGCTATCACCCATCATTCGTAACCCGAAGGTGTGGATGAGAGAGTTTGACCCAACAAGGTGATCTCTCCCATTTAGGTAGCCAATGAGGAATGTTTTTGGGATTATTCTCCCCTTCCGTTGAATTCAAAACTTTTTTACCAACGGACTTTTCGAGAGTCGTTCCCTCTCGCCCTCACTCCAGATCAAACGGTTACCTAACCCTAAGTGTAACTAGCAACCCAAAACCCCACCCTTAGGCCAAACGAATAAGGTTTGGGTGTGTCTACTTTGGTCCAAAGTATTTCTTTCATTCCAAATATCCCTGGATGTACTTCGTTCCATCTGAAGTATTTCCTTCATCAGCTACCCTTGGAGATACTTCGTCTGATGTATTTTCTTCATCAACTCCACTTGAGTACGTATGTTTGGTTTCATCTAGAATACTGCCTTCTTTCAAGGTGCCATTAGATACGCTTAGTTCCATTTGAAGTATTTCCTACTTCAAACACTCTTGAGTTGATTGCTTTCATTTTAAGTGTTTTCTTTTGTTTCCTTTCCTTTGGATTTATTAGATTTCATTTGGTTGCTTTTAAACGTTCTTGGGTTAGATTGTATTATGTGTAGCTAGAATCCGAAGCCATGATGGAGCAATAATTCGAGCAAGAGCAAGAATAAGACCAATATTATCAAAACATTGAAAAAAGTGAGTCAACACTTTAATCATGTTGAAGCTACTTTTGAAATGCAATTATATTGATTTAAATTATGAACTTGCATTGCTATGATTTATACAGCTATGTTGACCCAGCTCATAATTAATACCTTAATGATAATTGAGTATAACCTTTCTATCCTTGAACTTGGACACTATCCTTTGTCACCTTAGAAATAATAGTATACATACTAGTTAATAAGTCTGTATCTAAGTATTATACTTAGGCTTGCTTAGATACATTGACACGAGGGCGGTGATTTGCCCTGATATCATTCAAAACCTGACATTGGATTTAGGCAGTCGAGGTTGGAGCCTGACTGGTATGTTGAGCTAGAAAAGTATTTCGAAACAAAGAAAAACAAAAACAGATTTTGACTTGGGCGACTGGAAAGCGTGGCGGGTTCTGATGAAGAGCACAAAATAGTGGGTATGGGGAAGTACCGTTCGAGTAAATAAAGGACCGAGTTCTTGTGATGGCCTCTCATCTAAAAACAGTGCAATCACAAGTCTATAATGGGTACGATTTGGTTGACTAATTTGTTCGCCTCAGCACAACTTCACCATTAGGGGGTGGCGTGGGTATGGGTAGGAACTATAGGAAAACTACACGGTGCAAGTGGGAGACCTCCTGGGGCGTGTCCCAAGGACGTGATACCTAGCGGGTTGGGTTGCATTGAGGTGGGGCATTGTAAAAGCCTTATGATAATGAACTTAGTCGCATACCTATAGAAGTGTATCAAGATAGATATTATAAGTTGATTCTATTGTGGGTAAAGTGTGCGAACACTGTAGGGTGTAAAAACTATCTAGATAGTCGTGCCCACGGTCATGGGCGGTACAAAGAACTTACTTGAATTAGCTTTCATTTTCATAAAATAATTTATGGGTGGAATGAAAAGATGGGATGGAGCCCAGAAATTTGAGATGACCTAGTTGAGAACAAGTGGGAAGTACGGGATGTGACCTGAGAAAGAACGTGGGCATTGGTTGGATGGAGTCACTCAGTAGTACAGAGGGTTGGAGCCTCCACTAGTATTTTACAACAAAACTCAATCTTGTTAAAACTCGTGTTAGTTAAAAATGCTACGTCTCAATATTTGTTTACTACTTAATCTATTTCAATATGTGACTTTATGCAAATAAAAGAACCTCAAGCCTTCCTTTGATTAGCCTTGCATATATTATAGCTGCATTTTGTGTGTTGGCTCGCGGAGTACGGTGATCGTCACAAGGTCTTTACAAAGCTCTTTCTTAACCCAATTTTGTCCGCTAAGATTTCAACACTGAATGTCTTTCCAACCAAACAGGCTCCCTCTTGGGCCATTATGAGTATATGTTTATCCCGTAACTCACGCTTTCAAGACAACCGAAATTAAGACATTACTAATTAGTTAGCTAAGTCCTTCACATACTAGATAAGTGGTTGTACGATACGACCCAGATCAATGATGTACAAGATTAAGTCATTGACAATTACTTAGACGAGTCTACCACAACCCAACAATGTGCTAATCACATCTCCTTAACTGCACGATTGCTCACTTGAGCAAAAAATTTGTTCAACCAAGACAAATGACACACAAATTTTAACAACAGTGGCCACCTGTCACAATTCTATATCTCATTAAGTCAAAATTTAACATTATTGAACAAGTGACATGATCCTATCGTACAACTAAGCATGACTAAGTATCTCTACGATACACATATTGTTGATACAAATATGTCCAACTAATAATGACCATCAGATAGTGACAAATGATTCATGATATTCAAATAATCAATGGAAGTGTTGTGACAAATAGATGATCAACTTTTTCAAAAGTAGTTGATATAAAGATAGCATGCAATTTGATATAAAATAATATAATTTTAAAATCATAGGTTCAATATGATCAAAGGACTATAACTTGTTTTGGCTTTGCTCAGTTAGCACACTTGGATCTTCAAAACTTATTTTGGCTCTTGCTCCTTGAAACAGATCGTCTAAACGAGAGAGAAAACAGTAGGCGAAGCACAAATAAATCCAAAATAGAATCCAAAAATAGTAAAACCAACTCTAAAAATAAAGAGCTCGATTTTAGATGGATTTAGGAATTTGAACGGACTGAATCGAACGAAGGAGAACAGACTCTCGGAAGATTTATCGGAAAGGAAAAAGGGAGAGAAAATACTATTTTGAGCCATCATAGTGTTTGATTTCGTTTTATCTCCCAATGACGGGCAAACCAGTGACGTCTATGAGCGGGGCAAGTCAGTAGTAACTTTGATTGTGAGGGCCTGCTGATATATCTGTCGTGGCTGCAGGGTAACCGTAACCAACTCTGAGTATTTCGGGCCAGGAATTATATTTGACCATTGGTCATTACTCCCGAGTTAGCAAACAACATCAACAGATGTCATTGTTGTAGACTCTCGAAAGATTTGTCGGAAAGAAAAAAGAGAGAAAATACTATTTCAACCAATCATAGTGTTTGATTTCGTTTTATCTTCTAATGACAGGCAAACCACGTTGACGTCTATGAGCGACGGTAGTAACTCTAATTGTGGGGCCCTGTTGATATATCCGTTGTGGCTGCAGAGTAACCGTAACCAGCTCTGAGCATATCGGACCAGGAATTAGATACAACCATTGGTCATTACTCCCGAGTTAGCAAACAACAGCAACAGATGTCGTTGCTGCGCCAGAATTGAAAATCTTGCAAGCAACTAATTGCAGTCTGAGACTCTGAACCCACTCCGTTCTGATCGCACCGGCTGAAAGTTACATCTTGGCCGTGGGCCGTGGCACTGTTGCCTCCCACATATCTAGTTTGCAGCCACAGCCATCCCAATCGGCCATTCAATTGCCGGTTAATTTAACCGTCAGAATTGCATAAATACCTAGCCGGCATAGGCCATTACAGCTCAAGTACCACCAGCACCACCACCTCCTCACCATGCCTTCTCCTTCCTCGGCCCATTGGCTGAGCCTGGTCGGAAGCATCTGGCTCCAAACCATCAACGGCCCCAACTCCGACTTCCCGGTGTACTCGTCGCAGCTCAAGGAGCTCAAGAACATAACGCAGGTGCAGCTCAACTTCCTCGCCTTCGCGTCCGACGCGGGCAAGCTCTTCGGCTGGTTCTCCGGGGTGGCGGCCCTGTACCTGCCACTGTGGCTCGTCGCGTTCGTCGGCGCCTCGTTCGGCCTCGTCGGCTACGGCATCCAGTACCTCTTCTTGGACAGCGCTGAGCTCCGGTACTGGCACCTGTTCGTGCTCACCGCCCTGGCCGGGAATGGCATCTGCTGGATCAACACCGTCTGCTACCTGCTCTGCATCAAGAACTTCGCGTCCAGCAGCCGCGTCGCGGTGAGCCTCGCGACGAGCTACCTCGGCCTGAGTGCCAAGGTGTACACGAGCCTGTCCGAGACGATGCCCGGCCTGGCCAACTCCAAGGCGAAGACGTACCTCCTCCTCAATGCCGTCGTGCCGATGCTTGTTACGGTCGTGGTGGCGCCATCCCTCAGGGTGATCGACCTCAAGAGCGAGTCGAGCACGGACGCGGCATTCCTCATCATGTTCGCCATCACGCTCGCGACCGGAGCCTGCGCCGTGGTCGGCAGCATAGGGTCCACGCCCAACGGGCTGTCCTCCACGGAGCACATGGTCAGCCTCAGCGTGCTGCTGGCCACCCCTATACTCATCCCGGCTGCTCTCAAGATCCGGGAGAGCATGAACAAGATATGGGAGGCGAAGCGGGAGAACAGAATCCACGATCTTTGCACCGACGAGGCCGACGCCGTGGAGACGGTCGTCGTCATCGAGGTCGCCGAAGTGGAGACCAAGGAGGAAGACAGCGTTGCCGAGAACCCCCAGGAGGAGGTCGGCGGCCTCCGGCTACTGAGGAACCCGGACTTCTGGCTCTACTTCTTCAGCTACATGTTCAGTGGCACCCTGGGTCTGGTCTTCCTCAACAACCTGGGACAGATTGCCGAGTCGCGAGGGCTCGGGCGGACTTCCACTTTGGTCTCCCTGTCGTCTTCGTTTGGCTTCTTCGGCCGCCTACTTCCGTCCTTCTTAGACTACTACTCAGCGAAGTAAGCCATCGATCATTCTTTCCACACACTTTGACAATCAAATACTGAAACTAGCGTGCTTATTTTTCTTTGATTAGTATCCTGAGATGTTGGAGGCCACAACGATTCACTGTAGTTAGTATCGAAGATCCATGCGGTCTTTTTTTAATGACGTGCTAATTACGTACTACTTGCTATATAGAGTTGATTGAATCTAGTCTGTTATTGTCCGAGTAAGTTACGTGTTTCCCAGCTTCTAACTAATTTTGTTGTTCATTTGCGCAGAAGTGGCTACTCCATATCAAGAACGGCGTCCATGGCATCGCTGATGGCGCCCATGGCCGGTGCGTTCTTCCTGCTGCTCAACCAGAGCGACTTCTTCCTGTACATGAGCACGGCCATCATCGGCATGTGCACGGGCGCGATCACGTCGGTGGCGGTGTCCGCGACGAGCGAGCTGTTCGGCACCAAGAACTTCGGCGTGAACCACAACGTCCTGGTGGCCAACATCCCCGTGGGCTCCCTGTGCTTCGGCTACTTCGCCGCGTTCCTCTACCAGCGCGAGGCCGGGGCGCGGGGGAGCCACACCTGCACCGGCGCCAGCTGCTACCAGGAGACGTTCGTCATCTGGGGCTTGACGTGCGCCGTAGGCACGCTGCTCTGCGCCGTCCTCTACGCGCGGTCGCGCAATTTTTCCGGGAGGCTACCAGTAAGGATACCATGCCTTGCCCGCTTAGCTAACTTAGTAGATGGTAACAAGGCCCCAGAAGTTTCTAATCCGAGGGCTTCTTAAGTCGATTAATTTAGCGGCCATACACAAGCATCTGCCTCTAGGCGATGCAGCTTTTGTTTCTTCCGATCTTTGTTTTTCTTCTTCTTTGGTTTCTTGACTGATCCCACGGAGGATACAAGAAAAGGCTGGACTCTGGGTAGATATTGTGAAGGTTGATGACATTTTCACTGCATATATGCATATAAGAGTGGTTGAAAGAAAATCATTCTTTTTACCTTGGCTTTGCCACTGATACTTGCTGATCACTTTGTTTATTTTCCGTTGTAGTATCTATAGTAGTATTTAGAGGTTGGTGTATAATATAGTAGTACGTACGTGGAGGTGCAATTCGCATTTAGTGCATGAAAGTAACAATGAACGATCTGTTTGGACTTGTCTAGACTCAACTTATGAGTATGCAACCACTGCATTTTGAGTGGTCCATTGCAGCGGTTCTTCCATGTTATTCTATGCAAAGTCAGGAATATGCAGTTATAGTAGTCTTCCAAGTCTCTTGATCTTTATTTCAGTGAGAAATTCTGGATGTTATTCCACCATGCTAGTGGTATAGAGTACTGGTCGACAGGTCATTTGTTGGGCACAATTCCTAGGGATTGATGGGTAGGTCCGTACATGTACATGAGATGGAGTCAAAGCTGATAGTACTGTACCTTTCAGTAACTGGCCATTACAATTTCGCGAGTATTTGTTCGTATGCCCTGGAGTGTCATTTGTTGTATCTATTTTGTCAGTGAATAGATACTGTGACTTTGGAGCACCGGAGAAAATCTCGTCTAGGAAATGTGAAAACTAAATACCCTGGATCTTCAGTTTGCTGTAGCAGTCTCCATATTCCGCGAAGCATGTGTCCGGCTTGGCCCCTGATAGGACCACTGAAGAGATGAACTGCTCTTATCTGGTTAACCTTCGACTCAGCTGTTCGAAAGTTACACTATGGCCCATGAAAGATGTTCAAGTCTTGCCCGTGGCATCTAGTAGCAATCCAGTGACCTTTCTGGATATTGTCCAGATGCATCACCACCTGGCTTTCAGGATGTTGACCAGGTAAGGCAGCTCATTTACCTCGAGCAGTAGCGCTCCCCAGCTTATTTACATTGAGACGTCCCTTCCGCCAATATCACTGGTGCGACCAATCCATCGTATTACATTCATGAACATGAAGATCTGACACGCATCATATTACATTGATGAACATGAAGATCTGACATGCATGTGAGGCAGAGGTAACCATTAAAGGAAGGGCAGGGTAGGTTGATCCATCATCGGCCTCGTGGTCCTCACATGTTGTGTGATGGAACACTGCAATGCAATGCAATGCAATGCAAAGTTCAGTTCCATCTTCCTCGTGTACTTGGATGAGCAAATGCTATTTATTCGCCGAAAGCTTGCTGAGCCATCACTCTGCCCCGGCCGGATGAGCTATAGCTGGATATCTCCAATCGTTCTGGTGCGCTAATTCATTTATGGTTCGCGTGGTTGGTTGCCGGATCGGTGGGACTGCAACATCCCCCACGTCGATGATGTCCGTCCGGTCACTCACTTCGGCTTGGACTCGCTTAAAAACTGTCACAGACTTGAATCTTGTCACAAGGAGCAGCATTGATTTGTAGCGGCATCTTAGATAATCGAAAAATTTGTAGCGGCATCTTAAGATTATCGAAAAATACTACATCTAAGCCATCTTGCCCTGCTACGATGGAGCCGATGCAGAGTCTCAAATTAAGCTCAACCTCCCTCTTTCGAGTCCTTCGCTGCTGGCTACAGTATATACATGATGGCCTGGGAGACACGGGTGTCGGGTATACGCGCACTTTAATGATTATTATAGTTTTTAAAGTAATAATTAAATCAACAGAAGTATATATACTATATATATTTGGAATTATGAATGGTACATGATCGTAATTAAAATATATCTATATCATATATATGCATTAATAAGGTAAAGGCAAAATATAGAACAAGAACGCTACTAACAGAAGTATGTATCAACACCATCACATGACAAATATCTAGGAAATAAGGATTAGTCATATCAAATGATATCACCACGACTTACGGAGAATCGCTTCGACGAAGGTCACGTTAAAGTCCGGTGCGAAGAAGACGACACACAAGAGGATGATGAAGAAGGAGGAAGTCATGAGCAATTGCGTGAACGCTTCACAAAAACCTGATTCACCCCAACTCGTGCAGGATCACGAGAGACGCCGGTTTCAGAGACACTGCATACCCCACGTCGGTGTACGCCGAAGAATGGATGGAGTAGCCGAGGTGGCGCAACACAGAGGAACATGACTATCTATTCTGGGTACTGAAATCTCTCTGTTCTGTTCTGAGACAAAAGTCCTCTGCCTCATATAGAACCAACAGCAAGCAAAAGAAATTGTCCTCATTACTATGTTTTAAATGCAGTTAAAGCGTGCTATAAAAGCCCCATTGAAACAGTGTATTAGATTTTCAATTTCTAATTCGTATACATTGTTTTGAGGTGCAAAAAGAAGCGAACCAGCGTATGTGTTCTTCTTTTGCTTACTTCAACTAGGTAAGACCAACTCCATATTATATATTGGTCTCCTTCCACCTAGACTAGCAATATGGGTAAGCCCACGTTTAGGTAAGCTCAAACGAATTGGACCGGCTCGACAAATTAAGCCAACACCTCGAATCCACTTGGGGTGGCTCTTTCTCCACTCCGGAGATGGTGAGCACCAAGCCACTCACAACCGTCTAGATCTTCTCACAACCTTCTTTGAGAAAATCACTAGCGTAACTCCTCCAAGCCGTCTAGGTGTTGACAAACACCAAGAGTAGCAAGTCGGAGACTCCCACTTAAACGAATTAAGTGTTTAAGCTCAATGGATATTAAATTCAACACCTAATACAACACATGCACTAAGTTTTTGTTCTCTTGACTCACCAAGTGTAACACATTCTCTTTGTTCCAGGAGAATGAAAATAGTACCAGTAGTATTTTTGCAACCGCCACAAGGGGTATTTATACACCCACACACAAAAACTAGCCGTTGGAAGAGAATTTGTGCAAAAGCAGGAAGGCAAGTCAGACCGTAGGCATAGGACCGGTCAGACCGGGCTACAGAGTATTGGTAAATTATATAGTAATCATTGCCACATAATATACCCATTACGTCAGGTCCGGTCAGTTCGCCCACACAAAATCCGGTCAGACCAGGTTCAAAGATTTCAAAACTAAAAGAAACATGCTACTAGAAAAAGCTGACCGCTCCAGTCAGTCCAAGGTTCTGGTCTGACTGGTGAAAGCACATTGGTCAATCCGGCAAAAGGAAATCAGTGGCTAGTCGCAAAAACAACCTTTTCTAGAAAAAGCTGACTGCACCATTGACCCGAAGGTCTGGTCAGTCCGGCCCTCCAACTACGGTTAGTATGGATAGCCATAAGCGAGAAAGGAATCTCTGTGGAAAAACCAAACCACTTCGAAGGATCGGGGTTCCGGTCAGTCCGGTCTACCCATTGCGGTCAGTCCGGTCGAAGATAACACAAGCTAATTTCGCAAAACGCTTCAACTCAATTTTGCAAAGCACATTTGCAAATTGATGCGTGATGCAAACAAGATATGAAAGCATGATTCTCAACAAGGTGCAAAATACATTCGATGACTTTTAGAATCACGCCATAAGGAAATTAGCACATGGATTTAAACCGTTTGCAAAACATATTCTCAAACTAAAATCACATGCTACAAGGATTATGCATGAGCCTCAACTATTTGCAAAATATATTTTCAAACTTTAGTATCATGCCACAGTGAGTAGATGCATGGACTTCAACCATTTACAAAACGCATTTGTAAATTATAGTCTCATGCTACAAAGAGTAAATGCCATGAGCTTCGACTATTTGCAAAATACATTCTCAAACAGCAGCATCATGCCTAGAAGAGCTAGAGCAAGTGAGATTGACCTATCAATACATAATGAGACACAAGCCACTAGATATGACCCCTCTTAATAGTACGGTAACCTATACTAGCAATCCGGTCTTCCAACCAAACACTAACACCAGTAAAAGACTAAAAACACATCTGACGAGGATCTAATAATCCTCATTTTATCTTTTATCTATAATAGGTGAATATGATGTCACATAGTCCCCAGAAGTACCCCTTATATTTATAAGGGGAAGACCTACCAAGTGATTGTAAGATCTTCTACAATCACCCCTATAGTCGTAAGTCTTACTACGACTATGTCATGGTCGTAAGTCCTTCTACGACCATTACCTGGTCGTAAGTCCTTCTACGATCACTACCTGGTCGTAAGTCCTGCTACGACCACTACTTGGTCGTAAGTCTTTCTGCGACCAAGTAAACCACGACCACCTTATAATCAAACCTACAGGCGAGTGGGTCCAATTGATTAAGGAATCCGAACGGTCCACACGCACTATTATTCTGCGTAGTAATGGTGCTTAAATACCCCAATTACCTCTGGAAGATAACTGCCAGACGTGAAGAAGCCAATGCGCCGGTAATTACTGCCATCATGCGCCCATTACTGGATTAATTAGGCGCATCTTCCGCAGGACAAAACGGCTACTCCTTCACGACTATATAAGGGCATCAAGAGGCAGAGAGAGAGGAGATAGCTAATCGTAGGTAAATAGAGCGGTCAAGGAGAAACACAAGCATCGTTTCTCTCGTAATAGTCTTAGCTTCTTACTTGATCATCAAGAATACCATACACACACGGAGTAGAGTTATTATTCTCTCCTGAGAAGGCTCAACTGCCTAAACAT
Organism: Hsuehochloa calcarea; assembly: GCA_036346395.1. NCBI lineage: Eukaryota > Viridiplantae > Streptophyta > Magnoliopsida > Poales > Poaceae > Hsuehochloa > Hsuehochloa calcarea. The sequence goes on along the minus strand of CM070594.1, from coordinate 71,447,100 downwards.
CCGTGTCAACCACTCTGCGTGATTTCATCTTTAGGAGACCCCCCGAATCAAATAATCTTTACGTAAGATCGGTTCTAATACACCGACAGTTGGCGCCGATCGTGGGGATCTTCCGGTAATCTCTTGTCAACATACTCTTTTTCCAAATCTCATGCAATCATGGCGGAGAATGGAACGAGGAGAGCTGGTTTGACTTGGCAGACACGCAGACGCCGACATGGATGCCGGTTCGACCACGAGCCGAGTGATGCATCCACGATGGTGATGTTGCCTACGAGATTATTCTCCAGAAACCATCCCATCAATGGAGTTGAGGAGGATCCTTATCCCCACAACGACACGCCCAACAGAGGAGCCAATTCCTCAAAGGACAAGGGTCAATCCGACTGTAACCGCACCTGTGAGGACTCACAACACGACGAGAGTTTTTCCTCCAAGTGTTCAAGTCCCCTAAGGCGGTCCGACTGGTGAGACAAGTTCGGGAGCCACCATTCCGTGGCTCCACTAACACTGGTGATCCTCTCTCTCGTGGTAACTCCAGAGAGGGTGGGATCAAGCATGCTTTTCCCGCAAATTCGACCGCCTCTCCGCAGATCTCATTTACTGAACGGAGCAGCTTATAACCTGAGTTCCCTACTTGAGAGGATTACCCAAGTCGCCAGATGGTGTCTCTCGAGCACTCCTCAAGCGGGAGGCCTCGAGCGCAAGTGAGAATCATCAACAGGAGGTCTTCGCCCTTCCTCAATCGTGGTCACCTCATGGAGGCCGAGATAAGAACACTCCCGAAGATCACACACCGCGCCTCGTGGTAATGGCAAGGGCACCACCGGTGATAGATGTAACCAACACTGATGAACGCGAGGGAAATCCTCGACATTCTCGCACTCCACCGAGAAGGCCTCAAAGATCCGATGAGGAGGATTTTGAGGTCATCCGACGAAAGAAAGTTGCAGCCGTAAGAACTCGCTGGCGCATTCAACATCGATCGAAGGAGGTACAAGAACTCCGGGACATCAACGACTTGCTCGAGAATCCCAATCAAGAGCTTGCTCAAACGCCAGTGGTACGATCTCTTTGTCAAGAGATTGCGCAAAGGCTTCAACGTGATGACAAGATCGAAGTACTCGTCGACAACATTCGTGTAGTCGTAGCAATGCGACTTCCTCGCCTACCAATAATCAAATATTTCTCCACGAGGAATCGACACGGCCATAAGTCGATCGATCCCCTATTCGAGAAATACATTTCGATCGCACGATGATCAAGAAGCCCCTCGGAGAGGTGATCATTCACCACTTCGACAAAGAAATCCGCAACGGATGGAATACGAGGAGTATTCCCCTCGTAGAGCTGAGACTTACTACAGACAGTCGTCACAGCCGTTGGGTATCGTCAGATACGATCACCGGTGACATTAACCCTTCTTTCCTACAAAGAAGGCGCAAGAAGTAATTACGGATGCCGCATTTTCGCCGACCTTCGAAAGCGCTCACGCCACCTCATTTTCGACCAGTGAACATGGAGAAATTTGATGGATCTCAAAATCCCATCGAATTTCTTCAGATCTATACAACAGCTGTCCGAGCAGCAGGAGGAGGAGAGCATGTAATGGCAAATTACCTTCCAACTGTGCTTGAAGGATCCGCTCCATCGTGGTTATTAAACCAACCACTCGAGTCGATCTACTCTTGGCAACACCTCTGCGATCTTCTACAGGCAAATTTCCAAGGCACATACAACCGCCTGAAAGGAAGACGACTTGCACCGGATAAAATGTAACAACAACGAGACTTTGCGCCAATACATCAAACGGTTTAGTCAGTTCAGAACTCAATTCCGAAATTCGACTTCTCCGTGATCGTGGCTTTTAAGCAAGGAGTCCGTAGTAGAAAGATAACAGAGGATATTGCTTTGAATCCTCCCAACACTGTTGCCGAACTCTTCGAGATGGCCGATCGATATACGACTGCTTCTGAGGCGGTCGAGTGGAACAACACTATTGATCGAGAAGCGTACACTCCTCGAGAGCCAGGTGAAGTTGGTAAGGACAAGAAAGCAAAGAAGTCCAAGAAGAAAATGAAGAATCAAAACCACAAACCAAAGGGTTTCAAGGAGGTCTTGCCGTAAAAGATAAAGAGCCCGACCACCAAGTCGCACTCGATCAAGGCAAAGGTAAGCGCCCTGATCGCAGAACGACAAACCAAGGTGGTGTCCTTTCCATAAAAAGGAAGGACATGACCTCCGCAACTGCCGAGTTTTTCAAAGAAAGCTCGAGGACTACTACAACGGCAAAGGGCCACTCCCCACTCTCGAGCAAGTAGGGAATACAAGTGACCAAAAGTCGTCGGATGATGAAGAGATGCCGTTCCAAGATCCGCAACATACCGTAAAGCACATCTACGGAGGATCATCGACATACGAGTCGAAACGACAACTCAAAGCTGCCGGACGAGAGGTAAACTCTATAAACGCTCCTCTTGTCAATAACCTACCGAAGTGGTCGGAAGTTACCATTTCTTTTGAGAAGGGTGATTGTCCGATCACTTCGAATCGATCACCGATATCCGATTGTGGAATGAACCCACCATCAACAACCGTCGGGTCAATCGAGTGTTGGTTGATGGTGGCGCCTTGAACATACTATTTACTAATGCCCTGGACGAGATGCAAGTACCCAGGACAAAGGTAAGACCGGTATGATACTCCTTTCATGGAATCGTACCGGGGTCTTCGGCCAAACCGATTGGCCAAGTTTCTCTTCCTTTAACATTTGGCTCGCCAAGTAATTTCGTGACGTAGAAAGTCTCCTTTGATGTGGTCGATTTCGACATCGGCATATAACGCCATACTCGGACGACCAACTTTGGCAAAATTCTTAATGGCTACTCATTATGGGTATCAATGTCTTAAGATGCCGATCCCAAAGGAGTGATCACAATTCAATGTGACAAAAGATGGCGATAGTCGCGATCGTCGATCCTCGAGATGGTTGGTCAAATACCAACTCGAGATGAAAGTCACCCGACTAGCAAGTCGGGCTTCAAAGTTGCACCAAACCGAACGACCAAGTCAAAGAGGTTCCTCCGACGCAGAGGAGCCCTCGAAGACTGCTCAGACGGAGAGACTTCCGACCCCAAATAGGAAGACGCCTCATTACCTTCCTCCGAGCTAACGCAGATGTCTTTGCGTGGCAAGCATCCGACATGCCCGAGTCCCTGTGGAGGTGATCGAGCACATGCTAGCTTTACTACCGATAAAGTACCGTGAAACAAAAATTACGTAGATTTGCCCCGATCGACGAGATGCTATTAAATCGAATTGATAAGCTACTTAAGGCGGGCTTTATAAGAGAAGTCAACCACCCGAGTGGTTGGCTAACCTGTAATGGTCAAAAGTCGAACGGCAAATGGCGATGTGCGAGACTTTCATCGATCTTAATAAAGCTTGTCCAAAAGATGATTTCCCTTTACCTCGTGATCGATCGGTTGGTTGATTCTATCGCATGTTGTGAGATATTAAGTTTTTAGATGCATATTCGGATACAACCAGATCAATATGTGTCTAAACGATGAAGAAAAGACGCATTCATTACTACATTTGGTACCTTTTGCTATGTCAAAATGCCATTTGGTCTAAAGAATGCCTTGCTTCTTTTCAACGCTTAATGCAATCGATTTTTCATCTCAATTAGGCCGAATCGAAGCCTATGTTGATGATCTAGTCGTAAAAGCATTAAGAGACTTAATCATATCATCGACCTACAAGAAACATTCGACAATCTCAAAAGCACCGCTTAAAACTTAATCCAGAGAAATGTGTGTTTGGAATTTCTTCAGGAAAATTGCTTGGATTCCTAGTATCTGAACGAGGAATCAAGCAAATCTCGAAAAATAAAGGCCATCCTCCGGATGCGTCCTCCAACCACAAAAAGGAAGTCCGAAACTCTTTGGGTGCATGGCGGCTTTAAGTCGCTTCATCGCACGACTAGGAGAAAAGGATCGCCTTTCTTTAAACTTCTCAGAGACACGGTTTTGAGTGGTCGAACGAGGCAAACGTTGCTTTTGAGGATGTCAAGAGGTACCTTACGAGTGCTCCTGTTCTGGTTTCTCCAAAGCCAGAAGAGACGCTCTTAATTTACCTAGCTGCCACGCCACAGGCAGCAAGCGCAGTATTGGTCGTAGAACGTGAAAACGTACAACGACCGGTTTACTTACGCCGAAGTTTTACACGGGCCTAAGGAGCGTTACCCTCAGGTCCAAAAACTTCTATATGCCCTCCTCATGTCTTCGAGGAAACTGCGACATTATTTTCAGGCGCACAAAATAGCTGTGCCGTCTGAGTTTCCTTTGGGAGCAATCCTCCATAATAAGGAAAGAGCGGGACGCATGGCAAAATGGTCAGTCGAACTTGGGGAGTTCGACCTCCATTTCGTGTCCCGAACGGCCATAAAATCCCAGATCTTGGCAGACTTTGTCGCCGAATGGACAAATCTCGAACTGCTCAGATCCCCAAGACGATTCCCACGACCAGTGGATGATGTACTTTTACGGGTCACTTACTTTAAGTGGCTCGGGGGCTGGGGTGGTCCTGGTATCTCCTACCGAAGAAACTTTAAAGTAACATACAATTAAACTTTCAGGCCACTAACAATGTGGCAGTACGTAAGGTTTGCTAGGCGGCATACGAGTGCGAAAGCACTCTGGTTCGTCGACTACTCGTGAGAGGAGACTCTCAACTAGTTGTGAATCAAGTTGGGAAAGAGTACGGTGCTCTAGCTCGACAATGTCTCGGTATTTATCGGAGGTACGCAAGCTAGAAAAGCATTTTTAGGTTTCGAGGTACAATTCATCCTCGAAGGATAATTTCTCGCACCAACTTGCTCGGATGGCCTCTTCCCGATCTACAAGACTAAAAGGAGTTTTCTTGAGTAACTCCAAAGCCGCCTCTCGGTCGAAGAACCAGAGACACCTCCTATTGAGATGGCCTCATTAGACTACGAGGATACTGGATGACTCCCATCTACGAGTATCTTTGCAAGGGTTCGTGACCAAGATGATCTTGAGGCGATCGCTTATCCCTAAAAGCCAAAATGTATACTTTGGTCGAAGGAGTCCTCTACAAACGAGGAACCCAAGGGATACTCATGCGATGCATTCCGCAAAACGAAGGAATAACACTCCTTCACGATATACACAAAGGGCATCTGTGGGACACATGCTTCCTATGTAACATTGGTTGGTAAAGCCTTTCGACAAGGTTTTTATCGCCTACTGACTCATGACGATGCTAAGGAGGTGGTTAAAAAGTGTGTCGGTGCTAATTTCATGGTAGATGATACACCAACCAAATTTCAAGCATTACGCATAATACCTCTTTCTTGGTCTTTGCGCACTGGGTCTCGATATCTTAGGACCGCTTTCCAAAGCTCCGGGAGGTTTCAATTTCTTTTTGTGGCTATTGACACGCTCACAAATGGATCAAGTCGAACTCAGAATCGATAACAACGGAAGTCGCAAAAGGTTCATGATGAGATGCGTAATTAGCCGATTTGGAGTTTAAGTCGGATAATTACGCATAATGGTAAACAATTCGCAAGTGCAAAATTTCAAGAATTTTGCGACGAGTTGGGTACCAAGTTATGCTATGCTTCATTGCACATCCCCAAAGCAACTGGCTACGAACGTGCAAACGGCCAAATAATGCGAGGAATTAAAACCCGAGTTTTGACCACCTTGTTAAGTGCTCGGGGCTTGGGTACAAGAATTACCTTCAGATATGGGCGGTCAGACGACCACCAATGAGCAACAGAGAAACACCATTTTTTCTAGTGTTCGAGTCGAAGCCATGCTTCCTCCAGAGCTAAAATTACGGTCGACACGAGTTGAAACCTTCAACAACTCGTATCAGAACAACTTGAGCGATGACATTAACCTACTCAAGAAAGGAGAAACCTAGCCTTAATCCGCTCGGTTAGCCTACCAACAAGCCTCGCAGATACTATGATCGTAAGGTCCAACCTCGCAGACCTTGTTGTAGGTGACTTGGTATTGAGGCTCGCCAATCCAAGTCTAATCGAATAAACTTTCCCCAAGTGGGAAGGTCCTTACACAAATGGTCAAGTAACTAGGCTGTGGCTCAGACGACTAGCGATGGAGGACTGACAGTTCTCTCAAATTCTTGGAACATCGACCGCCACGCAAATTCTATGTGTGACTAATTTCTCGTGCAATAAAAGTCCGTGTTCTTTCTACCTCTCTTGCCTTATTTTTGAGTAGTGCTTTTAATCTTTCGACTATAATCCAAAACACCCGCTTTCTTTACATTGGTCGAAAAGCTTAGTAACGCCATCTAGTCGAAACCTCTCCTCTCTCGCATGTGGTTCTCGCCCACTAGAAGGAATTTCCTAGCATCGACTGCTACTCACTTTTGCCGCCAATACAAAGAGCTTGGGTTCTATCCAATAAACATTCTCAAAGCCAACTCTCTCAATCTTAGTTTATTTTTTTCTAATTTCAAAAATATTCTAAGTAGAGTGCACTTTTATATTTATTCACCAATTTGATGTACTCGCTTCGCTTTGACCGGTCGAAGGAAGAGACACACCTAGTCGAAGTCTTTCCTCTCTCGCACGTGGTCCCGCCCACTAGAAGGAACATCCTAGCCGCCGAGTCTCCTACTTTTTGCCATCGAAAAGACTTATCGAGTCCATCGAAAAGGGCTAACGAATTATCAAAGTCCTCTAGACGTTTGCTTAACTCAAGTGCTATTCTTGGTTTGATTAAACTAGTCGGAGATGGTAACATCACCTAGTCGAAGCCTTTCCTCTCAAGACGTGGTCCCGCCCACTAGAAGGAACTTCCTAGTGTCGAGCCGCTTCTACTCTTTCACCAAGTACTTGACAATCATAACAAAACTATAAGTTAAACAAACCTCTCTTTGTTTTCGTAAAACCCATTTGAACACTATTTACTTAGATTGTTTAAACAAGCTAAGCAAATAGTCGGGGGCTAGGATAAAGTTATTAATCTGACTTCAGTCCTTGGTCTTTCATTCGTCTATTATCTTTTGAGTTACTAACTACTCGACAAGATGATTTTCGTGAAACAAGATGGATCATATATTACTCACAATGTAAATTGTCCGCTTTACAAAGTAGTTACAAGATTACTCAAGGGGAGAGTCTAATCGCATTTCCTCCGCCACCTTTTTGCCAACCGATTGCATTTCTCAATCGCACGATTTGCTTCGATTTGAGCAATCGAACTCAGCCTTCAATCGGTTGTACATTAAGGCGGGGTCTTGAGCTTTAAGTTTCGCTAAAGCGTAACTTACTCCAGCTTCGACTGCCTCCCTTATTGATTCAGCTTGATTAGCCTTCAGAGTGGTCACCATTTTTTGCAAGTTTCCGACTTGTTCCTCAATGGTACTTATGTGAGCACCATGCATCTTCTCGAGGAGTTTTTCCTCGTAATGTAGCTCACTAAGTACATTGTTCAGAGTGTGATGTTGCCTTGAAGACTAGTCTTCATCAACTCCATCTCCTGTTGGGTGCAAGTCGAAGCCTCGAAGTTTCTTGTTTTCACCACTTGTTCAAAAGAATAAAACCGGTCAAACAAAAATAAACTTCTAGAGGAAGATAACACAAAGATAATTATAGGTAAAAGCATTTCTTACCTACTAGTTGAGAATCCAATTTTTGACCTCTTCTTGATGGGAAGCAACGGTTCAAAGATGCTTCTTCTCCCATGCTCGATGTCCTCTCAGATTCATCTTAGCAATGCGACGACTCATTATAGATCAAGGTCTTCTCTTGGATTTCAATTTCGAGGCTTCTCAATTCGGCAAGAATTTCGAACAAGAAATTGGCATTAGGAAAGGGAAAATACTGAAAAGGACAACAGTAAAGAATTACTTACTTACATTTGGGTTCTCGACTCGAGTTCTTGATCCTTGTCCTTGGTAATGCGGAAAACTCCCGAATGACCAAAGCTTTTTCTTGAACTTCGTCCGAGCTTCCGTGATCTCATCTTCTTTCTCCGAGAAGAAATGAGAGTTGGGTAAAGGTTAAAACTCAAAAGCGGTCTTAAGTTCAAGACTTATCGCTTATTTTTTCTCGCAATCTTCTAGATGCAGACGACCTCTCGAAGTCTATCCGAGAGAACTATTACTTCCTCCCTTAGCTTTCGACTCCTCTTTTCATAGTCGAGTGAGTCACCTAAGGTCTTCGTATCAACCGCTTAACCTACAAAGAATGTAAACGGAGATAAACATCACCGATTGGTTGTAAGTACTTCTACAACCACCGACCTAGTCGTAAGTTTTTCTACGACTATGACATGGTTGTAAGTCTTTCTACGACCACTACCGGTCGTAAGTAGTCGTAAGCTCTTTACGACCAAGATTGTCATGAGTTTTTCCATGACTATTCTCAGAAACACTATACGAGTAGTTAAGTCGAAAACAACTATGAATAATAGTGACTTACCATCTCTCCAGATTCAGACAGCAGTACTTCTTTCTCCTGCCTTAGCTCTAAAAGTTGTCGATGGTACTCACCGACAACAAAGAATTTGCTACTGAGCTTTCGCAAAAAAAAAAAGTGAGAAGAGAAGGAAAGCCACATATATAAGTATTCTAAAATACTTACATTCATAGTCGACCTAGCAAAGGTCGAATATACAAAATCCGGGTCCTGCAGCTTATCTATCCTCGCGACTTTATCCCACCACACCTCCTCGAGGCGCTCATTATCGAAGGTATTCCCCCTGTTGGGAATATCTTTGGGATGGGGGACTTGGTCACGAGATCTGAAAGCAGAAGACCCTATGACGGAGGCAGGTCCAAAGAAGTCACCACAGAAGTTGAAATATTCTTCTTGTTCTGATTCTGTAACTTCTCTTTGGGTAAGGGAAGGAACGCCTCCTACAATTTCCTTCCCAGAACGGTGCACAAGCTGGTCACCACCTTGACCAGAGGCTTCCACAATGCCTCGTTGTTTCTACGACCTCGAGTCGAGTCGCCACTTCAACAAAGAATACCGCTACTTCTATGGTCGTAGCTACAACCTCAGCAGATGTAGGAATCACTCTGGGAGTCTCGACTTCATCGGCCACCTGGGCCAAGGGTGATTCTTCGACCACCTTCATTGATACCTCTCCAAGAATCAAGGTGGCAATGAGCTTTCAACTAAGCATTCCCTGCTTCAAGGAGTCGGATCAAATAAAGAAAAGCAAATCAAGTTGTGAAAAAGAAGAAGGTAAATGTTGTTCTTACACTTTAGTACATTTCACATACCTCTGCACCCTGGTCTTAACCAGGAATTTTGGAGCAATCCTCCCAACGGAGGATCTCTTCTTCTCCACGACCACGCCCGTCGAGGTTCAACGCTATTCTACCACGACCACGCCCGTCAGAGTTTGGACAGAACTGTGGCTCGGTTTCTCGATTCTCGGATGGCCGAGATCGGCCTCGACCATTCCAAGAGCAAAGATCGCCCTCACCGCGAGTTGTGTCAGCAAAGATCGCCCTTCATAAAAGACATAAAATCTTTCGATTCTCCTTTTCCAGCTTGCTTAATAAAACTAGGAGTGGCAAAGAATCGCGAAAGATTTCTTGTCATAATAGAAGGGTACCTTAGCCTCATGCGAGGTTTGCGCTTAAGAGATTCACCGCTTCAACCTTCTCGCCCGATAGTCAAGCGGCCTCGGCTTCAGATATAGCTACGGCTGCCGCAGGCTTTGTAGAGGGTCTGGTCGAAAGACCAGAGCTCGAGCTTGCTCCTCCCTTGTCGGCAGATTTTGCAAGTCGACGTTTCTTAGATGGAGGAGCCGAACCTCTGTCTTTCGACAACCCTGCGCCAATAGTCATCAGAACGACTTCCTCGTCGTCCTGACGATTTTCCATACCTACTTTCTGTAAAGCAAAACAGAAAAAGAAGAATCACTGATTAGTCGTAAGTTTTTCTACGACCAGTGTCAAGTCGTAAGTTTTTCTACGACGCTTTCTTGATCGTAAGATATTCTACGATCTCCATTAGTCGTAAGAATCTTCTACGACTATAAAGTCCTAAAGAAAGAATCAACTTTTTGATTACCTTTAGGCGCTCTATCTTTTCATCTGTGGACAAAGCCACAATGATTCGAGGAACCGCCACTCGAAGTGGCGGGGATTTCTCACAGATGAGTCTGAGTCTAGAGTCAACCTCAGCCTGTGAAAGATCTGTGTAAACAGATAAGAATATTAGACAATGTTGAGAAAGACCAAACCAAGAGCTAAGTCGACAGTTACTTACCCTCCTCGTAGTCTCTGGTTGGGTCTCCTCTCCCCGAGTATCTCCACATAGGAGATGCTCGTTTCTTCAAGGGACTAATTCGGCGTGTGATAAAATCTTTTACCACATGCCATCGGTCGATCCTCTTCTTTCAAGTCCTTGATGGCTTGAATATAGGGGGCAATCCGACTGATATCTTCAGGAGTCGAGTCCCATGAAGATTTCTTCTCGGCAGCCCTCCCCGCAAAGGAGAGGCTGTCTTCAGAGGTGACTTTCCAGTAAAACCACCTCTTCCTCCATCCCGGCCACGAAGACCGGGTGAAACTCAATATACTCCTTCGACTTCGAGTCGTGGAGCTTGCACCATTACTTCCGGCGATTAGGTTTGTCGAGCCATCCCATAATAATATTGGAACAGCTCGAGATCCGCCGGAATCCCTAAGCACGCCAGCACAGTACGAATACACTCAACATGGTAATGGAATTGGGACCTAAGTTCACCAATTCCACCCCAAAGTGCTCGAGTACCATCAGAAGAAAGGGCAGCAGCAAATCGAATGCCGCACTCACAATACGCTTGGAAGACAGGATTTGCCCATTTTCCCCGATGGCCAAGGTTGCCCGACACCAAATCCACTTTACTGTGGCCTTCTCTCGAATCTTCCCAAAGATCAACCAAGATTTTGATCTTAGTCGCATCCATCTCCGATTCTTCCCATTCGAAACTCTCTTGGCCATTCGCTCGTAAGCAAGGAGTTTTTGATTGGGTTGGCGGCGAGATAATGAAACCTAGTCGAGGACGGAGAAAGCAAGAGCTCAAGAACAATGGAGTGATTTGAGGAAAAGGTAAAACCCAAGTCTACCTCTGGTAAGTTTTTATAATCAGACGATTGCCGCCGCTTGAAACCGTCTCGCCTATAGGTCGTGGGAGTTGGTTGCACCGCCGAACCGCCTCATCGGACAAGTCTGTGAGAGTGGTTGCAATTCCCAGATGGTCCGCTCGAGAAAATTAGGTGCATATTGTCACCCCAAGTGAAATTACTTTCTTGACCAAGTTTTTCTGGTCGAAGGAAGTATCAATCGGAAGGGTTTTTTCTCCGATTCCCATACTACGACCACTCCACGGTCGTAGGGGTTTTTTTATGACTTTTTGATAGTCGTAAGCAACCTTCCTGACCAAGTAAATTCCCGGTCAAAGCAGCACTCAAATGTCGAAGAGTTTTTCCTTCGACCATGGTTCTACGACATTTTCATAGTCGTAAGTCCATTTACGAATCCTTCACCAAGTAAGTTACATTCACTTGAAGCTGGGGGGCTAGATGACGAGGATCTAATAATCCTCATTTTATCTTTTATCTATAATAGGTGAATATGATGTCACATAGTCCCCAGAAGTACCCCTTATATTTATAATGGGAAGACCTACCAAGTGATTGTAAGATCTTCTACAATCACCCCTATAGTCGTAAGTCTTACTACGACTATGTCATGGTCGTAAGTCCTTCTACGACCATTACCTGGTCGTAAGTCCTTCTACGATCACTACCTGGTCGTAAGTCCTACTACGACCACTACTTGGTCGTAAGTCTTTCTGCGACCAAGTAAACCACGACCACCTTATAATCAAACCTACAGGCGAGTGGGTCCAATTGATTAAGGAATCTGAACGGTCCACACGCACTATTATTCCGCGTAGTAATGGTGCTTAAATACCCCAATTACCTCTGGAAGATAACTGTCAGACAGCGTGAAGAAGCCAATACGCCGGTAATTACTGTCATCATGCGCCCATTACTGGATTAATTAGGCGCATCTTCCGCAGGATAAAACGGCTACTTCTTCACGACTATATAAGGGCATCAAGAGGCAGAGAGAGGGAGATCGCGAATCAGGGCGAAATAGAGCGGGTCAAGGAGAAACACAAGTACTGTTCTCTGTAATAGTCTTAGCTTCTTACTTGATCATCAAGAATACCATACACGCACGGGAGTAGGGTTATTATTCTCTCCAGAGAAGGCCTGAACCTGTCTAAACATCCCGTGTCAACCACTCTGCGTGATTTCATCTTTAGGAGACCCCCCGAATCAAATAATCTTTACGTAAGATCGGTTCTAATACACCGACAATATCTTTAGCCTATGTTAGTCATACCTTTTCCTTCAGCATCCATCTTGGAGTGATCACTTGATGACGATCATCTTCACTTCAAGTTCGGGTTCTTGACTTCAAAATCATTGTCGGGACCTAAATATGCAAATCTGGACTCTCTGTGTATTCTGCACTAGTCCAGGATCACGCTAGTGCACACAGTGTCAACATCGATGAAATATCACATCCATACAACGAATATAAGAATAAACGAGTACCTTTAAATAACAAATAACTGTTGGGACCTTACGGTCGAGTTTTACATTTATTAAGCCATGCAAGGCTGACAATAAAGAATAAACTGCAGCGAAAACGAAATAAACTCCAGTGGACTCCCATCAATTTACCACAGCAACCGATCGATCAAGACCCTAACGATCAACCTTCGTAGAACTCTTCTTCAAAAGCAGGCGACGACTCCTCCACTTCTCTTGATTTGTTTAGCAAGAGTGAGTACACATCGTACATGCATTTATACATGATGGCTTATTCCAAAGGAATGACTTATGTGGTTATTTTGCGAAAATGCAACATTTGCAATTGAATACAAATAATAGATTGAAAATATAATTGAAAACAATTAAAGAATATTAATTTAACAATTGGTTTCACAAAGGACACACAGTCTAAACAAGTTATTCACACAGCTGTACAAGTTATCTCACAAAGCTGACCCTTCCCATTTGTTTTATGAAAATCTACCACTCGTGTGAAATTCCCGAGCATGTCCATAACCGAGGACGCGACTATTCGAATAGATTGATTTAACACTCTGCAGAGGTTGTACACTTTACCCACACGATACAATCAGTGTTACAAGTACTAATCATGACAAAACTTTTCGAAAACTTCATCTCAAGTATTATTACTCCCAGTGTGCTTTACCGTCATACCAACCCAAACACAACGCTTTGGCATAACACACACTGTTGGACAGGGAAGCGGCGAACCGTCCCGCGATGTACCCACATAGTAGCACACCTCCAGCCCATCACAAAGCTTAAAATACAACCTGAGTAATAATATCGAAAATCTATAACTTACTAAGTTAGGCCCAGCCCATACTAGGTATGTGGTCGTACAATAAGGCTCAGTTCAATGGCGCACAAAGTTAAGTCGTTAATTGACTAAGGCAAGATTTCCAGTTTTAACCCAAATCACAAAGTTTAAAGCACACAACTCCACCATTCACACAGATCCACCACTTGCCTCAGTCCAAATCTTTTCCTACCCTGTTGATTAAGTGCAACACATGCCATCACGAGTAACAGCACACAGCACACACAGTTTCATCACACAGTTCCATAATCACTTAGTCAAGTTTATAATTGCAACTCACATGAAATGATGACTCGTGGCATGGCTAAGCAGTCTAATCGTATCTAACCAATCCACGTTGGTGCTACGATAATACCAACTAATAATGAACCAACCTAGGGTGACAAAAGATCATGGCATACAATAGACAATGTGGATATAACAAATTGGATTAATAACTGTCCCAAAAGCATTTAAATAAATACTTGAAATAGAATGCAATACATTGAAACAAAGTATTTTGAAAACTGGGTTCAATATGATCAAAGGTATAACTTGCCTTGGAATGGATCAAGATATTGGTCTTGGTCTTGAGGAGGTGCTCATTCTTCAGCAAAATTTCCCGAAGTATCGACGTCTACTCGCAAACGAGACAAAAGAAACAAAAACAAATAAATAACAGAGTCAAAACAAACTCCAAAAATCAAATAAAATTCATCATTAAATAGATCTTGATTTTATATGAACTTACAAATTTGAATGAGCTCAATCGGAGTTCGGATGTAAAAGATATGGGCTTTGGAAGTTTGAAAATCAAATAAAACCCTAATTTGAATTTTATTGAATTTCCCGAATTATTTTTATAAAGGAAAATCGGATTATTGCGCAATGCTTGCGTCAGCCGAGAATTTCCGAAAAAGAAGATAGATTTAAAAAGAAATCTGACATGTGGGCCCCACATGTCGGGCCTCGGCTTACTGATGGACCGAGCGCATCGAACCGAGGGAGATCGGCTCGGTGGATCGAGCCACGACGCGCAGTGTCGGGCGATCTAGGGCCACGCGCCGCCACACCAAAGACGAGATCGACGCGGGGCCGAGCCGACGACAACGGCGGCGGTGGCGCTCGGGACCCGATGGTCACCGGCGAACGGCGGCGACTCGCCGGTGGTGGAGGGTACCAGTGGATTACTGACGCTAATGCACACCCGTTGGTGCCCTTACCAGAGGCTGGTAACGACGGTGGCGACCGGCGGCGAGGAAGAAGCGGAGGTGGAGCTTTGGGTGTTGTCGGACGAGTGCTCCGGTGATGCTCCGGCGATGAGGAGGTGCGCCCGAGGTAGCCTGGGACTTGATGAGCACGGTGGTGGAGTCGGCGAGGCAAGGGCGACGGCGACGGCGGCGCAATTCGCCGAAGAAGAAGCTCGGCCGAAAACCCTAAAACTTGAAATGCGGCGGCGCTAGAGCGATCGGGGCGACGAGGGTGGCGGCTTTGGGTTGCGGAGGTCTGGGCGGTGCTAAGGGGGTATTTATAGGCCTGGGACGCGGAATTGAAACCCCAATTCGGTCCGAACGGCCGGATTTTGAAATCCTTGAATCTCGGGGATTTTTACCGAATTCGGGTTTGATTCCAACAGAAATAGGTACGGGATAACACGGGATTTGTTTTGGTAACATCGGCGTGAAGAATCCACAACGGATACGCGTTTGTCGGACGAAGCTTGAAGCTCCAGCAATGGCGGCGAAGCACGGGCGCGAGGAAGAAGAAAGCCGTGGAGACGACGACCCTGTGGCGGTCCCACGGCGTGGCGGCGAGGCGCGAAGCGGCGGCGGCGAGATCACGGCGGGCCACGCGACAACAATCCAACGGAGGAAGGCGGGGTGGTGCACGTGTGCCCGATCGAAAACAAGGGTCACGCGTCAAGCATCCAACGGACGAGGGCGCGCCGAGCGGCGAGATGGGCTGGCGCGGCTGGAATAGTGTTAGTCTTCGGCCCAGCACTGTTCTGAGGGATTTAAATAGATTTTTCTTTTTAATAAATCCAGAAAATGCAAATAGCAATTAGAAAATAGCAAATGATCTTGGAAAAATTCTAGAAAATTCTATAAAATATGTCCAAGCAAGTAGAATCTAAATAAAATAAGTTTGGTCATTGTTGATGTTGGAATTAAGCACATTAAATCGGTTTGTCCTTAAAGTCCATATTAAGCTTTTAAATTAATTTTCAAATAAATCCAAATGGTGAATTTTCTCACTACCACTATTTAAAGTATTTTTAAAGCTCTGAAAATTGGGATGTTACAATCATTAACACGTGATGATTTTCTTTACTCTAAGTTCTTGACTTGAATATCATCAACACATGATAATTTCCTTCACTTCGGGATCTTATCTTGAATATCATCAACACATGATGATTTTATTTACTTCGGGATCTTGCCTTGATGCTCATGACATCCTTCATCCCGAATCTTTACTTGATGATAATCAACTAACGATGCCACCCAAAGTCTTCATCATCATGGGACTAAACATGTTTCACCAACTCATGAAAAATGTTAGTCCACTTGACGATTGTCATTAATTATCAAAATAATCCATTAACACATAATGACGGGTCTAGATTCTTTAATCTCCCTTTGTTTTGGTAATTGATGACAATCCTCAACAAATAAGGAATTTAGAGTTGATTTACGAGTATACATTGTGTTGGACAAAAACGGTGACTAGAGGCGGGGGTGAATATGATCGGATTCAACAAGATTTTCACTCTAATAGGTATGAGAGCTATGAAGATGAATATACAAGCATAGCGGAAGATTTGTATTGAATCCAATCGAAACCCCGAAGCATATCAATCACGACAAATGTGCTTTCGGTGTCAAGGCGAACAGGTTGCTGGGGTTCCTTGTCTCGGAGCTCAACTTCAGGTGAAGCAATAACGTCGATGACGCCGCCCGATGAGTGAAGCCCCTCCGAAGTGGGAGTGGCGAATTAGAACCACTTATTCACCCAGTCGGTCTCCCACCGGTTCTTTGAAGCAGGCGCCAGCATCTGCTGCTGCTGGGAGGACTTCACTTGGAAGTTTACACTCCTGAAGTTCATCATGATGTTGGTGCCCTTCTTCTTCTTCAGCTTGCGATAGTGGAGGTATGCGAACAACCGCCCACTTCCCGCTACGCTGAGCGACTGCATCACCCCCTAGAAGATGCTCAAGCGGGCGATAGAGTTCTGTGTCAGCTAGGCGAGCTCGCACGGTATATACCCAACACCTCCGCCACAAGAGGCACCGAGGGAATGCGAAGCGCCACATAGAAGAAAGCGGAGAAGGCCACAACCCATCTTTACACAGAGTCGACATCAACTTCAGGCTAGGAGACCGGACGCCCTCCAGGCTCAGAAGCCGCTTGTCGACAACGAGGGTCGCAAAAAATATATCTGTGGCCTCCGACCGCCCAAGCTCATTGGTGTAAGACACCTCCTCTGCTGCTTGCTGCACCCATGCCCTGTTTGGCCATGATGGCCCAAGCGATCCACCTCAGGAGCAAAGAAAAAGAACACACACGACACATAGCAAAGAAAGAAAGAGCCAGGTAAGGAACTCGTGAGCAAAAGAAAGGAGCACATCACATGCTCCCTTTATATAGGACAATGGCGCCAAGCTGGTGCACCAATTGAAGGAATTCCAGCCAACCACAGGGTGACACGTGCCACACTACGATGCACAAAACAGTGCGACCCCGACCACGATCACCCATAATGCGCGGGAAAAGGAGCACAATAATGTCCCTTTTCAAAGTTTGGAAAGACGAGCGCGAAAATAGTTGCGCCTCTTCAATTTCCAAACTGTCACGCCTAACCCCACGTGAAAATAGTTGCGCCTCTTCAATTTCCAAACTGTCGCTCCAACTCACGTGAGAACAACCGCCTTTATGAGACTTCGCCATGCCGAAGGGGACGGAGTGCCTAGCCCTTCGGGACCAAAAAGGGTGTGGTTTCAACAAAGATGAAGCAAGCTCGATCGCGAGGGGCTACTGTTGTAGGGATGGCCCACCGTCCCCACGGCCCGACGAAGAACCAAAGAAGTTGGTCCCTTCGAGGTATGCAAAGGGGAAAGGATGTCACCTCGGCCAATCGGCCCACCACCTCGGCCTACGCACGAGGGGGTCCTCGGCCTGAAGATGTCTCCGGGCGGAGGACGAAGAGGGGGGAGGGGGTCAAGGCCCCACGATGGACCAAGAAAGGTGACATGGTGGACGCCACCTGAGGAGTCCACAGTGCACCAAAGCTACCAACGAATGAGGAAAAGACCATAAGACCCCAATACCGTAGAGACTTTATAGGGACACTGTTGTAATCTCCTACCTCCTAACTTGTATTGCTATAAATAGGGGCCTGTGCATCAAAGGGAGGAAGCTTGTGTAGACACAAATAAATATATCATTCATTCCCTGATACCATTTCCCACACTTTAGGGACTTTGAGACATTTAGCCCCCTCGCTGTGGGTATCGGTCCTGAGATTCGTCTACTTTTACTGTTTGGTGTGTCACTACAACACCCTTGGTTTTTTAAACACCTGAGGGAAAAAAAAACATTGGATAACCAATTTTAACCACTTAATGATAATATTTCAAATAATTAGTCGATTTTGAAATGTGTACACATTAGCATCACATGACATGGGGACTAATTTCTGATTCGTGACGAAATCATCTTGGTGCATGTGTCAATTATTGCCTTACACAAGAACAATCGGAGATGAGCCACCATTCCCCTTGCCTAGCCATGTATATATCACCAGTATAAAATAGCACGGTGCGTTGTTCTCGGCCGCAGGCTCACACGATCACATCATCTGACGCAAATCTCGCTCGCTTTCAGTCGGGACCTTTCGCCCCCTTAATTTCCCGGCTGGGTAAATTCGAGACGTCACTTGGAGAAATTTGATGAAGGTTTTGCTACCAGCGACGTCAGATAATGGGTATAGCTGGATTGACTGCCTGCGGCGATGCTTCTTTTCTGTAACTAGAGGCAGCGCCGGTTACGGCTCTGCTCGCCTTGTCGTGACAGGGAAGAGAGTCCCGAAATGTACTTGATGCAAAATAGGAGGGAGAATGATCGTCCCTATTAGCACGCACAAATGCACAGATATGAAATAGTTAGCTGAGTCTGAGCGCTCACTGATCCATGTTCAACTACGTACGGACCAAACCATCTAGCTTTGCCCTTGAATGAATAGATCCACGTTGAACTGGACGACAGGTAGTGATAATTGAAGGCCGCCCAACGCTAGTCCTTGAACGAAAATTGGCCGGCAAACAGCATGTAACATCCCCATTTTGAAAAGAAGATTCAAAATCAAAAATTTGGATTTCAAATTTCAAAATCAAGTTTTGCAAATCTTCAAAACTCAAACCCTAACCTCGGATTTGTCCTGGCCCAGCCCATTTCCCGACGCGCCCGACGCGTCCACCCACTCACGCAAGATCGCTTTGTCCCATCGCGCTTCGGCGTCGCGCTCCGCTTCGCCGCTTCGCCTTAGCCGCACCGCTGGGTTGCCGCACACAGACGACGACATGCTGCGCTGCTCGCGCCTCGCGCCGACCTCCTCCTCCCTCCGCCGCCGCAGCGCGCCGCCGCCCGGGCCCTCCGCTCCCCCTCCCCCATCTCGCCTCGGCTATTAAAGCCGAGCCCTCCTCCGCACCTCACCTCCAACCCCGCCTCGTCTCGGTCTTTGGTCTGCTGCCGCTTCTTCACGCTCGGCCGCCACCGCACCGTCGTTGTTGTCGCCTTCGCTCCTTCGCCCTCGGCCCGCGCCTCCATCTCAGCCGTCGCCTCCGCCTGTTCTCCTTCTCGGCTCTCCGCCACCTCCTCCTCTCTCTCCTCCGGCCTCCTGCGCGCGCCTCCTCCTCTCTCGCCGCTTCCCCCTCTCTCATTCCGCGCAGCGAGAACGCTGAAGCGTCGCGCTCCGAGCGACGCCGTGTTTTAACGCCGCGCGACACCGACAAGTGGGCCTCTCCGCAACGGTGCTGCGATGGATGGCCCGGCTCATACGGGCCGGCGGCTGTGCGCTGCGTGGACTCGGTCCACGAGCACAGTGCCCGTGGACCGAGCACAGTGCACGCCACGTGTCAGCGCGAGAAAAAAAAAATCAGATTTTCTGATTTAGTTTTTAATTAAAATTTCATTGTAAAACTTCAGAAATTCATATCTTTTTCTTTATAACTCCAAAAATTATGAAATCAGTTTCTAAAATTTTGTAAAATCAAGATCTTGTTGATGACACTGGTCTTGTTCATTTTGGAGTTCATTTATTATGAGTTTGGTATTTATTTGCTCTCTCTGCTGTTGTATCTTTTTTTGGTGCATTCGTCCGATTAGGGTTCGAAGACGCAGGAGACCTCAACTTCGACCAAGCTCAAGAATACCAGGACCCCACTGCCTTTAACCAAGGTGAGTCAATACTTTGATCATTTTGAGCCTATATTTTATGCAAACTATGTTTATTTAAAATATCAAAGTTGCATGCTTTACTTCTGTAATCAAATGTATGTTAAAACTTAAGGTAGTTAAACACCCATTCGATGATTAATTAATTATTACCCATCCTTTGATAATCAAATTCAGTATTCTTTGTCACCCTAGTAAATATATGGTAAATACTAATATATGTTGTACTTAAGAGACATGCTAGTCTTGCTTAAGTATCGAGACAATAAATGTCCCAATCATCATCCTTTAAACATGAAAAATAATTTTGGGGCAGTCATTGGATGTAGATGACTGGTGTGTTGCGTTAATTGGTTTTCTTCCCAAAACCCTAAACAAATTGCTAGTACCACATCTGGGCGGATGGAAAGAGTGGTGGGTGCGGACGTAGCACGAGAATTGTTGGTATGTAGTATGAACCGTCCAGATGAATTAAGGACTTAATCTTGTCATAACCTCCTGTGTAAAATAAGTACAACCGCAAGTCTGCAAAGTGCAACTTGGCTTAGTAAAATTATTAAAACCCTGAATGTCATCCCACAACTGGTGTTTAGAAGTGTGCAAGCGGCAGGACGTATGCTAGCTTGAATGGGACACCGAAAATGATGAAGTTACCAGCTGCGCTAGTCATTGTGGCCGAGGCCAGTTGCGCTAGTCGTTGTGGTAAGCATCCCGCACAACTTATGGAATTGGCCATAGGGGTGAGATGACGGAAGGGGCAAGGTAATTTGAAACGTTACTGTGATGATCGCTCAACTGCATGACTAAGAAATCATGTGGGGTAACGAGTATGATTATCTCTTGTGGGTACAGTGTATAACCTTTGCAGAGTCTAAACTGCTTAAACAGCCGCGCCTACGGTCAAAGGCGGACATGGGAACTTAACCTGAGTTAGTTCTATTTCAAAAACCTTTGTGGGTAGATTAAAAATGTGGTTGGCTCATCTAACCCTTATTTTGGATTTTTCCTGGGTAGCCTTACCCAGTGCTGCTAATCGGTGGATGTAACTGTTATCAAAATTAAGCATGAGGTGGAGGTAACCTCTACTATTATTTAATATTGCACTTATTCTCTTTAATCAAAATGCAATTTGTTTAAAATGCTAAGTCATAGGACTTTGTAATTACGATAATTGAAAATGTTGATTTAGCAAATAAAAGAATCGAGCCACCTTTGCTAAGCCTTGCATATATACTATTGCATACTGTGTATTGGCTCGCGAGCACGGTAGTTGTGCTCATCCTCGCTCTTTCCCCAAACCCTCAGAAGCAGGAAATATTAGAGATTACGACTACTACGAAGAACCTGATGTCTGAAGACCCAAGAGTTATTGAAGCTTAGTTTAGTCCTTAGTTGTTGCAGTCTCGCCCCAGTCTAGCTGACTCCACTGGTACTTATGTGCATATTATATTATCTGAGTTTTCGGGTAATATCGGATGTACACAGGTTTCCTCAGTCGCTTGCCTGTGGAGAGAGGTGCCCTCACCCTTTTTGTTTCCGTTGTCGCTTCGCTACTTTGTGATGTAATCATTTGGCATGTTCGGTCTTTATTGTAAAACTTGGCCCGAAGAGGTGTATGTAAACTCTGATGTGTTAAATTAATGAATGGTATGGTTTTACATCATGTATGAAATGATTCAGTAATGTATCTGTGAGTGCTATCTACTGATCCAGAGAATAGCACAGTATATTCACAAAAGATTCAGGATTAAAAAATCCAGATCCCACACAACATGTGGTTGAAAAACTGTGCACGGACTGGGAGTCTGAGCGCTGAGCGGCAACAGAGCTCTGCCTCTGCGCACGCTGGTATCAGGCTATCAGCACGTCTGCCGTCTGCAACTTTGCCAATCGCACATGGGGCCAAAGCGATCGAGGTAATATCCACCGTCTGATAGGTACACACCTGGATCCGACCGGGCCCCGGCGTACGATATGACGCGCGTGGTTGATGATCACCTCTCCTCTCGATCGATCCTGCGACTGTGGAGCTTTTGATTCTTTTCTCCCTGCAATCGCTCGACCGCATGTGGCTGGCCGGGGTGGTCCAGTTCCTAAGAAAAACGCCAAAGGCACCCATCGGTAGTACGGGGGAAAGAGACGGCACGGCACGGGTGGCGCGTAAGTTAAGTTAGTTCATAACGATCAAGGAAGATGGCAGCAGTTACGTTAGCGGATGAGTGAACGCCTCAACCTTTTACAGTGTACGTAGTACCGACCGAGTTGGTGATATCAGTCGTTGATCTGTTTGCATTTGCCTTTAATCCGCACGTACGTAGCCTAGCCTTTCACATGTAAAGTGACGAATCGCGAGACTGCATGTATTATGTGGATGAAACCGGTGCGTGCATGCGCTTTATGTAATTAAAGGCCGGTGAAGAAGTCCTAGACCGAAAAGATTTACAAGAGCTGCGAGTTAGATAAGAAGAGGGTAAAACATTGTGTAGTGGCCGGAGCAATCAACGGAAATGCCGGACCCTTTCCTAGCGCGTGTGCGCGTGAAGAGGGAGGGAGAAAGAGACGTGCATGTGTACAAGCCAAGGAAAGGCGGTATGAACTCTGATCACTCACGAGGCATGCATAAAGGGAAAGGGAAAGGAGTGAAGAAACGAAACGAGCAGATCGGCAGAAAATAGCATGGAGCTAGCGCGCACTCACTCGCGCGACACAGGCCATAATGCGCGAGGAGAGAGAGGAGGAGGGGAAGCTAGCTAGGAAAGCAACGGCCGCGACGTGAAGGCACCAGCCCGACCCGACGGCAGCAAAACGTACGCACCGTAATTATGGAATGGTGTTTCTGCCCATCGATCCAAGGGCAGGCGCACACGGACAAGCTAGCGTCGTGTTGCTCGTCCGAGACGGCACGGCTATAGTGTAGTACGCGGCAGCGCGTCGTAATTAGCCGCGCGACCGCCAGTGCCGTCCATGGCAAAGCGTCTGGCGAGTCGCCGCTCACGACGACTCATTTGGGCGTGCGACCGCTTTGCGAAAAATGTGAACCGTGGCGACATCGTTTCGGACGGGCGCGGCAGTCACGGCGGGCAAGCGCGGTGGGTTGGTGTAGTTTGGGAGGCCGAAACGACTTGAGTTGGTGATCACGTATTCACGTTGGTCTGTTGCGAAAGACATGAGAAAGCTGACTATGCTCTGCGTTTCTTCTCCTTTTTTTCTTTGAAAACGGTCGCGCGCGGGCTCTGTTACGAACCGCAAAACAAAAACAAAAAAAGCACGGAGAGCATATTAAACCGTGGATCATTTAGTTCGCAAAGGCGACGGGGATGCGACGGCGACGTGCAAACAATCCCGTCCACAGTGCATATGCTGGTACCTGCCGCTGGCTCTCTGGCTGGCTCAGCCGGGTCAAACATTTAGGCGAAACATTAATTGAATGTCGAATAATTCGGATGGTGACGTGCCCCGACAGCGGTCGTGGGGGCTCCCGGCGCCGGTGACGCCACCGTGATGCCATGATCGCGTCAATAACTTGATCGTCTGGTGCCAAAAGAAAAAAAGGGGAAAAGAAAAATTGGAATAGCACCAGCTAGCAAGCAATCACAGGAGAAGAGCACCAGCACAGCATCGGGCGTGTTCACGTGTGCGTGTTTCAGTCAGTTCGATCTTAACTCTATCTGCCAGCTAGCCGGCGCGCGCGTTGGCCCAGTTCTGAGCACATCGACGAACTGAAACAGTCCAACATATCGCCATAAACAAGGCCTTGATTGCAACGATTCTGCACCAATATATGTATATTCTTGTTGCAACCGTGAACCAACGTACAATTAATAGATATGCATATTTGGATTTAACATGTACGTACGTATCTAGCCAGGTGACTATTCCTGAACAGGTGATCTTGCTTAACGTATCTGTATATGCATCACGCTGATGCTGGTGCGATGCTGCGTCGGCACACCTGTGTTCTTTCTTTGGGAGAAGAAAAGATTGACCCAAGTGGCCTTTTTTGCAGATCCAAGTGCTGTCTCCATAAATTTATCGGCAGGGATGCTTTTTTTACTATCCTTTCCCGGCCGGAGCTAGACGGTAACTAGGCTTCTCTGCTGCACAACTTGCACCTTTTGCGAGAGTGGAGAGTAGTAGTAGGCCCCCACCATGATCTCTCGTATTAGTAAGACCAAAGTGAATCGACGAGGCAGAGTGCTAATGATAGGATAGTATTTTACAATACGAAAAAGGCAGATCTTCAGTGTAATACGTGCACATCCGTAGTGTCAGCGACACCACCTGCAACGCATGCAGAGCGTCAGCAACTCTCGAGCTTTAGCTTTTGCTATGTCGTGCCAACGTACATGACTAGTTCACTGAGAGTCTGAGACGATGCAAAAATTTGTACGTGCAGCTTTGTGCCTTTGTGTATATCTCTAAGCCTAAAGTACGCTAGTCCTAGAAAGTATTCCAGATTTCCAGCCGTATGCGCCATTCCCGTATATACGGCCAATGCCGAAAGCTAGCCTAGTGATCTTATCGCATTTGACAGAAGATCATAACCATCGATCCCTGCTAGCTAGCCGTATGCATGTACGGATGTACCACTTGGATCGAGACTATCTATTTTCTCTGTTTCAATTCTACTGCTCTAGTTAATATGCTCAGCTAGCAGCTGGCTAGGTGCTCTGTAGTCTGTAATGCCATTAGCTGAGCGTGCATCCTACAATGTTGCTTTGCATTCACCCCTAGAAAATAGGTTTATTGGATTAAAAAAAAGGATCAAAGTGAGGTATACATAATTGATAAAAGAAATGTAGGGCACATACGTATTTACATTGATAGTGAATTAGTGATGAGATGGTCCAGATATTTGGAGAAAAGGGTTTCACTTGTGGCAACAGAACAGAATGCACTACATTAATTAGCCTTATCCGTACCACTATATATCTCCAAAAATGGCCAGTTTTCATTCAAGAAACACATGGCTCAAGCAGGCTTGTGGTCAGAGCTATCCTCTCCCTCACTTTCTGAATAGATCGGTTAATTACCTAGTCTGGAAAGTTAATTACATCGTTTAATTACGGGCTAATCCTTAGGATCTCCGGATGAGGTGACAAAAGATTTTTCTTTCCTTTGAAGAACATGATTGTGAAGGTGGCATTGGACCATTTTTTAGAGACAGGATAGTTGGACCAATTGTGAAGTAGACATCTGTCACCGCAGATAAAAAAATCCGGTCCAATAAGTTTTGTCAGGCCGTGAGAAAGCCCAACTACAAAGTTAGAAGGGCCCAATGTGGATACTAGAATATTAGATCGCCCGTTGAGCATTTTTTTTTTCTTCTTTTCCATTTTGAAGATAAACCGAAAACATGTTGGATTCATACGGTGCAAAAGGACAGCTCAAACAATGGTAAGAGGATAACTAAGCTGGGATGAGCTTGTATTTCGTATAGTTACATGCTTTATCTTAGCTAATAAAGATTTGAATTTAGCAAATCGTCCTACCCCACCCACGCCAAACCGCCGTACACGCCATGCCAAATCGCCGCACGTCAAACCGCCGCACCGTGCCTCCCTCACCCCTCAACTCTCGCTCTCCGCCCCCCATTCCTTCAATCTTGTCCCCCAGCCCATTTGCTTCGCCGCTAGCCTGAGGTCGCGTCGCCGCTGCCCGAAGGCTCCGCCCTAACAGCCGCCCCCAAGTCATGTTGCAAAGCATCTCCCCTCCCGTCTCGGCTCTCGCTCTCCGCTTCGTCGGCCCGTCGCCCTCTCCCCGTCAGCCAGATCCCTGTCTCCCCCTATCCACCAGGCTATCAGGCCTCCTTGCTGTACGGTCATGTCTCCCCCTATCCCCCAGGCTGCCGGGCCTCCCTTCCGTATGGTCCTATCTCCTCCCTTCCGTATGCATGTACTGATTTAATAGAGTTTCTGTATGTGACGTCATATAGACTTTGATGTAGGCACGTGGTGTAGCGTTTTACTAAAGGGATGTTGATTGTTTGCCTGATTCTTTTAGATATACAGAACAACTTCAAGAACTATTATCGCTTACAGGGTTATTGGGAGCAAACTGGCATTCGTTTTCACCCCTGGTGTGTGTTAAGTATTTGTTTTCAGTATGAATCCACTGTTGATTTGTGATCCAAATTCTATACATCAATTAGGCCAGCTTCTGGACGAAGCGTAGCGGAGGCCCGTCGCCGGAGGCTTAGGACCGGAGCGGAGCGAAATCCTGAAGCGGCCCATAGTGCAAGGCCTATGGACCCAGGGACGCCTGGGGGGTGCGGGGGGGCCCTCCTTGCCGTACGGTCATGTCTCCCCTATCCCCCAGGCTGCCGGGCCTCCCTTCCATATGGTCCTATCTCCTCCCCACCGCCATGGTCGGGTAGTGGCCCTACCGTCCCGTGAGCTGTGGTGGCCCGGCAGTACTCTCTGCCGGCGAGTGCTGTCGGCGTCTCTACCGCCCCTTCGAGGTATGTGCCGCCTCCGCCTTGGTCCTCCTTGTGAAAACTCCCCATCGCTTGCACCTGCTAATCCGCTTGGCTGTACTGTCATCTGCAGGTGTTCCCTCATCGTCGCCGCCATTTGCTACCCCTTGTCATCCTAATACTCGTGGAATTGATGTAAAATCCTTCCCTCTTGCCCGATCTGTGATGGAACTGGGGCCAATTTAGCTTAAGAAAATGGTCGTTGGGGGTAAGAGATTGCTTAGTTTTGATTGCCTGGCAGTATACCGCTATTGATTATTAAACCTGAGGTCCTTCTTATAAGCCATCACCTCAAAAAGGGAAATATACATACAAATTCTATACACTCAATTTCAGTAGCTATTGAGTATGTCTGCACTGAGATAACTTCATATGTAATCCTTCTTTGTTTTTATTGTCTACAAATAAGGAATTGCAAAGCTCGTAACTTTTGTCTGCATCATTTAGGTGACGACGCTTGCTTTCACTCCCTATTTATTGTCATTAGAGCTTGGTACTATTTACATCTTGCTTGAATTGGATAGAACCGTGGTGGAGAAATAGGAAGTTACCAAGGACAATCCTGTAGTGCACTTGTTTTTAATGTTTGGATTAGTGTTTATAATGCATTGATTTGTTAGGGAGTGGTCGGTTGTTTATTATATCTCAAGTTTTCAAAGACCCAATTTTATTAAATAGAATTAATATGCATCTCATGAGCATGCATTTGATTTATGGAGCATATGCACAAGTTATTGCATTTGTCAAATTTCAAAACAAAGTAAAACATATAACTCAAATTGAAGCTCCAAAAGAAAACAACAATAACTACTTGTAAAGGTATTTGGGAAATGATTTATTTAAATCTTACAATATTTATCATGAATAAATATGAATTTTCTCAAATTTGTAGAAACCGACTTAACACTGAGAAAATTCAAATCCCAATTCTAAAAGCCCTGCTGTAAATAATTTTAAAAACAAGTACTTAAAACATGAACAGTAATGTTAGAAAAATTTTATGAGTTCTATGTCACCTCAGGAACCTCTCTAAAAAAATTTAGATTTTAAAAAAATTATTTGCTATTTTTAGTTCACCGGTCAAAGTGGAAGGGTTTGAATTAAACCTCCAGTCAACTGTTGACTCGGTGCGACCGAACCAGACCTGAACCACTTGATCCGACCCAACCACGTAAATCAACCGACTGCACTAGACCCCGACCCAGCCCCTCCCTGTGCCACTGACCACCAGGCTCTACGCGTCAGAACCTTCTCCCACCTCCCACTGGCGATGGCAGGCGCCGAGCGCCACACGACCGAGCAACTCTGTGCGTCCCAGTCAATGTTGTGAATCCACCGCCCCTTCTACCCAATTCAGTGCCTTCACTCGATCACGTCGTTGCTTTCCCGTCGATTGCCCGCGCTTAAACCCCCTCGTTGCCCTCTCCTTCCCTCACTTCTCCTCTCGGTGGCTGAGGGGGAGGACGCTTTTCTGTGCAATCTTCTTGGGTGAGCTCCTAGCCGCCGTGTACCTATCTTTCCACCTTCTTTTTCGTCTCTCTAACCCGAGCTCTTGTCGTTGCTTGTAGCGCTCAGAACACGGAGGTGTCTTCATCGTCTTCGGGGCGCGCACCGGAAGCCACTGTCGTGTCATCCCTGTCCCCAGTGAGCCATTTTCCTCCCTATGTGTGCCACCACATGCCCATAGCATTAGGTTTATTTCCCCTCAACTCATTTCAACAATCATTCATAGGAACTCTTGGATTTTGGATTTGCTCCATTTTTGGCCGCAAGAACCCCTTTCATCTCCCCCTCTAGTGTGGTAAGCCATTCTTTGATCCCTTGCAGATCCACCATCTCTTGGACCCCTTCAAGCTATCCCAACCACCCTTTTTCCTTCTCCATCTCCAGGTTGCCTTCCCCGCTTTGAGCTTATCGCCGTCGTCGACATTGACGTCGCCAAGCTCCTTTCTACCATCTCCGGCCCCTCTTCTTGGTCCTAGTGAGTCCCTAGTATCTCTTAGGTGCACATGCATGCCATAATTTGTTCACAACTCCACTGGGTTGCAACTTGCACGTTTGTCGTCAAGCTACCGCCGCCGCTACCCTCCGTCCCAACCCTCACCGCCGGTACTGGTAAAAGCGCATGAGCCGTAGGAACCCATTCTTGGCCTTGGTTTGCGCCATCGTGGACCAAATCGCCGGCGAGATGCCGGGGCGATGTCGTGGCCACGTGTCCTCTATTGTCAGAATGTCGGACTGTTACTGTTTGCACCTCATTTATTAGCCAAATCAAGGTTTTAAGGGTTAAGCATATATTAGCGTATCTATGACGCGTGGGCCTGAACACAGAAATCCGGGTGCATTAACGCCCGGGTTCTGCACTGGGTCACCGACACGCGGGCCCTGCACATTAAGGGCATAGTGCATATAGTTGTGGCCCGAGGACGGTGCATGTTGACCTTCAGTCTATGCACTATGCTATGGACCGAGCCTATGATATGTGGACCCCACATGTTAATAGACGATTTTTCACAAATTAAATGAAAAAGAAAAAACTATGCAGTGGGCCCCACATGTCATGGTAGAGGCTAGGTTAGCGTGAGTATAAAAAGTATTAAATCCAATAGAAAATTCAGAAAAGGATTGTTGGCTTTCATTTTTAATCCACGCAAGCACTGCCCCCTCCACGCCGGCACCGCCCAGCCCTCCTCCTCCCTCTTTTCTTTCAGCTCCGACCACCGACTTCGCCCCGCCCTCCTCTTCCTCTCCCTCTTCCGGCTCCCTCGCGGCCTTGTCCTCCCTCCGCGTCGGCCGCCGACACCGCCCCGCCCTCCTCTTCTCCTCCTTCTTCCTCCAAATCGAGTGAAATTAATTTTGTTGGCTTTCATTTTTAATGTACTTTAACTTGGAATAGGTTTGAAACATGTTACTGCAAAAAAAAATCAGTTTTAGAATTAAATCTAGGACATAGTTTTTTTACACTAAAAATCATTAAATTTTGAAAATTCATAGAAAATTCATATGAACTCCAAATGAGATTAATCCAATTGGGCTGTTCATAAAATTTTATTTTATGTCCAACCATGTAGTTTTTATATGCACCACTATTCTAGAAATTTTCACTAAAATAAGTGGTTTGGGTGAATAGTAACATAACCTGATTTTTTAGGATTTTTCTTCAAACTGATTTTCCACAAGCTATAACTCTCACATACTAACTCAAAATGAACTAATTATTTCACCTAAATTCGTATAAAATCATAATATCACTACTGTATAATTTTCATGCATTTTTGAGCAATTTGAATTTTTTGGCTTTTCTCGATGTTTATTGCGATATCGTTCTTTCGATAGATTTTCGGCGACCCCAGCGCAATTCATGAGTTTGACCTGAGGGTAATCGAGAGTGGTACCAGAAAATGCAAGCAATCCCCTCCTTTGACCATGTCGCTCCTATTACTTTCGAAAAGTATCTATGTTGATTTTACGTATTCTATGTATTGCTTTAATTTTTAATACTTGTATGTCAAATAGGTAGATTAGTTATATCCTCCTTGCTGCATTACCTTCCATGAATGTTGATGTCCCCTTGTCCAGTTGATTGCCTAGGTTATATGTTATATGGGTTTGTTTGTGATTTTTAGAATGATGCTTAGTCATGCTAGTAGTTGTAGTCGAAAGCGGTTGATGGAGCTAGTCCATCGGTCGATGAATTGAATTGAACTTTGATGGAATTTGAGAAATGTGTACATATCTTCAAATCTTGTTTTGTGGACTTGTTGGGCGGTGGTTATTGTGGTTGGACTTGGACGGGTGATAGTGATGTAGGGAGGTTGGTCCCAGATTCGTGTAGCCCCGTCTGGGTGATTAAGGACCTGTATGTGGTGTGTCGAACCAAGTCTCATGTGTAACCATACGCTGGGATTATGGGCGTTGGCTTGGCTAAATAATTTATCATGTGCTAGCTATCAAAACACAATTAGATTAACATGTATTGCGGGGTGGGGGGTCTGGGTAGGTTCCCTCACTTGAGGAGCATCGGTAGTTGCTGAGGCCTTACCGATGACTCATGTTTTATTTGTTGTTGTTGTCTTGTCAATCTAGTGGGCACATGTGACTTTCCCTTAAGGGTCTTTTGTGTTTGCGGGTAGCTGCGTAAGGGACTTACTTACACAACAAGGTGTAACCATGGTTCAGATGACTAACAGTTTGCCATGGAGGGTATCCTCGGGTGGTTTGATAGTTAGAACATGGTATTGTAACGACCTCGTTATGATATCTCAGTCACACTCCTAAGGAAGAGTGCATTGGCTAACACTGAGAGATATTCATATCGTGTGGGTAAAGCTATACACCTCTGTAGAGAAATAATCTATTCAAATAGTCGTGTCCCCGGCTATAGACATCGCTTGGTAAAACCATTCATAGTTAGAATCTTAAATTATGGGAATTGGGTCGGGGTATGTTTCTCAAATAGTATGTTGTCACGAACGGGAAGTTCGTGTGTTAATTTTAGTTTACCTGGGTGGGGCAGCCACTTTGGGTATGATCTTGTGATTGTGAAAATGTGGAAATATTGATTATGAATTGGAATACCTACTGTTATATAATTTTTCTAAATGTTTTACAAAATGGTAATTTAAATCTATACCTGTTATTTCATCAAAAAACCTTGCTTTATGCTAAAAATGAACCCTTTTAGCCATCCTTTGATACTCAAATGAGTACGTTTTTGTACTCAATCGGATTGTCCATGCTGCAGGTGAGAGCGTCGTACGAACCAGTTATTACTATCGTATCGATTTCGAGTGATACAACAAATGCAACAGCTTTAACTCTAGTTGGTTGTTTGTGGGTTTGGTCATGTCAACATGGTTATTTCCATTTATTTGTTTATTTACTTCCTCTACGATTTATTTCTTTTATGATTAAATTTGGTCGATCGGCCCTCTTATGCAAAATCGAGCCATAAGGTCCTATTTGTTGATATTGTAATAATGCGTCAATTATTTTTGCATATTTGTATATGGATGTGATCGATGTTGTTTTGGATATGTGCATGTTAGCCACTGATCTTTGGAAGCTAACATGGGACACATATAAGGGCACTTGAAATCGGTTTCGTTTCTTGTTAAGGGTTGTGCTTCCAGTGCAAAACGCTTGACTTGAAATGGGTTTGATTCCGAGTCGCCACACAAGTTCAGGAACCGAATTTGTGGGAGAATGTATCTTGAAGAGGACGATTTAATAGAGTTTCTGTATGTGACGTCATATAGACTTTGACGTAGGCACGTGGTGTAGCGATTTACTAAAGGGATGTTGATTGTTTGCCTGGTTCTTTTAGATACACGGAACAACTTCAAGAGCTATTATCGCTTACAGGGTTATTGGGAGCAGACTGGCATTCGTTTTCTCCCCTGGTGTGTGTTAAGTATTTGTTTTTGTTGGACCGAAAAGGCGACTAGAGGGGGGTGAATAGGAGCACGCTCACTTTTTTAACCAAGATCAGATTCAATCCAAATCTCACTCTAATAGCTATGGAAGCTATGAAGGTCAATATACCAGTACAGCGGAAGACTAGTATTGAATCCAATCTAAACCCCGAAGCAAAACAACTGAAATCAACACGGGCTAAAATTCTAAGTGTTGGGAGGTCTGACCTCTGTGTTAATGGCGGTCGGACCGGTGCCTTGGGCGGTCGGACCGGTCACCAGGGGCGGTCTGACCTCCAGTCTGATGAACAGTAAAAACAGCCCGAAAAATGAAGTTGCAAATAGATGTAACTTTTAATCTACAACTCCAAACTTGATGAAACTTGGAACACACCTTCTCTAGGATGTCAGGAACCTATTCCAATTGAATATCGTGAAGATCCATGGAAAAGTTACGACCTTTTTCAGTTTGAGAGGAGAATGGTTCAAAACCGAGTCAAAACGAAAACTAGATCCAAAAACTTGCTCGTGGGTGATTGATGATCAAGATGATCCTAGATGTGTCCCCACATGTCATAGCAAGCTAGATTATGTAAAGAAATCAATCAAAAACATGTGAATCAAAGAAAGACTCAAAATCACCAAATAGAGAGAAGAAAGGCAAAGAGACACATATTTGATCAAACTTTCTTTGGATTGATTTGATAGGGTTTGAGTTTACAGCCACTCCATCAATGGAGGACAAAACTCAATCCAAGAGCACGAAATCAAATCAAAAACTCTCTAGAACCCTAACCTTCACTAATCCTCTCCCTAATCCAAACTAGGGTTTCAACAATGATGAAAGGGTTTGGAGGGGTGCAGCCACCTCCCTCCTCTATTTATAGTGGAGACTTAGACCTTCTAGAAGTTTAACTTAAATGGGCTCCCGTTAAGGCCCAACACAAACGGGTCACACACGCACGGATTTTAAAGCGCCGTCTTCAACACCTCTTGACCTAAACCGCTTCTCTTTGCGTCGTCTTGCGCCGCGGGTTGGCAAAAGATCACCAAGGTGGTATTTGGTAAGATTACCAAAATACCCTTCTCGGTCCTTCTCCAAGACCGAGTCCATCTCGCTAAGCACTTCGCCGCTTCCGCCACGTGTAGGTTGATCGTGGCTCTCTCCATGTCGGCAAGTTTCTCCCATCCGGCTCCCACCGAAACCACCATGGCACTTGCACCGACTCGCGCGCCGCTTGATCAAACCGATCGCACCAACCGTCTGTTCGGTCATCCTTGTCCATTCTCGCACCATACTTGAGTTCATTGACCTCACCCGCATCGTCGATCGTTCTGGACCTCAGCTCTCCAAACCTAGTCCCGATCATCCTCGCCGTTGACCGTCGTTGACCACCAAGCAACCTGCACAACAATAGACAAGAAAATCGAATTCGGGAATAAGTTCTTCACAACTTGACCCACGTTAGTCAAAACATGCATCATGCAACACATATGCACTGAAACTCATGACTTTGACCTAACCAACGAACAACGCCGCCACGAAGGCCGACGTTCAAGTGACAATCGGTCGACCGCCCCTCGGGGCGGTCGACGACCCCACCCTGCCGGTCGACCGCAGCTACACTGCCTGGTCGGGCCGCCAATGGGACTTAGCCAAATTTTGGCCCCTCAAATCCCAGACCCTACTGGAATTTTATATCTCGAATAACTTTTGACTGGAGACTCCAAAAATCAAGAGACCAAGTGCATTGAGATCCCCTTACTTTCCTACACCCTCTATTTTTGGCCCAGCCTGTTCTGACCATTTGTGGTCACGGCCGGTCCGACCGCCGCACATGGCCGGTCCAGAATGCCTGAACTTTGTCGAAAACTCGAGAAACGACAAACCGTTAACGCTATTGCCAATTATCACATCATTCTAAGATATGGAGCATATCCCCATGATATCCACAGTTTTCAGTATGAATCCACTAATGTTAGTATTTCAAGTGATTGTTTCTCCACTCTGATATATATAGTTAGATGAATAAAATTTTTCACCTAATAGCATTCATCCTCACATAATGAATTGACACTTGTATCAGTTAATGCATGTTTCCTCATGCTATTTATAGGTAATTATAAAATTCGATCATATTCGCTTTGTTGCATGATCTGAAATTTTAGTTGTTTGCTGAGGTCTTAGGAAAAATTCTCTTGCTTCTGCTCTTGGAGTTCCCAGGTGCTATAACAGCAAGAGTCATCCAATGCAAAATATTAAGAGATGATCAATAGTGATGTTCTATGGCACTATCACTTATACATCATACTTGTTTCCTAACTGAGGAAAATGTGAAAATTAATGTTCTATGGCTCCTCTGGGTAGATCATCATATATCTGTAAGCACACATTTACCAGACTTAATCTGATTATATAATTTGAGGAAAAAAAAGGAGAAGCTAGACATGTCATGATACGATTATCAACTTTTCTGCATATTTGCACATTACCCAATGATGTATTATTCATCAATTTGTTCTAAATGAGATTGGGAGGCAGCAAGTTGTTGCGGTATGGTATGAGTTAATCAGATTATCATAAGATGTTTCCAGTAGCATATCTTATGTGGAACTTATTTGACGTTAATGGCTTGTGCCAAGGTTGCTCATTGGATGTCTAAAGAAGCCAAGCCGGATGCCATATATTCATCTGATATGAAGCGAGCAGTAGATACTGTACACAAAAAAACTAGCAGTTTATCAAATGTATGTTTATTCAACTTGTGCCTTTTTCTGTTGTTTTAACTTTGAATATCTGAGGCTGATGATCCGTGTTGCTTCCATGTCTATCAATGTATATTTTGTAATTTGTACAAGATAATTGTTTGTAGATTATTAATGATTTTTTAAACAATATATATTTAATAGAATTATAGAAATAAATTTTGTCTAATAAAAATACAAAAATGGGCTTCTGTTGCCAAATGAATTGGTGGCAGCCTGATGTGGTAGATTTTATCGCCAATTCATTTAGCGATAGGACCATGTCACCAAATGAATTGGTGACAGGAGCTTTCCTGTCAAATGTCTCCAATTCAGCTGGCAACCGATTATTGTTTGGTCGCCTCCTCCTCGCTTACCACCGCGACACGCGCCACTGCCTCCTCCTCTGGATTCCCACCTCCTCGTTGTGATGTGCCTGGCGATGGCTGCAGGTGACCGTCGACGCGTAACCCTCTTCCTTATCGGCCGACAATGGTCGAAAATGAACAGTGCATCGGAGATGGAAGTCGGAATCAACATGAACTTCCAAAGATAAATAATCTATGAGCTCAAAATTTTAATTTTCGAGTAGTAGTAGCAGGCGACACAATATGCTGAGTTAATGTTTCTGCTTATGTGTGTGAAATAAAATTAATATTTATTATGCAGTTTATGATACCGTCTGATGATATGTATCAATCTTTTTTGGAATTCTGTTGTGACGCACGATCATCCTACTAGTTACCGGAGTGAAAATGGAGTTGGAGAGGGGTAGTAAAAGTGAGTGAATGATGCACTGTTTTTTTTTCAGATTCTGAATAGCGCGCAGTCGGTTATCAATTATCATCCAGCGTCACGTTCGGTTCGAGATTGTTTCATGTACAGAAATACTTATCTGGCCTAAATATCGAACACATAGTACAAGAAACAAATAGTACAAATAGCTATAAGGTGAAAAGTTGTCAACAAACGTTGAGATGGCCGAGTTGGTCTAAGGCGCCAGATTAAGGTTCTGGTCCGAAAGGGCGTGGGTTCAAATCCCACTCTCAACATATAATATTTTTCCCAAAAACTTTTAAACATTGCAACTCGAATTTTTATCGAAATGAGTTCAGTGTTAACCGTTTTTTTAGAGGAGCGTCCAACACTCGCGTCGTTCCTATTTCCAGCTAGCCTTTCATGCCCAGTTCACTACCGCCGCGCGCGCGTCGGTAGTACTTACTGCATGCCAGCTCTGCCAGATCAGGGTCTAGCACCTGAAATGGCCGGCGTTGTTAATGGGACGCTGGCATTTCACTATTTCAGTGACCATGGCTTAGCCGGCGGCACTCTGTGTTACCGGAGGGTTCGTAACGTCAACATTTTCACTTGGCTCCAGTTAGCAAGACTGGCCATCCCACGTGTTTTGGGAGCAAAATATTATCTAATGGTGATTGACCAAGGGGCGATGAAAGGTGGCAGTGCGTGCCATGTGTACTC